>JAPQWN010000004.1:26662183-27294683 GCA_028538565.1 Umbellularia californica | reverse complement strand
CATGGGACCGTTCCAGGTTTCTTTTGGTTATGTTTACATTTTGTTTGCTGTTGATTATGTCTCGAAATGGGTGGAAGCTAAAGCCACCAGGACTGATGATTCTAAAGTTGTTGCAGATTTTATCAAATCTAACATATTCTCCAGGTTTGGAATTCCAAGAGCCCTAATAAGTGATCGAGGCACTCACTTTTGCAATCGAACTGTGGAGACTTTGCTGAGAAAGTACCATGTGACCCACAAGGTGTCAACTGCATATCATCCGCAAACTAGCTGACAAGCGGAAGTGTCAAATCGAGAAATCAAGTCCATCCTTGAAAAGACGGTCAATCCAAGTAGGAAAGATTGGAGTTTCCACTTTGTAAGACCCCGACCCGAGTGACTCGATTAGTACTAATTAAGTTTGTGATAGTGCTAAGCTCGATTAGTGATTTTGACTAAGCTTGGATTAGCATAGTTCTTGATAGCTTTGGGGAATTATTTTTAGTGTCTTGTGTTTAGTGGGACCCTTTGGGGGTTTCCTTTTTGATGGTCTTGCTAGCTTTGGAGGTTACTTGTTTTCCCCTAATTCTTGTCTTGATCCCGTTTTACTTATTTTGTCGATCCCTACAACTTTCATGTTGAACCCGTGACCGTCCGGAACCCCGAAACCCGATCTTCTTGCTTTGAGGGCAAAACAGTCTTTTTACATGAAATCTGTACCCAAAACTTGATATCCTCGAAACCCGCGAATCATATACTTTTTGGAAACTAGATATTTCGACGATCACTTTTCTCTTCTTCGTCGATTTCATCCGAGGTCCCGAGATTGGTGATTTCAACCTCCGAAGACTTTTAGTGGTGGAACCCACACCCATTGCTTTATATAGAGAACTCTTTCCCTCCATTTCTCTTTTTCCAGCACAAGCTCAAGAACAGCCTAGGGTTTTCTTTCTCTCCTTTCTTCTTCTTCTTGCTTCCTCATCCCAAGTCCCTACCAAACCTTACACCAATCAAGAATGAACTTCACCCTCTTCTTCCTCACTACTAGAGCTACTCATTGATACCATTTGTGGGAGGACCTACTCAACTCAAGACCCTCATTGAGCTCACCTTGTCCATTTGAAGAACTTACAAGTAAGCTCCTTCCCTAATATCTTAGATCCTTGTTCTTCTAGTCTTGGGAGAGCCCTATCTTCATTATTGTGAGTTTCTTCTTCTTGTTTCTTGGTTTGACCTATTATAGGGTTTGTTTTGGGGGTTTTGGTGTAGCTTGGTATTTGGCTTGGAAGAGTGGATTAGAGCTTGGATTTCTTGATTTAGAGACCTTGAGGCAAGTGGATGTTTAGTTTTAAAAGTGATTTCCATGATCAAATGTTTGTATTTATTGTATCATTTATGATGAGCTTTTACTTGCATTCATGATGCTATTAAATGCTTTTGAAAAGAGTTGGTAAGCATCCTTATTGTCTTGAAACATGATTTCTAGCTTTTGGTTTCATCTATTGTCTTTAAATCATGGATTGTAGTTTTGGTTCATCTTTTGTACAATGCCTAAGTGAATCCTTTTGATGATGGTTGTCTTCTTCTCTTGGTGATTGTATGGATGTCAAATGGGGAACGAAAGGAATGGGTTTGGGAAAAGGGAAAGCATGAATCTGAACCCAGGGAAGAAATTCCCGTGACTGGCGGTCAGCTCCGCGGTCAGCCAGCGGCTAACTCTGTGTCCATCGACGGCTAACCGCCATCCAACCGCTTAGTTACGGTCACTTTTCCCGAGAGCTGAAATCTCGTGGTCAGCTCCACGGTCAGCCAGCGGTTAACCGCCTAATCCATCAGCGGCTAACCGCCAGCCAACCGGATTGTAGCGGTTGCATTTCCAGAGAGCTGCAATTCCACGGTCAGCCTCACGGTCAGCCAGCGGTTAACCGCCGTATTCGCTGGCGGCTAACCGCCATCTGACCGCAAGTTGACCGAAATTCCCTGAAATTTTTATGAATAAAGAAGGATTGAAGGGAGCTTTCACCCCAATGCTTGTGAACCTTTCTGAGAGCAATGGGCACCGCTCACCTGGGATCGTGTTCGAAGCCTAGGTGAAGTGTTTGTTGGTAGTACGTTAGAGAGAGAAACTACATCATCGAGATTCATTTAAGCATTGAGGCTACTATAGTGTATAAGGAACCCGGAATGTCTCCCAAATTCAAAGAGTACCAAGTTTCCTTTATTATACGGACATACGGGATCCCTATTCACTTGGATTAGTTTTAACCCGACATTGTCTTGGCTTTTCAAAGTATACTCGTACCGTTTTGCTAGCTTTGATATACATGACAGACTTGATATGATAGCTGTGTCTTGAGCACCCACGTCTTGCCGAATATAATCTTGTACTTGATTTATTTTACACTTGTCTTGATTTCCATGTTTTGACCTGATTTCTTGTACATGACTCATAAGCCAAAACCTTGAGGCAATATTGGGCCAGAGCTTTGTAGTGCGAGCCCATGAGCCAAGAAAGAGAACATGCATACATGTACCTGTTTTATTTACTTGCATATAACCTATGAGTCGGCACCACTAAGCTTGGATACCTTGTTAGTCTGATCAACTGACTAGGTGATCCCCCTCTTGTCTTGCCAACTGCAGTTTGGGTCCTGATACCGCAGATTGCTACTGTGGTTCCTGATGCCCGGCTCGCTACCGTGGTCATGTCTAGTATATAGTATATATGTATATGTATTTCGTTGTATCTCCTCACTTCGGTGACTGAGGTCAACGCCTTGACTTGCTTGCTCTATCACTTCGGTGATAGAGGATTTAGCCTGGTGTGGTTGCCATCTTGCTCGTTTCCCGATTTCCTTGGTTACCCTTACTTGTTTTACCTTGCATATATGTTTTTAACGAAATGATGCATTTACTCATGAAAGTATTATTTAGACAGGTTCAATTGTTTCCATGACAAATGTTTTATCATTAAATGTTCATATCCTTTCATCTACCTGCCAGACCGTCGTGTCTGACCCTTTGCTTTGGTACTCAGGTCCCGTTGTCGGTTATCCTGAGGAGGAGCCAGAGGAGGCGGTCGGAGAACCGCAGCCGCTAGTTGAGTGGCGTGCTAACGATGTTATGTAAACATCGGGATGTCGAGTTGCGAAACATTTTGGGGGATTGTTTGGATAGTTTCCTGGCGGTCATTGTTTTGTATATTGGCCTTTATTGGCCTCTATTTTTGGGAATTGTAATTAACTGATCTTCTGATTAAACTTGAATATGTACTTTTGGGTTATGCTTGAGGACATTGCTCATTCTGATACTCATATTCAAATGTAATCAGCCTTGATATTTTGGGAATGAAATACATGCATGATTTACCATACGCTTCCGCAATTATTACTATATGGTTATTTGTGTTGGAATATCCTCACCGCGGACACCTGTGGGAAATCACGTGCACGGGTAATGAGTGTTCCTTTGTTAACCCGTGTACGCTTGATCATAAACATACCTTTAATTATTGTCATCACCCCATATGATCACATCATTGGCTTCATCACAATTAGTCCCGATCCCGGATTTGGTCCGCGTACCCGGTCCGGGGTCGCGACAGAATTGGTATCAGAGCAAGACGTGTTTCAGGCAATTAAAAGAAACTAGAAATCCTAAGGACGTGGCGAGAATTCGTTAGATCTTTCGTTGGCTAGAATCGCGTGAGCAATGTGTGACCCTATTCTTGATTATTTTGTACTAACAACTTGTTTCGCAGCATCATGCCACCACGTAAACGCCCGGTAAATGGCAACCCCACAACGAGTAACAGTGATTATACAGGACCAGTCGAAAACACAGGACCAGTGGGAGAAGATAGAACTGAAAACCCAATTCCAAATCAGTTTCAGCAGATGATGCAAGCCATGCTTGACCAGCAGCGTCAGGCTAATGAGAACCAAACCAGATTGCAAGAACAGATGCTCAAGAAAGATGAGGACCATGCTAGGGAGTTGGCAGAAATGCAGCGACAGTTGTTGGAGGTACTATATAGAAGACCCGAACCAGTTCAACCTCAACCTGCTATTGTCATCAATCAGAGAGAACATGACCCCAATGCACTGTTTGAGAAGTTCAGAAAGAGAGGCCCGAAAGAGTTTATGGGGACAGAGGACCCCTTGACTGCAGACGACTGGCTAGAGCATATAGAAAATATATTCGAGGTTTTTAGATGTAATGGGAGTGAGAAAGTACAGCTTGCAGCATCACTCTTCACCAGCTTAGCAGATAATTGGTGGAAGACGGTGAGGGAGGAATACCAACCTATGGCAAATGCAGTAGCTTGGGCAAACTTTAAGACCCAATTCAGAGACAAATATGTGCCTGCCCATGTCAAGAGACAGAAGGCAGCAGAGTTCCAGCAGCTTGTCCAAGGGAGTACGACCGTCTTAGAGTACCTCACCAAATTCGAGAGCTTGTCAAGATACGCTCCGGAATTGGTAGACACGGTGGAAAAGAAGATTGCCAAGTTCCAAGAAGGACTTCATCCTATCATTGAGAGGGATGCCACCGGTGTAGTACCACCTCTTACCTTCGAGGAAGCGGTCAAGAGAGCTTACAAGTTTGAGAACTTCCACCACAAGATCCTTAAGGTCCAAGGCAAGGGACAAGGACAGCCTCAATAGCAGTACCACCATCAGAGAAACCAGCAGCACAAGAGACAGAGACAAGATCAGAATGTACAACTAGTTTGCATTCATTGTGGGAAGAACCACGACAGTGCCCAGTGTCGTACCGTCTCAGGAGCATGCTATAGATGTGGTTCCATGACCCATCAAATGAGGGATTGTCCGAGACAGAACAGGCTGAATCAGCAACAGCAAGGAGCACCGCGTCAGGCACCGGCACAGAATGCACTAGTAGTGCAGAATCAGGCAAGGCCACTTCAGCAGCAGGCACCACCGTAACAGTATAGACCACAGCAACAGCAGCCACAGGCCCGTCAGCAAGGACAACAACAGAATCAGCGTCCCCCGCAACAGAACAGAAATGCCCCTCAAGGAAGGCAACAACAAGCTCATATCAGGCCACAGCAGTGAGGACAAGTTTATGCAGTCAACAGAGCTGATGCAGAGGCGGCAGGCAATGTTGTGGAAGGTACACTTCTTGTTAGTGGAATAAAAGCTAAGATATTATTTGACCCTGGCTCCACGCATTCTTTTATATCCCATGCATTTTCTAGACTGATTGATGTGCATGGTAGAGATCTTGAGTACATTTTGACTGTGGCAACCCCGGTAGGAAAGCAAGTTGTGTGTACTAGTTATTACCCTTGTTGTACAGTCCAGATAGGAGAAGTTGTGTTACCCGCAGATCTTATTCTGTTGGAGATGAAGGATTTTGATGTCATCTTAGGGATGGATTGGCTGGCAGGGTACCATGCCACAATGGATTGTTTCCATAAAACCCTCACATTCAAGTTGGATGCGACACCAGTTGGGGTGTTATTCCAGGGAGAGAGGAGAAATCCTCGTGCAGGGTTTGTCTCAGCGTTGAAGGCTGATAGACTTTTGAGAAGTGGATGTGAAGCCTATTTGGCGTTTATCACGGAGGATAAACGGTCCCAAGGGGTGGAGGAGATCCCTATTGTTTGGGAGTTCCCGGATGTATTTCCGAAGGAGATTCCTGGATTACCGCCCATGAGAGAGATTGATTTCACCATTGAGTTGTTACCTGGGACCGCTCCGATATCTATTGCACCATATAGAATGGCTCCGGCAGAATTAGGAGAGTTGAAGATACAGTTACAAGAGTTGTTGGACAAAGGTTTTGTGAGGCCAAGCATCTCACCGTGGGGAGCTCCAGTTTTGTTTGTGAAGAAGAAGGATGGTTCGATGAGAATGTGTATTGACTACCGGAGATTGAACCAAGTGACCATCAAGAACAAGTATCCATTGCCAAGGATAGACGAATTGTTTGATCAGTTACAAGGTGCCTCGTACTTTTCGAAGATTGATTTGAGATCCGGTTATCATCAGCTGAGAGTTAGAGAATCAGATGTGTTGAAGACAGCTTTCCGGACAAGATATGGCCACTATGAGTTCCTAGTGATGCCATTTGGGTTGACTAATGCACCGGCAATGTTCATGGCTTTGATGAACAAGATCTTTGCTCAGTACCTAGATCAGTTTGTAGTGGTGTTCATAGACGATATTCTGGTGTACTCCAAGACCAGAGAAGAGCATGAAGAGCATCTGAGGATAGTATTGCAGATTTTGAGGGAGAGTCAGTTGTATGCGAAGCTCAACAAGTGTGAATTTTGGCTTGAGCAAGTCGTATTTTTGGGACATATAATCTCTAAGGAAGGTTTGTCAGTAGACCCGTCTAAGATCGAAGCAGTAGTGAAGTGGGAGAGACCGAAGAATGTGTCAGAAATTAGGAGTTTTCTTGGTTTGGCAGGGTATTACAGGAGGTTTGTGCAAGGGTTTTCGTCGATTACAGCACCGTTGACGAAGTTAACTAAGAAGAATGTACTGTATGTGTGGACAGATCAGTGTGAAGCTAGTTTCCAAGAGCTGAAGAAGAGATTAACTACCGCACCAGTCCTTACTTTGCCATCCGGAAGCGGCGGTTTCACCATCTTTACCGATGCTTCAACATTGGACTCGGTTGTGTGTTGATGCAAGAAGGAAAAGTTGTAGCATATGGATCCCGGCAGTTGAAAGATCACGAGAGGAATTATGCGACCCATGACCTTGAGTTGGCAGCGGTCGTCTTTGCATTGAAGATGTGGAGACATTACCTCTACGGAGAGAAGTTTGAGGTTCATTCGGATCACCGCAGCCTACAGTACCTATTTTCTCAGAAGGAGTTGAACATGAGGCAGAGGAGATGGATGGAGTATATCAAAGACTATGATTTTCCGATCAAGTATCACCCGGGTAAAGCGAATATAGTTGCCGATGCTTTGAGTAGGAAGTCAGTGGGCATAGCAAATTTGAGTGGTACTTGTATTTTTGATCAGTTTGAGGAGTTGAAGATAGACCTCCAGCCACTAAGGAAAGGTGCCATAATTGCCAATATGTCAGTGTCAGAACCTTCGTTCATCCAGAAGATTAAGGACAGTCAGTTGCAAGATCCAGAGTTAGCCAAGATTGCAGATCATATAGCAGAACGTCCTGATTTTCGTATTGTTGACGGAGTTCTTTACTACCGTGATCGTTTGTGTGTGCCTAACATAGAAGATTTGAGGAATGACATCATGGCAGAAGCTCACAGTGCGAAGTATTCCATGCACCCAGGCAGCACAAAGATGTATCAGAATTTGAAGGGCAGATTTTGGTGGAACAATATGAAGAGAGAGATTGCAGCGTTTGTGTCTCGTTGCATGACATGCCAGTTGATAAAAGCAGAACATCAGAAGCCTCCAGGTTTGTTGCAGCCATTAGAGATCCCGGAGTGGAAGTGGGAGCACATTACCATGGACTTTATTTCGGGACTACCGAAGACTAGCAGAGGCAATGACGCGATATGGGTGATTGTGGACAGACTCACCAAGTCAGCTCACTTTATCCCCATGAAGACAGGGAAGAAGATGCACATGTTACCCCTGGCAGGGCTGTTCGTTAATGAGATCGTCAGTAGACATGGACAGCCAGTTTCCATCACATCAGACAGAGACAGCAGGTTCGTCTCGAGATTTTGGAAGACCCTACATGAGTCTATGGGTACGAAGTTGCAGTTTAGTACAGCTTATCACCCTCAGAAAGACGGTCAGTCAGAGAGGACGATTCAGACACTCGAGGACATGCTCCGTGCTTGTGTATTGGACTTTAAGACTCAGTGGGATGAAACCCTACCGTTGTGTGAGTTTGCTTACAACAACAGCTACCACTCGAGCATTGGGATGGCGCCTTTTGAGGCCTTGTACGGCAGAAGGTGTAGGACACCTGTTTGTTGGGAAGAAGTTGGCACTCGCAGTTTCCATGGACCGTCCATAGTGAGTGAGACTACTGACAAAGTGAGACAGATCCAAGAATGTTTGAAAGTAGCCCGAAGTAGACAAAAGGGCTATGCAGACTCTCACCGCAGGGATCTACAATTCAAGGAAGGAGATAAGGTTTTCTTGAAGGTGTCACCAACCAGAGGAACATTGAGGTTTGGGCAGAAAGGCAAATTATCACGGAGATACATTGGACCGTATGATATAATGAGCAAGATCGGTGATGTGGCTTATAGATTAGCCTTACCACCTGAGCTATCCGGTGTACACAATGTTTTCCATGTGTCGATGTTGAAGAAGTACGTCCCCGACCCTTCACATGTACTCCGGCATGAACCGTTAGAGATCAGAGAAGATGCCACTTATGTTGAGAAACCCATTCGGATCATAGACACGAAGGAACAGGAGTTAAGGAACCGGACTATTCAGTGGGTGAAGGTACTTTGGGAGAATCATGGGCCGGAAGAGGCAACGTGGGAATTACGAGATCAAGTGCAGAAGAAGTATCCGCATCTCCTACCCGAGGTGAGTTTGTACTTCATTTGGATGACCAAATGCCCTAAGGGGTGGAGGATGTAAGACCCCGACCCGAGTGACTCGATTAGTACTAATTAAGTTTGTGTTAGTACTAAGCTCGATTAGTGATTTTGACTAAGCTTGGATTAGCATAGTTCTTGATAGCTTTGGGGAATTATTTTTAGTGTCTTGTGTTTAGTGGGACCCTTTGGGGGTTTCCTTTTTGATGGTCTTGCTAGCTTTGGAGGTTACTTGTTTTCCCCTAATTCTTGTCTTGATCCCGTTTTATTTATTTTGTCGATCCCTACAACTTTCATGTTGAACCCGTGACCGTCCGGAACCCCGAAACCCGATCTTCTTGCTTTGAGGGCAAAACAGTCTTTTTACATGAAATCTGTACCCAAAACTTGATATCCTCGAAACCCGCGAATCATATACTTTTTGGAAACTAGATATTTCGACGATCACTTTTCTCTTCTTCGTCGATTTCATCCGAGGTCCCGAGATTGGTGATTTCAGCCTCCGAAGACTTTCTAGTGGTGGAACCCACACCCATTGCTTTATATAGAGAACTCTTTCCCTCCATTTCTCTTTTTCCAGCACAAGCTCAAGAACAGCCTAGGGTTTTCTTTCTCTCCTTTCTTCTTCTTCTTGCTTCCTCATCCCAAGTCCCTACCAAACCTTACACCAATCAAGAATGAACTTCACCCTCTTCTTCCTCACTACTAGAGCTACTCATTGATACCATTTGTGGGAGGACCTACTCAACTCAAGACCCTCATTGAGCTCACCTTGTCCATTTGAAGAACTTACAAGTAAGCTCCTTCCCTAATATCTTAGATCCTTGTTCTTCTAGTCTTGGGAGAGCCCTATCTTCATTATTGTGAGTTTCTTCTTCTTGTTTCTTGGTTTGACCCATTATAGGGTTTGTTTTGGGGGTTTTGGTGTAGCTTGGTATTTGGCTTGGAAGAGTGAATTAGAGCTTGGATTTCTTGATTTAGAGACCTTGAGGCAAGTGGATGTTTAGTTTTAAAAGTGATTTCCATGATCAAATGTTTGTATTTATTGTATCATTTATGATGAGCTTTTACTTGCATTCATGATGCTATTAAATGCTTTTGAAAAGAGTTGGTAAGCATCCTTATTGTCTTGAAACATGATTTCTAGCTTTTGGTTTCATCTATTGTCTTTAAATCATGGATTGTAGTTTTGGTTCATCTTTTGTACAATGCCTAAGTGAATCCTTTTGATGATGGTTGTCTTCTTCTCTTGGTGATTGTATGGATGTCAAATGGGGAACGAAAGGAATGGGTTTGGGAAAAGGGAAAGCATGAATCTGAACCCAGGGAAGAAATTCCCGTGACTGGCGGTCAGCTCCGCGGTTAGCCGCTCCTCGGTCAGCCAGCGGCTAACCGCCGTGTCCATCGACGGCTAACCGCCATCCAACCGCTTAGTTACGGTCACTTTTCCCGAGAGCTGAAATCTCGCGGTCAGCTCCACGGTCAGCCAGCGGCTAACCGCCTAATCCATCAGCGGCTAACCGCCAGCCAGCTGGATTGTAGCGGTTGCATTTCCAGAGAGCTGCAATTCCACGGTCAGCCTCACGGTCAGCCAGCGGTTAACCGCCGTATTCGCTGGCGGCTAACCGCCATCTGACCGCAAGGTGACCGAAATTCCCTGAAATTTTTATGAATAAAGAAGGATTGAAAGGAGCTTTCACCCCATTGCTTGTGAACCTTTCTGAGAGCAATGGGCACCGCTCACCTGGGATCGTGTTCGAAGCCTAGGTGAAGTGTTTGTTGGTAGTACGTTAGAGAGAGAAACTACATCATCGAGATTCATTTAAGCATTGAGGCTACTATAGTGTATAAGGAACCCGGAATGTCTCCCAAATTCAAAGAGTACCAAGTTTCCTTTATTATACGGACATACGGGATCCCTATTCACTTGGATTAGTTTTAACCCGACATTGTCTTGGCTTTTCAAAGTATACTCGTACCGTTTTGCTAGCATTGATATACATGACAGACTTGATATGATAGCTGTGCCTTGAGCACCCACGTCTTGCCGAATATAATCTTGTACTTGATTTATTTTACACTTGTCTTGATTTCCATGTTTTGACCTGATTTCTTGTACATGACTCATAAGTCAAAACCTTGAGGCAATATTGGGCCAGAGCTTTGTAGTGCGAGCCCATGAGCCAAGAAAGAGAACATGCATACATGTACCTGTTTTATTTACTTCCATATAACCTATGAGTCGGCACCACTAAGCTTGGATACCTTGTTAGTCTGATCAACTGACTAGGTGATCCTCCTCTTGTCTTGCCAACTGCAGTTTGGGTCCTGATACCGCAGATTGCTACTGTGGTTCCTGATGCCCGGCTCGCTACCGTGGTCATGTCTAGTATATAGTATATATGTATATGTATTTCGTTGTATCTCCTCACTTCGGTGACTGAGGTCAACGCCTTGACTTGCTTGCTCTATCACTTCGGTGATAGAGGATTTAGCCTGGTGTGGTTGCCATCTTGTTCGTTTCCCGATTTCCTTGGTTACCCTTACTTGTTTTACCTTGCATATATGTTTTTAACGAAATGATGCATTTACTCATGAAAGTATTATTTAGACAGGTTCAATTGTTTCCATGACAAATGTTTTATCATTAAATGTTCATATCCTTTCATCTACCTGCCAGACCGTCGTGTCTGACCCTTTGCTTTGGTACTCAGGTCCCGTTGTTGGTTATCCTGAGGAGGAGCCAGAGGAGGCGGTCGGAGAACCGCAGCCGCTAGTTGAGTGGCGTGCTGACGATGTTATGTAAACATCGGGATGTCGAGTTGCGAAACATTTTGGGGGATTGTTTGGATAGTTTCCTGGCGGTCATTGTTTTGTATATTGGCCTTTATTGGCCTCTATTTTTGGGAATTGTAATTAACTGATCTTCTGATTAAACTTGAATATGTACTTTTGGGTTATGCTTCAGGACATTGCTCATTCTGATACTCATATTCAAATGTAATCAGCCTTGATATTTTGGGAAATGAAATACATGCATGATTTACCATACGCTTCCGCAATTATTACTATATGGTTATGTGTGTTGGAATATCCTCACCGCGGACGCCTGTGGGAAATCACGTGCACGGGTAATGAGTGTTCCTTTGTTAACCCGTGTACGCTTGATCATAAACATACCTTTAATTATTGTCATCACCCCATATGATCACATCATTGGCTTCATCACAATTAGTCCCGATCCCGGATTTGGTCCGCGGACCCGGCCCGGGGTCGCGACACGCTTGGATGATGCCTTGTGGGCGTATAGGACTGCATATAAGACGCCCATTGGCATGTCACCTTATCGGTTGGTTTTTGGGAAACCATGCCACCTTCCAGTTGAATTGGAACACAAGGCGTATTGGGCTATCAAGAGTTTCAACATGAAGATGGATGAAAGTGGAGAACACAGAAAGTTGCAACTACAAGAGTTAGAGGAAATTCGGTATGATGCCTATGAAAGTGCAAGGATTTACAAGGAAAAGACGAAGGCTTTTCATGACAAGATGATCTCTAGGAAGGAGTTTAGAGTTGGTCAAAAAGTCCTTCTATACCAATCAAGGCTTCGTCTTTTTCCAGGTAAGTTGCGTTCTCGTTGGATTGGGCCTTTTGTTGTTACTAATGTTTTTCCTCATGGTGCAGTTGAAATTCAAAGTTTAGCCACTTCCAAAGTGTTCAAGGTGAATGGCCATAGACTTAAGCCTTTCTATGAAGGTTTACAAATAGAGGAGGTGGATAAATTGGACCTTGAAAAACCAATTTATGCTGATTGAAGAAGGAAGCATAGAGTCGAGCTAACGACAATAAACAAAAGCGCTGCTTGGGGGACAACCCGAGGGGAGTTCGTTCCTTTTCTCTTTATTTTTGCCTTTCTATTTTGGTTATTTTTTTACTTTTCTTTGCATTTTATTTTACATTGGGGACAATGTAAGTTTTAAGTGTAGGGGAAGGAATTTAGGTTGCGTTTTAATTTGGTCTTTTCGAAAAAAAAAAAAAGAGCTTCAAAAATTTATAACATGAGCAAGATTTAATTAAGCTTGAAAAATTCATAACCTGATCTTCTCAATTTATGATTAATTAGTTTCCTTAAGGATGGTAATGACTAAATTTGGTAGACAAAAAGCTGGTGCAATCTTTGAGCCTTTAGACTGACACATTCATATCATTCTCACTATTTTCTTTCATGAGAGATATTCTTCCATGGATTTGTTTCTCTAGAACTTGCCTTGATTCTATTCGAGGTCACATAAACACAGGCAAACATGAACATGATTAAGGCCATCTTTGTTATAAGCTACATAAGCCAAATAGCCTTCCTTGCATAAAATTTTTCCTTTGTTAAACCCTTTTGAGCTTTATATTCCCGTTTATTGTAAACCCATGTTACAAGCTTTGAAACTAAAAAAGTAATATCTTTACCCAAGCCGTAGAGCTGGTGGAGCATTATGATGATATGTTTGGGTGTGCAAGAATTAACTGTGGGGGAATTTGACATTGTAGTATAGCTATGGCTCGTGAAATGGAGCAGGTTTTCATCCTCGATTGGTGAGTTCCATTCTTGGTATTTTTATTGTTCAAAAGAAAAAAAAAATTAACCTTAAGAAAAAAAAAAAGAAAAAGAAAAAGTATTTGTGAAGTGATTGAGGAAATTGCTATCCATGTTCATAAACCCTCATCCTCCTAAAATTCCAAGAAGGGGTATGTTTAAAAGTGATGTATACAAGGTGGAAGTTGTTAAAGGATTGTTCCCTGCTTAAAAAGAAAAAGTGTTCATGTTGAACGATCTCTTTTTCAGTACAAGAGTTTATATGTTCTGAATGCTTTGAAGCCAAATTGAAGAAGCTGCTGAATGGAGTGTTTGATTTTACATGTCTTATTTGTTCGAGCTTGAGTTGATTCATCTTTGCTCCACTAGTTTCGATGGCTTTTGAGCTACATTCCCAAATATTTCCCACCTTGATCCTAAACCCCGATACAACCTTTGAAAAGTCCTTATGATTTGTGATATGCATGTGATCCCAGTGGTGGAGAATGAGAAGATATGCAAGCCTATGGTAGGTCATTTCCATTGGACTGAATTTGAGCGAAATACTCACCCTTTAACCACATGAGAGTCGAGTGCTTATATCCGTGAGGGTCTACCTGTTTAGTTTGCTCTATCATCGAATGAGAATGCTTACTGATTAATTGTAAGTTGCTTAAGAATGTTTGCTCATGATATGTTATGATTTTTTGGTTAATGGCATTCAACCTTGGTATTTTTGAAAAAAAAAAAAATTGAATTTGAGTTTTGCCCGAGGACGAGCAAAAGTTAAGTGTGGGGGAATTTGATGAGAATGAAATATTTTATATTTTTCTCCATTAATATTTAGTCCTTTTGTATCTATTTGATGTCCAATTGCACTCATTATTCTTATATTTTGATTTAGGATGCAAATGGAGGCATTAAGTGCAAAACGAAGCTAATTGGGCGATTCTGGACAGTTTGGACAGCGCTTCGTAATCTGGGCATAACTCTCTCATCCGAGCTCCAATTGAGATGATTCAAGATGCTATGGAACGCCAAGAAAAAGATCTACAACTTTCATGTTTTGAGTTTTGAGAAATACTGGCTGCATCAAGGTCGAAATCGGGCTTGAAGTTACTGCTCGTACCTAATGCCAAATGGATGAAAAATCAAGCAGGATTGCATTATGGTAAATTTGAAGAAATTAGGAGTTCGTCGAAACATATCCAATATCGGGCTTATATTGTGCGGAACGAAAAATGATGCAACTTTAATTCTTGGGTCAAGTCCAACAGAAGCCCAAGTAAGAAGATATGGTCAAGGAGAAGATTTTGACTAAGTTAAAATCTAATCAATTTATTATTATTATTTTCCATCTCCAATCCCACACACTTCAAAATCTCTCCCATCTCACGGCTGCACTTTCCCCCTAATATCTCTCCAAAGATTCTTTCCATCTTTCCTCATCTAAACCAACCATCTCTCTTTCTTTATTTTCTCATACATCCACATCACCTAACTTCTCTCCTCTCTCTAACCTAACTCTCCACTATAAATAACCCATCCCATATCCAACGTAGAGACTACCCTCTCCTCTCTGACGAAGTCTCTCTCTCTCTCTCTTTCTTCATTATTCTTCTTCTTTTCTTTTATTAATTTTGCAAGTCTTTTTATGGCCCTGCGTGGCTAATTTTTTATTGGTCGAAGGAGACTGAAGCCTCGGAATAAATACTGTAAGATCTAATTTATTTTCATTGTTCAATTTATGCTTTGAATATGGGTTGTTCTTCTGTGCTTAATTTGTTATCATGATTGTTTCGTTTAATTACTAGGAGGCCTACTAGTTTATTTTTCGTTGCAATCTACTTCTGAATTAGAAATCATATCCGTAATTGTTTGATCCCTCTAATTTGTGAAGCAACTGATTTTTGATAATTTACTGCGTCAGTGATTATTAAATATTAGGAAGAACACTTGGCTAAATTAAATGCAACCGCGTGTGCTTGTGTTATTTGGGTTCATCGATCTCTCTAATTTTAATGCTGTTACTAAATTAAATCTATAGCGCTTGTCTTAGGTTGTTTAGTAATTAGGGTTAATTAGAGCGCGTGTTTTATAATTAACTAATTAAGGAGGTAGGAATTTAATTTCAACGATGAATATTCAAAGTGTTAGTTGATTTATTTTTGCATCAATGATCAGTTCTGAATTTCCGATCGTGGATGTTAACTTTGACCAATGCTTGCTCATTTGATTGAATTCGTTACTTTATTGATCTTTATTTGCTTATTTATTTATTTTTTTTGTATAATCAAAACCACCCATCTTTGATCACATAGCATAAAATTTAGTTAAACACTCTCCGTGGGAATGATCCTTACTCGCACTACTACATATATTTTTAGGAGTAAAGGTTTTATTATTTTTTGGGTGCCTGCGACAGCACGACCAGTATGCAAAGCTTAACAAGTGTGAATTTTGGCTAGA
Organism: Umbellularia californica; assembly: GCA_028538565.1. NCBI lineage: Eukaryota > Viridiplantae > Streptophyta > Magnoliopsida > Laurales > Lauraceae > Umbellularia > Umbellularia californica. Next base: position 27,279,148 of record JAPQWN010000004.1, on the reverse strand, counting down.
GCAAGTTGCATTTTTGGGGCACATTATCTCCAAGGAAGGATTGTCAGTAGACCCGTCCAAGATTGAGGCAGTAGTGAAGTGGGAAAGACTGAAGAATGTGTTAGAAATCAGGAGTTTTCTTGGATTGGCAGGGTATTACCGGAGGTTTGTACAAGGATTTTCGTCGATTGCGGCACCGTTGACGAAGTTGACGAGGAAGAATGTACCTTATGTATGGACAGATCAGTGTGAGGCCAGTTTCCAAGAGCTAAAGAAGAGATTGACCACCGCACCAGTCCTTACTTGGCCATCCGGAAGTGGCAGTTTCACCATTTTTACTGATGCTTCAAATGTTGGACTTGGTTGTGTGTTGATGTAGGAAGGAAAAGTTGTTGCATATGGGTCCCGGCAGTTGAAAGATCACGAGAATAATTATGTAACCCATGACCTTGAGTTGGCAGCGGTTGTATTCGCGTTGAAAATGTAGAGACACTATCTCTATGGAGAGAAGTTTGAAGTCCATTCTGATCACCACAACCTACAGTATCTATTTTCTCAGAAGGAATTGAATATGAGGCAGAGAAGATGGATGGAATATATCAAAGATTATGATTTTCCAATCAAGTATCACCCGGGGAAAGCAAATGTAGTTGCCGATGCCTTGAGTAGAAAATCAGTGGGCTTGGCAAATTTAAGTGGTACTTGTATTTTCGAACAATTTGAGGATAGATCTACAGCCACTAAGGGAAGGTGCTATAATTGCCAATATGTCAGTGTCAGAGCCTTCGTTTATTCGGAAGATCAAAGATAGTCAGTTGCAAGATCCAGAGTTGGCTAAGATCTCAGAACATATAGCGGAACGTCCTGATTTTCGTATCGTTGATGGAGTTCTTTATTATTGAGACCGTTTGTGTGTGCCTAACATCGAAGATTTGAGGAATGACATCATGGCAGAAGCCCACAGTACGAAGTATTCCATGCACCCAGGCAGCACGAAGATGTATCAGAACCTGAAGGGCAGATTTTGGTGGAACAACATGAAGAGGGAGATTGCAGCGTTTGTCTCTCGCTGTATGACGTGTCAGTTGATAAAGGCAGAACATCAGAAGCCTCCAGGGTTGTTGCAGCCATTAGAGATCCCGGAATGTGTCTCGACCCTGGACCGAGACCCGGGACCGCGACGCGGCGATATGATTAACTAACATATAAGACATACCGCCTGTTTTCCCACAGGTTTCCGCGATGAGGATCCCAAGACACGGGTCGAGCTCACACGAATGGGTATGCAGAAGCATGTAGCAAAACAATCACACAATCTTAAACAATAAGGTGCAAGAGAAATTATAATATCGAGACTTGGTATCAAAAGAGAATGTCAACATAGCATTCCTATCATGATTAAAGTTTCATAGTTAAACAAAGTATGTTAATTCAAGTTACAAAACCATGAGAGGCCAACAGAGGCCAATACAACAAAAGATCCCAAAAAGACTATCCCAACTAGGTGATGGACCCTCGGAATTTTCCGTCCTCTCCTTCCGCACCCTGGGGGCTGACCTGGGTCTCGGCGGAGGAGGGAAAATCGCGGGTATCAACATTTTTTGTACGGGTATGCCAGATTTACTTTCTACTTGGAATTTGGAATAGTGATGATCCGGAGATTCACCTTCACAATTAGAAAGGAAATCAATCCTTTTTTCTAACTTTTCAAATTGCATAAATATTAAGAAATTAGACAAGTTTATCTTTTGAGAATGTCGTAGGAGGCGTTTTTGTTTGTTTGCCGTGAACGGCGATTTTACAAAACTCATCAAATATGAAAGACAACAATTGTGATTTCTTTTTGTCTCTTTAAGAAATACAAACTACAATAGAAAAGTAAGAAAATGCATCTAACTTTTCAGGAGATTGTGGGGACACGTTGAGATTGACAGTCGCAAGTCATGTATGGACTTCGCCATCGTCTTTCAAATGAGAACGGTTGATGCTTTGATTCTTCAGCTTGGCTCCTAACCTCAGTTTTTTAAAGCACAAGGACCAAGAGGAGGTCCTATATCCAATAAAAAACCAAGTAAACGGGCTGAAAAGCCGCATTTAGGCCATGTTGAAGAAGGAGGAGACCATGGGGGGGTGGCCCCCCAAGGGACGTGGATCACCTTGTGGTGCTTTCAGGAGCAAAGCAGCAGGGCTTCGTCTCTCTCTTGAATTTTATTGATTTTTACAGCTTTGGATTGCACTTGGGATTCATCTTTTTTTTTTTTCTTCTTGGAACTCACCTCTTTTTATAGGCTTTTGGTAGCCATGAGGTGTTTATTGGCATTGATGGCCATGATGAGAGAATTGATTAGGAGTTACAAATTGATTTTTTAACTCCTTTTTCATGGCTCGTGATTGGCCGATGAAGGTAGTGGGCATTTAATTCTCTTTAAGCTTCATGATGATGGGAGTTTCATGGGTTTAATGCCATGATTGCTTGGATTTGTAACTCCCAAATGCTTGAATCTGATTGGGCCGTCCAAAATAATGAGTTAATGACCGCATTAAGTTGTCATAAACGGGTCAATTAACGTCATTAAGTGGTCGCCAAGGCAAGTGAAGAGTCACGGGCCGCGCTACGCCTTTTAAGATTCTTCTTGCGATCATCACAGGTGGATCCACGCATTGTTTGATGTCGGATTGCAATGCAATTTTAGACATTGATTGATGTTGGTGGGCCGGTGACATCTGTCTTGTCGATTTCACGATCGGTCGGACAGAAAGTATACTTTCTTGGTCAGCCGGTTGGCGATCTTGGAGCGATCGATGATGATTTCATGCTTTTGACGGCGGATCCGAGATGTCAGTGAAGTTCAGTCGTTTTCAAGCATCAAACATTGGATTTTCAGAAAATCACAGAGGCAGGAATGCTTGAAATGCGAAAAAGATCGAAAAACAGGCATTTTGGTGCAAAATCCGGCAACCCGGATTTGCAGGGACACCGGCAACCTTGGACCAGGGTCGCCGACGACCTTAGGGTTTTGCCCTTTTCGGTCGCCGAGCTTCGTTTTTGACTGATTTTCCGTCTTTTTTGTTCATTCTTTCTTCTGTATTTTTCTTGAAATTTTTCACCAATTAATGACTTGATTTTCTTGGAGAAATCTTAACGAGAACCCGCGCAAAATCGGAGCACAAAGTTTCCCATATTTTGGGAAAGCCGAAGACTTTGTAGCCGATTTTCCGTCAAGCGTCGAAACTAGGTCAAACGATGTCGGAATGACCTGAAATTTGAGGTGAAGTTCCTTGAGCAATAGATAGGTCCAACCATGGGATTTTATTTGAGTTTTGAAGCCGTTTGGGGTCCCATCGATGCTTAACTTGATTTTACTGTGGGGAAAATGCCGAGCTTTGATATGTGGTCAAACGATGTCCGATTGACCTGAAATTTGACGGGGAGCCTATTGGAGTCATTTTGAGACGTTCCATCAACTCCGTTTTCGATGTCATGGTCCCGGGTTGCTCCACCACTGGTAGGCTTGATTTTCTTTCGGAGCATCGAAACCTGGTCAAACGTTGTTGGAATGACCTGAAAGCCACTTTTAGTGCCTAGGTGGTCAAACCTGGCTCATATGGTTTAACCCATGGGACCTTAGGCTTTGGAGATGGCCTAGATCTCATATGGTGTCATTTTTGTAGAGAATATCTAAAAATATCTCTTTTGTGTAGATAATATCTAAAAATATCCTTACTTGGAGGGAATTTCTCAAGTTTCCTCCTTTTGTGGAAACGTTTTCTCAAAATATCTTTCTTTTTGGGAAAGTAACTACTTTTAGTACTTACCTCCTTTCTTTCTCTTTGTTTCCTCTTTTGGCTTGCTCTCTTCTATAAGAGTAAGAGGGTTGGTTCTTTTGCTCCATTGCTTTCTTTGTTTGCAAGGATTCTTCAAGAGTGCTCTCCAAGATAAGAAGTGCTTTTGCTCTAAGCTTTTCTTCTTCTTCTCCATCAATGGCTTCAAGTAAGTTTTCTTCCTCCACAAGAAACTCCATTGTAGAAGTAGCTTCTTTCTTTTTTTTGCTTTTTTTTTCCCAAGCACGTTTTTTCCTTTCTTTTTTTTCGTGCTTCTTCTTTTTTTCTTTCTCTTTTTTTCGTGCTTCTTCTTTTTTTTTCTTTCTTCTTCTTTTTTTTCTCACGGTTTTCTTTTTCTTTTTTTACCGTGTGCTTTTTTTTTCCTTTTGTTTTTTTTTTCTCGCTGATTTTTCCCTTTTTTTTCAGCGTTTTTTTTTTTTTTTTTTTTTTTTGTTTTTCTTCTTGGCTGTACAGATAGCCTGTCACGTGGCAGTGGGCCACGGCCTGTGGGCCAAAAAAACTTTTTTTTTTTGCTGAGATTTTTTTCCTCTCTTTTTCTTTTTCTTTTTCTTTCCTTTGTTTGCTCACCATGATAATGAGGTTTATGCAATTTCAATATGTTTATGTATTTTTTTAATGCATCAAGATAGAAGGCTAGGGTCTCTAGGTCAAGCCAACATGATTTTTTACTTGGACAAAGTTTGATTGGTTTTGACCAAATTGGGTTGGAATTGGTCAAACTTTGGTCAAGGTTTTCCTGGCTTCTAATGCATGATGATATTCTTTTGATACATGAGTTTTGGTAAATGGATTTGGAAGCATGATGATGCATACCTAAAAATCTTTTGCAAGTATTGGGATTTTGAGCTCGTAGCGATGTTGAGCTCTTTCTCGGTCTGGCTGGATTTTGAGGAACTTTGCAATTTTTGGATTCTGAAGCTCGCAGTAATGTTGAGCTCTTTTCCAGATTTTGTAGAAATTTGATGAGATTGGCTCGTTCTCGCAGCGATGTTGAGTTCGAACCTTCTTTGAGGATTTGCACAGACTATGAGCTCGCAACGATGTTGAGCTCATCTTCAGGCTTCCTGTCTTTTTCGGAGTATTTTCCCTTTCTTCAGAATTACCTCGGAACCATGTCAAAATTTTGCTAGAATTTTTTGTAGCAGAATTCTGTCATTTTGATGATGATTGATCTTTTCTCTTCCATCTTTTGCAAGTAGTTCTTCCAGAACGAACAAGGGTAAGGGTCCTGTTATTGACGCACCTCGTCGGTCTGCCAGATCTTCCAATGCAGCCGTTCAGCAGGCTTGGGAGAAGGTCCAATTTGTCAAGAAGAATTTGGAAGAGTGTGATTCCCTTAATCGTAATGAGATGAGACAGCGACTGATCGCTCTCAAAGATGAGGAATTCTACAAGATAATGGTAAGCAGCCGCCCTTGGGTTACGGACGATCAGAGCGTTGTGCCCAAGCCTACCTTCTTCTTCGGCGATGCAGTCCCCGACGACTTGACATACCAAAGGAGATGTTTTCAGTTCTCTTACACAGCAGATGATGAGGAGAGAACTATTTCTACCCGGTCGACTTTTGATCGGACCATCTCGATCCTGAGCCTTTCTCCCACGTGCCCTAAGAGGGAAGATCCTTCAAGCTAGGTGAAGAGGACAAGTGTGATCAAGACCGGGGTTTTTGTTGGCGGCCCTTTCGGTTTTATAGAGAAGCCGTCTGTCCGTATGGACATATTGATACCAGCCAGTGGCTACCAAGGTTCTGATCATCTAATCGGTTGATTTGAGACCGGTGGGCCTTGGCGTTTTTCGGGGTGACGGCAGTAATTGGGTGAAGCCTTTTCGACTCCGTGGCTGTTTCAGTGCTGTCTCGAGCTGGGAATCATGGACTGATCACACCCTGAAGATTGGCAGGCCGTTCTTCGGGAGGCCGAGATTTTTGATGCGGTTCGCGCTTTTCGGCAAACCGTTGTTTTCTCCGATGAGGCTTTCATGGCCATGCTGGAGTCATTCCTTCCACAAACCAACACCTTCATTGTGACGAATGGTGAGATTGGTTTTTCTTTGAAGGAACTGAGTGCCATCACCGGGTTGCCTATCCTCGGCAAACTCTATGAGGAGTTTATGCCTATTGACAGCGTCCTTGAGGAGCAGTCTGAGGAGTTTAGGCTTGTATACTTTCAGCTTGTCGCCTTCTACGGTTTTTTGAAGGAGAAGGAGGGCTCGAAAGTTAGATGCAGCAGTTGGAGAAGTTGCAGCTCCAACTTTTTTGACAGCAGGGAGTCTTCTGATGGCATGGCCCAGGATGCTAGGGCTAAAACATCAAGTTTGAAGAAGATCGCTGCTAAACGAGAAGATTTGAAAAAGTTTTTCACAAGCACAGATGCCATTTGTCCTGACATTACATTGCGGAGAGATGTCGCTGTTTACCTCACTTATTGGTTGGGTGAGGCTGTTTTTGCTGGAGGAGATGGAACGCACATTAGGTCGCACTATATTTTTTCGGCTTGTCAAATGGCGTTTGGAGAGCGGCTGGCTTTGGTACCTGCTCTTGACTCCTATTTGTGTACCGAACTGCAGGCTGTTGCTTTCCTGGTTCGGCTTGGGCTTCCCATGAACAGGGTATTTTCTGCCCACATCTTCTATTCGTGGTATGTATACCACTGTCCTAGCTTCCATCGTTTGGGAGTTGCACAGGACGAAGATCCTTTTATGATTCGTTTGGCTAGAGGGACAGTCGTTCCCGAATCACTTTTGTCTGCTCGTTTGAGGATCCGACGATTTAGGGATGCCGAGATTGGGCAGTCTTCAGTGAAGCTTTCTCCGGGTTTGCGGAAGAAGGCTTTTGACTTTGGTGTCTCCCGTGATTCGACCAGGGCAGGTTCGGGTAGACACTATGCTTTGATAGACGCGGAGAAGAGATGGCTCTTCAACATATGGGAGAAATGCATGGGCTTTTTACAATGCAGAGGACACTACCGCCATGATTTCCTATCCTGAGCTGCCCACCTTCCAGACTGCTGGCTTCACGAAGTGGTTCGTGGAGAGCTTCTCAGTGTACCGGGGGCTTTCCAAGAAAGAGCTCGATGTCAAGCAGCCTCCTGGGAAGGGTCTTGGCAAATCAGATGGTGTCCGCCTGGAGGAAGTTTTGACTTTCCTTTCTGGAGAGAATCACAAGATAGGCTTTCTGAATGGGCAGGACATCATCAGATCAGGACCTGCACAAGGGATTCCTGGTGATGTCTTGAGACGACTGGAAGAGGAGGAGGCTGAGATCGAAGCTATGATACAGGCAGAGCATACGAAGGCTTCCTTGGAGTCTACTGAGAAGAGTAGACCATCCAGTGAGGACTTTAACGAGAGGCTTGATGTTGATAGTGGGGCAGGATCGTCAAGCAGATTGACCAGCCGTAGCAAGAGGAAGAGAGGACAGCGCTGAAATATGAAACGGCACGATAGTCCTTCTGATATTGAAGTTCCTCTCACCATTGTTGAGGAGGTGTCTGAGGATGCCGACGAGCCTCCGGGGAAGAGGACCAAAGAAGAGGAGACAGCTGGTATGATCATCTTTCTTTCTTTTGTTTCTTCTTTTCTCTTGTGAGAGATTTTTTTTGTTTTGATCCGCTGCTTTTCTTTGCAGAGGATGATGACCTGGTGATGCCGGAGGTTCCTGCCGAAGAGGAGATAATGGATCCAGTCGTGGCATTTGAGGAAGAGCCCAGGGACTCTGGAGTGGTTCCAGAACCTTCACCTGGTATGATTACTTTGGCTTCTTTTTTTTTCTTCTTTTCATTTGTGCTGTCATTTACTCACATGTAGCCTTTGTTTTCCTGTTAGCTGACTTGCCAGAGGATTCTGACTATTTCGAGCCATCCATGGACGCAACTTTTGACGATGCTTCGGATGAGCTCAGAGAGACAGAGAGTACTCCGCCGGTTGTCGAAGCAGGTATTTTTGCAATAATAATCTTGATATATTTTTTACCAGGACAAGATTATATTCATACCTTTTTGTCTTTTCCTTGACAGATTGTGAAGCAGCAGGAGAGTTTCCTCCGTCTTGCTCATAGCCAGAACAGGGGATACCTGTGGCTGATGAAGAAGTAAGGGCTTCTTCCGCTTTCAATGAGTCAACTTCTTCAGTTGGAAAGAGTTTATTGATTACTCTTCCAATGGAGCATGACATGGGCAGTTGGGCACCAGAGCATGGTGAATACTCATCTGCACCGCACCTTCAGTATGCAAAGAAGGTGTTGAAGACTGTCTTGAGCTCATGAGTTGAGACTCTCTCTTCAGGTCATTTGGAAGCTAGCTTTAGCATGATCAAGCATGTGCAGGACATCCTTGCTGATAGCAAAGAAGTTGGTCTGGACATCACAAGCGCCAAAGACTTTGTTGAGGAAATCATCGCCTTGGGGAACAAATGGACTGAGACGAAGAGTTTCCCAGATGGTGACTTCTGTGATGAGATATTTGTGAAGCCTTCCAGCAAAGTCAAAGCTGAGCTGACTGAGGTCACGAAGACTCGGAGGCAGATCGTTCGAGAGAAGAACGTTACCGAGTTATCCATTATGGGGCTGAAGCAAGACTTAGACCGCCTTGATAAAGAGGTTATTGAGGCTAGGCAGCGTCTTGAGCTTTTGGAGGAAGAAGCCGCTGCCAAATGGACCGCCATTGTGGAGGCTCGTGACAAGGAGGGGACCCTCATTCGCCAGGTTGAGGAAGCTGAAGGTAATGTCAGGAGGAAGACTCAGGAGCATGAGCAGTGGCAAGTCCTCTGGGAAGAACTTCCTCATGCTGTAGATGGGTCACGGCATTCGGCCACGTTTTATGGGAACATTTTGAAAAGGCCTGACCTAAAAACTTTGGAAGTTAAGGCCAAGGGTTTGCTTGAGGAGTTGAACCTTTGGTTGAAGACCATGCTAGATTGAGCTCCTGAGTTATAACAAACTCTTTTTTCTTCTTCTTTTTTTTTATACCTCCATGTATAAACAGTTTTGGTACTATATTTTTGTATCCCCTTCTTTTTTACTAAATCATTTTTTTGATGGAAACACATTTGAGTAAAAGTTGATGGGAATGTTTTTTTGAGAATTTGATCAAAAGGTTGTCATTTTGTGAAAATCTTTTGTCAAAGAGTTGTTTTTGGGCATGAAAGCTAATTTTTTGTGGCAAAAAAGGTTGGGTTTTGATGGTTTGAAAACCAAATTTTAGATGGCATGAAAGCCTAATTTTGTTTGTGGCATGAGAGCCAAAATTTATTTTACGGCATGAGAGCCAAAATTTTGAAATGACATAGAAGCCAGAATTTTTGAGATGGCATAAAAGCCAGAATTTTTGGAATGGCATAGAAGCCGAATTTTACTTTGTGGTATGGAAACCAATTTTGTTTGTGGCATGAGAGGCAAAGTTTTTTTTTGTGGCATGAGAGCCAAAGTTTTTGGATGGCGTGAAAGCCAAAGTTTTTTTTTGTTTGTGGCATGTGAGCCAAAGTTTTTGGATGGCGTGAAATCCAAAGTTTTTTTTGGTTTGTGGCATGAGAGCCAAAGTTTTTGGATGGCGTGAAAGCCGATTTTTTTGGAGTGGCATAGGAGCCGAGTTTTAAGATGGCATGAAAGCCGATTTTTGGAATGGCATAAAAGCCGAGTTTTGTTTTGTTTTGTTTTGGCATAGGAGCCAGATTTTTGAAAACCAAAATTTGTTTTGTTGGCATGAAAGCCGATTTTGGCGTTTATAGCCAATTTTGGCTTCTATGGCCGACTTTTGGCGTTTATAGCCGGATTTGGTGTTTATAGCCGAGTTTTGGCGTTTATAGCCGATTTTGGTTTTCAAAATGCAGGTATCGACTAAATGTCGCCTCCCCGCTGAATGGTCTTGCAAGTATCAATGGAATGTCACTTCCTTGCTCATTCAGTTTACGATTATTGATGGAATATCACTTCCTCGCGGGCTGGGTTTGTGAGTATCGATGGAATGTCGTTTCCTCACAGATTGGGGTGCAAATATTGACTAAGCGTTGCTTCCCTGCTTTTTCCAAAACTTTTGGTTTTGCGGGTACTGACTTGGTGTCGTTTCCCCGCGATTTTTGAAATTTGAGGTTTTTCTTGGACCATTTGAAATTTGGGTTGTGGATATCAATTGGAATATTGCGTCTCCATGATTTTGAAATTTTAAGGTTTTGCAAGTATTGAATGGGGTTCGCTTCCTTGCGATTTTTGGGTGTTGGAAGTATCGAATGGGGTTCGCATCCTTTCGGTTTTTGGGTTTTGGAAGTATCGAATGGGGTTCGCATCCTTCCGGTTTTTGGGTTTTTGGAAGTATCGAATGGGGTTCGCATCCTTCCGGTTTTTGGTTTTTACAAGTATCGACTAAGTGTCGCCTCCCCGCGGTTTCTAAAAAACCATTTTTTTTTGTTTAAAGACACGAGGGTCATAAATTTTGACTTGAAACCATTGTGGTAGAAAAAGCCGGGGCAAACTAGGGTGAAAGTTCCTGAGTCCTGGTTTTTGTTTCAAACCATGAATTTTTGGGTTCAAGGATTGAAAACTTTGGTCAAGTCTGGGAAGAGGCTCCTAAACTTGGATTTTTGAATTTTGAATTTTTTTTTAAGAATGAAACGCTGGAAGTAAACATTGATTTGAGAGAGTTTTTTTTTTTTTTTTTTTGGAAACTTCAACATAAAGATGAAAATTTCAAAAGGGGTGGGTTTGACGAGCAAGTACCTTGGAAATAGGCTTTGGCCGTGTAGATATCGCTCTGACCCGTTTGAAGAAGTCTTCAAGGGTAGTACCGCTTTAAGGACTTGCCGTTGATGGGTAGCATACATCTGTCTCCTTCCATGTTTCGAAGAGCGTATGCGCCGTTGGAGAAGACTTTGTCGATGACGAAGGGTCCCTCCCATTTTGGTTCAAATTTGCCTTTCGATTTGTGGGCAGAGACTATGGGTCTTTTTACTGCAAGAACCAAGTCACCCTTTTTGTAGGCGCGTTGCCTGACCTTCTTGTCGAAAGATCCTGCCATGCGTGCTTGGTACAACTCAATGCTTTGAAGAGCTTCGAGTCGTCTTTCATCGAGATTATCCAGCTCTTGGAGTCTCAATTTGACATTGCTTTCTTGCGTCATGTCATTTTGCAAAAATACCCTTAAGGAATTTGTACTTCCAAAGGGACAACAGCTTCACATCCATAGGCCAAAGAGAATGGTGTGCTATGGGTTGGTCCTCAAACGGTGGTTCGATAGGCCCACAAGGCTTCTGGTAGTTTGTTGCCCCAGTCTCTTTTGTGACTAGAGACCATTTTCTTGAGAATTTTGCAGAGTGTCTTGTTGAAGGCTTCTGCTAGTCCGTTCATTGCTGGATTATATGGAGTCGAAGGACAACTTTGGATTTTGTACTTGTCGCAAAACCTGTAGAATCTGTGATCCCGGAATTGTGGTCCGTTATCATGGACGAATCTTTTAGGTATGCCGAAGTGACAAATAATGTTTGTGCACAAGAACTGAAGGACTGATGAGGTCTTCATTTCGCTGAGCGCAAATGCTTCTGACCGCTTGGAGAAATAATCCGTAGCGGCGAAGATGAAGCGATGACCTTTGCTTGATAGGGGAGAGATAGGACCTATGATGTCCATACCCCAGGCTTCAAAAGGCCATGAGATTGCTGTTGGATGTAGCCATTCTGGAGGCATGTGGACATAATCTCCGTGAATCTGGCATTTTTGGCAGCGCTTAGCAAATTGCATTGCATCAGCTACCATGGTAGGCCAATAATAACCTAGCCTTTTTATCTGGTTGTAGAGTTTAGGGCCAGCTTGATGGGCTCCCTAAAGACTAGCATGTACTTCTTTTAGAGTTTCCTCAGCCTCTTGTTGTGACAAGCAGCGTCGCCTTTAAAGTTTTGGGAATAGATTCTTCCGTCGCCCTTAGTGAAGCAGTGGAAGAGGTTTTTGCCTTTTCAAGGACTTCTTGTTTTGGTTGAGACTTCTGCTGCTGTTTGAGCTTGCGGAGTTGTCTCTTGGCTTGCCTTCGCTGCTGAGCGGTCGGCTTTATTTTGATGATCTCCCAATTTTCATCATCTAGGAGATCGGGATGCACCCATATAGGTTGTCCATCTGATGTTGGATAGGGAACCAACTCTTGGGACGCTTGAGCCATTTTAATCACCTTGAATGAAGTAGTGGTCTTCTTCTTTGGTGATTTTGAAACTTGCCGACATGACACCATGTTGACAGAAGTGGAGCCGTAGCTTTTGTCAAAAGTTATGACTCCGTTTTTCCACATCTCATTGATCTTCTCTCTCACAACGAAGCATTGATTGAGAGGATGTGAGATCATCTGATGGTATGGACAGTATCGAGGATCATTGGTTTTGCCAACATCTCCCGGTCTTTTGGGCTCTGGTAAAGTGAGTTTGCCATTTGCTAGGAGAGCCTCAAAGATTTCTTCAACATCTTCATCGAACGGATATTTCTTTTCTACACGTTCTTTGAAGGCATCGGAGAGTTCAGGCCTTTTACCTGCAGTTTTGTTTTCATCTTTCTTTGGTTACTGAGGAACTAACTTAGTCTGCACATTGAGGACCTCCTTTTTCTTTGGTTTTGAGGTTGTAACAGTAGTCGGCTCTTTCTTTGATGATTTCTGACTGTTGAGGTCTTTGATCACCATTTCAGCTTCCATGGAACCTTCAAGGAGTTCTCCCAGGTTCTTTGATTTGTTGCCGATGATCATGGAGCGAATTTTTGCTCTCATATTGTTACGGCAGATGTCAACTAGTGACGCTTGTGGCAGTACATCTGAGCATTTGTAAGCCATTGCCTTCCACTTGTGAATGAAGTCATATGTTGACTCATTCTTTCCCTGTTTTAGGCTGCATAGTTGAGCCATAGTAACAGGATGATCTTCACCTTGGAAGTGGGTCAGGAAGCGTGTCTCCAGCATAACCCAGTTCTGGATGGAGTTCTCCGGCAGAGTGGAGTACCAATCAAAGGTTGTACCTTTAAGGGTACTTGCAAAGAGGTGAATCTTGAGGGCATCTTTATCCGCAATAGCTCCTGTTAGGATCTTGAAGTGGATGACATGCTGTCTGGCTGAACCTTTCCCCGTATATGTCTGGAGAGTAGGTTGTTTGAATTTTGTAGGGAACGGAACCGAGTCCATCCATAGAGGGTAGGGTGGCTTGATCCCATGCTCCTTCAATGTATCCTCTTCTTTTACTTTTGCGAGGATATCATCCACGTCCTTTTCGGTAAGGGCGCGTGACTCATTGTTTTCTGCATTGCCTTCGCCATCTTCATGATTCGGAGGGCCTTCATTGTTAGGTGGTGGACGCTGTAGAGTGAGAATAAGGTTTTCCATCAAAGCCTCAATTCTCTATTGTCCTTACTCCAACTGCTGGATGCGTGTGGTTACGTCATCATGCGGTGGAGGCTGCTCAGAACTTGTAGCCAAGATGTTCGTCCTTCGGGATTCTAACGAAGAAATTGTCCTGGTGACTGAGCTGGGGCTCATTCTTCTGGATGAAGAATCTGAGGAGTGGTTACTCCGATGTCCTTGGCTTAGAGGAGTGGAGGATTCTTCTAAATGTGTTCGAGTCCGAGAGATGCTGCGAGTCACCGGATGTCTAACACTGATTTTGGTTGCTGACTTCTGGCGTTTTCTGGTTTTGCCAACCATATGAACAGCAATGAATTGGTCAGGTCTTTCTTTTTCGACCCGTTTGTTTGAGACATGGAGATTAGAACGCTGGGTTCTTTGTTTCTCAAGTCTCTTTTGTCGATATGCTGCACGACGACGCATACGACGAGCAATTTGAGCTTCAGTCAGCTCTGGCTGGGCTCTGGCGATGAAGGATGTGTAGTCCCTCGTGCGCAACAGCCGAGCTTATCTTCTTTGAAGCTTGGCAAGGACAGAATCTGGACGCGGTCCTTTGCCTGTCGCAGTGAAGATTTGAATTTTGCGAGCTCGGCCCCTGTTGAGATGAAGGGTCGACTCGCAGGAGTGCAGGCTTCAGCATGTTTTTGCGTAGGCCTAATAATGTAGGATTTAATTTTGGGCTTGTAGGAGCAAGCCGGCTCATGATGCTTTTGTTTATTTTTTTGGACAGAGGGTAGGTTTCTCCTCTTTCATGTAAGAGAGAGGGTAGAACCGATTCTCCTTGAGAGGGACCAAATATGCTGGCTTTGCAGATGTTCGGGACCTCCGATGTTTCGGTGAAGATATCGGGGACCAGGTTTTGGGAGAAACCTGGTTTCTTGTGGTTTGAGACTTCGTGGGAGCGCCACGGGCTTCAGGCTTCTTGTTGTTCGCCCTTGGTGCCATGTTAGTGACATGTTGCGGGGTGATTTTCTGCTTCTTGGCAGGTACAGTGTCTTCTGCGGGGAGTGGGAATGGTCCCAGCAACCCGAAGACGATGGTCCGGGGAGTTGAAGTTGACCCGGTGTTTGGAGAGTTGTTGAGGGAGATGACGCTTCGGCAATTGGCAGGGCGCTTATGCTTGTTTTGCTTGTCTTGAAGCATAAGCTGGTACTTGTTCGCATCGAAAGTGATGGTCAATGAAGCTGCCATTGTTAGTTTCAGAAAACTTCTGAAACAAGACCAAATCCATTAGTAATCACAAGAATATGGTGATCATAAATGGAGAACAACTATGGTTTTGTCTTTCAAATCACTTGAGGGGACATGGCCGAGCCCAAGGACGATGAAGAAGGCAAAAAGCCATAGAGGATACAATTGTTCTAAAATGCAATTATGGTAGGCTCAGAGTGAACGTTCCAGTGATTGTTAGAAGCAATTGTAGACCTTAATTCAAATTACCGAGAAGCAAGGCTCACTCGAGGTAAAATGACATAAGGTTGGAGATACAAATGTGTCGGTCGTGAATACAGTAGACCCGAAAGGGCGTACTAGTACCGCTAGGCACAAATGTTGCAAATCGCATCCTTGGAAAGAACACGAGATGGGATTTTTTTTAAAATGTCAAATTTGGGTTCATAAAGGAGAGCAACTGGTATTCCAATCCGAACAAGGGCTCAACATTTCTGCGAGCGCTGAATCCGAAAGAGAAAGGAACCAGAATTTCTCAAATGTGAATCCAGTATTGACGGAAGTTTTTTTTTTTTTGAAAAGTCAAGATTGAATTCATCAAAGAGAGCAAATGGTATATCAATCCGAACCAAAACTCAACATTTCTGCAAGCGTTAAATCCGAAAGGGAAAGAACCAAGATTTCTCGATTCTAAATTCAAAAGTGACGGAAGTTTTTTTTTTGAAAGGTCAAGATTGAATTCATCAAAGAGAGCAAATGGTATTCCAATCCGAACAACCACAACTCAACATTTCTGCGAGCGTTAAATCCGAAAGGGAAAGAACCAAGATTTCTCGATTCTAAATTCAAAAGTGACGGAAGTTTTTTTTTTTTTGAAAGGTCAAGATTGAATTCATCAAAGAGAGCAAATGGTATTCCAATCCGAACCACAACTCAACATTTCTGCGAGTGTTAAATCCGAAAGGGAAAGAACCAAGATTTCTCGATTTTAAATTCAAAAGTAACGGAAGTTTTTTTTTTTTTTTTTTTTTGAAGGTTTAAGATTGAATTCATCAAAGAGAGCAAATGGCGTTCCAATCCGAACCACAACTCAACATTTCTACGAGCGTTAAATCCGAAAGGGAAATAACCAATATTTCTCAATTCTGAACTCAAAAATGACGGAAAATTTTTCTTTTTTTTTTTTTTGAAAAAAGCACATAGGTTTCCAATTCGATCCTATGAAACCTTAGTAGATAGATCAGCCCCCAAGTAAGGGTAGGATTACTTAATGAACCCGTTTGAAGGACCCTTGCCTCGAACAGTCTATGTGTCTCCACACTCTGGACAAGGCTTTTCTTAAATCCACTTTAGTCAAAGAGCACAATTGGTACAACCTTTGTGCTGTTTTTTCTTTTTTGTTTTTTTTTGAGTGGTTTCTAATGAACTCATCAAAGAGAACAAGTGGTGTTCCAATCCGAACCACAACTCAACATTTCTGCGAGCGTTAAATCCGAAAGGGAATAACCAAAGTTTCTTTGAATTTGAATTCAAAAGAGAGAAGACTTTTTTTTTCGAATTTATATGTTTTTTTTTTTTTTTGAAATCTCAATTGGACTCATCAAAGAAAAAAGATGGCCCAATCCCTGATATGAACGATAACTGCAAACATTTCTATGAGCTATCAAGTTCGAAGAGGAAAGGATCAAAGTTTCTCAAAGTTGAATCTTAAGAAAAAGAGACCATTTTTTTTTTTTTGAAAGAATTTGAAATGAAGGTTTTTTTTTTTGAAATCTCAATTGGACTCATCAAAGAGAAAAGATGGCCCAATCCCCGATATGAACGATAGCTGCAAACATTTCTGTGAGCTATCAAGTTCAAAGAGGACAGGATCAAAATTTCTCAAAGTTGAGTTTTTAAGAAAAAGAGATCAAATTTGTTTTTTTTTTTTTTTTTTGAAGTGAGAAAGAATAATTGAAATCCCATCTCAATTTTTTTTTTTTAGATGCAAGATGCAACATAGGCCACCAACTAGAAAGGAGCCAAGGGATCAAAGCATCACGTTCTCAAGTCAACGAGTTCCACCGGGTATGCCAACTTGATGGACCCTCGGAATCTTCCGTCCTCTCCTTCCGCACCCCGGGGGCTGACTGGGTCTCGACGGAGGAGGGAAAATCGCGGGTATCAACATTTTTTGTACGGGTATGCCAGATTTACTTTCTACTTGGAACTTGGAATAGTGATGATCCGGAGATTCACCTTCACAAATAGAAAGGAAATCAATCCTTTTTTCTAACTTTCCAAATTGCATAAATATTAAGAAAAGAGACAAGTTTGTTTTTTGAGAATGTCGTAGGAGGCGTTTTTGTTTGTTTGCCGTGAAAGGCGATTTTACAAAACTCATCAAATATGAAAGACAAGAATTGTGATTTCTTTTTGTCTCTTTAAGAAATACAAACTATAATAGAAAAGTAAGAAAAGGGATCTAACTTCTCAGGAGATTGTGGGGACACGTTGAGATCGACAGTCGCAAGTCATGTATGGACTTCGCCATGGTCCTTCAAATGAGAACGGTTGATGCTTTGATTCTTCAGCTTGGCTCCTAACCTCGGTTTTTTAAAGGACAAGGACCAAGAGGAGGTCCTATATCCAATAAAAAACCAAGTAAACGGGCTGAAAAGCCGTATTTAGGCCATGTTGGAGAAGGAGGAGACCTTGGGGGGGCTGGCCCCCCAAGGGACATTGATCACCTTGTGGTGCTTCCGGGATCAAAGCAACGGGGCTTCGTCTCTCTCTTGAATTTTCTGGATTTTCAGAGCTTGGGATTGCACTTGGGATTCCTCTTTTTTTTTTTTCTTCTTGGAACTCACCTCTTTTTATAGGCTTTTGGTAGCCATGAGGTGTTTATTGGCATTGATGGCCATGATGAGAGAATTGATTAGGAGTTACAAATTGATTTTGTAACTCCCTTTTCATGGCTCGTGATTGGCCGATGAAGGTAATGGGCATTTAATTCTCTTTAAGCTTCATGATGATGGGAGTTTCATGGGTTTAATGCCATGATTGCTTGGATTTGTAACTCCCAAATGCTTGAATCTGATTGGGCCGTCCAAAATAATGAGTTAATGACCGCATTAAGTTGTCATAAACGGGTCAATTAACGTCATTAAGTGGTCGCCAAGGCATGTGAAGAGTTGTGGGCCGCGCTGCGCCTTTTGAGATTCTTCTTGCGATCATCACAGGTGGATCCACGCATTGTTTGATGTCGGATTGCAGTGCAATTTCAGACATTGATTGATGTTGGTGGGCCGGTGACATTTGTCTTGTCGATTTCACGATTGGTCGGACAGAAAGTATACTTTCTTGGTCAGCCTGTTGGCGATCTTGGAGCGATCGGTGATGATTTCATGATTCTGACGGCGGATCCTAGATGTCGATGAAGATCAGTCGTTTTCAAGCATCAAACATTGGATTTTCAGAAAATCACAGAGGCAAGAATGCTCGAAACGCGAAAAAGATCAAAAAACGGGCATTTTGGTGCAAAATCCGGCGACCCGGATTTGCAAGGTCGCCGGCGACCCTGGGCCAAGGTCGCTGGCGACCTTAGGGTTTTGCCCTTTTCGGTCGCCGAGCTTCGTTTTCGGCTGATTTTTCATCTTTTTTGTTCATTCTTTCTTCTGTATTTTTCTTGACATTTTTTTTCCAATTATTGATTTGATTTTCTTGGAGAAATCTTGACGAGAACCTGCGCGAAATCGGAGCACAAAGTTTCCCATTTTTCGGGAAAGCCGAAGACTTTGTAGCCGATTTTCCGTCAAGCGTCGAAACTAGGTCAAACGATGTCGGAATGACCTAAAATTTGAGGTGAAGCTCCTTGAGCAATAGACAGGTCCAACCATGGGCTTTTATTTGAGTTTTGAAGCCGTTTGGGGTCCCATCGATGCTTGACTTGATTTTACTGTGGGGAAAATGCCGAGCTTTGATATGTGGTCAAACGATGTCCGATTGACCTGAAATTTGACGGGGAGCCTATTGGAGTCATTTTGAGACGTTCCATCAGCTCCGTTTTGGATGTCATGGTCCCGGGTTGCTCCGCGCCGGTAGGCTTGATTTTCTTTCGAAGCATCGAAACCTGGTCAAACGTTGTTGGAATGACCTGAAATTCATCGTGCAGCCTTTTGGAAGCATGTTGAAGCCACTGATGTACTTTGTTTGATGAGTGATAACTTCGGTGGTTCCCGCCGCCGGGAGGCTTGATTTTGCTGTTCGAGCATTGATGGAGGGTCAAACGCTGTCGGTTTGACTTGAAATTTGGCATGGAGCCCTTTGAAGACATTCTGGAGTCATCCGTAGGCTCTGATCGAAATTTTTGTTTCTTCGATGATGTCGCCGCCGGGAGCACTCGTTTAGCTATCGGAGCAGTGACGTTAGGCCAAACGATGTCGGAATGACCCGAAACCTCAGGTGTACCCCTCTTTTGGCTGTCTTGAAGGATCTTTCAGTTTTAGTCTGATTCTGAAAAGATCTGATGTTTGAAGTAGCTTTGCCTGTTTTGTAGCAGGATGCAACTTCAGAGGCTTCTTGATGTTGAGGAGACATAGTGACTTTTTTGGTGTCAACACTAGGTGAATGAGAAATCAAGATCCCGACCGGCGTCTAGATGATGTCGTTGGGCTGCCACTCATGTGCTGGGGGTGGCTCAATAGCCTCCTCCGGGCACTCCTCGTCAAGCGTGAAACCTCCGGCACCTGGACACCAAAATAACAAGTATCAAACACGACGGTTTGGCAAATAAACAATTTAGGCATGAATATGAGAAATAATGCTAAAACAGTTCAAGATTTAAATACACGTTTCAAGTTTACGAAACTAGAATGAATACTTATAATATCATGAAAAGATAAATCCACATTGAGCTCATCCTTTCTCCATCATACATGATGACAAGAGCAAGCACGCAAGACAAGCACGACATGAAAAACACGATCCCACGCCACACAAGGTAGGCGGGGAATCAGGCCGCGGAACCGGATCACGAACACGCACGATTGTAATATAATACACGACTAGTCTGCAGACAGTCCACATGTTTAAGGACCCCCAGGTAGTGGATCAAGCTAAAAGGGCAGTCCAAGCTCAGTGGTATCCACTTATATCATGAATGCACAAAACACGGCGATACACATTCGAGAGCACGACAAAACAAGAGGGAAATCATTTATCGAACACAACGGGACAAGACTAGGAAAATAGCAAAATATAAATGCTTAACAGACTTAAGAGATGATTCCCTTTTTCTTATTCTTGAAACACATCTTAAAACGAGCTTAAACTTGAAATCCAAACGAGAACATGATAATGCATGAAGCATCCAAGCAAGAGCGTAAACAAAGTCCATCAAGCATAGGCTAAGACTGTCCATTGACCTTTGTGAAGTTGAAACCCCAAATGTCATAATTTACATAGCTTGATGTCCCCGAAGGTAAGGTACATTTTGAAATTCCAATTTACACAACGTCAATTAAAAGTCTAAAGCATACTCTAGTTTTCAATTTCCAAGAAATTTAGAAAAAGATTGAAAATCCAAGACTGTGAGTATTAGGTTCGCTCGAGCGGTCCTACCATCGCTCGAGCGGATCCCAGACAGAAACTTGTTCTCACGGGCCAACCCAAAAGTTCGCTTGAGCGGACAGGTTTCTGCTCGAAATCCTTGAAACAGAGGCGTGTTCGCTCAAGCGGACCCTATGGTTGCTCGAGCGAACAGGCTTCTGCCTGAACGCGACTGAGTGCAGAAATTGCACTTTTCTCCCTTTTTCACTTCCCCATTTGAACCACTTGCACTCCCCAAGCCTACATGCTTTCCAAGGGATGATTTTCACACCAATGTCCACTCACATTTCAATCAAAACCTCAAAATCACTAAACCATTCATATTAAAATCATGTATTAATAACTTGCAAAGCATTCCATTGAAAAACATGCTTCTATTCAAGATAAAACTTCTAGATTAGATAGAGTAATTAGCAACCATACTTAACAAGATCAAACAAACTAAAAGAGATTAGTAACATGGAAGAAAAACAACTGGATGATGATGAAACAATATTTCTCAATGTAAAATGCCTTAAAACTTGCAATGTACTAGGAAGAACTAAAAGGTTTACTTGCCTTAGCCCAATGTCAAGGAAATCTCCACAAAACTCAATAAGAAAGGGAGATCCACGAAATCTACAAAAAACCCCCAAAATAGAACACATAAAAATCACCATTTTGGTCATTGCAAACCCTCATTTCGAAAATGGGTTTGAAAACATGAAAAACAAGCTCTTGGTAAGCTAAAGAACATCAAATGAAAAAAATGGGTCCAAGCTCTAACCTTGTTCTAGCTGAACAAGAAGAAGAGAGGTTGAAGATGATGAATAGTGGTGAAGGTTCGGCCATAAAAACGGTGCAGCTGTAGCTTAAGAAGAGAGGAAGAGAATGGCGGAGTCAGATTAGAGATTTGAGCCTTCTTGCTAGATGATTTCCAAGGGAGAAAGACCAAGGAGAAAACTTCTCCACTCACTTGCTCTAGGTCAAGCACAGTTGCAGGAAAATGGGAAAAGAATGGACGAGAGAGAATAGGAGATTATTTATATGGGTTGAGAGGTGGGTCCCTTTAGCAGTGGAACTTGGAACGCTTGGAACATGGTCTTGTGGACCCCGGATGTAATCGACGAAGAAGAACAAAACGATCACCGAAAAATCTAGTTTCGGAAAAGTATAATTTTGACATAGTTTCACGACTTCGAAAAATGTGCACAGATTTAACATGCAAAGATAGATTTACCCTTATTGGGCCAAAACTTGGGTTTCTGGGCCTCAAATGCAAGTAGCTTAAAAAGGAAAGTTGCCATAAATCATAAAACCATTCAAGAGAAACAAAAATCACATCCACATCAAAGATCTAGAACAAAACCCCATTCTTACACGTGTACTCAGAGCGTCCCTGAGCGTGTCTTACTCATACTAAACGTCCTCAAAATCCCCAAAACTATAATCCAGACTAAGTCTAATCACATTCTAACCCAACTAGTACTAAGACTCACTTAAGACTAAACACTCACTTAATTAGTACTAATCGAGTTGGTCTGGGTCGGGGTCTAACATCCTCCACCCCTTAGGATATTTGGTCCGCCAAATATAAATAATTTTACCTTTGGTAACAGGTGTGGATACTTCTTCTGGACTTGATCTCTCAATTCCCATGTGGCTTCTTCTGGCTCGTGATTCTCCCAAATTACTTTGACCCAGTGGATAGTCCGATTTCTCAGTTCATGTTCTTTGCTGTCAATGATTCTAACCAGTTTCTCAACATATGAAGCGTCTTCCCGAATCTCTAAGGGCTCATGTGGAATAATGTGAGAGGGACTGTGAGCATACTTCTTGAGCATGGAGACGTGAAAAACATTATGTACCCCAGAGAGTGCCGGCGGTAGCGCAAGTCTGTATGCAACATTTCCAATCTTGCTCAAAATCTCATATGGGCCAATGTATCTGCTTGACAATTTTCCTTTCTTTCCAAGTCTTAGAGTGCCTCTGACCGGTGAGACTTTTAAGAATACTTTGTCACCCACATCAAACTGTAATTCTCTCAGGCGAGTGTCAGCATAACTCTTCTGTTTGCTTCGAGCAATCTTCAATCTGTCCTAAATCTGTTTAACCTTGTCGCTTGTCTCTCCAACTATCGTCGGTCCATGAAAGCTACGCACACCGACTTCTTCCCAACAGACTGGAGTTCTGCATCTCCTACCATAGGGTACCTCGAAAGGTGCCATTCCAATGCTAGAATGGTAGCTCTTGTTGTATGCAAACTCATAAAGAGGTAGGTTCTCATCCCACTGAACCTTGAAATCCAATACACAAGCACGTAGCATATCTTCAAGAGTTTGTATCGTCCGCTCTGACTGACCATCTGTCTGAGGATGATACGCTGTGCTGAACTGAAGTTTGGTACCCATGGATTCAAGAAGAGATTTCCAAAATCTCGAAACAAATCTACTATCTCTGTCGGAAGTGATGGAGACGGGTTGGCCATGCTTACTAACGATCTCATCGATGAATAGTCTTGCAAGTGGTGCCATATGCATCATATTCCCAGTCTTCATCGGAAGGAAGTGAGCAGACTTCGTAAGACGGTCTGCTATAACCCAAATCGCATTGTTTCCCCTCTTGGTATTAGGCAAACCGGAGACAAAATCCATAGTGATGTGCTCCCATTTCCACTCCAGAATCTCTAAGGGCTGTAACAAACCAGGAGGCTTCTGATGTTCTGCCTTGATCATCTGACAAGTCAAGCAACGAGACACAAAAGCTGCAATCTCTCGCTTCATGTTATTCCACCAAAATCAATTCTTCGAGTCATGGTACATCTTAGTGCTACCCGGATGTATAGAGTATCTAGTATGGTGGGCTTCAGTCATAATTTCATTCTTCAAATCATCAACATTTGGTGCACACAACCGGTCACGAAAATACAACACTCCATCAGAAATCCTGAAATCTGGACGTTCTGCAATCTGATCTACAATCTTGGCCAAATCTGGGTCTTGCAACTGACTTTCTTTGATCCTCTGGATGAAGGTAGGCTCAGACACTGTCATATTTGCCCATAAAACACCTCTCCTCAAGTGTTGTACTTCCACTCCAAGTTCTTCAAACTGTTGGAAAACACTAACTCCTTTCAAACTAGCCATAACTGTTGACTTTCTGCTCAAAGCATCTGCTACAACATTCACTTTGCCCGGATGATACTTAATTGGAAAGTCATAATCTTTTATATACTCCATCCACCGTCTCTGCCTTATATTCAATTCCTTCTGTGAAAACAAATATTGCAAACTTCGGTGGTCTGAATGGACTTCGAACTTCTCTCCATAGAGGTAGTGTCTCCACATCTTCAAAGCAAAAACTACTGCCGCCAACTCCAAGTCATGAGTTGCATAATTTACCTCATGATTCTTCAGCTGTCTCGAGCCATAGGCAATCACTTTGCCATCTTGCATCAATACACATGTAAGACCCCGACCCGAGTGACTCGATTTGTGCTAATTAAGTTATGTGTTAGTACTAAACTTGATTAGTGGTTTTGACTAAGCTTGGATTAGTATAGTTCTTGATAGCTTTGGGGAATTTTTAGTGTCTTGTGTTTAGTGGGACCCTTTAGGGTTTCCTTTTGATAGTCTTGCTTGCTTTTGGAGGTTACTCGTTTTTCCCTAATTCTTGTCTTGATCCCGTTTTACTTATTTTATCGATCCTTACAACTTTCATGTTGAGCCCGTACCCGTCCGGAACCCCGAAACCCGATTTTCTTGCATTGAGGGCAGAACAGTCTTTTTACATGAAATTTGTACCCAAAACTTGAAATTTCCCGAAACCCGCGAAACATGTACTTTTTGGAAACTAGATATTTCAATGATCACTTTTCTCTTCTTCGTCGATTTCATTCGAGATCCCGAAATTATCGATTTCAGCCCAAAGAGATTTTCTAGTGGTGGAGCCCACACCCACTTGTATATATAGGGAGGTTATCTTCTTCATTCCCTTTTTCCAGCACAAGCCACACAAGACCTAGGGTTTTCCCTTTCTCTTCTCTTTCTCATTGCTTTCCCATCCTCAAGCTCTACCAAACCTTGCACCAATCAAGAAATAGAAGCCATCATCTTCTTCCTCTCTTCTAGACCTCTCCATTGATACAACTTTTAAAGGAAGACCTCAATCCTAAGACCTCCTTTGAGCTAGCCTTGTCCATTTGAAGAGCTTCCAAGTGAGTTTCCCCTCCTATTCTTTTAGATTTGTATCCTCCTAGTCATAGAGGAGCTCCATTTCTATTATTGTGAGTTTCTTCTTCTTGTTTATTGGTTTGACCCATTTTAGGGTTTGTTTTTGGGGGTTTTTGGTGTAGCTTGGTGTTTGGCTTGGAAGAGTGGATTAGAGCTTGGATTTCTTGATTAGAGACCTTGAGGCAAGTGGATGTTTAGTTTTAAAGTGATTTCCATGATCAAATGTTTGGATTTATTGTATCATTTATGATGGGTTTTTACTTGCATTCAATGTGGTTTTTAATGTTTTGAAGAGGGGTTGTTGAGCCCATTTATTGTCTTGAAATATGATTAATAGCCTTTGTTTTATCTTGTGCTTAAAAACTTGAATGAATTTATGTAATTGTGGTTATGTCTTTCTCCTTTTGATTGAATGAGAAAATGTATAAATGAATGGATCATTTGTGGAGGTTGTGAGAAGTTTTGATGGAGTTTTGAAGAGGATGTTGAGGTGCTACATGCCCTCTTTGGTGTATGATAGAACCTCAAGAAATGTGGATTTGTAAGAGAAGGAGAATGGTGAAAAGAGCTGTTCACGAAACCAGTTCTGGACAGTTCGCTCGAGCGAACTTGACACATCGCTCGAGCGAACTGCCCAGGAAAGGGTTCGTGTCATTCCAGAGAGTTGTTCACTCATGCAAACCCCATGTCCGCTCGAGCGAACTCCTCCAACAGCCATCCAAAGAATGGTTGGCTCGAGCGCACAAATCGTTCGCTCGTGCCGTCCTTAACTGAGCAGGTCCGCTCGTGTGAACTCCATGTCCGCTCGAGCGAACCCTCCCAGAAAGCCATTCCAGAGAGCACATCGCTCGAGCGAACTCCATGACCGCTAGAGCAACGTGTACTGTTCATCTGGGGCCACTTTGGAGGCAACAAGGAAATATCCTAGCTATGGAGGGAGGTTGGTTAACGTCCCTATCGTGATGAGAAGCCTCATAACCGTTGTTTGAAGCTCGAATGAGAAAGAAACCATAATCACAAGAATTCATTAAAGTTTTGGAAATCTCCAAGCGGGAGCCCGGAATGCCTTCAAATTCAAAGAGTATCAAGCAATTGTAAGATAAGCATACGGGATCCCTATTCACTTGGATTAGTTTTTAACCCGACACTGTCTTGACATTTCAAAAGGGTACTTTACCTTGTTATTCTCGAAATTGATGATTTGAGATCTATCCATCCTGAAAATCTTGAAAGCATACTCGTACTGTTTTGCTAGCCTTGACATGCATGCCTGACCAGATATGTTAGTTGTGCCCTCGAGCACCCATGTCTTGCCGAATATAGTCTTGTACTTGATTTATTTTACACATGTCTTGATTTCCATGTTTTGACCTATGAGTCGGCACCACTAAGCTTGGATACCTTGTTAGTCTGATCTACTGACTAGGTGATCCCCCTCTTGTCCTGGCAGCTGCAGTTTGGATCTTGCTACCCGGCTATTTAACCGTGGTCTTGTCCTGATACCGCAGATTGCTACTGTGGTTCCTGATGCCCTGCTCGCTACCGTGGTCATGTCTTGTATATAGTATATAGTATATATGTATTTCGTTGTACCTCCTCACTTCGGTGACTGAGGTCAACGCCTTGACTTGCTTGCTCTATCACTTCGGTGATAGAGGATTTAGCTTTGTGTGGTTGCCATCTTGCTTGTCTCCTGTATTCTTTGGTTACCTCTATCTGTTTTACCTTGCATATATGTTTTAACTAAATGATGCATTTACTACATGAAAGTTTTGTTTAGACAGGTCTAAATGTTTTCCGGAGGTAAATGTTTTATTATTAAATGCGTATATCTTTTTATCCACCTGCCAGACCGTCGTGTCTGACCCCTTAGCTTTGGTGCTCAGGTCCCGTTGTTGGTTTCCCCGAGGAGGAGCCAGAGGAGGCGGTCGGAGAACCACAGCAGCTAGTTGAGTGGCGTGCCGACGATGTTGTGTAAACATCCGGTTGTCGAGCTGCGAAATATTTTGGGAGTTGTTATGATAGTCATTTTGGTGGATATTGTTTTGTTTATATTGGCCTTTGTTGGCCTCTTATTTTGGGAATTGTGATTAAATGATTTATGTTCTAACTTCAACAATATTTTGGGTTACGCTTTAGAACATTGCTCAATCTGATACTTGTTATTTAATGCAAACAGTCTTGTTATTATGGAAATGATTTACATGCTCGATTTGCCATACGCTTCCGCAATTTTTACAAAATGGTTAAGGGTGTTGGAAAATTCTCACCGCGGACACCTGTGGGAAATCACGTGCACGGACGATGTGTGTTCTTTTATCTACCCGTGTATGCTTGGACATCAACCATACCAATGATAATTCATGTCACTCATCTCATTTCATTACATTAGTCCCGATCCCGGATTTGGTCCCTAAGCCCGGTCCGGGGTCGCAACAACACAGCCTAATCCCACGTTGGACGCATCCGTAAAAACAACAAATCCACCGCTGCCCGATGGTAATGTGAGGATTGGGGCTGTGATTAGTCTTTTCTTCAACTCTTGAAAACTGCCTTCACACTGATCGGTCCAAACAAAAGGTACATTCTTCCGGGTCAACTTCGTCAATGGTGCTGCAATAGACGAAAAACCTTGAACAAATCTCCGATAATATCCTGCTAACCCCAAAAAGCATCTGATTTATGTCACACTGCTAGGCCTCTTCCACTCAATAACTGCTTCTATCTTGGCTAGATCAACTGCTAACCCTTCTCTTGAAATGATGTGACCTAAAAAGGCAACTTGCTCTAGCCAAAATTCACATTTGTTCAACTTCGCATAGAGCTGGTGGTCTCTCAAAAGCTGTAACGACGTCCTCAAGTGCTCTTCATGCTCCTCCTTACTCTTAGAATACACGAGGACATCATCAATGAACACCACTGTAGAGTGATCTAGGAACTCTGCAAAGACCTTGTTCATGAGAACCATGGAGACTGCGGGTGCATTTGTCAAGCCAAAGGACATCACTAAGAACTCATAATGCCCATATCTCGTTCGAAAAGCTGTCTTTGCCACATCAGACTGTCTAACCCGCAACTGATGATACCCTGACCTCAAGTCTATCTTAGAAAAGTGTGTTGCTCCTTGTAATTGGTCAAATAATTCATCTATCCTTAGCAAGGGGTATTTGTTCTTGACGGTCACATGATTCAATCTTCTATAGTCGATGCACATTCTAAGACTTCCATCCTTCTTCTTCACAAAAAGAACTGGCGCTCCCCAAGGTGAAACACTTGGGCAAATAAAGCCTTTGCTCAACAATTCTTGCAACTGAAGTTTCAATTCACCTAACTCTGCAGGAGCCATCCTATAAGGTGCAATTGAGATCGATGCAGTCCCTAGAAGGAGTTCAATAGTAAACTCAACTTCTCTAACTGGTGGTAAACCCGGGATTTCTTCTGGAAAAACATCCAGAAATTCACACACTACGGGGATATCCTCCACCCCTTGGGACTGTTTATCCTTCGTGATAAACGCTATAAATGCCTCACACACTACGGGGATCTTCTTATGCTCCGTATCAATCAACTCGGTAGCATAGCGAGCAAGCCTCTCAAACTACTTGACATACTCCAGAACTGACATGTTTCCTTGTTTCAACTGTTAAGATTCGACCGCCTTCTGTCTCTTGACATGAGAAGGGACATACTTGTTGGTGAAGTGTGTCTTGAAGGTCGTCCAAGCTACCTCATCTGCCATGACCTGGTATGGCTCTTTAATTGTCTGCCACCAAGAGTCAGCAAGCCCATAGAACAAAGAAGCTGTGAGGTTCACCCTCTCCCTGCCCGTGCAAGTGAAAACATCAAAGATCTTCGCGGTGTTAGTGAGACAGTCATCTGCAGTTAAAGGTCCTCTTGGCCTGAGAACTCCTTGGGTCCCCTCTTCTGGAATCTCTCGAAGAGAACATTGATGTCATCCACTCTATTGTGGTACACCACATTTTGTGCAACCTGATGTTAAGGTCTGTTTTGGAGGACTTCTAGAAGTTGTCTCTGAACTTGTGCCATCTCCTCATCTTTCTTTGCCATCTGTTCCTGAAATTTTGCTTGAGTTTCATTAGCTTGTTTCTGTTGATCTATCATAGCTTGCATTAGTGCCTGGAATTGAGTAGCGGTAGGATTCTCAGACGAATCTATCTCATTGTGATTACTACCCGAAGCATGATGGTTTGGAGCTTTTCTTGGAGGCATGATGCTGCAAGATAATTTGTTAGCACATATATAAGCATAATTGGGTTGGTCAACTTGGTCTAAACGAGCGTTCTAACAAACTCCCGAATCCTCGCCACGACCCTAAGATTTCTAGTTTCTTTTTAAGTGCCTGAAACATGTCCCGCTCTGATACCAGTCCTGTCGCGACCCCGGAACGAGACCCGGGACCGCGACGCGGTAATATGATTAACTAACATATAAAACATACCGCCTGTTTTCCCACAGGTTTCCGCGGTGAGGATCCCAAGACACGGGTCGAGCTCACACGAATGGGTATGCGGAAGCGTGTAGAAAAACGAATCACACAATCTTAAACAATTAGATGCAAGAGAAATTATAATATCGAGACTTGGTATCAAAAGAGAATGTCAACATAGCATTCCTATCATGATTAAAGTTTCATAGTTGGACAAAGTATGTTAATTCAAGTTACAAAACCATGAGAGGCTAACAGAGGCCAATACAACAAAAGATCCCAAACAGAATATCCCAACTAGGTGAATGAGAAATCAAGATCCCGACTGGTGTCTAGATGACGTAGTTGGGCTGCCACTCATGTGCTGGGGGTGGCTCAATAGCCTCCTCCGGGTACTCCTCGTCAAGCGTGAAACCTCCGGCATCTGGACACCAAAATAACAAGTATCAAACACAACGGTTTGGCAAATAAATAATTTAGGCATGAATATGAGAAATAATGCTAAAACATTTCAAGATTTAAATACACGTTTCAAGTTTACGAAACTAGCATGAATACTTATAATATCATGAAAAGATAAGTCCACATTGAGCTCATCCTTTCTCCGTCATACATGATGACAAGAGCAAGCACGCACGACAAGCACGACATGAAAAACACGATCCCACGCCACACAAGGTAGGCGGGGAATCCGTCCGCGGAACCGGATCACGAACACGCACTATGAGTAATATAATACACGACTAGTCTGCAGACAATCCACATGTTTAATGACCCCCAGGTAGTGGATTAAGCTAAAAGGGCAGTCCAAGCTCAGTGGTATTCACTTATATCATGAATGCACAAAACACGAAGATACACGTTCGAGAACACGACAAAACAAGAGGGAAATCATTTATCGAACACAACGCGACAAGACTAGCAAGATAGCATAATATTAGTGCTTAACAAACTTAAGAAATGATTCCCTTTTTCTTATTCTTGAAACACGTCTTAAAACGAGCTTAAACTTGAAATCCAAACGAGAACATGATAATGCATGAAGCATCCAAACAAGAGCGTAAACGAAGTCCATCAAGCATAGGCCAAGACTGTCCATTGACCTTTGTGAAGTTGAAACCCCAAATGTCATAATTTACATAGCTTAATGTCCCCGAAGGTAAGGTACATTTTGGAATTCCAATTTACACAACGTCAATTAAAAGTCTAAAGCATACTCTAGTTTTCAATTTCCAAGAAATTTAGAAAAAGATTGAAAATCCAAGACTGTAAGTATCAGGTTAGCTCGAGCGGTCCTACCATCGCTCGAGCGGACCCTAGACAGAAACTTGTTTGCACGAGCCAACCCAAAAGTTCGCTCGAGCGGACAGGTTTCTGCTCGAAATCCTTGAAACAGAGGCGTGTTCGCTCGAGCGGACCCTATGGTCGCTCAAGCGAACAGGCTTCTGCCTGAACGCGATTGAGTGCAGAAACTGCACTTTTCTCCCTTTTTCACTTCCCCATTTGAACCACCTGCACTCCCCAAGCCTACATGCTTTCCAAGGGATGATTTTCACACCAATGTCCACTCACATTTCAATCAAAACCTCAAAATCACTAAACCATTCATATTAAAATCATGTATTAATAACTTGCAAAGCATTCCATTGAAAAACATGCTTCCATTCAAGATAAAACTTCTAGATTAGATAGAGTAATTAGCAACCATGCTTAACAAGATCAAACAAACTAAAAGAGATTAGTAACATGGAAGAAAAGACAACTTGATGATGATGAAACAACATTTCTCAATGTAAAATGCCTTAAAACTTGCAATGTACTAGGAAGAACCAAAATGTTTACTTGCCTTAGCCCAATGTCAAGAAAATCTCCACAAAACTCAATAAGAAGGGGAGATTCACGAAATCTACACAAAACCCCCAAAAATAGAACACATAAAAATCACCATTTTGGTCATTGCAAACCCCCATTTCGAAAATGGGTTTGGAAACATGAAAAACAAGCTCTTGGTGAGCTAAAGAACATCAAATGAAAAAAATGGGTCCAAGCTCTAACCTTGTGCTAGCTGAACAAGAAGAAGAGAGGTTGAAGATGATGAATAGTGGTGAAGGTTCGGCCACAAAAACGGTCCAGCTGTAGCTTGAGAAGAGAGGAAGAGAATGGCGGAGTCAGATTAGAGATTTGAGCCTTCTTGCTAGATGATTTCCAAGGGAGAAAGACCAAGGAGAAAATTTCTCCACTCACTTGCTCTAGGTCAAGCACCGTTGCAGGAAAATGGGAAAAGAATGGAGGAGAGAGAATAGAAGAGTATTTATATGGGTTGAGAGGTGGGTCCCTTTCCAGCTGAACTTGAAACACTTAAAACATCGTCTTGTGGACCCCGGATGGAATCGACGAAGAAGAACAAAACGATCGTCGAAAAATCTAGTTTTGAAAAAGTATAATTTTGACATAGTTTCACGACTTCGAAAAATGTGCTCAGATTTAGCATGAATAGTCAGATTTACCCGTATTGGGCCAAAACTCGAGTTTCTGGGCCTCAAATACATGCAGATTAAAAATGAAAGTTGTCACAAATAATAAAACCATTCAAGAGAAATAAAAATCACGATCAAACAAAATATCTAGAACGAAACCCATTCTTACACGTGTACTCAGGGCGTCCCTGAGCGTGTCTGATCATACTAAACGTCCTCAAAATCCCCAAAGCTATAATCCAGACTAAGTCTAATCACATTCTAACCCAGCTAGTGTTAAAACTCACTTGAGACTAAACACTCACTTAATTAGTACTAATCGAGTTGGTCTCGGTCGGGGTCTAACAGAATTGAAACTGGAGCACATTACCATGGATTTTGTTTCGGGACTACGGAGAACCAGTAGAGGCAATGATGCAATATGGGTTATTGTGGACAGACTCACCAAGTCAGCTCATTTTATCCCCATGAAGACAGGTAAGAAGATGCATATATTAACCCTGGCAGAGTTGTTCGTTAATGAGATTGTTAGTAAACATGGACAGCCAGTTTCTATTACATTCGACAGAGACAGTAGATTCATCTCGAGATTTTGGAAGACCCTACATGAGTCTATGGGTACAAAGCCACAGTTTAGCACGGCTTATCACCCTAAGATAGATGGCCAGTCAGACAGGACAATTCAGACGCTCGAAGGAATGCTCCGTGCTTGTGTGTTAGATTTCAAGACTCAATGGGATGAGACTCTACCGTTGTGTGAGTTCTCTTACAACAACAGCTACCACTCGAGCATTGGGATGGCGCCTTTTGAAGCCTTGTATGGCAGAAGTTGTAGGACACCTGTTTGTTAGGAAGAAGTTGGCACCCGCAGTTTCCATGGACCGACCATAGTGAGTGAAACCGGTGACAAAGTGAGACAGATTCAGGAATGTTTGAAAGTGGCTTGGAGTAGATAGAAAAGCTATGCAGACTCTCACCGAAGAGACTTACAGTTTAAGGAAGGAGATAAGGTTTTCTTGAAGGTGTCACCTACTAGAAGAACATTGAGATTTGGGCAGAAGGGCAAGTTGTCACGGAGATACATTGGACCTTATGACATTGTGAGCAAAATTGGTGATGTGGCGTATAGACTAGCCTTACCACCCAAGCTATCTAGTGTATACAACGTCTTCCATGTGTCTATGTTGAAGAAGTATGTCCCCGACCCTTCACATGTACTCCGGCATGAACCATTGGAAATTCGAGAAGATGCTACATATGTTGAGAGGCCCATTCAGATCATTGATACAAAGGAACAAGAGTTGAGGACACGTGCTATTCAATGGGTGAAAGTGCTTTGGGAGAATCATGGACCGGAGGAGGCAACGTGGGAATTGCGAGACCAAGTTCAGAATAAGTATCCACATCTCCTACCCGAGGTGAGTTTTATATTTCATTTGGAGCACCAAATGCCCTAATGGGTGGAGGATGTAAGACCCTGACCCGAGTATCCACGATTAGTGCTAATTAAGTCACGTGTTAGTGCTGAGCTTGATTAATAGATTTGACTAAGTCTGGATTAGAATAGCTTTGCTTTATGCTTTGGGGAATTTTGGGGAGTCCTTGTGATTTGTAGGACCTTTTGAGGGTCCCTTTTTATAGCTTTACGTGGATTTTGGAATTATCTGAGATTCTGGTGTTTTGTATTTCTACCCCGTTTCACTTGCCCCGTTAATCCCTACAACTTTTATGTTGATCTCGTCCCCGTCCGGAACTCCGAAACCCGACTTTCCTAGCATTGAGGGCAAAACAACCTTTTTACACTAAATATGTACCCGAAACTTGATATCCCCAAAACCCGCGAAAAATATACTTTTTGGAAACTAGATATGTCGGTGATCATTTTTCTCTTCTTCGTCGAACTCATCCGAGGTCCCGAAACTCGTGATTTCAGCCTAAAGAGATTCCCATTGGTGGAGCCCATTTCCAATTGCTTTATATAGAACCCATCTTCTTCTTCTTCTCTTTTTTCAGCACAAACACAAAAGCTAGGGCTCTTTTCCCTTTTCTTTTTCTTCTTGCTCCTCCACCAAATCTCCACCAAGCTTGCAACAATAGCACTAATGGAAGTCATCTTCTTCTTCCCCTCACTTAGAGCTTCAACTTAATACCATTTATGGAAGAATCTACTCATTTCAAGACCCTCTTTGAGCTCACCTTGTTTATTTGGAAAACCTACAAGTAAGCTTCATCCCTAATCCCTTAGATTTGTGTTCTTCTAGTCTTTGGAGAGCTCTATTTTCATTATTGAGAATTCTCTCTTCTTGTTCCTTGTTTGACCATTTTAGTGTTTGCATTTTGGGGGTTTTTGTTGTGTTTGTAGGGTTCTTGAGAGAGAGCTTGATTTGTGCTTATTTTCTTGATTGGAAACCCCAAGGCAAGTGCAATGATTAGATGTCTTGAGTTTTGAATGGTTTTTCATGACATGCTTGATTGATTTTATATTTCCATTAATGATTTGTTTCCTTGCATTTAATGTGAAATAAATGTTCTTGAAAGAGGTTGGTTAGCCCATTTATTATCTTGACAAATGTGATGTATAGCTTTTGTTTATCTCTTGTCTAAGACTTGAATGAATCTATGTGGTTGTGGGTGTTCTCTTTTCTCTTGGAATTGTTGGAATGTGGAGAAGGAGTCTTGTGTTAAATGTTCAATGAAGTTTTGATGGAAGTTAAGTGGTGTTGAGGAGGTTTAATGAATGCTTGTAGGAGGCTTGGAGGCCCTTTGTTGCAGGTGAAATGTGTAAGAGAAAAGGGGAAGAAAACCCATGGGAGTTCATCCCGGACAGCAGGTTTAACTGCCCGCTTGAGCGCAGTACAGGCCGCTCGAGCGCGCAGTCATTCTGGCTGCCAACTCGGGCGGCAGTGTGACTGCCCGCTCGAGTGGACATATGTCCGCTCGTGCGCGCGTACTGTCCGCTCGAGCGGACATATGCCCGCTCGAGCGGGCAGCCTTGCTGTCTGCCGGTTTTCCTGCGTGGTTCAGGTCCGCTTGATCGCCCTTGGGTCCGCTCGAGCACACCCTCCCTTGGATCTAGAGCACTTTTAAAGCATGAAAAATGTTTTTAAAGGAACCCCTTGGTATCAGGGAGTTCCATGAGGCGATGTTTGAAGTCCATTTAAGAAGAAAAACCACACCACCGAGATCCACTAAAGTCCTTTAAAAGTTTCAAAGGTGTACAAGTGTCTCGGAATGTCCCTAAATTCAAAGAGTACCAAGTTATTATTGAAATTGACATACGGGATCCTTATTCACCTTGAATTAGTTTGAACACCGATGCTTGTCCCGATATTCGAAAGTTTATTACAACCCATTATTCCCAAAATTAATGAGTTATTATTTATCAATCCCGAAAATACTGAAACTGTACTTGTAGCGTTTTGTTAGCCTCGATTTGCATGGCCCGATATTGAAATGATATTTGTGCCTTGAGCACCCCGTTTCGCCCGTTTATACAATTTCATCAATGTCTTTTATACATGCCCAATTTCTTGCATATGACCCATGAATCGACACCACTAAGCTTGGACGACCTTGTTGGTTTGATCCACCGACTTGGAAGCCCCCCGCCCCCCCCCCCCATCCCGCCAGCTGCAGTTTGGATTCCGAATACTCGGTTTATTAACCGTGGTCCCGTCTCGATACACGGCTCGCTCCTGTTGTTCCTGATATCCGATTCGCTACTGTGATTCCCGATACCCGGTTTGCTACCGTGGTCCCGTCCCGTATTATTATTTATGTATATGTAAATTGTGTTGCACTTCCTCACTTCGGTGACTGAGGTCAACGCCCCGATATACTCTTGTCACTTCGGTGATAGAGGATTTAGCTTTGTGTGGATGCCATCTTGTTTGTTCCCTGTTTCCTTGGTACCTTTACTTGTTTTACATTGCATACATGATTGAATAAATGATTTATCTTTTCATGAAAGTTACTGTTAAATAGGTTTAAATGTTTTCCAAGGTAAATGCTTTTAATACCGAATGTTTATATCTTCTCACCCGCCTGCCAGACCGTCGTGTCTGATCCATTTCTTTGGTACTCAGGTCCAGTTGTCGGTTACCCTGAGGAGGAGCACGAGGAGGCGGTCGGAGAACCGCAGCAGTTAGTAGAGTGGCACGCCGATGATGTTGTTTAAACATTCGGTTGCCTCGAGAGATGCGTAACATTTTGGGGTGTTATTAACTATTCTTTTGGTGGATATTCTTTTGTTTTTATTGGCCTTTGTTGGCCTCTAATTGTGGGAATGTAACTAAATGATCTTTTGTTTAAACTTTAACAATACTTTTGGGTTACGCTTTTGATCATTGCTCATTCTGATACTTGTTATTCAAATGTAATCAACCTTAGTATTATGGAAATGATTCACCTGCTTGATTTGCTACACGCTTCCGCACTCATACAAATATTCATGTTATTAGGATATCCTCTCCGCGGACACCTGTGAAAAATCTCGTGCACGGGTAATATATGACCTTTATTGACCCGTGTACGTATTAGTACTAAACACACTTACATCATTTATCTCGTTTCCATTCATTGTTACTATTTTCTCTTAGTCCCGATCCTTGATTGGACTGCGGGACCCGGTCCGGGGTCGCGACAAAGCCTATTTGGCATTTATCACGGAAGATAAACAGTCCCAAGGGGTGGAGGAGATCCCTATTGTTTGGGAATTTCTGGATGTTTTTCCAGAAGAATTTCCAGGATTGCCACCCATCAGAGAAATCGATTTCACCATTTAGTTATTACCATGGACCACCCGATTTCTATTGCACCTTTTAGAATGGCTCCTGTGGAATTGGGAAAATTGAAGATACAATTGCAAGAATTGTTAGACAAAGGTTTTGTAAGACCTAGTATCTCGCCATGGGGAGCTCTAATTTTGTTTGTGAAGAAGAAAGATGGTTTGATGAGAATGTGCATTGACTACCGAAGATTTAACCAAATAACCATAAAAAACAAATACCCGTTGCTAAGGATAGATGAATTATTTGATCTATTGCAAGGTGCTTCATATTTTCTGAAGATTGACTTGAGATCCAATTACCATCAGCTAAGAGTCAGAGAATCAAAAGTACTGAAGACAGCTTTCTAAACGAGATATGGACACTATGAGTTCCTTGTGATGCCATTTGGGTTAACTAATACACCGGCAGTATTCATGGCATTGATAAACAAAATATTTGCACAGTATCTGGATCAGTTTGTAGTGGTATTCATTAATGAAATTTTGGTATACTCCAAGACCAAGGAAGAATATGAAGAACACTTGAGGATAGCATTGCAACTTTTAAGAGACAACCAGTTGTATGCGAAGCTCAATAAGTGTGAATTATGGCTAGAACAAGTGGCATTTTTAGGGCACATCATCTCCAAAGAAGGGTTGTCAGTAGATCCGTCCAAGAGTGAGGCAGTAGTGAAGTGGAAAAGACCAAAGAATGTGTCAGAAATCAGAAGCCTTCTCGGATTGGCAGGCTATTACCGGAGGTTTGTGCAAGGATTTTCGTCGATTACATCACCATTGACGAAGTTGACTAGGAAAAATGTACTGTATGTATGGACAGACCATTGTGAGACCAGTTTCCAAGAGCTAAAAAAGAGATTGAGTACAGCACCAGTCCTTACTTTACCATCCGGAAGTGGCGGTTTTACTATTTTACCAATGCTTCAAATGTTGGACTTAGATGTGGTTGATGCAAGATGGAAAGGTCGTTGCTTATGCATTCTGGCAGTTGAAAGATCACGAGAAGAACTATGCAACCCATGATCTTGAGTTGGTAGCGGTTGTCTTTGCGTTGAAAATGTGGAGACAATACCTTTATGGAGAGAAGTTCGAAGTTCACTCCAACCACTGCAGCCTACAGTACTTGTTTTCTTAGAAAGAATTGAACATGAGGCAGAGGAGATGGATCAAATATATCAGTGACTATGATTTTCTGATCAAATATCACCCTGGGAAAGCAAATGTAGTTGCCGATGCCTTGAGTAGAAAATCAGTAGGTTTGGCAAATTTAAGTAGCACTTGTATATTTGAACAGTTTGAGGAGTTGAGGATAGACCTACATCCACTAAAGAAGGGTGCGATATTAGCCAACATGTCAGTGTCCAAGCCTTTCTTCATTCAGAAGATCAAGGATAATCAATTGCAAGACCTGGAGTTGGCTAAGATTTCAGAGCATATAACAGAACACCCTGATTTTTGTATTGTTAATGGAGTCTTGTACTATCATGACCGTCTATGCGTGCCTAACATTGAAGATTTGAGAAATGACATCATGACCAAGGCTCATAGTACGAAGTATTCCATGTACCCGGGCAGTACGAAGATGTATCAGAATTTGAATGGTAGATTTTGGTGGAACAATATGAAGAGGGAGATTACATCATTCGACTCCCACTGTATGACTTGTCAGTTGATAAAGGCAAAACATCAGAAGCCTCTAGGGTTGTTGCAATCGTTAGAGATTCTAGAATGGAAATAGGAACACATTACCATGGATTTTATTTCGGGACTCCCGAGAACCATCAGAGGAAACAATACGATATGGGTCATTGTGGATTGTCTTACCAAGTCAGCTCACTTCATCCCTATGAGGATAGGGAAGAAAATTCACATGCTACCTTTGGTAGAGTTGTTTGTTAATGAGATTATCAGTCGGCATGGACAACCATTTTTTATCACATCGGACAGAAACAACAGATTCGTCTCAAGATTCTAGAAGACATTACATGAATCCATGGGCACGAAGCTACAATTCAGCACGGCTCATCACCCACAGACAGATAGCCAATCAGAGAGAACGATTCAGACCCTCGAGGATATGCTCCGTGATTGTGTATTGCATTTTAAGACTGAATGGGATGAGACCTTACTGTTGTGTGAGTTCGCTTACAACTATAGTTACCATTCGAGCATTGGAATGACACCTTTTGAGGCTTTGTATGGCAGAAGGTGTAGGACACCTGTGTGTTGGGAAGAAGTTGGCGTTCGTAGTTTCCATGGACTGGCCATAATGAGTGAAACCAGCGACAAAGTCAAGTTGATCCAAGAACGTCTGAAAGTAAACCGGAGTAGACAGAAAAGCTATGCAGACTCTCATAGAAGGGATTTACAGTTCAAAGAAGGAGATAATGTTTTCTTGAAGGTATCACCAACTAGAGGAACTTTGAGATTTGGGCAGAAAGGCAAACTATCCAGAAGGTACATTAGGCCTTATGACATTGTGAGCAAAATTGGTGATGTGGCTTATAGGTTAGCCTTACCACCCGAACTCTCCAGCGTACACAACATCTTCCATGTGTCAATGTTGAAGAAGAGCATCATTGATGCATCGCATGTACTCCGTCATGAACCTTTGGAAATCCGAGAAGATGCCACATATGTTGAGAAACCTATCCAGATCATTGATACAAAGGAGCAAAAGTTGAGGACACGGACTATTCATTAGGTAAAAGTACTATGGGAAAACCATGGACCAAAAGAAGCAACATGGGAACTACGAGATCAAGTTCATAAGAAGTATCCACATCTACTACCTGAGTTGAGGTTGCATATTTCATTTGGAGGACCAAATGCCTTAAGTGGTAGAGGATGTAAGACCCCGACCCGAGTGACCTCGATTAGTACTAATTAAGTTGTGTGTTAATTCTAAGCGAGATTAGTGGATTTTGGTTATGTTAGGAATAGAATAACTTTTCTATAGCTTCAGGGATTTTTGAGTGCCTTTGTTATTAGTGGAACCCTTTGGGGGTTCTTTTAGTGACTTTACGTGTACTTGGGAATTATGTGAGATTTCAATAATTCGTGTTTTGATTCCATTTAACTCGTCCCGTTAATCTCTCCAACTTTTGTGT
Organism: Umbellularia californica; assembly: GCA_028538565.1. NCBI lineage: Eukaryota > Viridiplantae > Streptophyta > Magnoliopsida > Laurales > Lauraceae > Umbellularia > Umbellularia californica. The sequence goes on along the minus strand of JAPQWN010000004.1, from coordinate 27,240,183 downwards.
TGATCCCGTGCCTGTTCGAAACCCCGAAACCCGACTTTCCCAACATTGAGGGTAAAACAGTCTTTTTACACCAAATCTGGACACAAAATTCGATATTCCCGAAACCCTTGAAATATAAACTATTTAGAAACTAGATATTTCTACGATCATTTTTCCCTTCTTCGTCGAACTCATCCGAGATTTTAGCCCCACAAGATTGACTAGTAATGGAGCCCACTCTCACTTGTTATAAAAGGAGACCCTTTCTCTTTTTCTTTCTTCTTCCAGCTCAAATCCAACCTAAGTCAGGGTTTTTCCCCTTCCTCTTCTCCTTCTAGTTTTTCCACTTCAATCTCTACCAAACCTTTTGTTGGAAGTAGGTGGGCCTCGTGGATAGATTTTCAAAACTTTTGACCCACTTGACTCAGGGATCAAGTATCCATAAGGCCAAAAACCCAATCCAGGATGCATAACCCTCAATCTCATGATCATGTACAGTAAGTAAAGATATCTAAAAGATAGAATATAAGCGAACAAGCATCCATTAAAATCTACAACATACAAGGAAGTAGATTATACCTTTAGAGCTCGGTTGCGCTCTAATGGAGAAGTTGATGACTTTCGTTGATGTAGAACTTTTCCACAAACTAAGATCAGAATCTCCAACATCTCTTAGCCTTCTACGCTATGACCCGAATTAGATCTCTCTTCTCAAAAAGATTGGTGGAATCTTCAAGAGAAAACCCAACTCGAAACTCTAAGGAACTAGAAGAGGAAAAGAGGAGACAGCAGTGCAACTATTGCACAAAAAGGCACTGCACGTTTTTTACTCCAATACTGATTGACGTCCATGAAGGGAGAATTCTCCTTTTATAGCTCTTTAAGCCTCCTTTTTTCCTATTTGAAATAGAAGTTTAACTCCTATTACAAATTAGCAACATTCTCCTTTCCTAATTGAAATAAAAGTCTCACTTCCACAACAATTAGTAAGTATATTATCACCACTATTAGAAGTCATACTTCAAATAGAAATAGTAACTTTCTAATTCCTTCCTTTTATAGTTCAAGTGTGATTAATATCTTTCTAATAACTTGGGCTAGCGTGGGGACCACTAGGGATTCCATAGAAAGCTGGCTCCAACTGGGATACCGCGACCCCACATCTCAACTACAATCCGGGCCCACAGTTAATTGCAAATAACACCACTATATAAATGCAATTGCACTCCAGTCCTAGGAATAAATTACAATGAAGACCCTAAACTTCCCAATTACCACAAGTAGGCCCCTCTATCAATATCCATGGATCAATTGGAATAAATTTGTCTCTTCCAATCTTAGTTCCACATCTTATTATCCTTGAGCCCCAGTTAATCACTATGATAATGAGTACCATCCAATTAACTCTTAATCGAGATGTGTCGCGCCCCCAAAACCGTGATCCGATCTCGGGGACGCGAGTATGGGGAGAATTGTATTATTTCCCCTCCCAGGATCCGCGTGTGTGAGGATAACAAATTCACAACACATCAAAATATTTCGCGGAAGCTATACAAGACGTTACGACCCGGAATCCGTATCCATCGGGTTCCGTGTCGTACTCAATCTGTCAGCACAAAATTGTCATAGACATATTTAAATTCAGACTGGAACAATTCATAATATCAAGATATACAAAGCTGACAGTAACAGGCTTATCATTACCCAACATATTCAAGTTTCAAATTAACAAGTGCATTGATTACAATTCCCAAGAAACAGGCTAACAAAAGCCGTACACAAAAACAAGCTAGAACAAATACTACCCAATGGTGTAACGTAACTCCGGAGTCAAGCATGACGTCAACATGACATCGCTGACACTACAAGACTGCAAAACTCGTGGCTCAACAGCCCTCCGCACGCGAACTAGCTCAAAACAAGGACCTGCTATCTAGAGCACCAAAGCAGAAGTATATCAGACACGACGGTCTGGCAGGTAATCAATATAGGCAAGAGCATAAACAAAACCGAAGTTTAAAGGAAACAAGAACTAAAAACACTTCATTGAACTTGAAACAAGTTTACAAGATTTAAAAACAATGCATGTACAAGATACTTATCGAGAAATCACTAGTGCATGCACGATATACGAAACAAGGTATGAATACATATAATATCATGATTAGTAAATCCACAAAGAGCCCATCCTTTCTCCATCATACATGATGATAAGAGTAAGCACGCACGACAAGCACGACAAGAAACACGATCCCACGTCACACAAGGTAGACGGGGTGTCCGGCCGCGGAACCGGACCACGAACACGCACGATGTGTCAATTCAAGACACGACTAGTCTGCAGACAGTCCACGAGTTTAAGGACCCCCAGGTAGTGGATCAAGCTAAAAGGGCGGTCCAAGCTCAGTGAAATCACTTATATCATGAATGCATAAAACATGGCGATACACGTTCGAGAGCACAACAAAACAAGAGGGAAATCATTTGTCAAACACGTCACGACAAGGCTAGCACGATAGCATAATATAAATGCTTAACAACTGAAGAAATGATCCCCTTTTTCTTTCTTGAAACACGATTCTTGAAACACGTCTTAAAACAAGCTTATACTTTAAATTCAAACGAATGCACGATGATGCACAAAGCATCAAAACAATGGTCTTGGTTCTTGAAACAAATCTTCAAACAAACTTATACTTGGAAATCAAACGAGGACACGATGATGCATGAAGCATCAAAACAAGAATTCAAACACGAAATCTATCAAGTTTAGGCTAAGACCAATCATTGACCCTTGTGGAGTTGAAACCCAAATGTCGGAGTTTTTAACAAGATTTGGTGCCCCAGAAGTTATAGTACATTTTGGAATTTCAAGTGCACAAAGTCAATAAAAAGGTCTAAAACCTAGTCTAGTTTTCATTCCCGCAAAAATCTTCAAAAACAGTACTTCTGGTTGTGGTTCACGCCTCTCTACCGGTAGAAATACCGGTTGAAGCGTCTCTACCGGTAGTACTACCGGTAGAACCACCTCTACCGGTAGACCTTCCGGTTGGAGCACTTCTACCGGTAGAACTTCCGGTAGAACTCATGCTCCTTAACTTTTCTCACTCTCTGCCGAAATCTGGGCTATTTCTACCGGTAGAACTTCCGGTAGAACTTGGGGTTTTTCAATTTCCTCACTCTCTGTCAGATTTTGGGCCCTTTCTACCGGTAGAACTTCCGGTTGAAATACCTCTACCGGTAGAAATTCCGGTAGAACTCAGGGTTCACGGTTTTCTCAACTCTTTGTCAAATTTTGAACCATTTCTACCGGTAGAACTTCCGGTAGGGTTCTGAAGCTCATTTCTTTCACACTTCTCTCCCTTCTTCACTTCCACATTTGAACCACATGCACTCCCCAAGCCTTCATGCTTTCCAAGGGATACATTTCACACACTTTTAAAGCATTCCATGCACAATAAACCATTCATATTTCAATCTAAACCTTCAAGTCATCAAAATCATTCATTATAAAAATCATGTTACTACACAACTTGTAAACCATTAAGCAAGATATATGCTTTCAATCAAGAAAAGACCTCAAGATTAGGAAAATAATTAGTAACCATGCTTGACATGACTAAGCAAACCAAGAGAGATTCAAACATTAAATGAAATGGAAAAACTTAGAAATAAGGGCATCATTTTCTCAAAGCAAAATGTCAAAAATCATAATACATCATAAAAACCCAAAATGATTACTTGCATTATGAAAATTAACATAGAAAACATGTCTAAATGAAACCATAATGAAACCATAAAACAATGTACATGAAAAATCCTATAAAGATCACTTGCCTTTGTCCAAATGCCAAGCAAATCTTTCACAAATCCAAATCAAAGAGTTGATCCACGAAATCTACACAAAAGCCCCAAAATAGAACACACAAAAATCACATTTTGGCCACTACAAACCCCCATTTCGAAAATGGGTTTGAAAGTTAGAGAAAAGAGCTCTTTATGAGCTAAATAAACTCCATGGAAGAGATGGGTTCAAGCTCTTACCAATGGCTGCCCAAACAAGAAGAGATGAAGAAAACGAAGTGGGTGCTCAGCTGAAATCCTCAACTAGATGGGTGTAATGGAGAGCTCGAGTTGAGAGGAAGAAAACCACGTTTTTAGATTTGCAAATGGAGCTTCCTAGCCATAGATCCAAGAGAAAGAAGCTTGGGGCAAAAAGAGGGTTTTCTCTCCAGCCCTAGGTCAAGAAGTTGCAGGAATTTGAGAAATGGGCATGGAAGAGGAGGAAGACAACTTATGTGACTTGAAAATGGGACCCATTCAGCTGAAACTTAAAATGGCTAAATCATGGTCTTGCGGGCCCCGGATGAAATCGACGAAGAAGACTAAAATGATCCTCAAAATATCTAGTTTCCAAAAAGTATATTTTCCCCAATTTCTGAAATTTTCGAAATTCATGGACAGATTTAGTGAAAATTGTCATTTTTGCCCTTTTTCTTGAAAAACGCGATTTCTGAGTATTAAATCAAGATGGTCAAAACATGAAAGTTGTTTATAACAATAAAATGAGTCAAAAGGAATAAAATTTGGGATTTTTAGAAACCAATAATAAATTCTCACAAAATACAATTTACAAGGGTCGGGTCAAAACAAAGTCAATGGTCTTTTAAAACTCTCCAAAGTTATGAAAAATCTATTCAAACTCAAAAACAAAGTCAAATCATCTCTAATCTTGTTTAAAAAGCTAAATCATGGTTAAAACAATGCTAAACCCAAAAATTGAGGGTCGGGGTCTTACATCCTCCCCCCCTTAGAATCCATTTGGTCCTCCAAATGGTCTAAACCAACTCAAAAATCAAAAACTCGAAAGATCAAGGAAAACACTGAAGACCCGAAGACTAAAGAAAACACTGAAGACCCGAAGACTAAAGAAAACACTGAGACCCTAAGTTGAACCTCGGAAACTGAGCTATCCCTGATCAATCCTGACAAAGAGAAGCGCCGGCAACAACACGTCTGATTCGATTGAAAACTTCACACTATCACATATATCTGTCTAACAACCTGCTCTTCTAACAATCCCATGTTCAATAACTTCTCTAGTCATCCTTCGGTGGTCATTTGACATCCTTACACTGGATCATCTCGAGATGTACACGATGATTCTGACATTTGCATGTAGATGTGATCGTAGACATGCTTTCTCTGAAACAATCTTCGTCCCGGAGAAATTCTGGAATCTCATAAATCTGCTCTCACTGTACTACTCAGATTCTGGTTCCTTGTCTTCGAAGAATTGGCGAAGCTGAAGTGCTACCACGTACCAGTCTCTTCCATCCTCTATCTATGTTATCCAAATTCTTGAAACTATGCTGCCACGTCTTATAAAATTCTATAAGTGTCCTGTTTCTGATTCAGTCGGTTACAACTCAGATACTTCACTACTACAAACCAGATGCTAAACTGCCATAACCTGCTGAGCTGCTTTGAGTTTCAACACTTTGTATGGTTTGCCTCTTTCAAATCTTATTTCTAAATCTCTTACCATTGACATGTATAACTGGTCTTAGAATTCAAATCTGTGTTCAAAGTCTTGGAGTCCAACCTTTCTGTGCTACACTCAGAGTTCATGTTCACATCTGATTATGTCTGCCTATTGTTCTAGATCTCTTATCTGAAGATGCGTTATCAACAAAACATCTGTCAACTTGGTATCCTTCTATGGAAAGCCAAAATCTTCAACCCAAGCCTTGAAACAATTCTACCACTTGCTCTTACTAATTCTCCTCTCTACCCTTGGTTTCGGAAAATTGGTGACGCTGAGTACTACCAGATGTGTCTTACTTCAGGCAATGTCGTCCAGTCCTCGGTACACTTCTGCCATCTCTGTTTGCTTGTTCAAACCAAGAGGTTCACAACTCTGTAGGTTTCCAGCTCTGACCAAACCTGCTAACATTCTAACAGTCATGCTACTCCACATTTCCAAACTTCGTAAGGTGTGCTTCTATCAAACTCTGTCTCTGTCTTCCGGTCTTTTACCCAGGCATGCATAGCTGACCTTGCGAGCTCGATTCGTGTCCACAATCCTAGAATAAAGTCTTTCTTCAAAATAACCAAAAGTTCTTGTTACTCTGACTCTTTCTGTCCAGTTGCCATTGGTCCTCTGCATAGTAATCGATTCCTAACCAAACGTGTTTGTTCACTTCGCGTCACCTCAACGGTTACAACTCCGCATTTAAATCTCGAAACTGCTCAAATCAAACCTTGGTTGCTCAATCTTCTGCCTCTGTTTCAGGTTCACCATCCTCAAGTCTCGCACATGTTTCATTCTTTTCTATATCTTTCAACTGACCTCGTCCATGAGTTATGATTCTTCAGCTTGCATCTGTACTCTGCCCAAACTAATGTTTTACAAGTCGGTAAAATCCACAAAATCTGTTCTATCATGTAACCAGGTAACAATCAATTCTGCATACTACTATCTACACTTTGCCAAAAACTGAATTCTCATGCTTCTAACCACTCATGGATACACCTCGCTGAGTCAACTTCACCACTATAGCTACAATTGTTGAACTTCCTCGAACAATTCTCCGTCACAAATTCATCAATACTCCGTCACAAGTTCATCGATACTCGAGAAGTTTCTAACTTTCTCACATCTTCTTGGAGCCGTACCACTGAAAATCACCTCAAACCTCATAAAGTCCACCACTTGTCCGGCTTTTGGAGTCTTCTAACTTAGGAAGATAATCCAAGTTTATCCAAAAATCTGCACTTACTTGTCTAACACACCGTCTGACGATACACGATCAACTATAATTGGATCTTGATATGCTATTCACATAACTTGCTGACTAACAACTACTCACAAATTCCCTCGCTAACTCCATCTGCGACATCGAAAAGCTGAAAATTCTGCCAAAGTCCTTCGAGAACCACACGCTAAGTCCACAAAATGCCACAAAACATCGACTCTTTGCCACAAAAACAAGCAAAAGATACTAAATATGGGTACGGATACATTAAATCCTCCCCCACTAGAAAAGAATTTGGTCCTCCAAATTCCCTAACAACAAGGACAAGAACACGAGACAAAGAGGGTCTCCCCCACTAGAAGAAAACAAACCGAGCTGATAAAACAATGGCTAGCCAAAACAAAATCCACACGACCTAAGGAGTCCTCACCACACGTCTTAAGGTTACTAGAGTGTTTTATTTCCTAGAAACCTGCCCGCTCTGATACCAGTCTGTCGCGCCCCCAAAACCGGGATCCGATCTCGGGGACGCGAGCATGGGGAGAATTGTATTATTTCCCCTCCCAGGATCCGCGTGTGTGAGGATAACAAATTCACAACACATCAAAATATTTCGCGGAAGCTATACAAGACGTTACGACCCGGAATCCGTATCCATCGGGTTCCGTGTCGTACTCAATCTGTCAGCACAAAATTGTCATAGACATATTTAAATTCAGACTGGAACAATTCATAATATCAAGATATACAAAGCTGACAGTAACAGGCTTATCATTACCCAACATATTCAAGTTTCAAATTAACAAGTGCATTGATTACAATTCCCAAGAAACAGGCTAACAAAAGCCGTACACAAAAACAAGCTAGAACAAATACTACCCAATGGTGTAACGTAACTCCGGAGTCAAGCATGACGTCAACATGACATCGCTGACACTACAAGACTGCAAAACTCGTGGCTCAACAGCCCTCCGCACGCGAACTAGCTCAAAACAAGGACCTGCTATCTAGAGCACCAAAGCAGAAGTATATCAGACACGACGGTCTGGCAGGTAATCAATATAGGCAAGAGCATAAACAAAACCGAAGTTTAAAGGAAACAAGAACTAAAAACACTTCATTGAACTTGAAACAAGTTTACAAGATTTAAAAACAATGCATGTACAAGATACTTATCGAGAAATCACTAGTGCATGCACGATATACGAAACAAGGTATGAATACATATAATATCATGATTAGTAAATCCACAAAGAGCCCATCCTTTCTCCATCATACATGATGATAAGAGTAAGCACGCACGACAAGCACGACAAGAAACACGATCCCACGTCACACAAGGTAGACGGGGTGTCCGGCCGCGGAACCGGACCACGAACACGCACGATGTGTCAATTCAAGACACGACTAGTCTGCAGACAGTCCACGAGTTTAAGGACCCCCAGGTAGTGGATCAAGCTAAAAGGGCGGTCCAAGCTCAGTGAAATCACTTATATCATGAATGCATAAAACATGGCGATACACGTTCGAGAGCACAACAAAACAAGAGGGAAATCATTTGTCAAACACGTCACGACAAGGCTAGCACGATAGCATAATATAAATGCTTAACAACTGAAGAAATGATCCCCTTTTTCTTTCTTGAAACACGATTCTTGAAACACGTCTTAAAACAAGCTTATACTTTAAATTCAAACGAATGCACGATGATGCACAAAGCATCAAAACAATGGTCTTGGTTCTTGAAACAAATCTTCAAACAAACTTATACTTGGAAATCAAACGAGGACACGATGATGCATGAAGCATCAAAACAAGAATTCAAACACGAAATCTATCAAGTTTAGGCTAAGACCAATCATTGACCCTTGTGGAGTTGAAACCCAAATGTCGGAGTTTTTAACAAGATTTGGTGCCCCAGAAGTTATAGTACATTTTGGAATTTCAAGTGCACAAAGTCAATAAAAAGGTCTAAAACCTAGTCTAGTTTTCATTCCCGCAAAAATCTTCAAAAACAGTACTTCTGGTTGTGGTTCACGCCTCTCTACCGGTAGAAATACCGGTTGAAGCGTCTCTACCGGTAGTACTACCGGTAGAACCACCTCTACCGGTAGACCTTCCGGTTGGAGCACTTCTACCGGTAGAACTTCCGGTAGAACTCATGCTCCTTAACTTTTCTCACTCTCTGCCGAAATCTGGGCTATTTCTACCGGTAGAACTTCCGGTAGAACTTGGGGTTTTTCAATTTCCTCACTCTCTGTCAGATTTTGGGCCCTTTCTACCGGTAGAACTTCCGGTTGAAATACCTCTACCGGTAGAAATTCCGGTAGAACTCAGGGTTCACGGTTTTCTCAACTCTTTGTCAAATTTTGAACCATTTCTACCGGTAGAACTTCCGGTAGGGTTCTGAAGCTCATTTCTTTCACACTTCTCTCCCTTCTTCACTTCCACATTTGAACCACATGCACTCCCCAAGCCTTCATGCTTTCCAAGGGATACATTTCACACACTTTTAAAGCATTCCATGCACAATAAACCATTCATATTTCAATCTAAACCTTCAAGTCATCAAAATCATTCATTATAAAAATCATGTTACTACACAACTTGTAAACCATTAAGCAAGATATATGCTTTCAATCAAGAAAAGACCTCAAGATTAGGAAAATAATTAGTAACCATGCTTGACATGACTAAGCAAACCAAGAGAGATTCAAACATTAAATGAAATGGAAAAACTTAGAAATAAGGGCATCATTTTCTCAAAGCAAAATGTCAAAAATCATAATACATCATAAAAACCCAAAATGATTACTTGCATTATGAAAATTAACATAGAAAACATGTCTAAATGAAACCATAATGAAACCATAAAACAATGTACATGAAAAATCCTATAAAGATCACTTGCCTTTGTCCAAATGCCAAGCAAATCTTTCACAAATCCAAATCAAAGAGTTGATCCACGAAATCTACACAAAAGCCCCAAAATAGAACACACAAAAATCACATTTTGGCCACTACAAACCCCCATTTCGAAAATGGGTTTGAAAGTTAGAGAAAAGAGCTCTTTATGAGCTAAATAAACTCCATGGAAGAGATGGGTTCAAGCTCTTACCAATGGCTGCCCAAACAAGAAGAGATGAAGAAAACGAAGTGGGTGCTCAGCTGAAATCCTCAACTAGATGGGTGTAATGGAGAGCTCGAGTTGAGAGGAAGAAAACCACGTTTTTAGATTTGCAAATGGAGCTTCCTAGCCATAGATCCAAGAGAAAGAAGCTTGGGGCAAAAAGAGGGTTTTCTCTCCAGCCCTAGGTCAAGAAGTTGCAGGAATTTGAGAAATGGGCATGGAAGAGGAGGAAGACAACTTATGTGACTTGAAAATGGGACCCATTCAGCTGAAACTTAAAATGGCTAAATCATGGTCTTGCGGGCCCCGGATGAAATCGACGAAGAAGACTAAAATGATCCTCAAAATATCTAGTTTCCAAAAAGTATATTTTCCCCAATTTCTGAAATTTTCGAAATTCATGGACAGATTTAGTGAAAATTGTCATTTTTGCCCTTTTTCTTGAAAAACGCGATTTCTGAGTATTAAATCAAGATGGTCAAAACATGAAAGTTGTTTATAACAATAAAATGAGTCAAAAGGAATAAAATTTGGGATTTTTAGAAACCAATAATAAATTCTCACAAAATACAATTTACAAGGGTCGGGTCAAAACAAAGTCAATGGTCTTTTAAAACTCTCCAAAGTTATGAAAAATCTATTCAAACTCAAAAACAAAGTCAAATCATCTCTAATCTTGTTTAAAAAGCTAAATCATGGTTAAAACAATGCTAAACCCAAAAATTGAGGGTCGGGGTCTTACAAGATGGGTGCGCACTTACTAATGACAAATCCATTAATTGGCACAAGGAGATAATAGAGATAGATTTCATCTTGATCATTCAATGTTTCCACAGTCCTACTACCACATACCCAAGACACCGAGGTGTTGACCTACAGTTGACCTCACTCATTGGTGACTCAAAGCAAATGAATAGATAGAAACTTGAGTTCATCAATGTCTCGGGATTGAGAGCCTATTGCTAGGGAATTATGAGAGCAAACCTTATTATTGAGACGGAATTCTATAAGGTGTTTCTCATGGTCCTTCAATACATCCAATGTACCAGTACCATGATCCAGAATCTTCCATTCTGATGATCGAGACAAATCACACTATCTCATAATGATCAAAGTGCTGCAACCTTATCAGATGAGATGCCCAGTCTCATCACTGGTTGTGAAGATATTTTAAGTATAAGATTTGTGACATATATCTCCCATGTGTGGATCTCATCCATACACATATATCACATCTAATATACTAATGGGACCAGGTTCAACTCATGAACCATTATGTCATATGTATTGGTCATGTGCATGAAGTAATAAAATAACATTCATCTCATGAAAGTAAAGCATGATATTATCGATAGATAAAGAAACTAATCAATTTATCACATCAACTGATGGATTGAGTCCATACAATCTAACACCTTTGCCAATGGAAAAATGCATGTCATCATCTTCTTCCTCTCCTTGAGAGCTTTCTAGTGAAACCATTTGTGGAGGAAACCACCTACTTTAAGATTTCCTTTGAGCTTAATCTTGCCATTGAAGAATCATCATGTAAGCTTCTCCTTCCATCTCTTGAATATGAGTCATTCTAGACCTAGAGAACCTCTACCTTCTTTGCTACAGTGTTTATTTTTCTTGCTCTTTGGCCTTGACCATTCAGGGTTTGTTTTTGGGGGTTTTGTGTAGCTTGGAATCTTTCGCTTGGAGGAGTGATTACAGGATTGATTTTCTAGCTTGGACCTAAGGCAAGTGGATGAATAGATATTTTGAGTATTAAGTAGTTTTTATGAGGATTGTGAATGGCTTTACTATTTCTATTCATGCCTATTCTTGACTTGCATTGGCTTTGAAATAAACATATGAATGAGTTTTGTTAGCTTGCTTAACTCTTGGAAATATTGTCTTATAGCCTTTTTATTTAACTCTCGATTATAGTACAATGAATCCTTGTGATTGATGGGTTTTCTCTCCTTCCTATGTGGTTGAATGTGAATAGAGAGGAGATGATTGGGTGGATGTTTATGGATGAATAGATGGTGGTTTGTATGGGGTTTGAAGGAAGTTCTAAGCCTATCATTCAAGTGTAAGAATGAGGCTCAAGGAGACATGTAAGGACGAAAAAGGAAATAGCCTGAAACTTCACTTCTGCAATGTTCAGGCCAGTTTGCTCAAGCGAACTTGACACTTCGCTCGAGCGAACCACATCCAGAAGTTGGGTACTGAACTGGGCAGGTCCGCTCTAGCGAACCCAAGTCCGCTCGAGCGAACCCTCCCAAAAAGTTCATCGCGCGAGCGAACTTTAGGTCCACTCGAGCGACGTGCACTATTCACATGGGGCTATGTTAGGAGCAAGAATAAAATGTTTATACGTTTGGGAGAGGTTTGTTGGGAGCCCTATTGTAGTGGGGAAGTTTATAAACAATGTACGAAGCCCATTTAGAAAGAAATCCCATCACAAAGATTCATCAAAGTTTTGAAATATCTAAGGTGCATGGGAGCCCAGAATGTCTCCAAATTCAAAGAGTACCAGGTCAATACTGAAATCGACGTACGACCCTATTCACCTTGAACAAATCTTGAATCCCGATACTTGACCAGAAATTTCGAAAGTTTAATTATATTCTATTGTTCCCAAATTTTAATAGGCAGTCCCCAAATTCATGATTTATGAATAGCTATTCCCGAAAGCACTGAAATTATATTTGTAGCATTCTGCTAGTCCCGTTGTGCATTGCCCGAAATGAAGTGATATTTGTGCCTATGTGTACCCCATCCCGCCCGTTTATGTATTTGCATCATATATATTTATTACATGTCCTGATTTCTGTTATGTGACCTATGAGTCGGCACCACTAAGCTTGGATGACCTTGTGGGTTTGATCCACTGAATGGAGATCCCCCTCCCGTCCCGCTAGCTACAGTTTGGATCCCGATACCCAGTTAACTACCGTGGTCCCGTCCCGATACCCGGCTCGCTATCGTGGTCTCGTCCCATATAATTATATGTATATGTATATTTCATTGAATCTCCTTATCTCATGTGACAGAGATCAACGCCCTGATGTGCTCTTATCATTTCGGTGATAAAGGATTTAGCTTTGTTTGGTTGCCATCTGTCACGCCCCGAGCCTGAGACTGCACCCATCTCGAGGCGCAACAAACGCCCGCATGGGGATTTGAGTCAAACTCGTTAACCCTTGTCCCCATGAACAGAATTCACCACAGGATTTCACGTGTGAGGTTTCAAATTTCCTGTTTATTTAAATTTCCACCCGTGTAATTTCTGTCAAATATATATAATCATAAACCAACGTCATTAAATGCATCAAGATATAAAGCATAAGGTTCAGGAGCATAGATTAATAGTTCGAGTTTAAGAACTAAAGATATAGAGAGAGAAGTAAGTTAGTTAAGGTTTACAATCCAAATCCTAAACAAGTTATAAACTATAACAAAAGATGTGGTAATCTAAACCACGGTCCATGGGTCATTTCCGTCCAAATCTCAACGAGTGGATGTCTAGAAGACATCATCAGAAGTCCATTCAACTACACGACGGGGAGATTCCTCCTCCTCGTTGATCTCCGGGGCAATGGTATCGAAGTACTCACCTGTAACGCCAAGTGTAGTACCATTAGACTAAGCTAAGCAAGGTAAACATATATAAATCATATAACATGTGACAAATGAATTGTTAAACAGATGTAAATCATATGAGGTCAAAGCATAATTACTAGGCAAATCTGTACATGAATAAACATGAGACGTACGAATCATAATTTACAGGTATACACAATAACGTAACTAAATGGCACATCCACATTAGCTAAATTCTCTCAAATTAACCATGTAAACATGTATGTAAAGTGAGAGCAGAACAGAACAGGGTGGTGCCACTAGGAGACTGAGGGCCCAAAACTCTCCATTGTGGACCTAGGGTGCTGGTCAACCCTCATAATATAATCCCATCTGCAGAGGGTCAGAATATTACTAAACCCACACTTAGCCGGGTTTGACTTAGGTAGGGTCGAAGCCAAGTGGTGCCGACTCACGGAACAAAAGGAAAAATCAACATAACATATATAGAACATACCATATCATAATTCAGAGCTTATCAAGGCTTAACTGACCAACGGGAACAAATATAATATAAACAGGTATATAAGCAAGATATATGAAACTAGATAGAAGTATGATCAAGTCACATGAGAGTACTGGAAACTGAATGCAATGCATGTACATAGATCATATACGGAATCAAGATATAAAACAAGCCAATCCTACGGTCTTGGGAATGCTCGTGGTCTTCGCCGTCCAACTCGGTTTAGTACTAAGGATTTCGGTGTGGGTGGCCTACAAAAGAACTCTTGGCGTTACTTAATTTGGGCACCGAATCCCTTAGTATAGCACATTTGGTTCAGTTCTCAATTTCGAAGAAAACGAGGTCCCATGTGGGTGCACGGTTGCTCAAACCGCATCCACATAACATACAAGTCCATTGGTCATGATAAAATGATCAAGCTATCCATCCTTAGGGTCCAACTATTAGGCCAATTAAGCTAAACATGCTACAATTCAACATTTGACTCGCGGTACCATCCGATTAGCATAGCTTAAGATAAAATCCAATTTCCACTTCTTCCCAAATTTCAAATCAAATATATGTATGGACCATTGGATTCTACTCTTCAAGAGCTTTCCAACGGTATGTGAACCTCCCAAAACGGACGTACGGTTAAAAAGATATGGCCGTTGGAAGTTGACACAATTTTTCATGTGTCAAGTGCGCTCGAGCGGGAAAACCTGGGCTCGAGCGGACACAACCAGCAACCATGCGTGCTCTAGCGGGCAAGAAAGCGCTCGAGCGGGCAGTCTAGGACTTTGTACCCGAGTTCTGAACCTCCCTGCTCCCTTCCAAGGCTAACCATGGCCATTTCCCAGACTTAAAACCACATTAGATGAATCACTTGAGCCTCCAAAATGCTCACAAACATTCCCATTAACCACCAATATAAACTAATCCATTTATTACACAAATCATGAACAAAAATCAAGCTTGAGCAAGGAAATGGGTATCTAAACATGGAAAACATATTTGTAGAATCAATGGAAGAAACATGCATACAATCATATAAGTTTAACTTGCCTTGGGTGTTAGCACACTCAAATCTTACACCTCACACCTCTTCTAGCCAAACCAAGCTCTCCAAGGTAAAAACCCCCAAAATGCAAGATCAAGAAGCAACCTAAAATGGTGAAATGAAATGGAATGAGGAAGAAGAAGATGCATGCACGAATTGGAACCTTCTAAGACTAAAAGAAATCAAGAGGAAGTAATTAATAGAGAAGGGGCTTACCAAAAGAACAAGGAGATGGAAAATGGAGGGATGCTTGAGCTTGGAAGATGAAATCTTTGTTAAAGAAGATGGAGAAGATAATGTGGAGATGCAATCCACTCACTTGCAAGGTCACCACCCACTCTTTCTTGAGAAGGTTTGATGAAGTAGTGGAGGGGTAGAGAAGGAGAGATTTAGTTGAAAATGAAGGAAGAAAGGAAGAAAATGACTGGTGTAGGGTTTATAAGGGTTTTTCCTGGGTTTCGTAGGCAAGCCCAGGTGAATCACAGAATTTTCAAGAAGGGGCTTTAAGCATGGAAATGGGCTGGAAATGGTCAAGATGGATCCGAATCCATTGGGTCAAAACATAAGAATTAAAGTACATGCTATGCTCTATGGAATGCACCCAAAAATCCCAAAAATCTAAAACACACATAAAACCCAAAACCACTCCAAAAGTCATAGTCTACCTAGTCCAAAGCCAACCCAACTAAATTCTACATAATCAAGCCCAATAACATTCATAACATCCATTAAGCTACTAATCTCGGTTAATAAACTCTAAATCGGAATTAAGGTGGGTCGAGGTGTTACACCATCTTGCTAGTTCCCGATTCTTTGGTACCTCTACATGTTTTGTACTGCATATGTGTTTTTGAATAAATGATTTGCTCTTTTCATGGAAATCATTGTTTGAACAGGTTTTAAATGTTTTCCACGGTAAATTCATTTATTATTGTATTGTTTTATCTCTTCACCCACCTGCCAGATCGTTGTGTTTGGCCCACTCTTTGGTACTTAGGTCCAGACGCTGGTTATCCAGAGGTGCAACGTGTAGTTAAGTGGCATGCTGAAGATGTCGTTTAGACATTCGGTTGCCTCGAGATAGGATACATTTTGGGGTTGTGGATAACCTATTCTTTTTGGAATTATTTTGAGTTGTACTGGGCTTTGTTGGTCTTTATTCTTTTAAGGAGTGAAAAACTAATTGATCTTTTGTATAAACTATTAACATTTACTTTTGGGAAAAATGCTATTGTGAATATTGCTCACTCTGATTCCTTATGTACATAGATGTGCTATCAATCTTGTTGATGGAAATGAACTACATTCTTGATTTGCTACATGCTTCCGTACTTAAACGAAAATATATTATGTTGTTGTGATATCCTCACCGCGGACACCGGTGGGAAATCATGCACACGGGTGGTATCACAATTTTAATAGCTCATGTACGTATTGGCCAAAAGAAATTTATGTCATACGGCATCACCATCATCATCTCATGAGTCTCGATCCCGAATTAGGCCCGCGGGCCCAGTCCGGGGTCACAACATGAGAGTGGGTTGGACTCGAGATCTCGATGCGATTTGGCCTTTTTTCTCATGAAATTCTAGAGATTGTTGAACAGAGTCTAAAATTATCAACAAGCATCTTCGTTGTTATTAATTAATCTGAATTATGCCATTGACGATTCAATTATGGGTGAAATGGGGGCACCGTTATATTTGACAGGTGTTTAAAGCTATCGTAGGGGGCGAAATGAGGTGTCTACGACAATATTTAGCATGGAAACCCTATCAAGGGAGAAAAACCACAAACCAGAAATCAAGAGTTCACGAACAGTTACAAGATATAATCACAAGCTCCTTTCCCTCGGCCAGCACCTCGACCTAAGGACTGTAGTTGTTCTTACAAAGAATCCACTAACACGACATCCACTGTGCCCCTCTCTCCTTACTTGATCTCCTCGCACCTTGTCAGTCAAGATTAACTATCTTCTACAAGAAAGTAGAAGCAACAATGACCTTCTAGAGCAACCCTTCAGAACGATCTCTCAATGGCTCTAGAGAATAACTCTCTCTAAGATATCTCTGACTCAGATTAATGAGAGTGATAATATTTAGAGTTGAGAGCAATACCCTAAATATAACCCCAAATTCGTGCCTTATATATACTTGGAACACAAATAGGACTCAAAGTGGGAAACCGAGTCTCAAAAGAAAACAACTCCAAAACAGAAAAGGAGACTTTCCCTTTTTGCCGTGCTTGTCCGATTGATCGGACAGTGCATCCGATCGATCGGATAGAGCAAATAACTGGGGCTCTTCTTTTGTCCGATTGATCGGACCTGGGTTCGCCCGGTTTTCTTTTTTTTCTTCTCTTCAGCGCTTCCGGCGACACAACCACAGTCCATTCTAAATAAAATAGAAAATACAACTTAATGGACCCAGAGTTTTGTCCAAACCATGAATTAGCCAACATAAAAATACTAACAATCTCCCCCTTTGGCAATTCATGGACAAAGCTCCCTAGAACATTACAAATGATCTACCCAAAACAAAAACTCAAAATACATTGAGTTATTAACCAAAAAGATTTTCAGCATCTGTAGATCTTTGCTTGTTTTCTCCCCCTAGCTTCATTATACTCCCCCTTTTTTTGTCCATAATTGATAAACAATTATTTTTCAAGCAGCTTCTGTCAATCTGGATTTGGCAGCTCCCCCTCAATTTTGACTCCCCCTCAATAAAATCTTCGTATCGGCACTGGGGTGGGGGTTTGACCTTGCAGATCTGGGGTGATGAAGCATCAGCACACATTCTTGCAAATTTAAAAAAATTAGCAAAGTGTGTACCAACATAAAAGATATGTTTTCTTTCTTAACCCAAACAGCTTTGGTATCCTTTTTCAGCTCAGTCTTCTGTGTTTTCCATTGCATTCGTTTTGGCGATTTTCGCAGCCTATTGCAATGGAGTCGAATGTGTCCTTTAATTCCACAGTAATGACAAGTGGGGATTCATTCAGGACGTGACACATTCTTCTTCTTGAATGTTGTATTTACAACATGGACAATAGGTTTAGTAACAACTGAATTTTGAATAAAACAATTAGTTATTTGGCTTTTAATGAAGATGCCATGTCAGCGTAGCTAATGCTATGCATGTTTGTCTTTGCCTTTTGACTGCATAGAATGTCATCAAACTTTTAGGACCCTGTATTCATCCTGTTTAAAGAAGCCTTGGGAGCATCCAACTCAGAATGAACCGTCTTGAGTCTTCCTTGTAAGTCGGTATTTTCGACTTTCAAGGTCTTCATATTGCGATTAATTAAATCAGTTTTCTATGCTTCAGCAGTCAATTTATCTACCATTTTTTTATTTTCTACCTCTGAGTGGCTCACCTTTATAAGAGCTTTTGACAATTCAGCTTTTAAAAAGTATTCTGCTCTTCAGATTCTTTCCATCTTGTAGCCACTTTTTCATTCATCTTTAGCATCTTCATGGTCTTCTCAAATAATATCTGATATTTAGCTTCCCAATCATGTTTTGTCTTTGACTTATTAACATCTTGATCCATTCCATCATTAGAAACTGGTGGAGTAGCAGAAGCTGAAGTTACCATGAATTTTCTTTGCTAGCTTTAGGCTTCTCAGACTCAGATTTCTTATCATCTTCCTCAAAAATATCATCATCTCAAGTTAAATTGAAAGCCTTCTTTCTTGGCTTTTTGTTAGCATGGTCATTAGCAATGTATCCATAACCATAACTGTAGACACCTCATTTCGCCCCCTATGATAGCCTTAAACACCCGTCATATATAATGGTGCCCCCATTTCACCCATGATTGAATGGTTAATGGCATAATTAAGATTAATTAATGACGATGAAGATGCTTGTTGAAAATTTTATGCTTAGTTCGACAATATTTAGAAATTCGTGAGAGAAAAGGCCGAATCGCGTTGAGACTTCAAGTCCGACCCACTACTCATACAAGACTTAGGCTACAACACTATCCCAAGTCCCTTCCAGACTACATAGGATACACTCAAGTTGATCCCAAAGATATTACACTTAGTTTACCTAAGTACGATGCAATTAGTATGATTTAAACAGTTAGAATCTTTGATCCAGATATCCCTACTATTTTCTGAACTCTAATCACTATGACACATAGACCAAAAGATTCTACGTTCCGAGAGCTTTCCGTCGATATATAGAACGTCCAAATCCGATGAACTAATCAAAAGATACGGCCGTCGGAAGATTACCATGCGAACACCCAACCAGGCACATACCTGGGCGCCCATGTAGGTGCGCCCATGTCCCAGACTTGTACTTGGGCGCCCACACAGGTGCGCCCAGGTCCCTAGTTACCCTAGGGAAGCACTTAGGTGCACATTTAATCACATCCCACTTTACCTTTCATAGTTTTGATCCGATCTCAATCTAAGAAATGAACCGGAACCAAACCTCGAGCCCGTTTGACCAAGACATGACATGGGCGCACCCAAGTCCTGGAACCAACTTGGGCGCCACTCCATGTGCGCCCAAGTCCCAAGATGCCTTAAAAATACACTTTGATGCATACTTAGGTACGATTGACTCTACCCTTCGCAGTTTCGACTCGGTTTAGACCCGAAAACAACCCGGAACCGGACCCTAGACCCAATAGGCTTCAAAGTTAGACATGGGCGCCACCATGTGGGCGCCCAAGTCATGGGACCCACTTGGGCGCAGTTCCATGTGCGCCCAAGTCTCCGAGAGCCCTAATCTCACCTTGGTTTACGTGAAACTCTTGGAAACTCATGCAAGAAGTAGCCCTAACTCTTCCTCCACGTCAAAATCACTATAAAGAGACCTCACATACTACTTTTGCAAGGGAGGCTACCAAAAAGAGAGAAAAAGTAGAGTAAAAAAGAGAGAGAAAGAGAGAGGTCACAAAGGAGATCTCTAGATCTAGAAGAAAGGAGGAAGGAGATTGCTTTGGTTCTCCAAGATCAATAATGGAGAAAGCCTCCCAAAGCCATGGACTTGCGCAAGAACTTCAACATAGGACTTAAGAGCACGATTCGAACCGGTATTTCGGGATTTCTTTTGTTTATTTGCATTCCACCAGCATTTTTGTTTAGAAACATGCTTAGGGTCATGCACACATTATAGATCTGCATTAATAGTACTAGGTTATAGTAGATCTAATATTCAGTATTCATTCCTCATTAGGAACATGCTTAGGATCATTCATAGTTTGTAGATCTGCATTATTTGCATCATTCTGAACTCGTGATTAGAATAGATCTTGCATCCATATCGTTTTCATTAGAAAAATCCGAATCTGAAAGGAAAAGTGTTAAAAAACGAGAGAAGAGTACTTGGGCGCCACTGTGTGGGCGCCCAAGTCCCAAGAGTGGGATTTTGACCCTAGTTTCATCCCACTTGCAATTTCTCTCTCAAATCCGGATTTCTATTCATATAAGTTAGTATTAGTACCTTCGGACTTGTGACTTTGTATTCAAAATCGCGCGAAAAGCATTGAAAAAGAAACAAAAGAGGAAGAAAACACAAAAAAGCACTTGGGCGCCCATACAGGTGCGCCCAAGTCCAAGATTGGAGATTTGAATCCCGTTTTCCATTTCGCGTGCATCTTGCTTCGGAAATCCGAGTCCATCTTCGTATAAGTTGATATCAAAGCATTTGGACTTGTTAAAAATATTGAAAGAATCGAAAAGGGACCAAACATATCACTGAAAAGAAGAAAAAGTACAGGAAGGTACTTGGGAGCAACCGTAGGTGCGCCCAAGTCCAGAAGTAGACTTTTGGTCCCTATTTGTTTGATTCATGTGCATTTTGCTTCTTGAATTCGAGTCAATCCTCATATAAGTTGATATCAAGGCATTTGGATTTATTAAGAGTATTGAAAGAATCGAAAAGGGACCAAACATATCGTTGAAAAGAAGAAAAAGTACAGGAAGGTACTTGGGAGCAACCGTAGGTGCGCCCAAGTCCCTGCAAAGGGATTCACCCTCGAATCCTTGTGCTTGCATTATTATTTTCAAGTCCGGAAGCTTTGACATTAATAATCTACAATAGTACATTGCATTTAGTCTCAAATTGCTAGAAATCATACCGGGATATCGATAGAAGCCCGAAATACACCACAACCCGCAGAGGGAGAACTTGGGCGCCACTGTGTGTGCGCCCAAGTCCCACAGAGACACTTGGGCGCCCCTGTAGGTGCGCCCAAGTCCTCGGCTTATTTTCCGGCCCGCATTTGCTGCATTTTGCGTCTCGTTTAACATGCCATTCCACAATTGTGATGATTTCCATTGATTGCTGAACTTCTAGACTTCGAATCTTCAAATTATCATACTTAGGTTGTATCGTTTGCATAAAATACCAAAAAAATCATAAAGTCATAAAACTCTTCCCTTCTCATCTTGCTCTTTAGTAATTAGAGAAGAGAACAAAAAAATTAAAAGAAATAGAAAAATACATAAAAAGAAAAAAAAGTAGACATTAATTAAGTAGAAAAACCCTAGATTGTTCTTTAGGATAGCTCACGTAGTTTTTGCATAAAAAACCAAACACCAAAAAAAAAGGGTCATAAAACACTTCTCCTCTCATCTTGCTCACTAGTAATTAGAGAAGAGAACAAAAAGAAGTAGTAGAATTATAGAGTTAGACATTAACTAGGTAATCCTAGTTTAGTCCATTAATGCTTGAGTGAATTAATAAACTTAATCAACCCTTATCAATTAATTCGAAGCAATTAATTGAAACACTCAATTAAAATCCACATACTTAATTAATCAATTAAATCCCCAAAACTTATTAACAACTCCTAATGAAACCCCTAATTAAATAAAACTTTAATCAAAAAATCCTAATTAAAATCTCGATTAACAAACCTAATCAATAAGCTTTAATTTATTAAAAGAAATTAACTTAAAGACACCCAAGAAGATAACAAACTACTAGA
This sequence comes from Umbellularia californica, assembly GCA_028538565.1. NCBI lineage: Eukaryota > Viridiplantae > Streptophyta > Magnoliopsida > Laurales > Lauraceae > Umbellularia > Umbellularia californica. The sequence continues at coordinate 27,218,225 of JAPQWN010000004.1, read as the reverse complement.
CTGACACTTAGGAGCAACCACAAGTGCTCCCAAGTCACCCCAGACACTTAGGAGCAACCACAAGTGCTCCCAAGTCACCCCAGACACTTAGGAGCAACCACAGGTGCGCCCAAGTCACCCCAGACACTTAGGAGCAACCACAGGTGCTCCCAAGTCACCCCAGACACTTAGGAGCAACCACAGGTGCGCCCAAGTCACCCCAGACACTTAGGAGCAACCACAGGTGCGCCCAAGTCACCCTTAACACTTAGGAGCAAACACAAGTGCGCCCAAGTCACCCCAGACACTTAGGAGCAACCACAGGTGCGCCCAAGTCACCCCAGACACTTAGGAGCAACCACAGGTGCGCCCAAGTCACCCTAGACACTTAGGAGCAACCACAAGTGCTCCCAAGTTACCCTTGACACTTAGGAGAAAACACAAGTGCGTCCAAGTCACCCCAGCCACCTAGGAGCAACCACAGGTGCACCCAAGTCATCTCAGACACTTAGGAGCAACCACAGGAGCGCCCAAGTCACCCCAGACACTTAGGAGCAGCCATAGGTGCGCCCAAGTCACATTTAGTTTGGGAATCACCGAATCCTTATTAATTTCAAACTTTGACCCAAATCAACACACTAGAACACCCTTACGATTTGAAACAACTATAGCCAATAGCCTAGATTAACCTAAAAGATTAAACCGACTTAAGCCACAAAAACATCCACATAAGTACCAATCCCTTGACACTTAGCCTCCCATAATCATTAAGAAATCTAATTAATTGAAGCCTAATTTAATTCCAATTGACACAACACAGTAAAAACACAGTTAATTTAAAGAACATCAAACGATAAACACTTAATCTCAAATCAACCCATAAAGAAGAAAAGAAACACGTGACCCAAACACTTGGGAGCAACCACAGTTGCGCCCAAGTCACCTTTGAAACATAGGCGCCCCCACAGGTGCGCCCAAGTCCATTTCCACTCCCTTGGGACCACCGAATCCCCATCCATTTCCAATTTCGATCTAGATCATTACCTTAAAACTATCACAGAATCAATAACAACCTTTAAATCAAAACCTTGATCAACTTAGACCCGTCCGGAACTTCAAATCGAGCCAAAGTAACCAAAAGATTCCAAATTCCAACTTGGGCGCCACTACTGGTGCGCCCAAGTGCACAGGAATACATAGGCGCATACACAGGTGCGCCCAAGCCCCCTGTCACATCCAAGTTGAGAACCTTGGTTTCGTTTTGAATCCCGGACTTAAGACTATTAAAAGTAATCGACCGAAAACATAAGACAACTGTTAGAACAGAAGCTTACATTGATTAGAACCCTAAGAAAATCCAAAAGGAGCTAACACCATTGCAAGCAATCGAACCACGCAGAGCAGCCACTTGGGCGCCACCACAGGTGCACCCAAGTCCCAGAGTGACCTAGGCGCCACCATAGGTGCACCCAAGTCTTCTTCCACTCCCGTTTTGCTAGTTTCAACTTCCTTTCATCATTTAAAGTAAAACCCGAAGCTCCAGAACCTTTAGCACATTAAAACATAATCTTAAAACACTCTTAACTCATCCCTAAGTGATTCCCAATCAAACCACAACTTGAACCAAACTAAATCAAATTAATAAGCCGTTTAGCTTAGGAGCTATCAAACTTAGACAATTTACACGCTAGCATTAAATCGGATTTCCTCATTAGATAGATTAGAGCATTAGGCTTCGTCCCATCACTTTTCCTGTTCCGTTAGGGGACCGGGAGAGCTCATGTGGGCGGTCTAGGACCTTAGGTTTAGGGTTAATCCGATGATCAGTAATAAAGCATTAATTACGTAAATCCAAGTAAAATCCTCTAGTTAGGCCCTTCTAGCCCCAATATCAAAAATCCATAAAAACTATAAAACCAATAAAATAAACACAAAAAGATTTTTCCTTTATTTCTTCCTCCACCTCAGGTGCCAGATATTTAATTGAACTTAATGATAAAAGGGAAAGAAGAACTGATTTCTAAAATTGAATAAATGAGAATGACGAGATGAGATGAATGATTTCGCACACACTTTTAAAACAATCACGGCCCATCGGCCACTCTAAAACAAATATCGGCCCATCGGCCACCTTTAGTCAATTACGGCCCATCGGCCTTTCACCTTTATCACTCGTGTATCGCACACGAAAAACACAGAAATCACAAGTCAAAGTCTCATTTGCATCATTGTTTTGGTTTGCAAAGTCAGCCTTTAAACCCTATTTTGCCAAGGGATTTGAAGGGGGTACCCGGGAACGGGGCCGATCCTCTTCTTAAATATTTGGCACCTTCCCCCTTTTTATTTTCTTTATCTTAATTGTTTTACTTTACTTGGATATACTATGATTTTGCTATGTGAGGATTAATCTTTATTTGGACTTTAACGCGTAACCCTGAATTGACCCTGTATTAAAGAGACCCAAAAAGACCCAAATTAATGTGACAAGACAACCGTCGTGTGTTGCCGGCAGCACATTAGACGAGAGGAAGAACCCACCTATTTATCTTCTCCCATTTTTCTTCGGCTTTCGTCGAAGGACGGTGTTACGGCCGTTACCGTAGCTGGCGATCGTGATCCGTCGATTTTGAGGGTAGTCGGAATCCTCACTTTCGATGTAAAATTAAAATAGCACATGTATAGATGAATGGAGATTCTTCCCAAGCCCCATTGGTTGGCGCGGGGGGGTCGAAAATTCACATCCGACAGCCTGGCGATCGTGATGGGACCTCTTTTGTTGTCTTGTCACGAATTTGGGTCTTTCTGCAGTTCTATTGTAGGACACGAACATCCAATCAATGATCAGGTGTCCGTGTCCCATTCAGTTTAGGGTTATTATAAGTTTAGTCCCAAATTAAACCTAAGGTTCGAATGAACCGTCCACTAAGCTTTCCCCCATTACATCATAAGAAACAAACCTACACCAACACTCACTACCAAAGGACATAAAACGTGCTTTTCTCATCCCCTCCTTCTCTCTACTCTCATCTAAATATTTCTTCACAAATGGAGGGTTACACATTCGGAATGTCCGATCTACAACCCCTCTCTCCCCCACTGTTGACTCGCACTACCGGCGGATCACAACAAACACCACAAAATATAGAATCATCAAGGATACTAGATGGGTCCTTAGCGTATTCAAGTCATGACCCACAACAGATAAGACAGTCCCTTTTTGAAGGAGGCCCCATCCCGGTCAATACCATTACAATGGGCAGGAATCATTCTAACATATCTACCCCATCTCATTCGTCAGGGGAGAACCAATTCTCCGCACATTCAGGAGTAACTTACACGGACCTAGTCAGCCCCACCGGCCAAGTTATAAGATATAGGGTCCACGACAATGTCTCGTCAAGAGATCACTCTCTCCGCGCGGACAACCCTGTTGTCTCACAGGTTATACCCTACTCTTCCCTAATCAGTCAGACCGAGCCAATCACGTCTTCTATCCCACAATATGGGATGCCTACTGATGCACCTATCACTACCCCGGCTAGAGCTATCGCACCATCCCAGACTCTCACGATAAACGAGAATCTATATCGACAGCCGAGTCATGGCTTAGTAAACCCGGGTCTGTTGGTGACATCCAACACCTCGCACCAAAACCCTTTGGCCCATATGGGAACGCCAGATGTCTACCAACAACGTGAGGCAGCTCGACCTCAATCTCAAGTAATGACTCCTCCGCCAATCAATCAAATGAATTACAACCCTGTGACGGCTAGCAACGATATATTATATCCCCAGCCGATTCAATATGAGAGGACCTCTCATGTTTATCAAAATCAGACCCCCTTAACCTACCAAGTGCCTAATTCAAATCAAGGTCCCCCAATCCAAAACAGTCAGGTTATCAATCCATCAGGCGTTAGAAATTCTTATCAAACATACCCAGGAAACGAGCCACGCTATCAACAGGCATATCAACCGTTCGCATTAAGTCCGATGATTGATCAACACAGAGGACAATCAGTTGGTTATGGAGGAACTCAGTTGAACCAAAACTATCATCTTATTCAACAACCATATCCCCGAGAGCAATTCCAAGAGCCGGCCTATGCCCCGACCCCACTAGGACCTCAAGGAGGATACCAACCACAGACAATCCAATACCTAGATCCTTTAGCATTTAAAGAATTGCAGAAAAACGTAGAAGAACTTAAAAATGAAATTAAGAAGAAGTCCTCAAGCTCGACTGGAAGAAAGCTAGGTTTCTACGATTTTACCAAAAAAGAAGAAAAGGAGAGATCACCCTTCCCTGTCAGAGCGCCTTAATTCGTACCCTATGATGGGACAACCGACCCTCAACACCATTTGGTTTCGTTCTGCAATAAGTGTCGTGCCATCGCTGACAATGACTCTATGCTCATAAACTATTTTCAAGAATCTCTAACGGGGGATGCACTAACTTGGTATACGTCTGTACCTTCTCACGAAATTAATACATTCGAGGATGTAATAGAGAAGTTCCTAGCGCGATACCAGCACTTGACTAAGAACAAACCCCTTTGGCATGACTTAGCGAACCTCAAACAAAAGAATAACGAGGATTACGAGGAATTCGCAGTGAGATGGCAAAATCAATTTGCGCGATCAGATTGCAATATGCAAGAGGAGGAACAAGTGAGAATGGCCATATCAAACATGAAGGATCCAATGAGGGCTTTGATGACGATCGGGGAAGTAGTTAGCTGGAGTGGCTTGTACCGTAGATTGTCTAGGATGAAACAAAACTTGGACGAAGGAGTGTTAAACACCATTATTGACCATAAGAAAAACACGCGTAGGATAGGCACAACCACCCAACCAGAAAGCCGTGCAACCCCTGAGGTAAGCTCAAATCAAGAAGAGGTTTACCGACCATACCAAGAACATAATAGTGTCAGCTTTAACCAACACCATAATCAAGGGCAAAATGGCAATCCTAATTTCCAGGGTGGTAACCCGAATTTTCAAAGGAACAACCAGAATTATCATCGGAACAATCAAAACTTCCGAAACCCTCCTAGAAACAATCAAGGCTATGACCCACCGCCAAGGAACCAAGGACCCCCGGTGAATCAAAGTCAGAACCCCGACCATGCGCAATCGGTTCCGAATTCAACTGTTCTGCCACCAAACCAGAACGCGAATCCTCAACCCAACTACGGTACGGTTCCCTTCAATTACAATAGAGACAACAATGGCAACCAAAATAATGCAAACAATGGAAATAGAAGGAGATTTGGACCCAAGAGGACAAGCTACCCATCCCTGCCACAACCTTGGACTGCTGTCTTCTGGTCTCTTCTAAATCAGAACGCCCTCCGACTCCCACCAGAACGACCGCAGGCGTGGTCAGAACACCTGGATAAGACCAAGTTTTGTGCCTACCATAGGATGCCGGGGCATGACCTCACCCAATGCTATACAGTTAGAGATCTGATTTACGACCTTAATGATGAAGGTAGGATTGATTGGAATAATATTAGGCCGATAGGCACAAGCGACCCACGGAATACCCCTCCTAATCAAAACGCTACCGCTAATCCAACATAGAATATTCCAAACATGCAGATTTATACAAACCCGCTACCTCAACATGGGCCATCAACCTCTGGACAAGCCTCGCAAACTCAATTGATAAACATCGCCATGATAGAACACCAATACATTGATATCGCGACCCAAGGGAGCATAAATCATAATCAACCATGCCATGATGATTTCTTTGAAGAAGAAGACTATAGAAAATACATCACGCCATGGGATGGAAAGACGAAGTTCAAAATCTATAACTCCGGAATGGACGCGATTGTCGATTCTCCTGACCTTTACAAAGTAAATTTTGATGAACCAAATGACCAAGGACCACCGATCCTCGCGAACTCTAGATTAGATCCTCACCCGGATGCAAATGCATCTCAAGCCCATCTCCGATCCGGGCGAATTCGTCCTTCCCGATTACCCCCTCATCCGGTCACTCGAGATCCAGAATCGCAGAACCCCAACACTCAAGTTGAGGAAATAGTCGATGAAAGAGCCCATATTTCGATAGAAACGGGAATAGAATATGATCTCTTAGGACACCTCACGAAGATCCCAGCTAAGGTATCCGTCCTCGACTTAATTAAAACCTCACCCAAACATCAGCAACAGTTACTTGAGGCTATTACGCGGTTGCAAGTCCCGGTAAACATAACTCCCGAAGAGTTGAGAACTACCATCGCAACCTTAGCCCCGGGAACCCCTTTTCCTGCCCTTACGTTTACCGAAGAAGAACTAAAAGAGATACCGTCTGAAGCGAGGACATCTCCCCTACATCTAACGATCAAGATAGCAGGAAAGGAAATATCAGGAGCTTTGGTCGACACTGGCGCATCATTAAACATATGCCCATTGAAAACCTACAAAGCTTTAGGGCTCACAACAAAAGACTTAACTCCGGCCCCCATGGTGGTGACTGGTTATGATGGGAATAAGAAACAGTATGTGGAAAAGTTATGTTATTAGTACAAGCAGGTCCGATTTCGATGCCAGAAGAATTTTATACCATGGACATCCCCGCCACTTTCAATTTAATTTTAGGACGCCGATGGTTGAATCATATGAACGCCGTCATGTCAAGCAGGCATCAATGTGTCAAATTCCCCCATTCAGGCAAGATCATAAAAATGATGGGGGACCCACCTGTGATCGAACCGGAAGAACTCCAAATACTCCCGACCTTACAACCCGCTCCCATAACGCCAGAGGTCAAGATTCATGGATACAGAGTTGACCCCCTCATCTCCTTAATGGATATGGACCCCATGCAAAATGTGTTTCATGAATTTTCTCCCCTTCAAAATCCAACAACAAACGATCGGAATCAAGCGCCAGGATGGACTCTGATGAGGAAGATGGGATATCAACCCGGATTTGGACTAGGAAAAGACGGGGAAGGTGCTATCAACCCCTACATACCAGATCCTAGAGTAAAAGCAGAAGGATTAGGATACGATGCACATAGTAATATGAGAGGTAAGCAAGAGGACTGGACTTTAGATGAACACTTTATAAAGCACGATAAAACTCTAGATCCCAATGCATCACCAACTAGAGAGGGACGTGACAATTTGGATCCGAACGATAAAGGTAAGACCGTTCTAGTAGAAGATTGGGAAGACTCTACGTCGTCTGAAAGTGAGATCTACGAGCAAATCTTTGGCACTTGGAGAGAGTTCCATTCACCAGAAGAAGTGGATGATGCAGATTGCACTGTCAATCTAAGGTTCCAGACCCTATCGTGCAACATGTTGACTATAAACAAATCAACTCGTTTACCAAAAAAAAAAACGCCGATTGCCAAACTCAGAGAAAGTCGCGAAACATGGGAAATTGAAGACCCTACACGCGAGGAAGTGGTATATTGGCATGTTGCCTGGCACAATTGGCGAAAAGACCCCTCTCAAGAAGACCATGAAGTTTGGGAAGCAGATGACCAAAACGACCATGAAGTGGTATACCGCCCCACTACCTGGCTACGCCAGCGGGGAGGATCCTCCTTGGTAGATAGCCCATCTTCAAACTCACCTGTACCATATCATTTCGAAAATCCAAAAAAATTAGAAAACCCCAAAAAATTAGAAAATAGAAAACCCAAAAACATAGGAACCGTAGGAGTAGAAGACTTTAGTCCTCATCAAAACATGGGCAATCCAAGGAGATGGAAGTTACCTCCGGTAGAGCGGTCCCGACTAGAGGAGATTATGACCAACATCGATAAGTTAGGCTGTGAGTCTCTACCGATCATTCCAGAGCCCGAACCCTTAGTGCAACCTACAAACACCAATGATGGAATGGGTGTTTACGAACTAGTAGACGCCGAAGAAGGGGATGACGAAATTTCTGAAGAATTCGGGAGAGTAATCAAGAAATTTGATGAAGAGACGCAAGCGGCTGCCGAAAAGACAAAAGAAATAAACCTAGGGACGGATGAGAGACCCAAACAAGTCCAGATCAGTGCATGCCTAGAACCTGACGAAGAAAGTAAAATCCTTGAGATCCTAAGAGAGTATCAGGACGTGTTCGCGTCAGATTATAATGATATGCCCGGTCTTGCACCCGATCTGGTGGAGCACCGAATTCCGCTAGAGGAAAATGCTAAACCCGTCAAACAAAAGTTGAGAAAGATGCTTCCCGACGCTGCCCTGAAAGTGAAGGAGGAGGTTGACAAGCTCCACCAAGCTAAATTCATCAGGGTCGTATTATTCCCTCAATGGGTCGCCAACATAGTTCCGGTAAAGAAGAAAGACGGACGCGTCCGAGTTTGTATTGACTTTCGAAATTTGAACAAGGCATCTCCCAAAGACGATTTCCCTTTGCCTCACATTGACTTGCTTGTTGATAATACTGCAGGGCACGCCATGCTATCATTCATGGATGGTTACTCAGGGTACAATCAAATCAAGCTGTCACCAGAATATCAGGAGAAGACGTCATTTACTACACCCTGGGGGACCTACTGCTACGTTGTGATGCCTTTTGGCTTGAAAAATGCCGGTGCCACTTATCAGAGAGCCATGATGGCGATATTCCACGACATGATACACGATTGTGTAGAGGTTTATGTAGATGACATTCTAATCAAATCCAAAACCCGTGAGGATCATATCGTAGCCCTTAGGAGAGTCCTTCAACGATCTAGGGACACCCAACTGAAGATGAATCCGAAGAAATGTGTTTTTGGAGTATCCTCTGGCAAACTCCTGGGCTTCATGGTAAGTAACCGGGGAATCGAAGTTGATCCTTCTAAGATAAAGGCCATCCTTGAAATGCCGCCCCCGAAGAATCTCAAAGAATTGAGGGGCCTCATAGGACGACTACAGTTCATCAGGAGATTCATTTCACAGCACTCCCAAAAATGCGAGCCCTTTTACAAATTGCTAAAAGGAGGTGTAAGGTACCACTGGGATGACGACTGCCAGAAGGCATTTGAAGATCTGAAGAAATATCTGTTGAGTCCTCCCATCCTGAAGCCCCCTATAAAAAACAAGCCTCTCATTTTATATGTGTCAGCGACAGAATCTGCGATAGGTGTCGTCCTGGGGCAACATGATGAAACCGGTCGAAAGGAGAACGCTATTTATTACTTGAGCAAATCTCTATTACCCTACGAAAGGAAATACTCCCCAATGGAAAGGACTTGCTTAGCCGTAGTTTGGGCGGCTCAAAAATTGAGACATTACTTTCTGGCCCATCAGATCAAACTCCTAGCAAGGATGGATCCTTTAAAGTACATTTTCGAGAAGCCAGTCACTTCGAGGAGAGTCGCGCGATGGCAAATGCTCCTGGTCGAATTTGACATAATCTACGTTACACAAAAATCCATAAAAGGACAGGCGATCGCTGACCATCTAGCACACCTCCCCTTGCCTCAGTACGAGCCAGTTAGAACTGATTTCCCTGACGAGAGCATTTTGTTTACATATGTTGAAGAGGTTAAAGATGATGATTCATGGACTATGTACTTTGATGGAGCTTTGAACCAAAATGGAAAAGGAGTCGGGATAGTGCTATTATCCCCAGAAGGGGTTGTCATACCAAAGGCCTACAAGATCGGATTTCCAGCAACCAACAATGCGATGGAATATGAAGCTTTGCTAGCGGGGCTAAGAGAGGCCCAAGCTCTAGGTGTCATGAAGTTGAGAGTCTTCGGTGATTCCAAAGTTGTTATTTCCCAAATAGCCGGAGAATGGAAGGTCAATGCCCCCAAGCTTGCACATTACCACGCAAAGGCAAAAGAATTGATGTCTGGTTTCAAGGAAGTTTCCTTCCTCTACATTCCTCGAGCCTTGAACCGCTTGGCCGATTCATTAGCAATATTAGCTTCCATTATAGAAATCCCCGACAACAAAGATTCCGAAGAATTCTTGATTAGAAGGCTAGCTTCACCGTCCGTCAAATCGATAGATCTAACCAAAGGGAACCTTGTTGAAGCTCTGCGGAAAATTTCTAAGGAAAAGAGTAAAAAAGTCAAGGCCAAGGAGTCCGACCAAGAAGAGAACGCCAAACCAGTAGAAGGAGTCCTAGCTCGCATACAACATGATGATGACCTAGTGGACGATCACCCGTGGTACTACGATATCTGGAATTACTTACATGATGGCTACATCCCTGAATATGCCAGCCGATCAGATAAAAAACCGCTGAAAGAAATGGTTCAAAGATATGTCATAGTCGCGGGACTACTGTACCGCAGATCTTTCAGTGGAATTCTCCTACGATGTGTGACTGCAGAAGAAGGGCAAGAAATAATCGAAGAGGCACATTCAGGAGAGTGTGGAGGACACGTCAATGGCCAAATGTTAGCTAAGAAGATCATCCGTTTAGGTTATTATTGGCCATCCTTAGAGTCAGATTCAGTTCATTACGTTAGGAGATGCAAAGAGTGTCAGTTACATGCCGACCTAATTCATGCCCCTGCATCATCCCTTCACCCCACCACAGCTCCATGGCCTTTCTCGACCTGGGCTTTTGATATCATAGGACCCTTGGCCCCTACTCTAGAAAACACACAAAATAAGGCATTCATATTGACAGCCACAGAATATTACACTAAATGGGTAGAAGCAGAAGCATATGTTAATATTAAGGCTACTTCTGTGGTCAAATTCATTAAAACGAATATAATAGCCAGGTTTGGCATCCCTAAAGTATTCATAACAGACAATGGACCCCAGTTTATATCCCAACAAATGAATGAGTTGTGCACAAAATATGACATTGAATTGCATCATTCCACCCCATATTACCCCCAAGCAAATGGCCAAGCCGAAGCAACCAACAAGACTTTACTGAAGATCATCAAAATGACTGTGCAAACCACCAAAGGTAGTGATTGGCCAGACCGTTTGGTTGAAGCGTTGTGGGCATACCGAACTTCCATAAGGACTCCTACAGGAGAAACCCCATACTCTTTGACCTACGGAATGGAAGCAGTCCTTCCCCTCGAAGTCCTTCACCCATCACTACGCATCCAGCTAGATGAAGATATGACAGAAGACCAGAGGAGAGAAGCATTGCTACTTCAGCTAGACCTACTCGACGAGAAAAGAATGAAGGCAGCAGAACATGCACAAGTATATCGGAAAAGAATCGCCAGAGCCTACGACAAACATGTCAAAGAGCGGAAATTCAAAGTTGGCGACTTCGTCTTGAAGCGCATCGCTCCATCACAGCTTCCGCATCCTAAAGGTAAGTTACGACCCAATTGGGAAGGCCCTTATGTAGTTAAAGAAGCATATTCTGGTAATGCATATAGACTAGTAAATGCAGAAGGGGAAGAGCTCCCCGATCCATGGAACGCTATGTACCTGAAAAGGTACATAGTATGACCCTCCCTTACTTCTCACGGAGTATGGCCCTCCTTGCCCCTTAGCGTAGTTGTAGAAATCCCGTAGGAAGACAGAAGAGATGCACTCTAATCAAACTTGGAACTCGAACACACACCGGCTCTTAAAAATACACAAAATGGCGAGTCTACCCCACACGGATTCAGCACGGTTAAGGCCACCCAATGTGAAGGTTTATAGGTGAGATTGCCCATGTCATGAAAGCTTCTTCACCGTTTGCCAAAAAAAAAAAAAGGGAATAAAGCTTTGTGACTAGTCCGAGTCCGTAGCCTTTTTAACTCGAGCCAGTAAGCCCGTAGGGGTATGTAAATACCTAGTGCCCTAAAGCCACCTGGTTTGGGAGTCACTGGCCGAATGCTCGTTACATGGGTTAATTAGAAAGCTTAAGGGATCCAGACATTACACAGTCATATGGTTAAAAAAAAAAAAAAATCTAGTTAGGGGTCTTGGAAACAATAAAGGTTTTGTGACTAGCTCGGGTTCGTAGCCTTTTTAGCTCGAGCCAATAAGCCCGCAGGGGTATTTACATATCTAGTGCCCTAAAGCCACCTGGTTTGGGAGTCATTGGCCGAATGCTCGTTACATGAGTTAATTAGAAAGCTTAAGGGACCCAAGCATTGCACAGTCACATGTCAAAAAAAAAAAAAAAAAAAAAATCTTAGGCTTGCTAGACTGACATGGGCACTCATCAGGTGAACTAAGCAGAAGGTAGTTGAAAACCACAACACTAAGGTAGCACGGTGACTCACCACCCCACACACAAACATTACTCACAAATGAGCCCCGGATGCAGTCAGGTGCTCTCCGAAGTTCGGCCGAAAAGACTAAGCAGCTACAAAAGGGGCCCGCGAGGGCTCGACCTCCAAAGGACGGTTAGGGAAGACCACGTTGCCACTTAGGTGACAATCATGGATCGAGAAGCTAATCTCCTTTCACACTCTCACCCACGGCCAGAATAGAAACTAGTCTTATGCTGGGGCATTTTTTTTTGGTTTGTATATACACATGAATAAATGTCTACACGGCTTCCCAACTTGGGTCCTCATCGCATACACAGTTGCCACGAGCACTCACTAGGTTGCACACACACTCACCTCATACATGGTTTTACTACTAATGACTTTTAGTTGGATGCAGAAAAAAAAATATATCCCCTAAGGTATGAATTCAATCTTGTTATTCTCAAAGCTTGAGTGCCAAAATGGCCCCCTGACATTTTTACCGAGAAAGGAAATGCCACCTTAGCCAAACTATGCAGGGGGCCTAAAAAATGTTAAACTAACAAGTTTGTTTTGAGACCTTGCAGGGAAGTCAACCCCGACTACATTCATAACATCCCACAAGCTGGGGCATTTATTTATTAGTTACGGGTACTATTTTGTGCACAATTCCTCATGACTCGAAAAGATCAAAGTTACGATAAACAAACTGGGAAAATATGAATTATATCTGTTATGATATCCAATGATGAATTTGATTATAGATGTATGCTATGCACGCCCTTTATGACATCGCATATGATTGTAATATTGAAAGTGCAATTATCTTGAACCTCTGCCTTTATACTTATAGCTAACATTGTGAATGCCTTAAAACATGGAATTGTTTAGGTCACAAATGTCACATACTCAGGCACTCCTTGTTGTTTGATAACCTAATTCTATGTTACTTACTAAGTCTAAATTGATGAGAGATTGTGCTTATTCTCTTTTTGTTATATGAAATCTCGCTTCATTAACTCTAAACTACTAGTGATCCTTCCTATGAGATCCATGCTCAGAACACAAATTTCGAGATATTCTAGAAAATTTTTGGCAGCGCTTCCCTTTGTTTTTTGGACCCTGGAAAATTTCAGAATACATAAGGATCTGTTACCTGTGAGAAGAACACTTCGTATATTCCCCCGGCACCCCACAATGACCCCTCATCGATCAACGACAATCCTATAGCACTTCTTATAGCATCAAACACACTATCTCAACTATACATACATAGTATACATACGCACAACATACACATACATATGAGCCCCCACCACGAGCCAAAGATAGGGTGTAACACCATAAATACAGGACTAGGACATATGAATACAATATAGAATAAGGATACATAAGGGATGCATCCCTAGGAGATCAATCAAAGGACAATAGCCCTATGGACCAGCTCCATTATGACGAGCCGACGAAGCAAATGAAGGCGGACCAGGGGCACGCTGAGAAGGAACTCGGGTCGAGTCCGAAAACGATTAACCTCTCTCTTCCGCCCTCGAGCGATATCGATCGAGGCGCCTCCGTAAATCAGCAACCACCTCCTCATGACCTCGCGCCATACGATCCATGAGCTCAATATACTGATCATGAATAAGGGCTCTCTCCCCTCCCACGCTGAGAGGCGGAGGAACAAAGGCGACAACGGCACCACTCTACAAGACGACGTTTTAAAAACATTATATTCAACAAACCTTACAGCAGTGAACGTAGAACTTAAAAGAGGAGGAAAGACCTTCACCTGCGTAGAGGCCTCGTAGCTCCTAAGCTTGGCACGTAGCTCGCCAACCTGCATATCACCAGATTACAAATCACATCAACAACGGATACGAGGAATCAAGATTGAAAGGTCACATGGGAAAACCTCATACCTGTGCCTCTGAAGCATCTCCCTCAGCAAGTCCTACGCCAGGATCCTCCATGAGTCTATCTAAGGGAACACTCCCCGGGTCTCCCGATGAACCCTCTATCGACTCACCCGTCATCGGGACCCTCTTACAAGCAAGCCTTGTCTTCATCATCCTACACATTTGGAAAGAAAAGAAAGCACATATGAGAAGTGGCAAGTAAGAAACACACAAGTAATGAGGTAAAATTCGAAAGATCTCACAGTGGATACTATGCAAAGCAACCAAGCTAAACCCAAGAGAGACATTAAAATAGGGAAGCATTAACCAAACGATCCCAAAGTAAACCAATCCAAGAACAAAAGTGAAACTGATAGCCAAGACTAATAATAATAATAATAATAAAAATGTAACATAACAAGTGAAGCAAATCCCCACTCAAACCAAGACACCACCACCATGACCATTGTCCCATCACAATCAAAACCATCACACTATTCATCACCATCGTATCACCCCTACGCATGCATCAGTCGCTAAAACCACTCACTTCGTCTCGATTAACCGAGACAACCAATGGGTTCAGCCCCACCAACGGATCTTTTCAGACCTCACCGAATCACATAAAACCCCCAAACCTTGCTCACAATACCCAAAATCATTGCCCAGGTTGGTTACTAAACGACCACCTGTGGGGGGGACTAAGAATCAGGATTTTCCTTCCACAGCTAAGATGAGCTCCATCTACCATTTCAAATTTAAAACTCCACTGAACTCCACATTTACTACTTCTACAACCATTGCTGCCAGCTCCCTCACTCGTCCCCCACCTGCAAAAATGACAGCAGCAACACATTAAAAAAAAAAAACAGAGAGAAAAGAGAAAAGAAACAAAGTAAAAAAAAAAAAGACATACCTGGGCCAGGGGCTGGGCCCCCCTTCCTCTTCTCCCTTCTCTCCCTTCGTTCTCTCTTCCTCTCCTCACTCAACCTGCCCCTTCAAACACGGTTTTCACCTGCATACAGCAGCAACAGGCCTTTCAAAAATGGAAAAAGAAAAAAAAAAAGAAGAAAGAAGAAGAAGAAGATGAAGTCCACATACCTGGTCAGGGACGAGCTTCCCCTTTCTCTCCACGCCTCTGCTGCTTCTCTTTTTTTTATTATTCGTTTTTCACCTGCAACAATGGCAACCACAGCAGGGTTCAAAACAAAAAAAAAAAAAAAAAAAAAATAGAAAATGAAGAGAGAAGAGAGAATAGAAGAAAGGAAAAGAAAGAACTACATACCTTGAACTCTTTTTCCTCCTCCCCTCAATCTCCTTGCTGCATCCAAGATCTCCACCTGCAACAATGGCAGGAAGTAAAAAAAAAAAAAAAAAAGAAAAGAGAAGAAGAGAAGAAGGAAAATAGAAAATGGAAAGAGATGTCGAGACACACTTACCTGAACACCGGCGAACCTGCGCGCTGCTGCTGCCTCCCCCTATTTCACCAACTCGTCCCTGCCTCACCTGAAACAGCAAAAGCAAGAAAGAAAAGAACCAAAGAAAGGAAGAGAGGGAGAGAACGAATGAGAAAGAAAAGAGGGGGAAAGCCCCCAACACGTGTAGCCAGAAGCGCCTAAGGCTGGGCGCTGAATGGCCCAGCCTCCTTATCAGATGGGGGGCCTCTCTAAGGGCGACCCACCTCAAAATGGCCCATTCCTTCGCCCAATAATAATAAAAAAAAATGAACTGAAATCTAAAAAAAAAAAAAACCAAAAGAAACTGAAAAGAAAACTAAAAAAAAAAAAAAAAAACAAAAAAAGAAAAAGGGATTAGAGATCAAACCTAACATTAAATTAAGCCTCAAGAGGGATGAAAATTAAAACACGATTCACCCACTGATTAAGTTCAAGTCAATCTTTATTAATAATAACTACAATACAACCTTGGCAAAATCTGACTTAGCTTGAGTACCGACCTCAACTCTAGAGAAGTTCAGGATTATTGGCAGAACATCAATGGCCCATCTCTACCTACGAAGAACAACGGTGCAAACAATGTGCAAAGGTCGGTTGATTCGAAATACATTATGGATTCACCATAGGTATCATATATTAATGGTTCATGCATCCAAATCCCTGCATTCATCCACATATTCCACATCATCATACATCAACTAAAATACACACACGCATAAAACAAAAAAAATAAAATAAAAATAAATAAATAAATAAATAAAATAAATAAAAATAAATAAAAAAATCTAAATCAACTTTTATTGAACTCCGATAAGAGTCATTAAATAATAACTATAGCAATGAACTACATCAATTGAATCCTAGACATTGACTAAAATAGAGGTCACGACCCGTGCTCCTAATACCCTAGATGGGTCTATCACTAACTGAGATGGTCCTAATGACCTGACCTCTCGTATAAAAAAAAAAAAAACTAGACTAGGGTGATGATTTCTGTCTTCTATAGGGGGTGAACCATGCCGTTAAAAATAGGAAAACGAGCCAACCGCGCCTCCATTCCTAAGATGTGGGTCTCAAGCCGCCCCTTCACTTCCTCGAAAGCATTCAAAGGGTCCCGAAGAGCATCACCAATCTCCCGAAGCAGCCTGAAATCGTCCAGATGAGCGGTGTACACTGGATGGATAAGCGCTGAAAGGGTGGTGTTTTGCATTTCAAAATACTTTCTATAACGCCTTGGGACAGCAAATTCGGCTTCATGTGGGCAGGACATTGTCATGAGCTCTAACTGATCCATCCGCCTATGTATTGCGTTAAATTCCTCGATAGGAGCTCTTTCACTGGTAGTCTTCATACCCTCCCAGACTTCAAGCATCGCCTGAAGGTCCATCATGCTCCACAAAAGGGACTGGAGTACATCATTAATGAAAGCTGGCAAGTCTCCCAGAAGTCCATCGTAGCCACACAACCTGTTAAGGGCGGTCCTCCCTACAACGCACAAATCTCTGTACAATCCGCACATCTTCTTGTATTTCATCACCAGCAAATCGTACTTCCCACGCTTGGCTTCGACGAGTTGTTGATCCATCACCTCCTCAAACTGGAACACGCAATCGTAGGTGGCAGGCATGGATGACCCGTGCTGGAGATAGAACTCAATTCGTTCCTCGGGGTCATAGTAACCTATCCTTCCATCCCCCGAGGACCAATACTCGTCCCCTGGTGAGTAGGGCTTGCAGGCAGGAGTACCTCCAGCACCATCAATCACGAAGGAGAACATTGGAGCGCCAGCCATTGGAATAGAATGAGACCTATAAACACATACACAAGGCATTAAAGACCTTTCGTTGAATCGAAAATAACCCAAAGAGGCTTAGATTGAAGGAATCACTGCAAACAAAAACAAAAAAAAAACCCACTTGGGCGCACCAAGGGTGGCGCCCAGGTCTGTCCCAAGGAACTTCTCCCGAAGGGTCGGGGTTCAGTAATGGAAATTATATCAAGCCTTTCCAAATCCGTGCCAAATACTTTTAGAAGTATTGTGGGATTATTCTAACCCGTTTTAAGAGCCAAGAGTCCAAATTACATACAACATCTAAACACAAAAAAGAAAAAAAAAAAAAAAAAGAAAGGGGGTGACACAATGATAACAAAGGAAACATCATAAGATCAAAGTAAGAATAATGAAAGAGTGATGAGCTAAAACACAGGATGAGGACTAAACAAGTATAAATAAATTATAAAATTAAAAAAAAAAAAAAAAAACAGCACACACACTTGGGCGCAACTAGGGTGGCGCCCAAGTCCACTTCAGGGACTTCATCGCCAATGGGGCCCGGTTCAACCTAGGATTATCCATCACAACCCCTGAAATCCGTGGGGTAAATCACCAATGGTACTGTTCGGTCACTTTCAGACCATTAGAAAAAAAAAAAAAAAAAAACGTGCCTCCTTGTCAAAGTAACTCTAAATTAGACACTCATGCAAAGCAACATCTTTGTTTCTTTTGAAAAAAAACAGAGAGAGAGAGAAGAAGAGAAGGAAAATTAAAGATGATACAACCCAAACAAAAATATATATATATATATATAAACAAATCTGAATTTTAAGTTTGCATCATGCCAAAAGAGAGAACAAAATAAACTAGAATATATATTGCATGAACTAGAACCAACAAAGATGAAAGAGTGCTTACTTGGGAGCAAGAGAGAGATCAAAGACCCTTGAATTCGGAATTTGGAAGAGTAGGAAGTGTGATAAAACCCAAAGGCAGCCATTCCTTATATAGATTAGTGTCTTAATTTGAAAAGAAGACGGACTGGCACTTGGGCGCACTCCTAGTGGCGCCCAAGTCCTTCTACCTCCCAAACTTTGTAAGAGTGCCACTCGGGCGCACTCCTAGTGGCGCCCAAGTCCCTTCACTTCCCAATTTCACTACACAACCAATATCTCGCGTAAACGCATCATAGAATCCTAAACCAAGTACGTGCGCCCAAGTACCCAGAAACACATGGGCGCCCCTCCATGTGCGCCCAACTACTTTTTTAACCCGGGGAAGCCGCGCGATGCACAAGTCTAGACCATAATGACTCTATGATGATTGATGACTAAAACAAACAAAAAAACAACAGCAAACAATGATTAAAAGAGTGTAATAAAAGGAACTAAGCGGCGAAAATCCGCGCACCGGACATCACCCCTTCGCAGGGAAAATCATCATACACTTTAGTCCCATCACGCATACATTATGCATTGCATCCCATGTCATCTCCATCAATGAAACTAGAAGTGTTACCTTTACAAGTTATGAAACTGAGCACTAACAAAAAATGCAGAATCTTTTAGTGTTTGTTCAATGCAGGTTTCCAAAGCAAAAATGAGAGCACCAAAGGTGATTTAAGCAGACTATTGGAGATGAATGGCATGAACTTTCAGCAAATGAACACTGAAAGAAAGCAGTAATGACCTCTATCAACGGATTTACAAAAAAAAAAAAAAAAACCCTTGAGGTAAGTATCCCTAACCATGATTTTCATGATTTTACCTCACGTCTGGAAAATTGAGTCGCCGTAGGCCTCCCTTAAGCGCTTATGATCGGTATGGCGACCATAATACTGTGTTATCACGAATTGTGGTGTTTGCTGACTCAAGTCTTGACGTTGGAGGATGGAATCCGTGTAACTTGAAACTCTCCATGATAAGCATGAAATGATGATTGAATCTATCCCGGGTTCTCATCTAAGCTGGGTGAAGACCAAGATCCCTAGAGAGTGACAGTTATTCCGGTGAACATCTTCGATTGATTTAGCTTTTTCTATGCATACCTGAGTTTCGAAAATAAAATCTCTTTGTAAAAACAAAAAAAGAATATGCATCTCACTCTCACATACACTCCACACCGTTGCTTGAACTATGTTTATGATTGCTTTCAAGATCCCCATTATTACTAATCAATTTTAACTATGCCTTGAGTATTCAACTGTGAATGAAAGTTAAAAGACATTATGTATGACAAAATTGAATTGAACTCTATTACAAGAAGAAATGAAACTCTAATAGTGACTTAGCCAATCGAAAGACCAACTTCTGATTCAGACCACTGGGGCACAGTTCCCACCATCACTTTAAATTAAGCAACCGGGGCACAGTTCCCAACCCGCCACGTGGCAATACCACGGGCACCGAGGCACAGATCTCGGATTTCCAATCAAATCAGTAGGCACGTAACTTCTTGTTTTTTCCTTTTTCCCCTGAATCAGAATTGATCCTAGAAAAGTGAACCTCACCCTTAGAACGAGTTTGCAATTGCATACATCCGTAGGTGGCCACTCCCGTGAGCTCAAAGGCTCCCGTGAGCCATGAGTGTTGTGTCTACTTTCTTTGGAGTACAACTCTCCACGTGTTGTTCTCCAAAGAGGGGCATACTGTAGACACCTCATTTCGCCCCCTATGATAGCCTTAAACACCCGTCATATATAATAGTGCCCCCATTTCACCCATGATTGAATGGTTAATGGCATAATTAAGATTAATTAATGACGATGAAGATGCTTGTTGAAAATTTTATGCTTAGTTCGACAATATTTAGAAATTCGTGAGAGAAAAGGCCGAATCGCATTGAGACTTCAAGTCCGACCCACTACTCATACAAGACTTAGGCTACAACACTATCCCAAGTCCCTTCCAGACTACATAGGATACACTCAAGTTGATCCCAAAGATATTACACTTATTTTACCTAAGTACGATGCAATTAGTATGATTTAAACAGTTAGAATCTTTGATCCAGATATCCCTACTATTTTCTGAACTCTAATCACTATGACACATAGACCAAAAGATTCTATGTTCCGAGAGCTTTCCGTCGATATATAGAACGTCCAAATCCGATGAACTAATCAAAAGATACGGCCGTCGGAAGATTACCATGCGAACACCCCACCAGGCACATACCTGGGCGCCCATGTAAGTGCGCCCATGTCCCAGACTTGTACTTGGGCGCCCACACAGGTGCGCCCAGGTCCCTAGTTACCCTAGGGAAGCACTTAGGTGCACATTTAATCACATCCCACTTTACCTTTCATAGTTTTGATCCGATCTCAATCTAAGAAATGAACCGGAACCAAACCTCGAGCCCGTTTGACCAAGACATGACATGGTCGCACCTGTGGGTGCGCCCAAGTCCTGGAACCAACTTGGGCGCCACTCCATGTGCGCCCAAGTCCCAAGATGCCTTAAAAATACACTTTGATGCATACTTAGGTACGATTGACTCTACTCTTCGCAGTTTCGACTCGGTTTAGACCCGAAAACAACCCGGAACTGGACCCTAGACCCAATAGGCTTCAAAGTTAGACATGGGCGCCACCATGTGGGCGCCCAAGTCATGGGACCCACTTGGGCGCAGCTCCATGTGCGCCCAAGTCTCCGAGAGCCCTAATCTCACCTTGGTTTGCGTGAAACTCTTGGAAACTCATGCAAGAAGTAGCCCTAACTCTTCCTCCACGTCAAAATCACTATAAAGAGACCTCACATACTACTTTTGCAAGGGAGGCTACCAAAAAGAGAGAAAAAGTAGAGTAAAAAAGAGAGAGAAAGAGAGAGGTCACAAAGGAGATCTCTAGATCTAGAAGAAAGGAGGAAGGAGATTGCTTTGGTTCTCCAAGATCAATAATGGAGAAAGCCTCCCAAAGCCACGGACTTGCGCAAGAACTTCAACATAGGACTTAAGAGCACGATTCGAACCGGTATTTCGGGATTTCTTTTGTTTATTTGCATTCCACCAGCATTTTTGTTTAGAAACATGCTTAGGGTCATGCACACATTATAGATTTGCATTAATAGTACTAGGTTATAGTAGATCTAATATTCAGTATTCATTCCTCATTAGGAACATGCTTAGGATCATTCATAGTTTGTAGATCTGCATTATTTGCATCATTCTGAACTCGTGATTAGAATAGATCTTGCATCCATATCGTTTTCATTAGGAAAATCCGAATCTGAAAGGAAAAGTGTTAAAAAACGAGAGAAGAGTACTTGGGCGCCACTGTGTGGGCGCCCAAGTCCCAAGAGTGGGATTTTGACCCTAGTTTCATCCCACTTGCAATTTCTCTCTCAAATCCGGATTTCTATTCATATAAGTTAGTATTAGTACCTTCGGACTTGTGACTTTGTATTCAAAATCGCGCGAAAAGCATTGAAAAAGAAACAAAAGAGGAAGAAAACACAAAAAAGCACTTGGGCGCCCATACAGGTGCGCCCAAGTCCAAGATTGGAGATTTGAATCCCGTTTTCCATTTCGCGTGCATCTTGCTTCGGAAATCCGAGTCCATCTTCGTATAAGTTGATATCAAAGCATTCGGACTTGTTAAAAATATTGAAAGAATCGAAAAGGGACCAAACATATCACTGAAAAGAAGAAAAAGTACAGGAAGGTACTTGGGAGCAACCGTAGGTGCGCCCAAGTCCAGAAGTAGACTTTTGGTCCCTATTTGTTTGATTCATGTGCATTTTGCTTCTTGAATTCGAGTCAATCCTCATATAAGTTGATATCAAGGCATTTGGATTTATTAAAAGTATTGAAAGAATCGAAAAGGGACCAAACATATCGTTGAAAAGAAGAAAAAGTACAGGAAGGTACTTGGGAGCAACCGTAGGTGCGCCCAAGTCCCTGCAAAGGGATTCACCCTCGAATCCTTGTGCTTGCATTATTATTTTCAAGTCCGGAAGCTTTGACATTAATAATCTACAATAGTACATTGCATTTAGTCTCAAATTGCTAGAAATCATACCGGGATATCGATAGAAGTCCGAAATACACCACAACCCGCAGAGGGAGAACTTGGGCGCCACTGTGTGTGCGCCCAAGTCCCACAGAGACACTTGGGCGCCCCTGTAGGTGCGCCCAAGTCCTCGGCTTATTTTCCGGCCCGCATTTGCTGCATTTTGCGTCTCGTTTAACATGCCATTCCACAATTGTGATGATTTCCATTGATTGCTGAACTTCTAGACTTCGAATCTTCAAATTATCATACTTAGGTTGCATCGTTTGCATAAAATACCAAAGAAATCATAAAGTCATAAAACTCTTCCCTTCTTCCATAGGTGCACCCAAGTCTTCTTCCACTCCCGTTTTGCTAGTTTCAACTTCCTTTCATCATTTAAAGTAAAACCCGAAGCTCCAGAACCTTTAGCACATTAAAACATAATCTTAAAACACTCTTAACTCATCCCTAAGTGATTCCCAATCAAACCACAACTTGAACCAAACTAAATCAAATTAATAAGCCGTTTAGCTTAGGAGCTATCAAACTTAGACAATTTACACGCTAGCATTAAATCGGATTTCCTCATTAGATAGATTAGAGCATTAGGCTTCGTCCCATCACTTTTCCTGTTCCGTTAGGGGACCGGGAGAGCTAATGTGGGCGGTCTAGGACCTTAGGTTTAGGGTTAATCCGATGATCAGTAATAAATCATTAATTACGTAAATCCAAGTAAAATCCTCTAGTTAGGCCCTTCTAGCCCCAATATCAAAAATCCATAAAAACTATAAAACCAATAAAATAAACACAAAAAGATTTTTCCTTTATTTCTTCCTCCACCTCAGGTGCCAGATATTTAATTGAACTTAATGATAAAAGGGAAAGAAGAACTGATTTCTAAAATTGAATAAATGAGAATGACGAGATGAGATGAATGATTTCGCACACACTTTTAAAACAATCACGGCCCATCGGCCACTCTAAAACAAATATCGGCCCATCGGCCACCTTTAGTCAATTACGGCCCATCGGCCTTTCACCTTTATCACTCGTGTATCGCACACGAAAAACACAGAAATCACAAGTCAAAGTCTCATTTGCATCATTGTTTTGGTTTGCAAAGTCAGCCTTTAAACCCTATTTTGCCAAGGGATTTGAAGGGGGTACCCGGGAACGGGGCCGATCCTCTTCTTAAATATTTGGCACCTCCCCCCTTTTTATTTTCTTTATCTTATTTGTTTTACTTTACTTGGATATAATATGATTTTGCTATGTGAGGATTAATCTTTATTTGGACTTTAACGCGTAACCCTGAATTGACCCTGTATTAAAGAGACCCAAAAAGACCCAAATTAATGTGACAAGACAACCGTCGTGTGTTGCCGGCAGCACATTAGACGAGAGGAAGAACCCACCTATTTATCTTCTCCCATTTTTCTTCGGCTTTCGTCGAAGGACGGTGTTACGGCCGTTACCGTAGCTGGCGATCGTGATCCGTCGATTTTGAGGGTAGTCGGAATCCTCACTTTCGATGTAAAATTAAAATAGCACATGTATAGATGAATGGAGATTCTTCCCAAGCCCCATTGGTTGGCGCGGGGGGGTCGAAAATTCACATCCGACAATAACATTCAAAACATTGAATCCCTTTAGAGAATTTCATCTTTACAAGATTTTTAGGGATTTTCAAATCACTTTTCTTCCCCTTCAGAAATGCCTGAAATTGCTTCATAAACTGAACTGCAACTTAGGAATCTATCTCCTTAGAATCAAAATCAGAATCACTAGTAATTTTCTAAAATGATTCTTTGGAAGCTCTTAAAGCCCTTCGGTTTGCTTCAAAAGTCTGAAGGTTGCCAACTAGGTCCTCAGCTTTGAGAATATTCAGATTCTTATTCTCTTCTATGGTGACGACCTTTGCATCAAACCTTTCTGGAAGAGATCGCATAATCTTTTTCTCAATTCTATTTTCAGGAATTGGCTCTCCCAAAGTAAACGTATCATTCACAATTGCATTCAGCTTCGAATTGAGCTCATCAAAGGTTTCATCATCTTCTATCTTGATGGTTTCGAAAGCTATTTACAATTTCTGAAATTTCGACTATTTGACAGTATTAGTCCTTTCATGTACAGTCTGCAGAATATCCCAAGCTTCTTTCGCAGTAGTGCATGTATAAATTCTATAAAACTTAGATATGCTAACTCTACTATAAATAGCATTAAAATCCTTGATGGACTCGCTTTTTAACGTGAGAGTCCGTCAGGTCCAACCCTTTCACGACCGGAGGCCAAAACAAGCAGTAACAATTTTGGGTATGCCAGATTTTCTACTCTACTTGGAATTGACAAATGGTGGTTCGTAGATTCACCTTTGCAAGTAGAAAAGGAAATCAACTTTTTTCTAGTTTTTTATTGCACATATATTTAAGAAAAGAGATATGTTTTGTTTTGAATGCCATGAAAGCCGATTTCATTTGGTTCGCCGTGAAAGGCGATGTTTGCCTTAAAAGGCGATTTTTGCCGTGAAAGGCGATTTACTATTCTTATCAATAGTGAAAGACAAGAGTTGTGATTTTTTATGTCTCTTTAAACAATACAAAATACAATGAAAAGCAAGAAAAGGGGGTCTAACTTCTCAGGAGATTGTGGGGAGTCATTCAGATTGACAGTCGCAAGTCGTATAATGTGTACTTCACCATCATCCTTCAGATGAGAATAGAAGATGTTCTTGATTTACTTGGCTCGGCTTAAACCTCAGATTTTTAGAGGATAAAGACCAAGAGGAGGTCCTATATCCAATAAAAAGCCAAGTAGACGGGCTGAAAAGCCACGTCTAAGCCATGGAGATAGAAGGAGAAGGCCTTAGGGTGGTGGCTCCCCATGGGACTTTGGTCACCTTGTATTGGTGGTCGGTGCAGTAGTTCTTTAACAAAGAAGAGCTTGTTGTCCGAACATCGTAGCTATTGGAAACGAGCAGAAACTAGGATCTCTAGATATTGAGTACAGATCACTACAAAAATAATTATGGAAGACTATGATTAAAATCATACATGCGAGATCTCTCTGATTTGATATCGGTCTCACAGCAACTCAGAAATCTCAAGATCGTCTACTGTATTCCTATATGCTCGAACTCGTACCAGGGAGTGGGCCTCAACTACGAATTCTCCTTTGCTCTCCAAAACGAGATTTCTCTTGTTTTTCTTGTATTAACCTAGAGAGCAGTAGCGCATATTTATAGGCTACAATAGAGACCTAAAAAAGGAAACACGGATGGGCCTCTTATGAAAATAGGAAACCCTAATTCGACCCAAAGTAGAATCCTAGTTCCATAAATTACAATTTCATCCACTAAAGAATTATAATTGCATTCCTATCCTTATTCTCAAAATAATATTATGAGCTTCTTATTATTAAATGATTATTAATCTCCCTACGTTAAGATTTTAGATATCCATCGATTAAATAATTACTGACATCTATATTTAATCTATATCTTTATAATTCCTTGAGACCTTACACTTAACTTATTTGATATGTCGGATACAAAGTCCACCTGCAGGGTTTGACATAATCAAAACTTAAAAGCTTCACCAAGGTGATATCATCAATCCTTATTATGGGACGTGGATTCCATCAATAAACCAATACCCACCATACACGTATGTAGTCACCCAATTTACTGAGATTATTGACCCATAAAAGATCGCACTCCTTGGTAAATCAAAATGCTAAACACGAAATGTATGTGTCTATTATTTATGTCAGGATTAAGAGTACAAGTACTCATAATAAACATTTGGATGTTCATCATCTTATATAGTCAATATAAAGACAATAAACCCAAAAACCGGTCTTGTCCAATACACACAAAGCGTACTAGCATAATGAGTCGAAACTATTCCGTTTCCCGTAGCCAAGACATGCAAGCCTGCTGAAACATCATGCTACAATCGTACCGATGGTGTGTCCATGTCACAGCCCCGCCCAACTCAGCATGAAGTTGTCCGCTTTGGCCCACGTGCACGCACGGGGACTTCCCAGGAGGTCACCCATCCTAGTACTGCTCCCGCCCGAGCACGCTTAACTACGGAGTTCTTACAGTTTCCGGGGCCGCACGGTTTTAGAAGGCCTCATGCTAAGTTAATACGGGGTTTGACTTATAAGCCCAGGGTTAGGACTTGGATATTTCTAATGCGGGCTAACGGAGACTCACCGTTTGAAGCCCGTGGTTGACACGCTCCGCCCTGTGGTTAAGGGTGCCGCCCGGACCAAGTTCTCACATTCTCCCCCACCGGAAATAGAGCCGTCCTCGGCTCTGATACCAATTGTCACAGCCCCGCCCAATTCAGCATGAAATTGTCCGCTTTGGCCCACGTGCACATGCGGGGACTTCCCAGGCCTACATGCTTTCCAAGGGATGATTTCCACACAAAAATTCATTCACAGTTCATTTGAATCCTCAAAATCACAAACTCATTTGCATTCAAACCATATATCTAATAACTTGCAAATCATTCCATTGAAAACATGCTTCCATTGAAGATGAAACCTCTACATTAGATAGCGAAATTAGTGCTCTTGCTTAACAAGATTAAAACAACCTAAAAGAGATTAATGACATGCAAGAAAGATAAGCTTGATGATAAACAACATTTCCAAAAGTAAAAATGCCCAAAAGCTCAACATGCACTAGGGAAAACTAAAAGGTTTACTTGCCTCTAACCCAAGCCAAGCCAAAGCTTCACAACTCAACAAGAAAGGGGGTGCTCCACGAGATCTACACAAAACCCCCAAAATGGAGCATACAAAAAAATCAACATTTTGGCCATCACAAATCCCCATTTCGAAAATGGGTTTGAAAACCATGGAAACAAGCTCTAGGTGAGCTGAAGGACATCAAATGACAAGAATGAAGAAAGACACCAACCTTGAGCTAGCCAAACAAGAAGAGTAGGGCTTGAGGATGATGAATAGTGGAAAGGTTTGGCTCCCAAAAACGTCCAGCTGTAGCTTGAGAAGAGAGGAAGAGAATGGCGGAGTCGAATCGAAGAATGGAGTCCTCTTGTTAGATGATTTCAAAGGAAGAAGATCAAGAAGAAGCTTGCTTCACCTCTCCACTCTAGGGCAAAACGTTGCAGGATTTGGAAAAAGGGAAAATGAAGAAGGAAAGGGCTTATATAGTGTCTGGAGGTGGGTCCCTTTAGCAGTGGAACTTGGAACGCTTGGACCATGGTCTTGTGGACCCCGGATGGAATCGACGAAGAAGAACAAAACGATCACCGAAAAATCTAGTTTCGGAAAAGTATAATTTTGACATAGTTTCACGATTTCGAAAAGTGTGCCCAGATTTAACATGCAAAGACAGATTTACCCTTATTGGGCCAAAACTTGGGTTTCTGGGCCTCAAATGCAAGTAGCTTAAAAACGAAAGTTGCCATAAATCATAAAACCATTCAAGAGAAACAAAAATCACATCCACATCAAAGATCTAGAACAAAACCCCATTCTTACACGTGTACTCAGGGCGTCCCTGAACGTGTCTGACTCATACTAAACGTCCTCAAAATCCCCAAAACTATAATCCAGACTAAGTCTAATCACATTCTAACCCAACTAGTACTAAGACTCACTTAAGACTAAACACTCACTTAATTAGTACTAATCGAGTTGGTCTGGGTTGGGGTCTAACAGTCCAAACCCATCTCGATTGTGAACAACAACTTATATTCTATAAGAGCCGACAAATAAGTCTTCCATGTATAAGTAGAACTCTACACATTAACTTATCTACTTTATAGAATAAAAGACACTCACATGCATAATAATTAACAATGCAACCATTTGCCCATGTAAAATCTCAGTTTGATGAGAAGAAAAAATATACTAAAAATGAATCAGTCAAAGACAAATACATAAAAGTATGTTTTTAGTATAAATTCCCAACAATTGCACACTTATACTCAAAACCAGGATGACATGTATTTTAACCCCATGCCTTCCACATGACCATCAAAACTCTTTTCCGGTAAGCTCTTTGTAAACGGATCTACCAGGTTGTCCACCGATGCAATCCCTGTTACAATTATGTCACCCCTCTGTACGATTTCTCGTATGAGATGATGTTTACGCTGGATATGCGTACCCTTCTTATGCATCCTAAGTTCTTTTGCATTAGCAACCGCACTGGCATTATCACAATAAAGTATTATAGGTGATTTTACCGAATGTACCACTTCTAAATCCATCAAGAAGTTTCTGAGCCAAACTGCCTCTTTGGCCGCATCAGAAGCTGCCACATATTCGGCCTCCATGCTACAGTCAGCAGTACATGACTGATTAACACTCCTCCAGCTTATAGCTCTACCTCCCAAGGTAAATACAAATCCTGAGGTCAACTTTCTGGCGTCATTATCTGACTGGAAGTCCGAGTCTGTATACCCAATGGGTATTAAATTCTCGGCCTGGTAAATCAGCATATAATTTCTATTCCTCTTAAGGTACTTAAGTATATGCTTTACCGCCGTCCAATGTTCTCTCCTTGGATTAGACTGGTATCTGCTAGCCATGCCAACGGCAAAACAAATATCAGGTCTAGTACATAGCATTGCATACATGAGGCTTCCCACTGCCGAAGCATTAGGTACTTCCTTCATTTTTTTCTATCTCATCAGTATCGTAGGACACTGATCCTTGGATAAAGTAATTCTATGCCTGAAAGGAAGAAATCCTTTCTTGGAATCTAGCATGCTAAAACAGGAAAGAATCATATCAATATAGACTGCTTGAGATAAGCCCAACATTCTTTGTTTCCGATATCGCAAGAGCTTAATCCCTAGAATATAACTAGCTTCTCCTAAGTCCTTTATATCGAACTGACTGCTCAACTATACTTTGACAGAAGACAACACCCCGACATCTTTTCCAATAAGTAGGATGTCATCTACATAAAGTACTAAGAAAATCACCACATTTCCGCTGCACCTCTTATACACACAGGGTTCATCGGGGTTCGAAACCATAAGATTTAATGGCTTGATCAAAACGAATGTTCCAAGATCTAGATGCTTGCTTGAGTCCATAAATGGACTTCTTAAGCTTGCACAACATGTGCTCACGGCCTTCAGCTATGAAAACATCTAGTTGTACCATATAGATACATTCATCAAGATTTCCATTAAGGAAAGCCATCTTGACATCCATTTGCCAAATTTCGTAATCAAAATAAGCCGCAATGGATAAAAGGATCCGGATGGATTTCAGCATGGCTACTGGCGAGAAAGTCTTCTCATAATCGATACCTTCTTTCTGAGTAAACCTTTTCGCAGCAAGCCTAGCTTTGAAGGTTTCAACCTTTCCATCCACCCCTCCTTTCTTCTTGTAGACCCACTTACAACCGATAGGTTTTATCCTTTCTAGTGGTTTTACAAGATTCTAGACTTGATTATTGTACATAGACTCCATTTCCGATTTCATAGCTTGCTACCATAGTTTTGCATATTTGTCCTATAGTGCTTCATTATAGTTGCAGGGTTTGGTATCTAGCTCATTAAGGACTCTGTCGTATGACTCTCCCATGAACATATACCGTTCGGGTTGATGAATAACTCTCCCACTACAACGAGGCACATCCTGTTTCTATGTATGAGTAGTGTCACGCTATGCTAAAACTAGTCTTGGTGTGCCACCATCGACAGGATGATCCGGCTTGTCACCCATCATGTCGGTGGTTTAACCTGGAGTATCATAAGCTTGAGTTGTTTCCTCCTGTGCTATTGGCGATGGAAAACTTTGGATAGGTCTTTCTTCTCTCAATTCCTCTAGAACAATTCTGCTTTTGGGTTTGTGGTTCATTACATAATCCTCTTATAAGAATTGAGCATTGGTGCTAACAATGACCTTTCAATCTTTAGGATTATAGAACAAAGCACCTTTTGTTCCTCTGGGATAAAGGACGAAAATACAAACTTCCTTTCTTAGTTCCAACTTATCTCTGTTCCCTTTCAGCACATGTATTGGACTTCCCCAAATTCGAACATGCTTTAAACTGGGTTTGCGCCCAGTCCATATAGTTCTGTGGGTGTAGTAGGTACTGACTCAGATGGAACTAAGTTTAGAATATATGCAGTCGTTTCTAGAGCATGCCCCTAGAACGAATTAGGTAAATTTGAATAACTCATCATTGACCTTACCATATCCATAAGAGTCATATTCCTTTTTCCTGCTACACCATTTTGTTGAGGTGTACCTGGTGCAGACAGTTGGGATGTAATCCACTCTTGTGCCAAGTAGTCCCTAAATTCTCCAAAGTGGTATTCTCCAATACGATTAGATTGTAGTGTTATGATACTCTTACTTAAACGCTTCTCCGTTTCCGCCCTATACTCCTTGAACTTTTCAACGCATTCGGACTTATGGCGCATTAAGTAAATGTACCCATACCTTGAGTAGTCATCAATAAAAGTAATGAAATACTCAAAACCACCTCTAGCTTGGACATTCATGGGACCACACAGATCAGAGTGAACCAATTCCAACGGTTCTTTGGCCCTATAGCCTTTTGTCGAAAAGGAATGCCTGGTCAGTTTCCCCTCTGAACAAGAGTCACAGACTGGAAGGGCCTCCACTCCCAATGAATGTAATGGTCCATTTGCAACCGGTCTTGAAATCCGGTGAAGATTAATATGTCCAAGGCGTAAATGCCAAAGATACGTTTGGTTCAATTTCGAAGGTTCCTTTCTCTTACATGGTAGTTGTCACAGCCCCGCCCAACTCAGCATGAAATTGTTCGCTTTGGCACACGTGCACACGCGGGGACTTCCCAGGAGGTCACCCATCCTAGTACTGCTCCCGCACGAGCACGCTTAACTACGGAGTTCTTACGGTTTCCGGGGCCGCACGGTTTTAAACGGCAAATTGTCACAGCCCCGCCCAACTCAGCATGAAATTGTCCGCTTTGGCCCACGTGCACGTGCGGGGACTTCCCAAGCCTACATGCTTTCCAAGGGATGATTTCCACACAAAAATCCATTCACATTTCATTTGAATCCTCAAAATCACAAACTCATTTGCATTCAAAGCATATATCTAATAACTTGCAAATCATTCCATTGAAAACATGCTTCCATTGAAGATGAAACCTCTACATTAGATAGAGAAATTAGTGCTCTTGCTTAACAAGATTAAAACAACCTAAAAGAGATTAATGACATGCAAGAAAGATAAGCTTGATGATAAACAACATTTCCAAAAGTAAAAATGCCCAAAAGCTCAACATGCACTAGGGAAAACTAAAAGGTTTACTTGCCTCTAACCCAAGCCAAGCCAAAGCTTCACAACTCAACAAGAAAGGGGGTGCTCCACGAGATCTACACAAAACCCCCAAAATGGAGCATACAAAAAAATCAACATTTTGGCCATCACAAATCCCCATTTCGAAAATGGGTTTGAAAACCATGGAAACAAGCTCTAGGTGAGCTGAAGGACATCAAATGACAAGAATGAAGAAAGACACCAACCTTGAGCTAGCCAAACAAGAAGAGTAGGGCTTGAGGATGATGAATAGTGGAAAGGTTTGGCTCCCAAAAACGTCCAGCTGTAGCTTGAGAAGAGAGGAAGAGAACGGCGGAGTCGAATCGAAGAATGGAGTCCTCTTGTTAGATGATTTCAAAGGAAGAAGATCAAGAAGAAGCTTGCTTCACCTCTCCACTCTAGGGCAAAACGTTGCAGGATTTGGAAAAAGGGAAAATGAAGAAGGAAAGGGCTTATATAGTGTCTGGAGGTGGGTCCCTTTAGCAGTGGAACTTGGAACGCTTGGAACATGGTCTTGTGGACCCCGGATGGAATCGACGAAGAAGAACAAAACGATCACCGAAAAATCTAGTTTCGGAAAAGTATAATTTTGACATAGTTTCACGATTTCGAAAAGTGTGCCCAGATTTAACATGCAAAGACAGATTTACCCTTATTGGGCCAAAACTTGGGTTTCTGGGCCTCAAATACAAGTAGCTTAGAAACGAAAGTTGCCATAAATCATAAAACCATTCAAGAGAAACAAAAATCACATCCACATCAAAGATCTAGAACAAAACCCCATTCTTACACGTGTACTCAAGGCGTCTTTGAGCGTGTCTGACTCATACTAAACGTCCTCAAAATCCCCAAAACTATAATCCAGACTAAGTCTAATCACATTCTAACCCAACTAGTACTAAGACTCACTTAAGACTAAACACTCACTTAATTAGTACTAATCGAGTTGGTCTGGGTTGGGGTCTAACATCCTCCACCCCTTGGATATTTGGCGGACCAAATAGAAATAATTTTACCTCTGGTAATACATGTGGATACTTCTTCTGGACTCTATCTCTCAAGTCCCATGTGGCTTCTTCTAGCTCATGATTCTCCCAAAGTACTTTGACCCAATGGATAGTCCGATTTCTCAATTCATGCTCTTTGGTGTCGATGATTCTAACCGGCTTCTCCACATATGAAGCGTCTTCTCGAATCTCTAAAGGCTCGTGTGGAATAATGTGAGAAGGACTGTGAACATACTTCTTGAGCATGGAGACGTGAAAAACATTATGTACCCCGGAGAGTTCCGGCGGTAACGCAAGTCTGTATGCAACATTTCCAATCTTGCTCAAAATCTCATATGGGCCAATGTATCTGCTGGACAACTTTCCTTTCTTTCCAAATCATAAAGTGCCTCTGACCGGTGAGACTTTCAAGAATACTTTGCCACCCACTTCAAACTGTAATTTTCTCCGGCGAGTGTCAGCATAACTCTTTTGTCTGCTTCGAGCAATCTTCAATCTGTCCTTAATCTGTTTAACTTTGTCGCCTGTCTCTCCAACTATCATCGGTCCATGAAAACTACGCACACGGACTTCTTCCCAACAAACTGGAGTTCTGCATCTCCTACCATAGAGTGCCTCGAAAGGTTCCATTCCAATGCTAGAATGGTAGCTATTGTTGTACGCGAACTCACAAAGAGGCAGGTTCTCATCCCACTGAACCTTGAAATCCAATACACAAGCACGTAGCATATCTTCAAGAGTCTGTATCGTCCGCTCTGACTGACCATCTGTCTGAGGATGATACGCTGTGCTGAACTGAAGTTTGGTACCCATGGATTCAAGAAGAGATTTCCAAAATCTCGAAACAAATCTACTATCTCTATCGGAGGTGATAAAGACGGGCTGACCATGCTTACTAACAATCTCGTCGATGAATAGTCTTGTAAGTGGTGCCATATGCATCATATTCCCAGTCTTCATCGGAAGAAAGTGAGCAGACTTCGTAAGACGGTCTACTATAACCCAAAGTCTGCTCACTTCCTTCCGATGAAGACTGGGAATATGATGCATATGGCACCACTTGCAAGACTATTCATCGATGAGATCGTTAGTAAGCATGGCCAACCCGTCTCCATCACTTCCGACAGAGATAGTAGATTTGTTTCGAGATTTTGGAAATCTCTTCTTGAATCCATGGGTACCAAACTTCAGTTCAGCACAGCGTATCATCCTCAGACAGATGGTCAGTCAGAGCGGACGATACAGACTCTTGAAGATATGCTACGTGCTTGTGTATTGGATTTCAAGGTTCAGTGGGATGAGAACCTACCTCTTTATGAGTTTGCATACAAGAAGAGCTACCATTCTAGCATTGGAATGGCACCTTTCGAGGTACCCTATGGTAGGAGATGCAGAACTCCAGTCTGTTGGGAAGAAGTCGGTGTGCGTAGCTTTCATGGACTGACGATAGTTGGAGAGACAAGCGACAAGGTTAAACAGATTTAGGACAGATTGAAGATTGCTCGAAGCAAACAGAAGAGTTATGCTGACACTCGCCTGAGAGAATTACAGTTTGATGTGGGTGACAAAGTATTCTTAAAAGTCTCACCGGTCAGAGGCACTCTAAGATTTGGAAAGAAAGGAAAATTGTCTAGCAGATACATTGGCCCATATGAGATTTTGAGCAAGATTGGAAATGTTGCATACAGACTTGCGCTACCGCCGGAACTCTCCGGGTACATAATGTTTTTCACGTCTCCATGCTCAAGAAGTATGCTCACAGTCCCTCTCACATTATTCCACATGAGCCCTTAGAGATTCGGGAAGACGCTTCATATGTTGAGAAACTGGTTAGAATCATTGACAGTAAAGAACATGAACTGAGAAATCGGACTATCCACTGGGTCAAAGTAATTTGGGAGAATCACGAGCCAGAAGAAGCCACATGGGAATTGAGAGATCAACTCCAGAAGAAGTATCCACACCTGTTACCAAAGGTAAAATTATTTATATTTGGCGGACCAAATATCCTAAGGGGTGGAGGATGTTAGACCCCGACCCAGACCAACTCGATTAGTACTAATTAAGTGAGTGTTTAGTCTCATGTGAGTTTTAGCACTAGTTGGGTTAGAATGTGATTAGACTTAGTCTGGATTATAGTTTTGGGGATTTTGAGGACGTTTAGTATGAGTCAGACACGCTCAGGGACGCCCTGAGTACACGTGTAAGAATGGGGTTTTGTTCTAGATCTTTGATGTGGATGTGATTTTTGTTTCTCTTGAATGGTTTTATGATTTATGGCAACTTTCGTTTTTAAGCTACTTGCATTTGAGGCCCAGAAACCCAAGTTTTGGCCCAATAAGGGTAAATCTGTCTTTGCATGTTAAATCTGGGCACACTTTTCGAAATCGTGAAACTATGTCAAAATTATACTTTTCCGAAACTAGATTTTTCGGTGATCGTTTTGTTCTTCTTCGTCGATTCCATCCGGGGTCCACAAGACCATGTTCCAAGCGTTCCAAGTTCCACTGCTAAAGGGACCCACCTCCAGACACTATATAAGCCCTTTCCTTCTTCATTTTCCCTTTTTCCAAATCCTGCAACGTTTTTCCCTAGAGTGGAGAGGTGAAGCAAGCTTCTTCTTGATCTTCTTCCTTTGAAATCATCTAACAAGAGGACTCCATTCTTCGATTCGACTCCGCCATTCTCTTCCTCTCTTCTCAAGCTACAGCTGGACGTTTTTGGGAGCCAAACCTTTCCACTATTCATCATCCTCAAGCCCTACTCTTCTTGTTTGGCTAGCTCAAGGTTGGTGTCTTTCTTCATTCTTGTCATTTGATGTCCTTCAGCTCACCTAGAGCTTGTTTCCATGGTTTTCAAACCCATTTTCGAAATGGGGATTTGTGATGGCCAAAATGTTGATTTTTTTGTATGCTCCATTTTGGGGGTTTTGTGTAGATCTCGTGGAGCACCCCCTTTCTTGTTGAGTTGTGAAGCTTTGGCTTGGCTTGGGTTAGAGGCAAGATAACCTTTTAGTTTTCCCTAGTGCATGTTGAGCTTTTGGGCATTTTTACTTTTGGAAATGTTGTTTATCATCAAGCTGATCTTCCTTGCATGTCATTAATCTCTTTTAGCTTGTTTTAATCTTGTTAAGCAAGAGCACTAATTTCTCTATCTAATGTAGAGGTTTCATCTTCAATGGAAGCATGTTTTCAATGGAATGATTTGCAAGTTATTAGATATATGCTTTGAATGCAAATGAGTTTGTGATTTTGAGGATTCAAATGAAATGTGAATGGATTTTTGTGTGGAAATCATCCCTTGGAAAGCATGTAGGCTTGGGAAGTCCCCGCACGTGCACGTGGGCCAAAGCGGACAATTTCATGCTGAGTTGGGCGGGGCTGTGACAGTAGTGTAGTTGTGTTATTCGATTCGGTCAGTTGCAGTTTAGGAGAGATAGGATTAACAATATAAAGATCATCCACCAATGAACCAGAACAGATAAAATGCTTATTGTACTTAATAACCACAAATTTATTAAAATAAACAAAATATTTGTCTTTAACCAACTTGGAAACATAAATTAAATTCCTTCTTATGGAGGGAACATAAAGACAATCTTTTAAAATTAAACTTGTCTCTCTACTAAAACTTAGACAAATGTCTCCTACTACAACTGCTACCACTCTCGTAGTGACTGGTTTCCTGGAACATCTACAATGAATTGCAAACATGATTAGTGGCTCCCGTATCTACACACCAGGCACCGGTAGACACAACTGCCAAACATAATTCAACAACTAGTGAATGAAATTTACCTTTATTGCTCACTTTGTTGAGAAAAGTTAGACATTACTTTTTCCAGTGCCTTGCTTGCTTGCAATGAAAACACTTGCCCTTAGGCTTTTTCACTCCACCTTGTGGTATGTTGCCTCCTTGAGGAACTTCCTTACGATTCTGACCCTTTTTCTATTTCTTCTTGCCTTTTGGCTTAGAAACAGAACCTTTTTCAGCAACGTGAACACTAGGTGGCTTTTTCAGAAGTCCCTCGGCAGGCTGAAGTTCCTTGAATAATTCTGCTAGAGAAAAATCGAGCTTGTTCATGTTGTAATTTAAGTTAAAATTCTCAAAGGAATTAGTCAAGGACTGGAGAATGATATCGATCTGGGTCTCCCCATCAATTTCAGCTCCAAGAACCTGTAGTTCATTGAGGTGTCCCATCATTTTCAGAACATGATCCCTCACAGACGTACCTTCAGCCATCTTAGTGTTAAACAATTCTTTCATAGCAACCTGTCCAGCTACCCGATCTTGATCACCAAACATCTCCTTGAGACTGTACATGATGTCATAGGCAGTAGGACAAGACCGATGCTGATGTTGCAAAACATTTGACATGGACGCCAACATGTAACATCGCATCATCTCATTAGCCTTGATCCATTTTTTTTGTATGCATCGATGGCTACCTCATCGGTACATCCATCTTTAGGTTTCTCTGGGCACACCTCAGTGTGCACATATTTGTACTCTTCAGCAGTTAGCACAATATCCAAATTTCTTTTCCAATCAATGTAATTAGGTCCAGCGAGTTTGTGTCCTTTGAGAATTACAGTAAGCGGATTGAAAGCACCCATCTTAAAACCTGAGATTTACATAATTAGTAAATTATGATGGGAAAAAATAAGTCTTTGGATTCAAATAAAAGAAAATGGCTCCCTCTGGCAATTAATAAAAGAATCCGACAGCAATCTAAAACACTAATGCATACTATGTCTTGATGTGAGGACAAGTACCATACTTATTTTGTTCAGATAGGATATAACATTTTAGTTCTACTGTCAAGGCAACAAACCATGCCAAGTAAAACCAACTAACTACCATAACTTTGGTCCTATAAATAATAGAAGCCGCCCAGATGGAGAGCATACCGATATTTATAGCTAAGTGTATACCATCATTTAATTCAAGGTCCATTATTCCGTATTCGGTCCCATCAGATGGAGAAGATACCTATACTAATAATTACCTTCAATCATCCATATGAGAGTTTCGGCTGGAGATTCCATAAATAACTCATCCGATTAGGAGGAAGACTCCAAGGTCAACATATAAATCAATTACATCTCCTACAAACCAAAGATGGCGACCGTGGGAACTTAAGAAGTTCCCTCTCCCACTTAGTTATTTAACAATGAGGGTTCTTATAAAATAGTTTAATTAAGACCAGTTTTAAATCTAGTAGTAATAGGCAACCATGTGATAACAGCCGCTCACAATTTACTGTGATAACAGCAGGGCAGTCGATAAGTCCAAGGAACCCAGGAGCCAAAAGCAAATACAGAGGTGGTAACACATGGTCAGAGAGACTGTGCAGAGAGGTGATACTACTATCACCTAAATAGACTTCGCAGACAATCTGGGAGATCCCTTTACTAAGCCTTTGACTACCAAAGTCTTTGAGCAGCATGTAGACGAGATAGGCATGAGATGCAACCCTAACTCGCATTGAGCCCAAGTGGGAGATTGTTAGATTGTATGGACTCAATCCATCAGTTGATATTATAAATTGATTAATTTCTTTATTTGTCAATAAAATCATGCTTTACTTTCATGAGATGAATGTTATTTTATTACTTAATGCACATGACCAATACACTTGACATAATGGTTCATGAGTTGAACCGGGTCCCATTAGTATATTAGATGTGATATATGTGTATGGATGAGATCCACACACGGGAGCTATATGTCACAAATATTATACTTAAATATATTCACAACCAGTGATGAGACTGGGCATCTCATCTGATAAGGTTGCAGCACTTTGATCACTATGAGATAATGTGATTTGTCTCGATCATCAGAATGGAAGATTCTAAATCATGGTGCTGGTACATTGGATGTATTGAAGGACCATGAGAAACACCTTATAGAGTTCTGTCTCGATTATAAGGTCTGCTCTCATAATTCCCTAGCAATAGGCTCTCAATCCTAAGACATTAATGAACTCAAATTTTTATCTGTTCATTTGCTTTGAGTCACCAATGAGTGAGGCCAACTGTAGGTCAACACCTCGGTGTCTTGGGTATGTGGTAGTCGGACTGTGGGAATATTGAATGATCAAGATGGAATCTATCTCTATTATCCCCTTGTGTCAATTAATGGATTTGTCATTAGTAAGTGCGCACCCATCTCGATTAAGAGTTAATTGGATGGTACTGATGATCACTGTGATTAATTGGGGCTCTAGGATAATAAGATGTGGAAGTAAGATTGGAAGAGATACATTGATTCCAATTGATCCAT
This sequence comes from Umbellularia californica, assembly GCA_028538565.1. Taxonomy (NCBI): domain Eukaryota; kingdom Viridiplantae; phylum Streptophyta; class Magnoliopsida; order Laurales; family Lauraceae; genus Umbellularia; species Umbellularia californica. The sequence goes on along the minus strand of JAPQWN010000004.1, from coordinate 27,179,381 downwards.
GGATATTGATAGAGGGGCCTAGTTGTGGTAATAGGGAGGTTTAGGGTCTTCTATGCAATTTATTTCTAAGACTGGAGTTCAATTGCATTTATATAGTGGAGTTATTTGCAACTAACTGTGGGCCCGGATGGCAATGAGATGTGGGGTCGCGAATCCTAGTTGGAGCCAGCTTTCTAAGGAATCCCTAGTGGCCCCCTTGCTAACCCATGTTATTAGAAAGATACTAAATATAGTAGAACTCTAAAAGGAAATAGAAAGTTACTATTTTTATTAGAAGTGAGACTTCTAATAGTGGTAATAGTAAGTTACTAATTATAATGGAAGTGAGACTTCTATTTAAATTTAAAAGAAGAGAGTTACTAATTATTAGAGAAGTAAGACTTCTATTTCAATTAGATAACAAAGAGGAGCTTGCTTTTAAGCAATATATAGAGGAGATTATAAGGCTGGACATCCCATGCATATCCTAACCTAGGGATTCACGCCCAAGCCTTGTTTGTGCAAGAGTTGCACATGCTCCTTCTCCTCTCTTCGCTCTTCTAGTTCTCTTCTAGTTTTCTTAAGAGCTTTCGCTTAGAGATCCCACCCGTCTTCTTGAGAAAAGAGAATCTGATACGGGTCATAGCGTGGAAGATCAAAAGGTCTTGGAGATTCTTATATGATACGTGAAAGAGTTTCATTATAAAAAAAAAGAACTACTTCTCCATTAGAGCACAACCGAGCTTCAAAAGTATAATCTACTTCGTTTCATGTTGTAGATTTTTATGGATGCTTATTGGCTGCTGTTCTATCTTCTTGATAGGTTTATTTACTGATCATGATGGATAAGATTGAGGACATGGATCCTGGATTGGGTTTTTATAGCCTTCTGGATAGTTGATCACTAGATCAAGTTGGTCAAAAGTTTTGAAACCCATTCTAGAGGCCCACCTATTTCTAACACTATTTCAATTAGGATAGGAGGAGGCTTGAATGGTTGTAAAAGGGAATTAACCCCTCTTGGACGTCCTTCAATTTGGTATCAGAGCCATACCTCATCTCTAATCATGTTAGATCAGTAATCTTCTTCTAATCTTTGCATAAGATGCGAAGAGGATAGAGCGAGGGCTATCTAAGGATCAGTCTTTATTGGGTTTGCTTACTTTTTGTAGTAGATCCATGTTTGGAATGTCACAAAAGGTTTTAATCATGATGGAAGGATGGTAAGAAGCCAATAGAAGCCTTTTGAGATCATTAGAAGTGATTAGGGAACAACAGGAGTCGAATCGGCAAAAACCCAAAATTTTGGGTTTGTCAGGTCGGCTAGCCACACGTATCACTACGGCTAGCCGTAGAGGTCTAATCGGCTAGCCATAGGGACCAGTTCGGCAAGCTGAAGCACATGTTTTACAGAAGTGGCAACCTTTGGTATCCTGTTTTTCGATTGTGGTTTGGTAACCTGGTTTTGTGAGCTGCTTTGTTGTATGAGATACTAACTTGCAGGTGATAATGTCATCTCCATATGGCCCACATGACTTTTACTTTCTTTTATGGTTATTGGTTTATTTGAGGCTAAGTGTAAAGGGCATCATGGTTTCCTTGGTTTCCCGCGAAAGGGCAAGGCATGGTGAATTTCCCTAAAGCCCTTTTATTTCCATGTTTAGATCACCATATAAGTCTCATTGTAGAGACATAGGAATTTATGTAATTTTTCAAATTTGTAAATTCTGGAGATGTCCGAGATGAAGAAGGAAAGTGAAGCTGGACTCCTAATCAAAGAGTTTGAAGATTACCAAAAGGTGTTTTTGAGATGCCCAAAGAGTTTGAGGAATCCCAAAGCTTTGGAAAGTCTAGAAGTCGAAGAAGTCTATTCCGCTTGGGCCATCTGGAGGAGAGGACTAGTTTCTAATTATAGCACTTTCTATTTATGGATGAATGCTTGTTTTAGAAAGTTTCCAAATCTGATCCAAACATAGCAACTTCAAAAATTGGTCAAATCAAATTAATTTTTGAAAAGAGTTTTAATTAGTGTTGGTGGGGCTAAGAGATGGATCCATTGGTAACACTAATCTTAGAAACTGGACTTTCCATAAAATAACTTGACCTGGAACCAATCATTGGTCATATCATGAGATAATTTGATGTCTATATATATGTGGGCCCATATACCTATAAGAAAATCCTCAATTATAAAATATTAAGTGAGAGCTAGGCATTTATGTTTAGAAATCCCCATGGTTTTCCACCATAGGTCCTTTATAAGGAAAGTATTAGCCTCGCGCCATTTGAGAATGGTCGTTCCCTACGGACGGCTTGTATTTGTCTGGTTACTAGATATGGATTTCCTATGGATAGTGTTGATAAGACGGGGCGGTGGCCCACTACCCAAGGAGGAGTTGTCCGCAACGGTTGTCATGCAATGCTAGTTGGTGGGTCACACTTAACTAAAATAATGATGTATTATCCCCAAGGATTTGCCTCATGTATTTTAGAAACCGAAGCCAATCGGGATTCATACATTATTTGGTATGAGATACCTAGATAATAATGAATGAAGGGGATCATGGATAGTTAGTCTTAATCCCAATTTTGACCAACTTTGATCCGCACCAGTCTGGGTGGTATTCGCACTCCCCAAGGAGGCATACCCCGGAGGATTGGGATTCCAATGTATTCCGAATTTAGTGGTTATGAGGATTCCCACATAAATTTGGTAGAATACTAAACCCAATGTCATTTAGATTCATTAATTGAATGTATGGTTATGTGCTACAGTATTTTCAAGCATGAATTCGAATACTTTCAATATACTTGCGACCATCCTCAACTGGAATAAGTTGATGGAATCCAACTTTATAGACTAGAAAAGGGCCCTGGATATTGTCCTGACAGCTTAAGGATGCGGATATGTCCTTACCATAGCCTCCCTTCCTGAGCCTGATGCACCACAGTATGAAAAGGACCTTTACATCAAGTGGACCAAAGACAATGAAATGGCCAGATGTTTTATACAGGCATCCATGTCTAGTGTTTTACAACACCAATGTTAATCCTATAAGTCAGCATACGATATTATATTGAACTTAAAGGAGATGTTTGCGGACAATGTTAGACCTGCTAGGCAAGCTGTTATAAAGGTGCTGATGAACACTAAGATGGCTGAGGGAACCCCATTACAAGAACATTTATTGAAAATGAGTTTCTCACTGAATGAGTTAGATGTACTGGGTGTTACGATTGATACAGAATCGCAGATCGACATGATCCTTCAGTCACTACCGAATTCTTTCAATCATTTCGAGATCAATTATAATAAATTGGAAATGACCATAGCTAAGCTGTCTCCCCAGCTGATAGTGACTGAGGAAATCATGAAGAAAGAGAAAATTCCCCTCATGATAGATAAGTCATTTGCTAGGACCAAGCCGAAAAGTAAAGACCGAGATAGCAAGAAGAAATCAGTCATCAAGGGTCCTAAGGTGGAGAATGGTTCTACTTGTGGTATGGCCAAGGCTAAGAGTATGAGAGTAAATGGAAAGTGTTTCCACTGTGATATGACAGGACATTGGAAAAGGAATTGTCCATAATATCTGTCTAAGAAGAAGACCTCAGGTATGATTGAGTCACTTATTTCTGAACTTAGTTTTGCAACAGGTACTTCAGAATCGTGGTGTGTGGACTCCGGGACAACTAATCACATATGTAATACGTTGCAGGGGTTCAGGGAAACCAGGAGGCTAAGTGTTGGGGAAATCATTGTCAACCTAGGATCTGACACTAAAGCAGACGCTGTATCAGTGGGAGTCATTACTTTATGTTTCTCAAATAATAAAAATTGTTTTTTCAAATACATCATATATACCGTCTTTACAGTGGAATTTAATTTCAGTTTCTAGTTTGATGAATAAAAGTTATTCTATTACTTTTGGTATTGAAGTTGTCATAAAGAGGAATGGTACTTTTATATGTTCTGGTAAGGTAACCAATGGGCTTTATTTGTTAACTCCCACGATGTATGAGATACACGATACTGGAACAGTTAATAGATCATCATTAAAGAGAAAGTCACCTTCATCTAATCCAACAAAACTTTGGCACTTGAGGTTAGGACATATAAACTTAAACATGATTGACAGGCTAGTGAAAGATTGTATCTTACCTTCATTGGTGGTAGAACCAATGCCTCTCTACGAGTCCTGTGTGGAAGGCAAAATGACCAAAAGACCTTTTTCCTCTAAGGGCAGAAGGGCCAAAGATTTATTGGAATTAGTGTATACTGATGTGTATGGACCCATAAATATTAGAGCGAGAGAATGATATGAGTACTTCATCACTTTCACCGATGATGACTCAAGACATGAATACATATACATTATGCACCGCAAGTCTGAGACTTGTAAAAAGTTCAAAGAGTTTCGAGCGGAAGCGGAAAAGCATTTAAGTAAAAGTATCAATAGTCTTCAATGAGATCGAAGATGAGAATATCTCTCCACTGATTTTATGGGATACTTATCAGAAAATGGGATTCTATCCCAGTTGTCTGCTCCTGGTATGCCTCAACAGAACGGAGTAGCAAAAAGAAGGAACCAGACTCTTTTAGATATGATCAGGACTATGTTGAGTTTCTCAGGGTTACCTATAGGGACATGTTTTGGCAACTCCAAAGTATATACTAAACCTTGTTCCATTTAAGTCTGTACCTAAGACTCCCCGGGAGTTGTGGTCCCGGCAAAAGCCTAGTCTACAACATAAGGGTTATCCGGCACTCGTGTTGAAGGTTAAGACGGATAAATTGGAATTGAAGTCGAAAGTATACACTTTTATAGAATATTCCAAAGGCACTAAAGATTGGTTATTCTATAATCTGAGAGAGAGTAGAAAGTGTTTAGCAGCCCAATGCGGTTTTTCTGGAGGAAGATTATATGATTGACCGGAAATCTTTAGAAAAGGTCATCTTGGAAGAAATTCAAAGAGATATCAATTCCAAATCCAAATATGACCGAACTTGAGGAAGAACCGCCCTTACCAGACGGAGTAGTTACACCAGTGCCTCGTCGTAGTGGGAGGATTGTCAGACCCCGTGACAAGTTCTCGTTCTTGGGAGAGTCTTACGAGGCAGTCCCGGAAGAACCGGAACAAGATCCCTGTAACTATGATGAAGCAATCAATGACTTAGATTCGGGACGCTGGCAAGATGCTATGAAAGCTAAGACGGAGTCTATGTACTCCAATCAGGTCTGGACACTTATGGACTTGCCTGCCAATATTAAATCTATTGGGTGCAAGTGGGTCTACAAGAGAAAAAGAGGACCAGATGGAAGAGTGGAGACCTTTAAGGCCAGGCTTGTTGTGAAAGTAAATACTCAGAAAGAGGGTATCGATTATGAGGAAACCTTTTCGCCGGTAGCCATGCTCAAGTCCATCCGGATACTCTTATCCATTGCGGCTCATCTCGATTACAAGATTTGGCAAATGGATGTTAAGACGGCGTTTCTTAACGGCCATCTTGAGGAAGACATCTAGATGGTGCAGCCATACGGTTTTATAGCTAAAAACCAGGAGCAAAAGGTTTACAAGCTGCAGAAGTCCATTTATGGACTGAAGCAGGCATCCCGAAGCTGGAACATCCATTTTGACCAGGTAATCAAGTCATTTGTTTTTTTGTCACAGTACGGATGAGTCATGTGTGTACATGAAAAGGGAAGGAGGCAGGGTAATTTTTTCTGGTCGACGACATCCTTCTCCTAGAGCGTGATATAGGGATGTTGTCAACCGTAAAAGTTTAGTTGGCTAAGACTTTTGATATGAAAGACTCGGGAGAAGCCAGCCACATCCTAGGGATCAAACTCCATTGAGACCGGAAAAAATAGGATGATAGCTTATCCCAATATGTGTACATAGATAAGGTGCTGGTACGGTTAGCTATGCTTTCTACTAGACCGGATATCTATTACACGGTGGGCGTAGTCATTAGATATCAGTCTAACCAAGGTCCTAACCATTGGACTGCTGTAAGATGTGTTCTAAAATACTTGAGAAGGACTAGATGTCACATGTTGATTTATGGCAATAATGAGTTGATTCCAGTCAGTTACATAGATACTAACTTCAAGTCATATAAGGATTCCAAGAAATCAACTTCTAGGTACGTGTTTATGCTGTAGCTGCTTGAGAAGTAGCTAAAGAAGTAGATTGGCTCAAAAGATTCCTTATGGAACTTGGAGTGGTACTTTTGGCAAGACAGCCGCTCACAATTTACTGTGATAACAGCAGGGCAGTCAATAAGTCCAAGGAACCCAGGAGCCAAAAGCATGTACAGAGGTAGTGACACATGGTCAGAGAGATTGTGCAGAGAGGTGATACTGTTATCACCTAGATAGACTCCGCGGACAATCTTGGAGATCCCTTTACTAAGCCTTTGACTACCAAAGTCTTTGAGCAGTATGTAGACGGGATCGGCATGAGATGCAATCCTAACTAGCATTGAGCCTAAGTGAGAGATTATTAGATTGCATGAACTCAATCCATCAGTTCATATGATAAATCGATTAATTTCTTTATTTGTCAATAAAATCATGCTGTACTTTCATGAGTTGAATGTTATTTTATTACTTAATGCACATGACAATACACTTGACATAATGGTTCATGAGTTGAACCGGGTCCCATTAGTATATTAGATGTGATATATGTGTATGGATGAGATCCACACACGGGAGATATATGTCACAAATCTTATACTCAAATATCTTCACTACCAGTGATGAGACTGGGCATCTCATCTGATAAAGCTGTAGCACTTTGATCACTATGAGATAGTGTGATTTGTCTCAATCATCAGAATGGAAGACTCTAGATCATGGTGCTGGTACATTGGATGTATTGAAAGACCATGAGAAACACCTTATGGAATTCTATATTGATTATAAGGTCTACTCTCATAATTCCCTGGCAATAGGCTCTCAATCCTGAGACATTAATGAACTCAAATTTCTATCTATTCATTTGCTTTGAGTCACCAATGAGTGAGGCCAACTGTAGGTCAACACCTCGGTGTCTTGGGTATGTGGTGGTAGGATTGTGGGAACATTGAATGATCAAGATGGAATCTATCTCTATTATCCCCTTGTGCCAATTAATGTATTTGTCATTAGTAAGTGCACACCCATCTCGATTAAGAGTTAATTGGATGGTATTGATGATCACTATGATTAATTGGGGCTCCAGGATAATAAGATGCGGAAGTAAGATTGGAAGAGACAGATTGATTCCAATTGATCCATGGATATTGATAGAGGGGCCTACTTGTGGTAATAGGGAAGTTTAAGGTCTTCTTTGTAATTTATTCCTAAGATTGGAGTTCAATTGCGTTTATATAGTGGAGTTAATTGCACATGAGATGTGGGGTTGCGAGTCCTAATTGGAGCCAGCTTTCTAAGGAATCCCTAGTGGTTCCCACGCTAGCCCAAGTTATTAGAAAGATACTAATTATAGGAGAACTATAAAAGGAAATAGAAAGTTACTATTTCTATTAGAAGTGAAACTTCTAATAGTAGTAATAGTAAGTTATTAATTATAATGGAAGTGAGACTTCTATTTAAATTAGAAAGAAGAGAGTTACTAATTGTTAAAGAAGTAAGACTTATATTTCAATTAGACAACAAAGAGGAGCTTGCTTTTAAGCAATATATAGGGGAGATTATAAAGCTGGACGTCCCATGCATATCCTAACCTAAGGATTCACGCCTAAGCCTTGTTTGTGCAAGAGTTGCACATGCTCCTTCTCCTCTCTTCCCTCTTCTAGTTCTCTTCTTGTTTTCTTAAGAGCTTTCTCTTGGAGATCCCACCCGTCTTCTTAAGAAAAAGAGAATTTGATACGGGTCATAACGTGGAAGATCAAAAGGTCTTGTAGATTCCTATTTGATACGTGAAAGAGTTTCATCATCAAAGAAAAGAATAACTTCTCCATTAGAGCACAATCGAGCTCCAAAGGTATAATCTACTTCATTTCATGTTGTAGATTTTTATGGATGCTTGTTGGATGCTATTCTATCTTTTTGATAGGTTTATTTACTGATCATGATGGCTGAGATTGAGGACATGGATCCTGGATTGGGTTTTTATAGCCTTCTGGATAGTTGATCACTAGATCAAGTTAGTCAAAAGTTTTGAAACCTATCCTAGAGGCCCACCTATTTCCAACACTATTTCAATTAAGAAATGAGGAGGCTTGAATGGTTGTAAAAGGGAATTAACCCCTCTTGGACGACCATCAATTTGGAGAAAACGTCCAGCCCCTTTTGTGTGCAATTGTTTCTCATCTCTCTCCTCTTTTCCTCTTCTAGTTCCTTAGAGTTTCGAGTTGGGTTTTCTCTTGGAGATTCCACCCATCTTCATTGAGAAAAAAGATCTGATTCGGGTCATAGCGTGGAAGGCTAAGAGTTGTTGGAGATTCTGATTTTATTTTGTAAAAGAGTTCTATATCAAAGAAAGTCATCAAGTTCTCCATTAGAGCACTACCGGGCTCCAAAGGTATGATCTACTCCTTGCATGTTGTGGATCTTTATGGATGTTTAGTGCTACTTGTTTCCATCTTTTGGATAGAATTTTTGTTGTACATGACCATGAGATTGGGGGTTATGCATCCTGGATATAGTGTTTGGCCTTATGGGTACTTGATCCCTGAGTCAAGTGGGTCAAAAGTTTTGAAAATCTGTCCACGAGACCAACCTACTTCCAACAAGCACAGCGGGTGGTTGTGAGGGAGAGGAGAAAAAAGAGAAGAAATGAGAGGAAAGGGTGGCTGCCAGGGCAGAGGAGAAGAGAGGAACAAGGAGGAGGCAGGGGAGAAAGAGAGTGAAAATAGGGAAGAGAGAGGAGGAGAGTGTGGTGCAGGTGTAGGGGCCCGTTGCACTGGGGTGCAAGCGGATGGGGAGAGGAGAGCGAGGAAAGACAGAGGAAGGAAAGGAAGATGGAGAGCGTTGGGCAGAGGGAGACAGGAAGATGAGGAGAGGAGAAGTGAAAGGAGAAAAGCAGGGAGAGAGCAACAGTGGAGAGGGAGAGTGGGGAGATGGAGAGAACGAGAGGGATGATGGCAGAAAATGAACGGAGGGATGGAGGATGAGAGGGAGAAGAAGAAGATTGGGGAGAGTGGAGAGCAGGGTGAGAGAAAACAGAGGGAACAGGAGACGAAGGAGGGAGAAGAGGAAGAAAGAGACGAAGAGATAGTTATAGGGAGGGGAGAGAAGAGACAAAGACAGAGACAGAGAGGAATGGAGAGCATAGAGAAAGAGAGGTGGGGAAAGCAGAGGAAGAGAGGAGGGGCCGTGAGGAAGAGAGCAGGGTGGAGTAGAGAGAGAGAGAAGGGTAAAAGGAGAGGGACGGTGTGCTATGGGTGCAGACGACATAGGAGAGGAGGAAGGGTGTACCTGGTGAGGAAGGAAGAGGCGGCATCTGGAGGAGGAAGAAGGAGGCGCTAGTGCTGCGTGTAGGGACCGTGGCGATGGTACTGGCACTGAGCGAAGGGGCTGCTACAGATGGTGCTGGCACTGAGCGAAGGGGCTGATGCAGATGGTGCTGGCACTGAGCGAAGGGGCTGCTGAAGGGGCTCTGGGATTATAGAATAACCAACATTTAGTTCCTTTAGGATATCCTACAAACGTGCATACCTCCGACTTCATTTCCAACTTATCTGTCTTAACCTTCAGTATGTGTGCCGGACAACCCCAAATGTGTAAATATTGTAGACTAGGCTTTTGCCCAGACCACAACTCCCGGAGAGTCTTAGGTACAGACTTAGATGGTACGAGGTTTAGTATGTACATTGCAGTATCCAAAGCGTATCCCTAAAAGGATATGGGTAATCCTGAGAAACTCAGCATAGACCTGATCATATCTAAAAGAGTTTGATTCCATCTTTCTGCTACTCCATTTTGTTGAGGCATACTAGGAGCAGACAACTGGAATAGAATCCCAATTTCTGATAAGCATCCCATAAAATCAGCAGAGAGATATTCCCCTCCTCGATCTGATCGAAGAGTCTTGATACTCTTACCTAATTGCTTTTCCGCTTCTGCTCGAAACTCTTTGAACTTTTCAAAAGCTTCGGACTTGCGGTGCATAAGGTATATGTATCCGTATCTTGAGTAATCATCTGTGAAAGTGATGAAGTACTCATATCCTCCTCTGGCCCTGACATTAATGGCTCCACATACATCAGTATGCACTAATTCCAATAAATCTTTGGCCCTATTACCCTTAGATGAAAAGGGTCTTTTGGTCATTTTACTTTCCAGACAGGACTCGCAAACAGGCATTGGTTCTACCACCAATGAAGGTAAGATACAATCTTTCACTAGCCTCTTAATCCTGTTTAAGTTTATATGACCTAGCCTCAAGTGCCAAAGTTTTGTTGGATTAGATGAAGGTGACTTTCTCTTTAATGATGGTCTACTAATTGTTTCAGTATCGTGTATCGCATTCATCGTGGGAGTTAACAAATAAAGCCCATTGGTTACCTGCCAGAACATATAAAAGTACCATTCCTCTTTATGACAACTTCAGTACCAAAAGTAATAGAACAACTTTTATTCACCAAACTAGAAACTGAAATTAAATTCCGCCTTAAAGATGGTACATATAATGTATCTGACAAAACCAATTTATTATTTGAGAAATATAAAGTAATAACTCCCACTGAAACTGCCTCCGCCTTAGCGTTAGATCCTATGTTGACAATGATTTCTCCATCACTTAGTCTCCCTGTTTCCCTGAACCCTTGCAACGTATTACATATGTGATTAGTTGCCCCGGAGTCCACACACCAAGATTCTGAACTACCAGTTGCAAAACTAACTTCAGAAATAAGTGACCCAATCATACCTGAGGTCTTCTTCTTAGACGATATTCTAGACAATTCCTTTTCCAATGTCCTATCTTACCACAATGGAAACACTTTCCTTTCATCCCTGAACCCTAAGCCTTGGCCACCCCACAAGTAGGACCATTCTCCACCTTAGGACCCTTCGGAACTGATTTCGTTTTGCCTTTCGCCCTTTGCCTTTCGGCTTGGACTTGGCATCTGACTTTTCTGCCATCAGGGCAGTTGGCTTCTTTTTCAAAATCCCTTCAGTCACTACCAGCTGACTAGACAGCTCAGCCAGAGTCAGATTCATTTTATTCATATTATAATTAACCTTGAAGTTGTTGAATCGATTTGCGATTCTACATCAATCGCAGCTCCCAGTACATCTAACTCATTTAATGAGTCCATCATTTTCAACATGTGTTCCTGTACTAATGTACCTTCAACCATCTTGGTACTAATGAGCACCCTCATGGCCGCCTGCCTAGCAGGCCTGCCCTGTTCCGCAAACATCTCTTTTAAGTTCGATATAATATCGTATGCAGTCTTATAGGATTGATGTTGGTGTTGCAAAACACTAGACATGGATGCCTGAATGTAACATCGGGCCATCTCATCATCTTTGGCCTATTTACGGTAAAGTTCATTTTTTGCTTCTAATGCATCCGGGTGAGGCTCATCAAGGGGGGTTTTGGTGAGGACATATTTATATCCTGAAGCTGTCAGGACAATATCCAGATTCCGTTTCCAGTCTACATAGTTGGTTCCCACCAACTTATTCTGGTTGAGGATGGTCACAAGTGGATTAAAAGTAGTCGAATTCATGCTTGAAATACTGTAGCACATAACCATACATTTAATTAATGAATTTAAATGACATTACGTTTAGTATTCTACCAAATTTATGTGGGAATCCTCATAACCACAAAATTCAGAATACATCGGAATCCCAATCTTCCAGGGTATGCCTCCTTGGGGAGTATGAATACCACCTAGACTGGTGCGGATCAAAGTTGGTCAAAATTGGGAGTAAGACTAACTATCCATGATCCTCATCATTCATTATTATCTAGGTATCTTATACCAAATAATGTATAACTCCCAATTAGCTTCGGTTTCTAAAATACATGAGGCAAATCTTGGGGATACTACATCATTATTTTAGTTAAGTGTGACCCACCAACTAGCATTGCATGACAACCATTGCGGGCAGCTCCTCCTTGGGGAGTGGGCCCCCGCCCCATCTCATCAACACTATCCATATGAGATCCATATCTAGTATCCAGAGAAATACAAGCCCTCCGTGGGGAACGGCCATTCTCAAGATGGCGCGAGGCTAATCTTTCCTTACAATGGACCTATGGTGGAAAACCATGGGGATTTCTAAATATAAATGCCCTGCTCCCACTTAATATTTTAGAATTGAGGATTTCCTTATAGGTATATGGGCCCATCAAATATAGATATCAAATCATCTCATGATATGACCAATGATTGGTTCCAAGTCAAGTTATTTTAAGGAAAGTCCAATTTCTAAAATTAGTGTTACCAATGGATCCATCTCATGGGCCCACCAACTCTAATTAGAACTCTTTCCAACAATTAATTTGATTTGACCAATTTTGGAATTTACTATGTTTGGATCAGATTTGAAAACTTTCTAAAACAAGCATTCATCCATAAAAAGAAAGTGCTATAATTAGAAACTAGTCCTCTCCTCCACATGGCCCATGCGGAATAGACTTCTTGGACTTCTAGACTTTCCAAAGATTTTGGATTCCTCAAACTCTTTGGGCATCTCCAAAATACCTTTTGGTAATGTCGCGACCCCGGACCGAGACCTGTTGACACCAAAAAAGTCAATATGTCTCCTCAACATAAGGCCTCGTGCAGCTGCATCCTGCTAAAAATAGGCAAGTCTACTTCACGCATCAGATTTTGTCAGAATCAGACAGAAACTGAAGGATCCTTCAAGGCAGCCAAAAGAGGGGTACACCTGAGGTTTCGGGCCATTCCGACATCGTTTGGCCTAACTTCACTGCTCCGACAGCTAAACAAGTGCTCCCATGCGGCGACATCATCAAAGACGTCAAAACTTTGATCAGAGCCTACGGATGACTCCAGAATGTCTCCAAAGGGCTTTATGCCAAATTTCAAGTCAAACCGGCAACGTTTGACCCTCCATCAATACTCGAACAGCAAAATCAAGCCTCCCGGCAGCGAAAAACATCGAAGCCATCACTCATCAAATAAAATACATGAGTGGCTTCAACATGCTTCTAAGAGGTTGCACGTCAAATTTCAGGTCATTCCGACAACGTTTGACCAGGTTTCGATGCTCCGAGAGAAAATCAAGCCTACCGGCGGCGAAGCAACCCGGGACCATGACATTCAAAACGGAGCTAATGGAACGTCTCAAAATGACTCCAATAGGCTCCCCGTCAAATTTCAGGTCAATCAGACATCGTTTGACCACATATCAAAGCTCGGCATTTTCCCCACAGCAAAATCAAGTCAAGCATCGATGGGACCCCAAACGGCTTCAAAACTCAAATAAAAGCTCATGGTTGGTCCTATCCACTGCTCAAGAAGCCTCACCTCAATTTTCAGGTCATTCCGACATCGTTTGACCTAGTTTCGACGCTTGACGGAAAATCGGCTACAAAGTCTTCGGCTTTCCCGGAAAATGGGAAACTTTGTGCTCCGATTTCGCGTGGATTGTCGTCAAGATTTCTCCGAGAAAATCAAGTCAATAATTGAGGAAAAATGTCAAGAAAAATACAGAAGAAAGAAGGAACGAAAAAGACGGAAAAACGGCCGAAAACGACGCTCGGCGACCAAACGGGCCAAAGCCCTATGGTCGCTGATGGAACGCGCTCCGAATGCCGTGGGTGCTACCGGGGTCGGTGGACGTGGGAGTCCGTCGGGTCCGGCCCTTTCGCGCCCGGGGGGCATGAAGCGTGCATCAACATTTCTTTTGTGTGGGTGTGCCAGATTTTCTATTTTACTTGGAATTGCAAGTGGTAATCCGGAGATCAACATTCGCAAGTAAAAAGGAAATCAACTTCTTTTAAGTTTTCCATTGCACAAATATTTAAGAAAAGAGATATTTTCTTGGTTTGCCGTGAAAGGCGATTTTGTTTGGCATTTATAGCCGATTTTGGCGTTTATAGCCGATTTACAATTCTCATCAATAATGAAAGACAAGAGTTGTGATTTTTGTCTCTTTTAGAAAAATACAAACTACAATGAAAAGCGAGAAAAGGAGGATCTAACTTCTCAGGATATTGTGGGGGACTCGTTCAGATTGACGGCCGCAAGCCATGTATGGGCTTCGCCATCATCCATGCAGATGAGAACAGAGGATGCTCTTGATTCGCTTGGCTTGGCTATAACCTCAGATTTTTCGGGGACAAAGACCAAGAGAAGGTCCTATGTCCAATAAAAAGCTAAGTAGACGGGCTGAAAAGCCACGTCTAAGCCATTGGAGGCAGCGGGAGAAGGCAAGGACCTTGGGGGGGTGCCCCCCAAGGGACTTTTTTCACCTTGTAGTGGTGGCCGGTGCAGAACTTCAGCAGAGTTTTTCTCTCTTTTTCTTTCTCTGGATTCTTTCCGCTCTCTTCTGATCCGATCTCTTCTTTTTTCTCCTCTCCGGATTTCAATGGAATGCTCTCCTATTTATAGGCTTTTGGTAGCCATTTAGGAGAGTTTATGAGCTTTAATTGCTTTAATGAAAGGAGTTACAAGATTTATTTCTTGATTTTGTAACTCCTTTTTCCTTGAATCTGATTGGCCGATGGAGATTGAGGGCATTTAATCACCTTAATTACCATAATGGGAGGAGTTTCATGGCTTGAATGCCATGAATCTCTTGATTTGTAACTCCCGAATGCTTGCTTCTGATTGGGCCGTCCAATAGAATGAGTTAATGACTGTCATAAAGCTAGCCAATTAACCACATTAATTGGTCGCCGAGCAGTCGAAGAGTCGCAGGCCGTGCCGTGTCTTCTGGAATTCTTCTGGCGATGATCATCGATGGATCTTCATGCTGATCGACATCGGATGAACATGTAACTTCAAACATTGATAGCTAAGAGTGGGCCAGTGACATCTGTCTTGTCGATTTCTTGATCGGTCGGACAGAAAGAGCACTTTTTTGGTCGACCGGTTGGCGATCTTGGAGCGATCACTGATGATTTTATGCTTTTGACGGCGGATCCGAGATGTCGTCGGATATGAGTCAATTTCAAGCATTAAAAATCACAATTTCAGGGAACCACAGGGGCCAAAACGCGTAAAACGCGAAAAGGGACGGAAAAACGGGTCACCGGCGAAAAATCCGGTGACCTGGACTTCCATGGTCGCCGGCGACCATGGGGCCATGGTCGCCAGCGACCATGGGCCGGCGACCCTGGGCCAGGGTCGCGGGCTGCGACCCTGGGGGTTTTTCCCCCTTTTTTGGTCCGTTTTGCGGTCTTTTTCGTCGCCGTTTTCTTTTGTATTTCTTCTCATTTATTGGCTTGATTTCCCTGTAGAAAACCTGATGAGAATCCTTGCATTTTTAAAGTGCAAAGTTTCCAATTTTCCGGGAAAGCCGAAGACTTTGTCGCGTAGAGCTGCTGATTTTCCGCCAGAAGCTGAAACTTGGTCAAACGATGTCGGAATGACCTGAAATTTGAGGTGGAGCCTCCTGAACAATAAATAAGACCAGCCATAGACTTTTGTTTGAGTTTTGAAGCCGTTTGGGGTCCCATCGATGCTTCACTTGATTTTACTGTGGGGAAAATGCCGAGCTTTGATATGTGGTCAAACGATGTCCGATTGACCTGAAATTTGACGGGGAGCCTATTGGAGTCATTTTGAGACGTTCCATGGGCTCCGTTTTGGATGTCATGGTCCCGGGTTGCTTCGCCGCTGGTAGGCTTGATTTTCTCTCGGAGCATCGAAACCTGGTCAAACGTTGTCGGAATGACCTGAAATTTGACGTGCAGCCTTTTGGAAGCATGTTGAAGCCACTCATGCACTTGGTTTGATGAGTGAAGGCTTCGGTGGTTCCCGCCGCTGAGAGGCTTGATTTTGCTGCTCGAGCATTGATGGAGGGTCAAACGTTGTCGGTTTGACTTGAAATTTGGCATGGAGCCCTTTTGAGACATGCTGGAGTCATCCGTAGGCTCTGATCGAAGTTTTGACGTCTCCGATGATGTCGCCGCCGGGAGCGCCAATTTAGCTGTCGGAGAAGCGAAGTTAGGCCAAATGATTCTGAAATGGCCCGAAACTTCATGTGTACTCTTCTCTTAGCTATCTTGAAGGATCTTGCAGTTTTTGTTTGATTCTGACAAGATTTGATTTTTTGGAGAAGTTGCATTGCCTATTTATGGCAGGTTGCGACTTCATGCAGCTTTCTTGATGTTGAAGAGGCAAAGTGACATTTTTTGGTGTCAACAAATGCCCCCTCGAGGTACAGCGACGAGTTGCTTGACTTTTGTAGTCGATGTGCCTCGAAGAGATTTTTGAAGGAGAGCTTGTGTCTTGACCAAGAGTCTTTGAGGAATCTTTCCTTTGGTAGAGTAGCCTTTGAGCTTCCAGGGGAATTTTATGGTAATGAAAGGAATCAAATACCATCTCGAGGCAAAGTTTTGAAGATGACATCAGGGATGTGGATTTGGGCTTTTGTTTTTGACCTTGTGACCTAACAAGCTGTATGTGGCAGGTTAGGAGGGTCGGGTTTTAGTTTTGACCTTGTGACCCAACAAGCTGTATGTGGCAAGTTGGGGGATCATGATTTGGTTTTTGGTTTTGGTCTTGTGACCTAACAAGCTGTATATGGCAAGTTAGGGGACCAGGATTTGGTTTTTGGTCACTTTTTGGGACTGTGTGGGTCCATTGGAGTGGTTTGGATTTTTTGTGGAATGTCAATTTCAAGATTTTGGCTCAATTTGGTTTATGAGGCTGGATGGTTTGATTTTTGGAAGCTCATGGGGCTTGGAATTTTTTGTATGGTTCAATCAACTCAAAAGAGGCATGGAACCATTTTTGTATGCTCTTGGTAAGAGGGATTTTTTCCTGACTAAAAGCCCTTTTTTTTTTTTTTTTTTTAGTGCCTAGGTGGTCAAGCCTGGCTCATATGGGCTAGCCCATGGGACCTTAATCTTTTTAGGATGGCTTAGATCTCATGTGGGGCCATTTTTGTAAAGAATATCTAAAGATATCTCACTTGGATAGAGAATATCTAAAAATATCTTTATAGGAGAGAATCTCTCATATTCCCTTAATTTGAGAGAGAATATCTCAAGGTATCTTTCCTTTTGGGAAAGAATCTCCAATCTCCTATTTTGTTGGAGAGAATCTCTCATTGATTGATTTTGGGAGAAAATCTCTCAAAGACATCTTTCTTTTTGGGAAAGAATCTTTCTAATTCCTTCTCTTTTGGTAAGGTTACTAATTAGTAGCACTTACCTTTCTTTTTTGTTTCCTTCTTTGATTTGCTCTCTTCTATAAAAGCAAGGAGGAGGCTAGATCTCTTGCTCTTCTTGCTTTCTTTTGCAACAATCTTAAGAGAGCTCCAAGACCAAGAGTTCTTCTTCTTCAAGGATCTTCAAGCTTTTTCCTTCTTCTTCTCCATCAATGGCTTCAAGTAAGTTTTCTCTCTTTTTCTTTCAAGAAAACTCCATGTAGAGAATAGGATGGTAAAAAAAGAAAGTTTCTCTCTGTTTTTTTTTTTCTTTTCTTTTTTTTTTTTCCTTTTCTGTTCTTTCTATTCTTCTCTTTTTTTCTTTTTCCACGTGATTTCTGTTTTTTTTTTTCTCCTTTTTTTTTTAGAAAGTTTCTTTTTTTTTTTTTTTGGTTATCATGATAATGCGGTTTTATGCAAATCTAGATGTTCATGCATGTACTTTTTGTAGATTGAATTTGAGAGCATGATAGCATACCTGAAAATCTTTGCAAATTTGGGAATTTGGAGCTCGCAGCGATGTTGAGCCCTTCTTGATTTTGCGGAGATTTTGAGGTTTCGAAAGTTTGGAGTTTCGGAGCTCGCAGCGATGTTGAGCCCATCTTCAAAACGTTCTATTTCTTTCGGGGCATTTCCCTTTTCTTCGGAATTGCCCCGGAACCATGCCAAAATTTCGCCAGATTTTCTTTTAGAGAAATTCTGTCATTTTGATGATGATCTTTTTTTTTCTTTTCCAACCTTTGCAGGTGGTTCCTCCAGAACGAACAAGGGTAAAGAGCCTGCTACAAGCGTACCTTGTCGATCCGCCAGATCTTCTAATGTGGCCGTTCAGCTGGCCTGGGAGAAGGTCCAGTTTGTTGAGAAGAACTTGGAAGAGTGCAATTCCCTCAATCGCGATGAGATGAGACAGCGGTTGATCGCTCTCAAGGATGAGGAGCATTATAAGATCATGGTAAGCAACCGTCCTTGGGTTATGGACGATCTGAGGGTTTTGCCCAAGCCTACCTTCTTCTTTGGAGATGCAGTCCCTGACGACTTGACATACCAAAGGAGATGTTTTCAGTTCTCTTACACAGTAGATGGTGAGGAGAGAACTATTTCCACCAGATCGTCTTTTGATCGGACCATCTCGATCCTGAGCCTTTCCCCCACGTGCTCTAAGAGGGAAGATCCTCCAAGCTGGGTGAAAAGGACCAACGTGATCAAGACCGGGGTTTTTGTTGGCGGTCCCTCCGGATATGCGGAGAAGTCGCCTGCCCAAATGGACATGTTGATGCCACCAGCGGCTATCAGGGCTCTGATTATCCGTCGGTCGATTTGGGACCGGTGGGCCTTGGCGTTTTCAGTGGTGACGGCAGCAATTGGGTGAAGCCTTTTCGACTTCGTGACCGTTTCAGTGTTGACTCCGATTGGAAGTCGTGGACTGATCGCATCCTGCTGATTGGTGGCACCATTTTGAAGGAAGCCAGGATTTTTGAAGCGGTCCGTGCTTTTAGGGAGACCGTGGCTTTTTCCGACGAGGCCTTCATGGCCATGTTCGAATCATTTCTCCCACAAACCAATACCTTCGTTGTAACGAATGGTGAGATTGGTTTTTCCTTGAAGGAGTTGAGCGCCATCACCGGATTGCCCATCCTTAGCAAACTCTACGAGGAGTTCATGCCGATTGACAGCGTCCTTGAGGAGCAGTCAGAGGAGTTCAGGCTCCTATACTTTCAGCTCGTCACCTTCTATGATTTTTTTAAGGAGGGTTCGAAAGTCAGGTCCAGCAGTTGGAAGAGTTATGGCTCTTCATTCTTCAACTTCTTTGACAGCAAAGAGTCTTCTGATAGCATGACCCGGGAAGACAGGAAGAAGACTTCGGCCATGCAGGAAGAGTTGAAGGGTTTCTTCGTGAGCACAGATGTCATTTGTTCTGACATTGCACTGCGGAGAGATCTTGCTGTTTACCTCACTTATTGGCTAGGTGAGGCTGTGTTTGCTGGTGGAGATGGGACGCACATCAGGCCGCATTGTATTTTTCCGGCTTGTCAGATGGCGTTTGGAGAGTGGCTTGCTTTGGTGCCTGCTCTTTACTCCTACTTGTGTACCGAACTACAGGCTGCTGCTTTTTTGGTTCGGCTTGGGCTCCCTATGAATAGGGTATTTTCAGCCCATATCTTTTATTCGTGGTTTGTATACCACTGTCCTGGCTTCCACCAGCTGGGTGCTGCACAGGATGATGATCCTCTGATGATTCGATTGGCTAAGGGAAAAGCCGTATCCGAATCACTTTTGTTTGCCCACATGAGGATCCGACGGTTCAGGGATGTCGAGATGGGGCAGTCTTCAGTGAAGCTTTCTCCGGAGTTGCGGAAGAAGGCTTTTGATTTTGGTGCCTCCCAAGACTCTACCAGAGTAGGGTCAGGGAGACATTATGCCTTGACAAATGCAGAGAAGGAGTGGCTTTTCAGCATACGCGTCGGCACGATGGTGTACCGCAGACATCTTTTCGTCGACATCCAGCCGTATGTACCTTCTCGCTTTGAGCTTCAGTTGGGCTTCTCTCAAGGCGTTGTTGGAGCGCCTTCGAGTATGGTGAAGCGTTTTGGGGATTTGCAGGATGGCAAAAATGCATGGGCTTTTTATAGTGCTAAAGACACTACTGCCACGATCTCTTATCCTGAGCTGTCGACTTTCCGAACTGCCGGCTTCACGAAGTGGTTCGCGGAGAGCTTTTTGGCATATCGGGGGCTTTCCAAGAAGGAGCTTGATGTAAAGCTGTCTTCGGGGAAAGGTACTGGAAAGTCGGATGGCGTCCGGCGAGAGGAAGTTTGGGCCTTCCTTTCTGGAGAGAAGCACAAGATAGGCTTTCTCGGTGACCAGGGCGTCATTGGTTCTGAAGCAATTCGGGAAGTACCTGATGAGGCTTTGGAGCAGCTAGAATAGGAGGAAGCTGAGCTCGACGCTTGGATGCAAGCGGCACAGAGGCGAGCTTCCGTGGAGTCTACTAGCAAGAGCAGACCATCCAGTGAGGAGCCAAGTGGGAGACCTGACTCTGACAGTGGGGCAGGATCTTCTAGGAAGCGAACCCACAGAAGTAAGAGGAAGAGGAGTCAACGTTACACGGGGCGGGACGAAGACTCTCCTGGTGTGGAAGTCCCTCTCACTGTCAATGAGGAGGTGCCAGGGGAAGCTGACGAACCTCCGGGGAAGAGGATTCGGGAAGAAGAGACCATCGGTGAAGGTATGATTCTTCCTTTTTCTTTTTCTGCTTTTTTCATGGGGCTTTCCATGTTCTGATTTGTTTTCTCACCCTGCTGCTGCTTTTTTTTTTTAGCAGAGGAAGAAGACTTGGCGATACCTGAGGTTCCAACCGATGAGGCGGTGATGGAGCCGGTTATGGCATCTGAAGAAGAACCGATGGACTCTGGAATGACTCCGGAATCTCCAATTGGTATAACTTCTTTTGCTTTCTCTCTTTTTTTTTTTTTTTTTTTTTTGCCTGCGACTTGATTTGCTAACATTTTTTCTTGTCAGCTGACTTGCCACAGGATTCCGATGACTTTGAACCATCAATGGACGCAAATGTTGATGATGCTTCCGATGAGTTCATGGAGGAAGAGAGTGTTCCGCCAGTCATCAAAGAAGGTACTTTGTAGTGATGACCCTGATGATGTTTTTTTTTTTTTTTTTTTTTTTACAGGATCATATTCATACCTTTTTGTGTTTCATTTGCAGGTTTTGAAGTGACAGAAGAGAGTCCATCGCTTTCTTCAGAACCAGAGCAAGGGATGCCAGAGGTCGATCCGGAGGTAGAGACTCCTACAACCAGTTCTGACGCGATAGAGGAGATACCTCGTGCTGAGATTCCTTCTCCAGTGGCTCCAAGTGGAAAGAGTTCTTTTGTTACTCTTCCAATGGGACATGACATGAGCAGTCGATCAACGGAGAAGGGTGAATCTTCATCCAGTTTGTCTCTTCAATTTGCGAAGAAGGTGCTGGCTCGGGTTTTGAGTTCTTGGATCGAGACTCTCTTTTCTGGACACCTGGATGCCGGATTTGGCATGATCCCACATGTACAGGAGATTCTCACTGATACCGAAGAGGTTGGTCTGGATGTCACAGGTGCCAGGGCGATCGTTGATAGGATCATTGCACTGGGTGACAAGTGGTTTGAGACCATGGATTTTCCTGACGACCAATTCTTCAAGGAGAAGTTCTTGGACCCTGCTGATAAGGCTAAGTCTGACCTAAATGAGGCTACACAAAGCAAGAAGCAGCTAGTTCGGGAGAAGAACTTGGAAGAGCTAGCCATCATCGGATTGAGGCATGACCTTAACATCCTTGATAGGGAAGTTGAGGAGGCCAGGAAACGTCTTGAGCATTTGAAGGCGCAAGTCGCTGCCAAGTGGGCTGCTATAACAGAGGCTCGTGACAGGGAGAGTGCTCTGATTCGCAGGGTTGCAGATGCCGGTCAAGTTCTCGAGAGGAGGACTCAAGAAAACGAACAATGGCAAACTGCTGGGGAAAGGCTTCCCGGTGTAAAAGAAGGGTTATGGCATTCGCCAGCATCTCATGGCAAGTTCCTGAAGAAGTGTGCCTTGGAAACTCTGACGGCTGAGGCCAAAAGTTTGCTTGAGGAGCTGAAGCTTTGGCTGGAGACCATTTTTGGCTGAGCTCCTGATTTTTTGTAGCAGAAACCATTCTTCTTTTTTTTTGGTACCACATGTATATTTTTTTGGTACTCTTTTTTTTGTGTAGTGCTTGTGAACACTTTTTTTTTTTTTTTTTTTGCTTTGGTACCACATGTATTTTTTTGGTACTTTTCTTTTTTTTTTTTCCCTACGCTCACTCAAATCTTTTTGTGATGAAAGCAATTGCTAAATGGGATTTGATCAAAAGCTTTGTCATTTGTGAAAATCTTTTGTCAAATGGGAGCCTGATTTTGGTTGTGGCGTGAAAGCCGATTTTGAGATGGCATGGAAGCCGAAATTTTATGGCGTAAAAGCCAAAATTTGGGTTGGCATGGAAGCCGAAATTTTGTGGCATTTACAGCCAGTTTGGTGGCATTGATTGCCAATTTGTGGCATTGATAGCCGGTTTGGTGGCATTGATAGCCGGGTTTTTTGAAAGCCAAGTTTTGGTTTGTCGGCGTGAAAGCCAATTTTTTGTGGCATTGATAGCCGGTTTGTGGCATTTATAGCCGGTTTTGGCGTTTATAGCCGAGTTTTGGCGTTTATAGCCAGATTTTGGCGTTTATAGCCGAGTTTTGGTTTTCAAAATGCAGGTATCGACCAAATGTCGCCTCCCCGCTGAATGGTCTTGCAAGTATCGATGGAATGTCGCTTCCTTGCTCATTCGGTTTTGCGAGTATTAATGGAATGTCACTTCCTCGCGGGTTAGGTTTTGCAAGTATCGATGGAATGTCACTTCCTCGCGAATTGGGGTGCAAATATCGACTAAGCGTCGCTTCCCTGCTTTTCCTAAAACTTTTGGTTTCGCGGGTACTGACTTGATGTCATTTCTCCGCGATTTTTGAAATTTGAGGTTTTCTCGAACCATTTGAAATTTGGGTTGTGGATAGCAACTGGTATGTTACATCTCCATGATTTTTGAAATTGGGTTGTGGATATCAACTGGTTTGTTGCTTCTCCACGATTTTAGGTTTTCTCGAACCTTTGAAATTTGGGTTGTGGATATGAACTGAAATGTTGTGTCTCCACGATTTTAGAGGTTTTGGAAGTATCGAATGGGGTTCGCATCCTTCCGATTTTTTTGAGTTTCGCGAGTATCGACTAAGTATCACTTCCCCGCGGTTTTTGAAAAACCAATTTTTTTGTTTAAAGACACGAGGGTCGTGAATTTTGACCTAAAACCATTTGGCGGTAAAAGGTAAGGTGGACTAGAGTGGAAATCCCTGAATCCAGATTTTTGTTTCAAACCATGAATTTTGGTTCAAGGATCGAAAGTTTTGGTCAAGTCAGGGAGAGGCTCCTAAACTTGGATTTTTTTTTTTTGTTTTTGAACAATGAAACGATAAAAGTAAGCATTGTTTTTGAATCTCTAGAAATTTTGACATTTGATATGAAAATTCTAAAGAGAGTGGGTTTGACGAGCGAGTACCTGAGAACAGGTTTTGGCCATACAGGCATTGCTCTTACCCAGTTGGGTAAGTCTTCAAGGGTAGTACCGCTTCAAGAACTTGCTGTTGATAGGCAGCATACATCTGTCGCCTTCCATGTTTAGGAGGGCATATGTGCCGTTAGAGAAGACCTTGTCGATGACGTAGGGTCCCTCCCATTTTGGTTCAAACTTGCCTTTGGACTTGTGAGCGAAGACCATTGGTCTTTTTACCGCAAGAACCAAGTCACCCTTTTTGTAGGCGCGTTGCCTGACCTTTTTGTCAAAAGATCCTGCCATGCGTGCTTGGTAAAGTTCAATGCTTTGTCGAGCTTCGAGCCGTCTCTCGTCGAGATTGTCCAGCTCATGGAGTCGCAATTTGACATTGCTTTCTTGAGTCATGTCATTTTGTATACCCTCAGAGAAGGAATTTGTACCTCTAGGGGCACGACAGCTTCGCATCCATAGACTAAGGAGAATGGTGTGCTATGGGTTGGTCCTCGAACGGTGGTTCGATAGGCCCACAAAGCTTCAGACAATTTATCGCTCCAGTCTCTTTTGTGACTAGAGACCATTTTCTTGAGGATTTTGCAGAGTGTCTTGTTGAAGGCTTCTGCTAATCCGTTTGCTGCCGGATTGTATGGAGTCGAAGGACAGCTTTGAATTTTGTATTTGTCGCAGAACCTGTAGAATCGATGATCCCGGAATTGTGGTCCGTTATCATGGACGAATCTTTTGGGTATGCCGAAACGACAAATGATGTTGGTGCGTAGGAATTGAAGGACTGATGAGGTCTTCATTTCGTTGAACGCAAATGCTTCTAACCACTTGGAGAAATAATCCGTAGCGGCGAAGATGAAGCGATGACCTTTGCTTGAAGGGGGAGAAATAGGACCTATGATGTCCATACCCCAGGCTTCGAAAGGCCACGAGATTGCTGTAGGGTGTAGCCATTCCGGAGGCATGTGAATGTAATCTCCATGAACTTGGCATAGCTGGCAGCGTTTGGCAAATTGCATTGCGTCGGGTACCATGGTAGGCCAATAGTAACCTAACCTTTTTATCTGATCATAGAGCTTAGGACCTGCCTGATGGGTGTAAGACCCCGACCCTCAATTTTTGGGTTTAGCATTGTTTTAATTGTGATTTAGCTTTTTAAACAAGATTAGAGATGACTTGACTTTGTTTTTGAGTTTGAATAGATTTTTCATAACTTTTGAGAGTTTTA
Organism: Umbellularia californica; assembly: GCA_028538565.1. NCBI lineage: Eukaryota > Viridiplantae > Streptophyta > Magnoliopsida > Laurales > Lauraceae > Umbellularia > Umbellularia californica. The sequence goes on along the minus strand of JAPQWN010000004.1, from coordinate 27,154,757 downwards.
AAAGACCATTGACTTTGTTTTGATCCGACCCTTGTAAATTGTATTTTTGTGAGAATTTATTATTTGTTTCTAAAAATTCCAAATTTTATTCCTTTTGACTCATTTTATTGTTATAAACAACTTTCATGTTTTGACCATCTTGATTTAATACTCAGAAATCGCGTTTTTCGAGAAAAAGGGCAAAAATGACAATTTTCACTAAATCTGTCCATGAATTTCGAAAATTCCAGAAATTGGGGAAAATATACTTTTTGAAAACTAGATTTTTCGACGATCGTTTTGTTCTTCTTCGTCGATTTCATCCGGGGTCCGCAAGACCAAGTTTTAATCGTTTCAAGTTCTACTGCATTGGGACCCACCCTCCAGACACTATAAAAGGTCTCTTACTCTCTCTCCTCCATTTTCTTCTTCCATTTTCCTGCAACCGGTCCTTGCTTTGCCCTAGAGTGGAGTGGAGAAGGCAGCCCTTTTCTTGACCTTTTCTTCCTTGGATCTTCCATCAAGAGAGCTCCAATCTCAAATCCGACTCCGCCATTTTCTTCCTCTCTTCGCAAGCTTCGATTGGACCCGTTTTTGAGCCAAATCCCCGACACTATTCATCGTCTTCAACCTCCATTCTTCTTGTTTGGCTAGCAAAAGGTTAGGGCTCTTGTTCCTCTTTTCATTTGGTGTTCTTTTAGTTCATTTAGAACTTGTTTTCTATGTTTTCAAACCCATCTTCGAAATGGGGCTTTGTAGTGACAAAAATGGTGATTTTTATGTGCTTTCTTTTGGGGCTTTTGTGTAGATTTCGTGGATCAACTCTTTGATTTGGATTTGTGAAAGTTTTGCTTGGCATTTGGACAAAGGCAAGTGATCTCTATAGGATTTCTTATGTATATTGCTTATGTTTGCATTAGGGTTTCAATATCTTCATTAAGACATGTTTTCCTATGTTTAGTTTATAATACAAGTCATGTTATACTCTTTCAAGTCATGAGTTTTGGCTTCTTCATTTGTATTGTTAGCAATGATTTTGCAAGCTCTTGGAATCATGTTTAATCTTGTTAGTTTTTATGATTTTATACCTTAAAATGTCTTGATGTTTCTCTTTGGAATAAATGGACAAATTATGGATGGAATGCTCTATAATGTGTGAAATGTATCCCTTGGAAAGCATGAAGGCTTGGGGAGTGCAGGTGGTTCGAATATGTGAATAAAGAAGGGAAGAAGTTGTGAAAAATCTGTACAGAAATGCACTGCCCGTGCCTGTCGGTCAGCTGTCGGTCCAACTTCGGTCGACCGACAGGTCGACCGACACCAACCGAAATCTGTCGGTTCAATTTCCAGAGAGCAACATTTTTGTCAGGTCATCCGTCGGCCAAGCCTTCGGTCGACCGAGGATCTGTCGGTTTGAATTCCAGAGAGCAACAATTCTGGGCTGGGATCTGTCGGTCAAGCCTTCGGTCAACCGACAGATCGACCTCGGTTAACCGACGGTTAACCGAGAGTTGACCGACAGTTACAAAAAAAAGTACTGTTTTGAAGGACTTTTGCGAGAAGGAAAACTAGACTAGGTTTTAGACCTTTTTATTGACCTTGTGCACTTGGAATTCCAAAATGTACTATAACTTCTGGGGCACCAAACCTTATTTAAACTTCGACATTTGGGTTTCAACTCCACAAGGGTCAATGAATGGTCTTAGCCTAAACTTGATAGATTTCGTGTTTGAACTTCCGTTCTGATGTTACGTACATCATCGTGTACTCGCCTTGAATTTCAAGTATAAGTTGTTTGAAGATTTGTTTCGAGAACCAAGAATCTTGTTTTGATACTTCGTGTTTCATCGTGTATTTGGCCGAATTTCAAGTATAAGCTTGTATTTAAGACGTGTTTCAAGAATCGTGTTTCAAGAAAGAAAAAGGGAATCATTTCTTCAGTTTGTTAAGCATTTTATATTATGCTATCGTGCTAGCCTTGTCGTGACGTGTTTGACAAATGATTTCCCTCTTGTTTTGTCGTGCTCTCGAACGTGTATCGCCATGTTTTATGCATTCATGATATAAGTGATTTCACTGAGCTTGGACCGCCCTTTTAGCTTGATCCACTACCTGGGGGTCCTTAAACTCGTGGACTGTCTGCAGACTAGTCGTGTCTTGAATTGACACATCGTGCGTGTTCTTGGTCCGGTTCCGCGGCCGGATACCCCGTCTACCTTGTGTGGCGTGGGATCTTGTTTCTTGTCGTGCTTGTCTTGCGTGCTTACTCTTATCATCATGTATGATGGAGAAAGGATGGGCTCTTTGTGGATTTACTAATCATGATATTATATGTATTCATACCTTGTTTCGTATATCGTGCATGCACTAGTGATTTCGTGATAAGTATCTTGTACATGCATTGTTTTTAAATCTTGTAAACTTGTTTCAAGTTCAATGAAGTGTTTTTAGTTCTTGTTTCCTTTAAACTTCGGTTTTGTTTATGCTCTTGCCTATATTGATTACCTGCCAGACCGTCGTGTCTGATATACTTCTGCTTTGGTGCTCTAGATAGCAGGTCCTTGTTTTGAGCTAGTTCGCGTGCGGAGGGCTGTTGAGCCACGAGTTTTGCAGTCTTGTAGTGTCAGCGATGTCATGTTGACGTCATGCTTGACTCCGGAGTTACGTTATACCATTGGGTAGTATTTGTTCTAGCTTGTTATTTTGTACGGCTTTTGTTAGCCTGTTTCTTGGGAATTGTACTTAATGCACTTGTTAATTTGTAACTTGAATATGTTGGGTAATGATAAGCCTGTTACTGTCAGCTCTGTATATCTTGATATTATGAATTGTTCCAGTCTGAATTTAAATAGGTCTATGACAATCTTGTGCTGACAGATCGAGTACGACACGGAACCCGATGGATATGGATTCCGGGTCGTAACGTCTTGTATAGCTTCCGCGAAATATTTTGATGTGTTGTGAATTTTGTTATCCTCACACACGCGGATCCTGGGAGGGGAAATACTACAAATTCTCCCCATGCTCGCGTCCCCGAGATCGGATCCCGGTTTTGGGGGCGCGACAGACTGGTATCAGAGCGGGCAGGTTTCTAGGAAATAAAACACTCTAGTAACCTTAAGACGTGTGGTGAGGACTCCTTAATTCGTGTGGATTTTGTTTTGGCTAGCCATTGTTTGTTTTATCAGCTCGGTTTGTTTTCTTCTAGTGGGGGAGACCCTCTTTGTCTCGTGTTCTTGTCCTTGTTGTTAGGGAATTTGGAGGACCAAATTCTTTTCTAGTGGGGGAGGATTTAATGTATCCGTACCCATATTTAGTATCTTTTGCTTGTTTTTGTGTCAAAGAGTCGATGTTTTGTGGACTTAGCGTGTGGTCCTCGAAGGACTTTGGCAGAATTTTCAGCTTTTCGATGTCGCAGATGGAGTTAGCAAGGGAATTTGTGAGCAGTTGTTAGTCAGCAAGTTATGTGAATGGCATATCAAGATCCAATTATAGTTGATCGTGTATCGTCAGATGGTGTGTTAGACAAGTAAGTGCAGATTTTTGGATAAACTTGGATTATCTTCCTAAGTTAGAAGGCTCCAAAAGCCGGATAAGTGGTGGACTTTATGAGGTTTGAGGTGATTTTCAGTGGTACGGCTCCAAGAAGATGTGAGAAAGTTAGAAACTTCTCGAGTATTGATGAATTTGTGACGGAGAATTGTTCGAGGAAGTTCAACAATTGTAGCTATAGTGGTGAAGTTGACTCAGCGAGGTGTATCAGTGAACGGTTAGAAGCATGAGAATTCAGTTTTTGGCAAAGTGTAGATAGTAGTATGCAGAATTGATTGTTACCTGGTTACATGATAGAGCAAATTTTGCAGACTTTACCGACTTGTAAAACATTAGTTTGGGCAGAGTACAGATGCAAGCTGAAGAATCATAACCTATGGACAAGGTCAGTTGAAAGATATAGAAAAGAATGAAACATGTGCGAGGCTTGAGGATGGTGAACCTGAAACAGAGACAGAAGATTGAGCAACCAAGGTTTGATTTGAGCAGTTTCGAGATTTAAATGCAGAGTTATAACCGTTGAGGTGACGCGAAGTGAACAAACATGTTTGGTTAGGAATCGATTATTATGCAGAGGACAAATGGCAACTGGACAGAAAGAGTCAGAGTAACAAGAACTTTTGGTTATTTTGAAGAAAGACTTTATTCTAGGATTGTGGACACGAATCGAGCTCGCAAGGTCAGCTATGCATGCCTGGGTAAAAGACCGGAAGACAGAGACAGAGTTTGATAGAAGCACACCTTACGAAGTTTGGAAATGTGGAGTAGCATAACTGTTAGAATGTTAGCAGGTTTGGTCAGAGCTGGAAACCTACAGAGTTGTGAACCTCTTGGTTGAACAAGCAAACAGAGATGACAGAAGTGTACCGAGGACTGGACGACATTGCCCAAAGTAAGACACATCTGGTAGTACTCAGCGTCGCCAATTTTCTGAAACCAAGGGTAGATAGGAGAATTAGTAAGAGCATGTGGTAGGATTGTTTCAAGGCTTGGGTTGGAGATTTTGACTTTCCATAGAAGGATACCAAGTTGACAGATATTTTGTTGATAACGCATCTTCAGATAAGAGATCTAGAACAACAGGCAGATAGAATCAGATGTGAACAGGAACTCTGAGTATAGCACAGAAAGGTTGGACTCCAAGACTTTAAACACAGATTTGAATTCTAAGACCAGTTATGCATGTCAATGGTAAGAGATTTAGAAATAAGATTTGAAAGAGGCAAACCATACGAAGTGTTGAAACTCAGAGCAGCTCAGCAGGTTATGGCAGTTTAGCATCTGGTTTGTAGTAGTGAAGTATCTGAGTTGTAACCGACTGAATCAGAAACAGGACACTTATAGAATTTTATAAGACGTGACAGCATAGTTTCAAGAATTTGGATAACATAGATAGAGGATGGAAGAGACTGGTACGTGGTAGCACTTCAGCTTCGCCAATTCTTCGAAGACCAGGAACCAGAATCTGAGTAGTACAGTGAGAGCAGATATATGGGATTCCAGAATTTCTCCGGGATGAAGATTATTTCAGAGAAAGCATGTCTACGATCACATCTACATGAAAATGTCAGGATCATCGTGTACATCTCGGTATAACAGTGGGCATAAAAATTTCGGGGTGATAGAGTGAGACAGAACTCGCTGCTTCTCAGACAGACAGTGATTAACAAAGTTAGTAAAAGAGATGATCCAGTGTAAGGACGTCAAATGACCACCGAAGGATGACTAGAGAAGTTATTGAACATTGGATTTGTTAGAAGAGTAGGTTGTTGGACAGATATGTGTGATAGTGTGAAGTTGTCAATCGAATCAGACGTGTTGTTGCCGGCGCTTCTCTTTGTCAGGATTGATCAGGGATAGCTCAGTTTTCGAGGTTCAACTTAGGGTGTCAGTGTTTTCTTTGGTCTTTGAGTCTTCGGTGTCTTCTTTAGTCTTTGGGTCTTCAGTGTTTTCTTTGATCTTTTGAGTTTTTGATTTTTGATTTGGTTTAGACCATTTGGAGGACCAAATGGATTCTAAGGGGGGGAGGATGTAAGACCCCGACCCTCAATTTTTGGGTTTAGCATTGTTTTAATTGTGATTTAGCTTTTTAAACAAGATTAGAGATGACTTGACTTTGTTTTTGAGTTTGAATAGATTTTTCATAACTTTTGAGAGTTTTAAAAGACCATTGACTTTGTTTTGATCCGACCCTTGTAAATTGTATTTTTGTGAGAATTTATTATTTGTTTCTAAAAATTCCAAATTTTATTCCTTTTGACTCATTTTATTGTTATAAACAACTTTCATGTTTTGACCATCTTGATTTAATACTCAGAAATCGCGTTTTTCGAGAAAAAGGGCAAAAATGACAATTTTCACTAAATCTGTCCATGAATTTCGAAAATTCCAGAAATTGGGGAAAATATACTTTTTGAAAACTAGATTTTTCGACGATCGTTTTGTTCTTCTTCGTCGATTTCATCCGGGGTCCGCAAGACCAAGTTTTAATCGTTTCAAGTTCTACTGCATTGGGACCCACCCTCCAGACACTATAAAAGGTCTCTTACTCTCTCTCCTCCATTTTCTTCTTCCATTTTCCTGCAACCGGTCCTTGCTTTGCCCTAGAGTGGAGTGGAGAAGGCAGCCCTTTTCTTGACCTTTTCTTCCTTGGATCTTCCATCAAGAGAGCTCCAATCTCAAATCCGACTCCGCCATTTTCTTCCTCTCTTCGCAAGCTTCGATTGGACCCGTTTTTGAGCCAAATCCCCGACACTATTCATCGTCTTCAACCTCCATTCTTCTTGTTTGGCTAGCAAAAGGTTAGGGCTCTTGTTCCTCTTTTCATTTGGTGTTCTTTTAGTTCATTTAGAACTTGTTTTCTATGTTTTCAAACCCATCTTCGAAATGGGGCTTTGTAGTGACAAAAATGGTGATTTTTATGTGCTTTCTTTTGGGGCTTTTGTGTAGATTTCGTGGATCAACTCTTTGATTTGGATTTGTGAAAGTTTTGCTTGGCATTTGGACAAAGGCAAGTGATCTCTATAGGATTTCTTATGTATATTGCTTATGTTTGCATTAGGGTTTCAATATCTTCATTAAGACATGTTTTCCTATGTTTAGTTTATAATACAAGTCATGTTATACTCTTTCAAGTCATGAGTTTTGGCTTCTTCATTTGTATTGTTAGCAATGATTTTGCAAGCTCTTGGAATCATGTTTAATCTTGTTAGTTTTTATGATTTTATACCTTAAAATGTCTTGATGTTTCTCTTTGGAATAAATGGACAAATTATGGATGGAATGCTCTATAATGTGTGAAATGTATCCCTTGGAAAGCATGAAGGCTTGGGGAGTGCAGGTGGTTCGAATATGTGAATAAAGAAGGGAAGAAGTTGTGAAAAATCTGTACAGAAATGCACTGCCCGTGCCTGTCGGTCAGCTGTCGGTCCAACTTCGGTCGACCGACAGGTCGACCGACACCAACCGAAATCTGTCGGTTCAATTTCCAGAGAGCAACATTTTTGTCAGGTCATCCGTCGGCCAAGCCTTCGGTCGACCGAGGATCTGTCGGTTTGAATTCCAGAGAGCAACAATTCTGGGCTGGGATCTGTCGGTCAAGCCTTCGGTCAACCGACAGATCGACCTCGGTTAACCGACGGTTAACCGAGAGTTGACCGACAGTTACAAAAAAAAGTACTGTTTTGAAGGACTTTTGCGAGAAGGAAAACTAGACTAGGTTTTAGACCTTTTTATTGACCTTGTGCACTTGGAATTCCAAAATGTACTATAACTTCTGGGGCACCAAACCTTATTTAAACTTCGACATTTGGGTTTCAACTCCACAAGGGTCAATGAATGGTCTTAGCCTAAACTTGATAGATTTCGTGTTTGAACTTCCGTTCTGATGTTACGTACATCATCGTGTACTCGCCTTGAATTTCAAGTATAAGTTGTTTGAAGATTTGTTTCGAGAACCAAGAATCTTGTTTTGATACTTCGTGTTTCATCGTGTATTTGGCCGAATTTCAAGTATAAGCTTGTATTTAAGACGTGTTTCAAGAATCGTGTTTCAAGAAAGAAAAAGGGAATCATTTCTTCAGTTTGTTAAGCATTTTATATTATGCTATCGTGCTAGCCTTGTCGTGACGTGTTTGACAAATGATTTCCCTCTTGTTTTGTCGTGCTCTCGAACGTGTATCGCCATGTTTTATGCATTCATGATATAAGTGATTTCACTGAGCTTGGACCGCCCTTTTAGCTTGATCCACTACCTGGGGGTCCTTAAACTCGTGGACTGTCTGCAGACTAGTCGTGTCTTGAATTGACACATCGTGCGTGTTCTTGGTCCGGTTCCGCGGCCGGATACCCCGTCTACCTTGTGTGGCGTGGGATCTTGTTTCTTGTCGTGCTTGTCTTGCGTGCTTACTCTTATCATCATGTATGATGGAGAAAGGATGGGCTCTTTGTGGATTTACTAATCATGATATTATATGTATTCATACCTTGTTTCGTATATCGTGCATGCACTAGTGATTTCGTGATAAGTATCTTGTACATGCATTGTTTTTAAATCTTGTAAACTTGTTTCAAGTTCAATGAAGTGTTTTTAGTTCTTGTTTCCTTTAAACTTCGGTTTTGTTTATGCTCTTGCCTATATTGATTACCTGCCAGACCGTCGTGTCTGATATACTTCTGCTTTGGTGCTCTAGATAGCAGGTCCTTGTTTTGAGCTAGTTCGCGTGCGGAGGGCTGTTGAGCCACGAGTTTTGCAGTCTTGTAGTGTCAGCGATGTCATGTTGACGTCATGCTTGACTCCGGAGTTACGTTATACCATTGGGTAGTATTTGTTCTAGCTTGTTATTTTGTACGGCTTTTGTTAGCCTGTTTCTTGGGAATTGTACTTAATGCACTTGTTAATTTGTAACTTGAATATGTTGGGTAATGATAAGCCTGTTACTGTCAGCTCTGTATATCTTGATATTATGAATTGTTCCAGTCTGAATTTAAATAGGTCTATGACAATCTTGTGCTGACAGATCGAGTACGACACGGAACCCGATGGATATGGATTCCGGGTCGTAACGTCTTGTATAGCTTCCGCGAAATATTTTGATGTGTTGTGAATTTTGTTATCCTCACACACGCGGATCCTGGGAGGGGAAATACTACAAATTCTCCCCATGCTCGCGTCCCCGAGATCGGATCCCGGTTTTGGGGGCGCGACAATGGGCTCCACAAAGACCAGCATGAACTTCTTTAAGTGTTTCTTCGGCCTCTTGTTGTGACAAGCAGCGTGGAAGTACTCCGTTGAAGGATTTCCTGTAGAGGATTTTTGAAGGAATATCCAAATGAAAGTTTGGGGCTCGCCTTTGAATGCTTACCCGTTCTTTTGGATCTTCAGGTAGGATTCGGAACATAGTGTAATCAATGAACGGATCCCTCCAGTCGCCGATTGAAGTTTGAAGGATAGAGATCCGACTTCCAACCACTTGGTGGCATTCAGCAACTGCTTGGTGTGTGTTAAGAGGAGGGAGGATCTTTCTCTCACACACTGTAATTTGCATGTTTTCCCCTTCTTGAATTGCCATAGATGCAGCAAGTCCAGCCAGGGCATCTGCACGGATGTTTTCACCTCTACGAATGTGGGTGATATTGCAGATGTAAAACTTTTGCAGAAGCGATTGTGCCTTATTATAGTAAGGCAGCAGATCAGGCTTCCTGACTTCATATTTCTGATTCATCTGGTTGACGATCAGTTGAGAGTCTCCAAAGACTTCCAGCATGGTGATACCGGATTCAATGGCGAGTTCCAATCCTAGGATCAGAGCTTGGTATTCAGCTGCATTGTTTGTGCATGGTTCCAGTAGCGAGAAAGCGTGTGGAATCATGTATTTGTCGGGGCTAACAAAGAGGATGCCAACTCCTGAGATCAGCTTTCTTTTTTCATTTATCCTGGTTGCACCGTCAAAGTACATGTCCCAGGAGGCATTTGGTGAGGAAGTCTCCACGTTGTAGACAGGTTCATCTGGGAGATCATCTCTGAGTGGAGAATCTTTAGGCAATGGATGCTCTGCGAGGAAATCTGCTAGAGCTTGGCCTTTGATTGCTTTTTGTGGCACATATCTAATATCAAATTGTGATAGAAGGATGGACCATTTTGCCAGTCGGGCATTGAGAGAACCTGTCTTTGTGACAAGGACCTTCAAGAGGTTAATCCTCGAGACCAGGTAGGCTGTGTTGGAAAGCAAGTAGTGACGTAGCTTTTGTACGGCGAACATACTGCAAGGCATTCTTTTTCGACTGGAGAGTAACGATGCTCTGCACCTACCAGCATGCGGCTGAGGTAGTATAGAGCAGCTTCTTTTCTTTCATCATTCTCTTGTACAAGCAGAGCACCTACAGAATGATCAAGAGCTCTTGTGTACAAGATGAATGGTTTTCCAGTGGCAGGGGCAGCTAACACTGGAGGTTTGGTCAGGTATGACTTGATATCTTGAAATGCGGCTTCACAGTCGGCATCCCAGACAAAGTCTACACCCTTTTTCATCAATCGAAAGAATGGACGGCATTTCCCCGAAAGATTGGAGATGAACCGTCTGATGTAAGCCAATCTCCCTTGGAGCCCTTTTAATTCTCTCAAGGTTCTTGGAGTGGGCATTTCTAGAATAGCCTTGACTTTTATGGGGTCGAGTTCTATTCTAGCTTTCCGAACAAGGAATCCGAGAAACTTACCCGACGAGACGCCGAAGAAGCATTTTAGAGGATTCATCCACAGTTTGTGTTTGCGGAGTCGGAGGAAGACTTCCCGAAGATCTTTGAGATGGTCTTCTTTTCTTCTGCTTTTGACGGCGAGGTCATCAACGTAACATTCGACCGTCTTGTGCTGCATATCTTGGAATATTTTCATCATAGCCCTCTGATATGTGGCACCAGCATTTTTCAGACCAAATGGCATGACAGTGCAGCAATACACGCCAAATGGAGTCCGAAATGAAGTGTGCTTTTCATCTTCATGATACATCTTTATCTGATTGTAGCCAGAGAAGCCATCCATGAATGTCATTCGCTCGAATCCGCAGGTATTGTCAATCATTACCTCTGGTATGGGGAGCGGGAATTCATCTTTAGGGCAAGTGCCATTCAAGTCTCTATAGTCAATACAGACCCTGATCTGCCCATTTTTCTTTGTCACGGGGACAATGTTGGCCAGCCATTCTGGATGTTGTTCCTCACGGATGAAGCCGACGCTTTTGAGCTTTTGAACTTCTTGTTCAATTTTATCCATCACATCTGGACGGAATCTTCTTTGGCCCTGTTTGACAGGCTTGATTTCTTCTTGAAGATTGAGTTTGTGGACTGCTACTTTGGGGTCTAAACCAGGCATTTCAGCGTAGGACCATGCAAAGCAATCAACGAACTCACGAAGAAAAGCGATATACTCGGGTAACTCATCATCCTTTATATTCTTGCTTATGAATACAGGACGTGGGTTATCAGGTGTTCCCAAGTTTATCTTTTGAACAGGATCTTCTGTTAGAAGGTTCGAAGGTGGTTCCTCCACAATATTTTCGGAGGCTTCCAGCTCAACAAAACCTTCTGGGATTCCAAGGGCACTTGTAGACCGAGGGTTTGTTCCTTTCCACGGGTCTTCTTGATTGGTGATCTTCTCAAGGCTTGCTATGAGATGGTCCCAATTGCCTGTTGAAACTGGGTCGAAGTAAGGTACTTCTTTTGGAGACGAGGGCTCTTCTGGGTCAGAGTAGCACAAGTCTGTATTATCGGACGATTCCTCTTTATCATCAGAGAAATCGTACCAATTGGATGAGCTTCCTGGATCTTTGTCAGGTAACTCTTTAAAGAGATATCCAGGGAGATCGATGTTTTCATGGACTTGAGATGTTGAGGCTTGGTCTGTAAAACGACTTTTAAGCTTTTGTATCAACTATCTCAGAGGAGTGTCGGGATCATACCCTAACCCAAATGAAGACTTTTCTACATGACCGTAGAGTCTCCAATCTTCCAGCTGGCTTTTGGTCAAGGCGGGCCCCAATGGCGTGAGAATACCGCGGTCTTCTCCCAAACCGACTGGGTTTTGAGCATCATAGCCCATTTTCTTCATAATTGCTTGTGCCACAAGACTATATAGAGATAGCTGAGGCATACCTTCATTTTGGAAAGGTTCCAGCATGGAGTTTGATGAAGAAGCATCCGATCTATGGAAGAAGATCGGCTTTTGCTTTGGTGATGTTGTCGGAACAACAAAGGTAGCAGACGTAGGATCTTCTACATCAGCAGGTGTCTCCGTCGGAGTGAGAGCAGGCTGAACATGCTGAGCGTCAGTTTGGCTTGACGATGCATCTTCTTCTGGCTCTGAGTCCGAGTCTGTGTCTTGCATGATAGACACGAGAGAAACAACAAATTTGCCCCCAGGCTTTTGCTTTGCCTTCTTCACTCTGGTTGTGATGACCAAAGGTTTTGAAGATTTGAGGGAGATGACGAAGGGAGATTGACTACTCTCTTCTAATTTGCCGAAGGGTTTGTTTTCTTCCGGTGATTTTTGAGGAGCCTTGCCTTTATCTTTCTGGAGATTTTCAGCAGGGGGTGCTATTTCCTCTTCTTCTTTTTCTCCTTCATACATCTGGGAGTCTGCGAAGTGGACTTCTTTACCTTTGAAAGGTTTTCTGTCCGCAAAGACACGATATACCATGCCGTCGTCGCCGATGAACTTGATGCATTGATGTAGAGTTGAAGGGACAACACCATTCTCGTGTATCCAGGGGCGTCCGAGAAGGATGTTGTAGCATGAAGGGGTTTTTATTGCATACACAGTGACTTCAGAGATAAGATCACCGATTTGCAATTTGAACCTGATTTTGCTGATAGGCCTTTAAGTACTCCCATCGTATCCAAAGATAGATACAGATGTGTGGCTTAGCTTGCTGGGTGGGATGCCCAACTCTTCGAGAGCCGAAGTGGAGATGAGGTTGAGTGCAGAACCTGGGTCGACCTGAACCCTGTGTATAGGCATTTCCTTGATGTACCCTGTGAAGTACAGGGGTCGGTTGTGCCTTGCTTCGCCAAGTAGGAGGTCGTCCTTTGTGAAGGCGATGGTTGCACTGGCTGCTTTTTGCACCGAGAGGCATTCAATGCATGATCCCTCAGTTTTCTTTTCTCCCTTTGAGGAAGTTTCAGAGTTTTTGACCCGGTAGTCCATTTCAATTTGGAGGACTTGCGGGGCATGTTTGTCGACATCCTCATTCAGTTTTTGTAATTCTGAGATGAGATTATCACGAGTGCGTGGAGACATTCGTAATAAATCCAGGATGTGCAGTCGTGCAGGTATGTGCTTGAAGTACTTGATCAAATCATACTTGAAAGCCTCCTTAGGGCCTGCATGTTCATCATTGTTTCCACTGGGGGCGCTTACAACATCTTTTCCCGAAGGATTTACATAAGTAAAGGAAGATTGGTTGTAATTTTTGTGGTAGTCCCGGCCCGAGCGGGTGCCTCTACCAACTTCGAGAGCTTCTTGAGAAGGATCTTCGTTTGGAAGATTGTCTTCAGGATCAAGAGGCTGTCGTTTTTCATCTACTGGGGATGTATCTGCAGCAGAGTTGCCATCCTCAGTGATTGTGTTGCACGGAGCATTTTCCGGGAGCGAGTCCTGAACAGCATCCAGCAGCTTTTCTTCTGTGTTGACTATTTCATCATCCCAAGCATCATTATCTGGGTTTTCTTCATGATGATCAGTCGGGAAGAATGTGTATCCTGAAGTCACAGTCTCAGGAGAAGAAACCTGAGAAGGTGTCATCTCTGTGAAAGTCACGTGAGACGAGGTAGCTCCAGAGGATACATTGCTAGGCGTCGTCGGAGTATAGGTAATCTCATCAGACGACGCTTCAGAAGAGCTATAGTCCTAATATATTACATTACAGGAAGCTCTAATAGGAGATGTTGCCTGCTCGGAGTCAGACTCATTCTCGGATGTAAGAGGATCATCTATCCAGCAATGTTCTCCATTTTCAGGAGTTAAGGGTGGATGTACCTGATTATCTTCAGGGACTTCAGGCTCTGGGTTGCGAGGAGGCTCGTTAACGCGATCTTGCTCTTGTTCTAGAGCGAGACGCTGCAAGATCTTTGCATATTCTTCAAGATCAGGCATGGGAGCCAGATCCTCTTCTTCGTCTTCTCCGTGTGGCTCAACATAGTTGATTTCCACTGGAGCAATGAAAGGTGCTGGGTTAACAACATCTTCTTGTGCAGCCACTTGATCTTCTTCATCATCAGACCAGGATCCTTGTGGTTGCAAAGGGTTATACCAGATTACTGGCATACGGTGAGTTTCAGGAACCCATTCTTCATCGGAGAGATATTCTCCTATTTCAAGGGATTCTTCCCACTCATCGGTGTAGCCGGACTCGAATCCATCATCGGTGTCGCTGGACTCGTATTCATCAATGGAGAATCCAACTACCAAGTTGCAAGAGTATGATGCCCCCTGCATGGCTTCTTTTTTGAATTGAGGTGGCATGAAATCACTGAGAGTGAAGTTTCTTACCGCCTTTGAAGTCTCTGGAAGGGACGTTTTTGTTGCCCCGAGTGAAGTGGTAGAGGAGGCCTCTGCCTTTTCATGGACTTCTTGTTTTGGCTGGGTCTTCTCTTGCCGTTTGAGCCTGAGGAGATGTTTCCTAGCCTGCCTTCGCTGTTGAGCTGTCGGCTTTGTTTTTACGATCTCCCAGTTTTCATCTTCCAGGAGATCGGGATGTACCCATATGGGTTGTCCGTCTGGTGTCGGGTAAGGAACCAACACTTCGGACGCTTGAATTTTGTTTATCACCATGAAGGAAGTAGTGATCTTCTTCTTCGGTGATTTTGGTGTTTGTCCACATGACACCATGTTGACGGAGGCAGTCCCATAGTTTTTGTCAAAGGTGATGACTCCGTTTTTCCACATCTCATTGATCTTCTCTCTCATAACGAAGCATTGATTGAGAGGATGTGAGATCATCTGATGGTATGGACAGTAACGGGGATCATTGGTTTTGCCAACATCTCCCGGTCTTTTGGGCTCTGGCAAAATAAGTTTGCCATTTGCTAGGAGAGGCTCAAAGATTTCCTCAACATCTTCATCGAACGGATATTTCTTTTCTACACGTTCTTTGAAGGCATCAGAGAGTTCAGGTCTCTTACCTGCAGCTCTGTTTTCAGCTTTCTTTGGTTGCTAAGGAGCTGACTTGGTTTGCACATTGAGGACCTCTTTTTTCTTTGGTTTAGAGGTTACAATGGCGGTTGGCTCTTTTCTTGATGACTTCTGACTGTTGGCATCTTTAATCACCGTTTCAGCTTCCATAGAAGCTTCAAGGAGTTCTCCCAAGTTTTTTGATTTGTTGCCGATGATCATGGAGCGTATTCTGGCTCTCATGTTGTTACGGCAGATGTCGACTAGCGACGCTTGTGGCAGTACATCTGAGCATTTGTACGCCATTGCTTTCCACTTGTGAACGAAGTCATAAGTCGACTCATTCTCTCCCTGTTTTAGGTTGCAGAGTTGAGCCATAGTAACAGGATGATCTTCACCTTGGAAGTGGTTCAGGAAGCGTGTCTCCAGCATAGCCCAGTTCTGGATGGAGTTCTCCGGAAGAGTGGAGTACCAATCGAAGGCCGTACCTTTTAGGGTACTTGCAAAGAGGCGGATCTTGAGTGCATCTTGATCCGCGATAGCTCCCGTCAAAATCTTGAAGTGGATGACGTGCTGTCTGGCTGATCCTTTCCCCGTATATGTTTGGAGAGTGGGATGTTTGAATTTTGTGGGGAACGGGACCGAGTCCATCCATAAAGGATATGGTGGGTTGATCCCATGCTCCTTGAGTATATCCTCTTCTTTAGCTTTGGCGAGGATACTGTCTACGTCCTTTTTGGTAAGGGCGCGTGACTCATTTTCTTCACAATTTCCCTCGTTATTGCTATGATTCGGAGGAGGCTCATTGTTCACCTGATTTTGGACAACAAGGAGAAGGTTTTCCATCAGAGTTTCAATCCTCTGCTGGCCTTGTTCCAACTGCTGGATGCGTGTGAGCGCATCATCTTGAGGTGGATTCTGAGGTGGTGGCTCAGAATTTGTAACTAGGACGTTCATTCCTCGGGATTCAAACGAAGAAACCGTCCTGGTGACTGAGCTCGGGCTCATTCTTTTTGATGACGAGCTTGATGAAGGATTACTCTCCCGTCCTTGGCTTGAAGGGGCAGGAGATTCTTCGGGATGTCTTCGTGTCCTGGTGACGCTACGGGTCACCGGACGTCGGACATGGATTTTTGATGCTGACTTTTGGCGTCTTCTGGTTTTTCCAACCATATGGACGGCAGCAACTTGGTCGGGTCTTTCTTTTTCGACCCATTTGTGGGAGACTTGAAGTGTAGGAGGTTGGGTCCGTTGCTTCTCTAGTCTCTTTTGTCAATATGACGCACGGCGGCGTGCTCGACGAGCGATTTGAGCTTTAGTCAGCTCTGGCTGGGCTCTGACGATGAAGGATGTGCTCCCTCGGGCGCAGCAGCCGAGCCTGTCTTCTTTGTAGCTAGGCAAGGACAGGATCCGAACCCGGTCCTTTGCCTGTTGCAGCAAAGCTTTGAATTTTTCAAGTTCGGCCCCTGTAGAGATAAAGGGTCGAACCGAATGAGTGTAGGCCTTAGCAGGTGCTCGTAGAGGCCTGGTGATGCATGATCTGATTCTGGGCTTGTGGGAGCAAGCCGGTTCATGCTGGGTTGACTTGGGAGTCAAGTTGGAGATGGGTCTCTCCTCTTTCATGTAGGCAAGAGGGTAGAACTGGTTCTCCTTGAGTGGGGCCAGGTATGCTGGCTTGGTGGAGGTTTGAGACCTTCTTTGCTTTGGGGAAGGTCTTGGAGACCAAGTCTTAGGGTAGACCTGGTTGGTTGTTGGTCGAGGCTTCGCGGGGGTGCCGCGGGCTTCGGGCTTTTGGGCACTCGCCTTTGGTGTCACGAGAGTGACACGTTGAGAGGCGATCTTCTGCTTTTTAGCAGGCGCAGCTTGTTCTTCGGGAAGTGGGAATGGTCCCAGCGTCCCAAAGAAGATAGTCCGGGGAGTCGAGGTCGACCCGGACTTCGGAGAGTCGCCGAGGGAGTTGACGCTTCGGCAGCTGACAAGGCGCTTATGAGTGCGCGCGCTTTGCTTCTGTTGAAGCATGAGCTGGTGCTTGTTTTCATCGAAGATAATGGTTAAGGCTGCCATTGTTAGTTTCGAAAAAGTTCTGAAACAAGACCACATCCATTAGTAATCACAAGAATATAATGATCATAAATGGGAATTTCTATGGTTGTCTTTTCAAATCGCTCAAGGGACATGACCCAAGCAATATGAAGAAGGCAAAAAGCCATAGAGGGTACAATTGTTCTGGTTGCAAGCATGGTAGGCTCGAAATGAGCGTTCCAATGACTGCTAGAAGCAATTGTATACCTAAATTCGACTTATCGAGAAGCGGAGCTTGCTCGAGATAAGAAGAATATAAGGTAGGAGTTACAAATGTGCCGGTCACAGATACAGTAGACCCTGAAAGGGCGTACCAGTATTGCTAGGCACAAATATTGGAGATCGCATCCATGAGATGGGATTCTGTTTTTTGAAAGGTCAGAAATGGATTCGTCAAAGAGAGCAGGTGGCATTCCGATTCAAATACGGGCTCAACGATTTCCGCGAGCGCCAGTACTCAGAAGGAAAGAGACCACAATTTCTCGAATCTGAATCCAAAAGTGACGAGTTTTGTTTTTTGAAATGTCAAGATTGGTTCCATCAAGGAGAGCAAATGGTATTCCAATCTGAACACGGTCTCGGCGATTTCCGCGAGCGCCAGTGCTCAGAAAAGAAGAAACCAAAGTTTCTCAGATCTGAAATCAAAAGTGACGAGTTTTTGAAGATTTTTTTTTCTGAAATGATTTTTTTTATTTTTTTATTTTATTATTATTATTTTTTTTTAAAAAATGTTTTTTTTAAGATTATTTATTTTTATTTTTTTGAAGATTTTTTTTTATTTTAAGATTTTTTTTTGAAAATCTTTTTTTTCTATTTTTGTTTTTTATTTTTTTTTGTTTAAGATTTTTTTTTTGAAAATCTTTTTTTTTATATTTTTAATTAATTTTTTAAGATTTAAAGACGAGAGAGTACACATAGGCCTCCTAACCCGGTCTTATGAAACCTCAATTGATAGAATTGCCCCCACGTAAGGGTAGGATTACTTAATGAACCCGTTTGGAGGACCGTTGCCTAGAACAGTCAGGCTGTCTCCACACTCTGGACAAGGCTTTTCTTGAATCAATCGTGATCAAAGAACGCAATTGGTTTAACCTTAGTGGTCTATGTCTTTTTATTTTTTAAATCCCAAATAGACTCATCGAAGAGAAACGATGGCCCAAAACCTTAGTCGAACGGGCTCAACATTTCTGCAAGCACCAAAGAACGATAGGATAGGATCAAAGTTTCTCAATTTTGAATCCAAACTAAGAAAACTGATTTATTTTTATTTTTTTTTTAATAATTTTTTTTTGAAATCTCTAATGAACTCATCGAAGAGAAACGATGGTCCAAAACCTTAGTCGAACGGGCTCAACATTTCTGCAAGCACCAAAGAACGATAGGATAGGATCAAAGTTTCTCAATTTTGAATTCAAACTAAGAAAACTGATTTTTTTTTGAAAAGAGAAAGAATGGAAACAAACTCAAAGAAATAGAAATTTCCAAAAAATCCCATCTCATTTTTTTTTAGGATGCAAAATCCAACATAGGCTACCAGCTAGAAAGTAGCCAAGGAATCCGGAAAAGAAGTATAAGCATAGAGCAAAAAGTATGATATGCAAATATTTCATTTCTGAGCACCGTGTTCTCAAATGAACGAGTCCCACCGGGTGTGCCAGCTTGATGGAATGCGCTCCGAATGCCGTGGGTGCTACCGGGGTCGGCGGACGTGGGAGTCCGTCGGGTCCGGCCCTTTCGCGCCCGGGGGGCATGAAGCGTGCATCAACATTTCTTTTGTGTGGGTGTGCCAGATTTTCTATTTTACTTGGAATTGCAAATGGTAATCCGGAGATCAACCTTCGCAAGTAAAAAGGAAATCAACTTCTTTCAAGTTTTCCATTGCACAAATATTTAAGAAAAGAGACATTTTCTTGGTTTGCCGTGAAAGGCGATTTTGTTTGGCATTTATAGCCGATTTTGGCGTTTATAGCCGATTTACAATTCTCATCAATAATGAAAGACAAGAGTTGTGATTTTTGTCTCTTTTAGAAAAATACAAACTACAATGAAAAGCAAGAAAAGGAGGATCTAACTTCTCAGGAGATTGTGGGGGACTCGTTCAGATTGACGGTCGCAAGCCATGTATGGGCTTTGCCATCATCCATGCAGATGAGAACAGAGGATGCTCTTGATTCGCTTGGCTTGGCTATAACCTCGGATTTTTAGGGGACAAAGACCAAGAGAAGGTCCTATGTCCAATAAAAAGCTAAGTAGACGGGCTAAAAAGCCACGTCTAAGCCATTGGAGGCAGCGGGAGAAGGCAAGGACCTTGGGGGGGGGGGGGGGGGGGGGGGGTGCCCCCCAAGGGACTTTTGTCACCTTGTAGTGGTGGCCGGTGCAGAACTTCAGCAGAGTTTTTCTCTCTTTTTCTTTCTCTGGATTCTTTCCGCTCTCTTCCGATCCGATCTCTTCTTTTTTCTCCTCTCCGGATTTCAATGGAATGCTCTCCTATTTATAGGCTTTTGGTAGCCATTTAGGAGAGTTTATGAGCTTTAATTGCTTTAATGAAAGGAGTTACAAGATTTATTTCTTGATTTTGTAACTCCTTTTTCCTTGAATCTGATTAGCCGATGGAGATTGAGGGCATTTAATCACCTTAATTACCATAATGGGAGGAGTTTCATGGCTTGAATGCCATGAATCTCTTGATTTGTAACTCCCGAATGCTTGCTTCTGATCGGGCTGTCCAATAGAATGAGTTAATGACTACCATAAAGCTAGCCAATTAACCACATTAATTGGTCGCCGAGCAGTCGAAGAGTCGCAGGCCGTGCCGTGTCTTCGGGAATTCTTCTGGCGATGATCATCGATGGATCTTCATGCTGATCGACATCGGATGAACATGTAACTTCAGACATTGATAGCTAAGAGCGGGCCGGTGACATCTGTCTTGTCGATTTCTTGATCGGTCGGACAGAAAGAGCACTTTTTTGGTCGACCGGTTGGCGATCTTGGAGCGATCACTGATGATTTTATGCTTTTGACGGCGGATCCGAGATGTCGTCGGATATGAGTCAATTTCAAGCATTAAAAATCACAATTTCAGGGAACCACAGGGGCCAAAACGCGTAAAACGCGAAAAGGGACGGAAAAACTGGTCACCGGCGAAAAATCTGGTGACCCGGACTTCCATGGTCGCCGCGACCATGGGGCCATGGTCGCCGGCGACCCTGGGGGTTTTTCCCCCTTTTTTGGTCCGTTTTGCGGTCTTTTTCGTCGCCGTTTTCTTCTGTATTTCTTCTCATTTATTGGCTTGATTTCCCTGTAGAAAACCTGATGAGAATCCTTGCATTTTTAAAGTGCAAAGTTTCCAATTTTCCGGGAAAGCTGAAGACTTTGTCGCGTAGAACTGCTGATTTTCCGCCAGAAGCTGAAACTTGGTCAAACGATGTCGGAATGACCTGAAATTTGAGGTGGAGCCTCCTGAGCAATAAATAAGACCAACCATAGGATTTTGTTTGAGTTTTGAAGCCGTTTGGGGTCCCATCGATGCTTCACTTGATTTTGCTGTGGGGAAAATGCCGAGCTTTTATATGTGGTCAAACGATGTCCGATTGACCTGAAATTTGACGGGGAGCCTATTAGAGTCATTTTGAGACGTTCCATGGGCTCCGTTTTGGATGTCATAGTCCCGGGTTGTGTTAAGGATTTTGTATCTTGCAATTTAATGGATGCACTATTCATTTTATTCATCATTTGAATTCTCTCACATGCATTGTTTTAGAAAAGCTTGAAATCTTGATTTATACATGCATTGTTTTAAATCTTGTACACCTTATGATTTATGCATGTTTTGGTTTTAAACATTGGAAGCATTTTTTAGTTTTAAAAGGATTTTATAAATCAAGTTAGCCATTTGTTTTAACTTTCAAATCTATTTAGGCTTTTGATGTTTCATGATTTTAAAGCACTTGGATTGGTTTAAATCATGTTTCCATGCTTGGTTTGATGGCCCAAAAATCCCCTCTTGAAAATACTTTGAAATATGCAAAAATTGGGATTTTTGTCTTAGGCTGTCGGTTAACCGACAAGCTAGGTGTCGGCTAACCGACAGGTGAGCCGAGGTAAACCGATGGATCTGTCGGTCCGAATTCCAGAGAGCTAAAATTTCAAATCTTCTCTGTCGGTCAGCATGTCGGTCAGGGATCGGTTAACCGACCTTGCTTCTGAAACTGACCGAAGCTCTCTCGGTTAGAAAACCAGAGAGGTGTTTTCTGACCTAGTTTACACTGTCGGTTAGGGTGTCGGTCAAGTCTCGGTTAACCGAACATGTCGGCTAACCGAAACATGCTTTATGGTCAGCAAATTTTTGAAAATATGACCGTTGGCTTGTGACCGTTGGGGTGTCGGTTAACCGACCCCTGGATGTCGGCTGACCGACAGGTAGCCGTTGAGCAACTTTTTCTATAAAAAGAAGCTCATTCCTTAGCCCCAGGTGATGATCTTTGGAGCCCTTCTTGAGGTATTTTGAGGGAAAAGAAAGGGGATCAAGCTAAGGAAGGCTAAGGGTCATTAAGGAAAGCTAAAGCTTGGATTAATGAAGTTAAACCACCAAGTAAGCTTTGCCTTTTTATAATCATTGTTTTATGCTTTGTTTAATCTTTGGTAAATGATTTTAGCATATAAACTATGATGTGTTGAATCCTCTACTTCTTTAATCTTTGATTTAAGTCATTGGATTCTTCACCTTGATTTCTAAACAAGTTTGTTTTAATACTTTATAAAACATGTTTTGTCAAAACCTTTGATTTATTTTATAAACATGTTTCATTAACTTGTTTGAATCATCTTTGTTGTTTTCATTCATTTGAACTTTAGTTAAATTAGTTTGTTTTTGAAAACAACATTGAATATGCATCACATGTTTAGACATAATTAATTTCATACAACTTGTGAGCTTTTGATTTCATATCTTCAACAAGTTTGTATTTGGTACATGTGATTTGCATATTACTTCAATCAAATATTTTTATGTGTATTAAACTTTTAATTGCTTCAAGCATAAATTGATTAAGCTTTATTTTAATACTTGATTGAAGTTTCCACACACACATCATGAGCATTCATCTTTGCATTTTTATAGTGTGTTGTGTGAGTTGATTTACACTTTCTTATCCGCCTAATTTAGAGGCAATTATATTGAGCTTAAATTGTATCTCTTAGAGTGTTTTGTGAAGACACCTTCTTTAGAGAAAATCTTTTATTGTAAAGGTTATTGCTAAGCCAAAGAAAAGCAAATTGTAAAGGTTATTGCTTATCCTAGAAAAGCACATAGATAGGTTGTTGTTTAGCCTTAAAAACATCATTGTAAAGGTTATTGCTTAGCCTATAAAAGCACATTGTAAGGTTATTGCTTAGCCTAGAAAAGCATAGTGTTTAAGGTTATTGCTTAGCCTATTAAAAAGCATAAATAGTGGAAATCCGGTGGGGTGTAGATTCACAAGCCGGTAGTGGATGTAGGCACGTTGGCCGAACCACTATAAATCTTGTGTTGTGGTGATTGCTTTTGTGGTGATTGTTGTTGTTTAGCTTCCGCATTTTATTTGTTAATCATCACAAGTGCCTAATTGTTTTAAAGAAGTTTAAAATTGGCATAATTGGTCATTAAGTTGTAGCTCACCCTATTCACCCCCCCTCTAGGGTTCGGATCCCGGACTTTCAATTGGTATCAGAGCCTTGTGCTCTAATATTAGGATCAAGTGTTTGGAACTCTTGATTAGGTGTAAAAACCTAGAGTTAGAACCCTAGTTGTGTTCTCTATGAAAATCATTAGAATGGATTCCACTGTATTAGACTTTGTAGATTCTTGTGTAGATTCTTCTAGACCATTCCTTCTTCCAACATTTGGAGATTCAAATCATGAACTTAATGAATCTAAATTTGAATCAAATGAAGAAGAAAATGATGAAAGTCAAGATGACATTCAACAAGCCTATAATGATTTATGTACATTTTCCCTAGAGCTTGTTAAGAAGAATAAAAGATTAGAAGAAACATCTAAAAGTCTAAACAAAGAATTAGTTTCTTCAAAAAATGAACTTAGAGAGAAAGAAGAATTAATAAATTGTGTAGACTCTAAGTTCATGATCTCTTTACATAATTTATCTAATGCTCAAGATGAACTAAATGATATTAAGATAAATTGTGACGAACTTAATAAGGAAAATTCAAATCTAAGAGATCATTTAAAAAATCAAGTTGAAGACATTATCAATTTAGAATCCAAGTTAGTAATTTCCAAAGAAAATTTATCTAATGCTCAAAATAAGATAAAAACTTTAGAACTTGGAACTATTGTTGTTAATGAACTTAAATTTGAATTAAAGAAAGCTTATGAAGAGACAAACAACTTTAAGGGAATTGAAAATGAACAAACAAAAGTTAAAAATGAAAATTCAACCCTTAAAAAACAAGTCACTCAACTTGAAAGGTACAAACAAAAGTATGAGTGCAAATTTACCCATGGTGAAGAGAAAGTTGAAAAGTTATTTAAATTGGGTAAATCTCAAAGAAATAGGACGGGTCTTGGATTTGATAGGAATATTTCTCATGACCCCATAGTCACCAACACATTTGTGAAAGGTGAGTCCTCATTCTCTAGCACTCATTCCTCCTTGCCCATGACTAAATGTAATTATTGTGGCATTGAAGGACACTTTAGGTTTGAGTGCAAGTTAAGAAGAAGTCATGTGTCTAAAACCATCTATGAACCAAAGAAAGTAAAATCAAACTCTATGATGGATAAGACACTAAAAATCAAGGAAGACTCCAAGAAGATTAAACAAGTTAAACCCATTAAAAAGGAGTCTCCTAAGATAGATTCTAAAAAGCTTAAACAAGTTAAAACTAATATAAAAGAATCTATCAAGAAAAAGCTTCTCAACCTACCTCCCCTAACCCAACAAATGAAAGAACTTTTGAAGAAAGTTGCAAAGTTAAATCTAAAATTCAAAAGTCAATTAAAGGGAGGAAATAAGAAGAAAAGAAATCAATCCCCTACTAAGAAAAGTCACCAACCTCAAAAGACTAATCACCAATCAAAGCTAAAATTAGTCAAATGTCATTATCATGGTGATAAGTCTAAATTGAAAATTTATCAAGTCAAATCTCCTAAAGTTGGTGAGACTTTTAAGACAGACCTCAAAGATCAACCCTCTCAAGACCTTAGGTGGATTCCTAAAGATAGATACTTAGACAAACCTTAAGGCCTTGGAACTCTTGACCAACCGAACCTTTTTAGTTAAATCATATTGTTGGTCATGACACATTTGCATTTTATACTTTCTTAGTTACATTTGTTAAAATGCAATGTTTATTTGTAATCAATTGATTTTGTCATCATGTACCTTTCTAGTTAAATATCATGGTTTTCAAAATCATTTGATTATAATTTCATCATTATAGATTTGCTTTTTGCTCTCATTTAGTTATATCTTTTGCAATGCATTTCTATATATGATCAATTGATTATGATTTCAAAAGCTTTTATAGCTAGATTTTTTTTTATAATCGATTGATATTTTCAAATTCATTTGTTTGATTATCTTAGTTAAATTATTTTGAAAAATAAATGATTTAGATTTTCCATGGATTCTTTCTTATGGAAAGTTATTGTTTTGAAAAATCAACTTGTATGTGTTTCAAATAAGTTATATCTTTTACAATGCAAGTTGAAAAATGATTTAAGCCTCATTACAACATTCTTGATGAAAAATGAGGATTGAAGATTGATTTTCATTCTATGCTTACTAAGTTAGTATTTTGATATGAAAATTCAATTCCTTGATTTACTTGAGTTTCAATTGGTTAGATCTTTATAGTTATATTCTTCAAAATTGAATGTGTTTTTGATAAATGCATTTTTCCAATTGATATCAAGTTTGAAAAGCTTTTAAGTCAATTTGTATGAGTTTTTGTAGTTATCCTTAATTACAAATTGAAATTTGATATTAATTCACTTCATAGTTTTCTTAATCACTTGATCATGATTTTATGTTTCATTGTTGGATTTTGATTGTTGAAGTAAATTAAAGTCCTTTGGAAAATGTTCTAAGCTTTGTTAGTTATATTTATAGTTGCATTTTCCTTTGAGTTTATTTCCTTGTGTTTATGATTGTATCTTTTAGAAGGAAATAGTTGTTATATGCTATTTGCATCATTGCTCATTTGGTTTCATTCTTTTTATGCAAATGTCATATAGTTCTATGTATGCTTGTGCTCTTTAGTTACATTAATAGATATCATACCAGAACTTTCAAATCCATCCTCTATGCTTTCTAGTAATTTTTTTTTAATGGATGGTTATGATGTTGATTCATGTGTATTTTCCTTGTGATGTCATTCTTATACATGTTTCAACTTCATAGTAGTGTTTAATCATATGAACCTCTTTGAAATCCATTCCTTGTATTTCATAGTTATATCTTTTGTTTGATGGATTTCTTAGTTGTTGAATTCATATGATTTGACACATTTGTAAATTGCATCCTCTACCGAGTTATATATATTTCTAAATGCAATTTCTCATGTTCATCAATATGCTCATTAGTTATATTATTCTAAGTGATGAATATCATTTTATGATGCTTGTTGGAATTTTGTGTTTGTCACATGCTTGCTCTTAATCATGTTTCATATTCAATTGGTAATCAATTGGTATCATTTTCAATTAGTATCAATATCCAATTGGTATCATATCTTGAGTTTGTAATAGACCTTGTGTACATTGGATTGAACTTGATAGTAATATGTTTCTGTTCCATGTCACATTCCATTAGCATCATAATGTTCATGTTTGCCTCCTCTCTTGCACTTATAGGTAAATCACATAACCACCATGTTTATGTTTTCATAATTTTGGTTGGTTAATTGTGAGGTTGGCTTCATGATTGAACTTCATTTCATTCATCTTGTGTATGATAGTTATATTTAATGAATGTATGAAATGATCTCAAAACTTTCATAGCATATGATTTTCATAATTATATTGATTGATGCTATGTTTAATAAACCCCATCTCATCATGGATAACTCTAATTTGGATGAACCCTAATAGGTATATTCCTTAACTCCATTTTAGAGTGATTGAGTTAATACTCTTATCTTTGAATTTCAATTGGTATAATTGCTTTATATATATTTCAATTGGTATCCATGATAGATTATCCTTTTGACCTTGCTCTTATCCTATAGCTTTTCCGTCAATTGGTATTTTTATAATGGTAATTTGATCATATTGAGCTTTATTTCTTTTTGTATCTAATCCTTCTCTTGAAGTTAACCCTCAATTGGTTAAACCATCTTCTTCTTGAACCAAATTGTTAAATCTTTGTCAAAGTTTGACAAAAGGAGATAATGGATTGAGGGGGAGTAAATCTTCATAGGAAGTATTAGTTATGATCAAATTCACTCTTATATTGGCTCTATACCCTTATAGACAACACCCATACATGAAAACCTGTTATGTATTTCATTTTCGAATTCTTTTGTTAACAGGTGCTACTAAGGTATTTTCCTTATTTCATGTGTGTAGGTACCCTTGCAATTTAATGTCAAAGGGGGAGAATATTCTAGATGTCAAAGAGGGAGAATATAGCTAAGGGAAGAGATGTGCAATTCAATGTCAAAGGGGGAGAGACATTGTATTATCCTCCAAAGAGGAAGTGAATGCATATCTTGCCAAAACCCAAGAGTGCATGGTCAAAGGGGGAGAGATGAAAGAAGTAGAAGATGCTTGGCCAAAGAAAGGAAGATGAAGAGAAAGCTTGAGGATGATCAAGCTCCAAGCATCAAGGAGAATGAAGGAAAAGACCAAGGACCCAAGCCAAGTGAAGAAGCATTCAAGAAGATTTCAAGCCTCACCCAGCTAAGGAGGAGCTGAAGACTTTGTGTGAAGATTCAGTATTGAGTAAGAGAAGGTTTGCCATCAAATTGCAAAGGGGGAGATTGTTAAGGATTTTGTATCTTGCAATTTAATGGATGCACTATTCATTTTATTCATCATTTGAATTCTCTCACATGCATTGTTTTAGAAAAGCTTGAAATCTTGATTTATACATGCATTGTTTTAAATCTTGTACACCTTATGATTTATGCATGTTTTGGTTTTAAACATTGGAAGCATTTTTTAGTTTTAAAAGGATTTTATAAATCAAGTTAGCCATTTGTTTTAACTTTCAAATCTATTTAGGCTTTTGATGTTTCATGATTTTAAAGCACTTGGATTGGTTTAAATCATGTTTCCATGCTTGGTTTGATGGCCCAAAAATCCCCTCTTGAAAATACTTTGAAATATGCAAAAATTGGGATTTTTGTCTTAGGCTGTCGGTTAACCGACAAGCTAGGTGTCGGCTAACCGACAGGTGAGCCGAGGTAAACCGATGGATCTGTCGGTCCGAATTCCAGAGAGCTAAAATTTCAAATCTTCTCTGTCGGTCAGCATGTCGGTCAGGGATCGGTTAACCGACCTTGCTTCTGAAACTGACCGAAGCTCTCTCGGTTAGAAAACCAGAGAGGTGTTTTCTGACCTAGTTTACACTGTCGGTTAGGGTGTCGGTCAAGTCTCGGTTAACTGAACATGTCGGCTAACCGAAACATGCTTTATGGTCAGCAAATTTTTGAAAATATGACCGTTGGCTTGTGACCGTTGGGGTGTCGGTTAACCGACCCCTGGATGTCGGCTGACCGACAGGTAGCCGTTGAGCAACTTTTTCTATAAAAAGAAGCTCATTCCTTAGCCCCAGGTGATGATCTTTGGAGCCCTTCTTGAGGTATTTTGAGGGAAAAGAAAGGGGATCAAGCTAAGGAAGGCTAAGGGTCATTAAGGAAAGCTAAAGCTTGGATTAATGAAGTTAAACCACCAAGTAAGCTTTGCCTTTTTATAATCATTGTTTTATGCTTTGTTTAATCTTTGGTAAATGATTTTAGCATATAAACTATGATGTGTTGAATCCTCTACTTCTTTAATCTTTGATTTAAGTCATTGGATTCTTCACCTTGATTTCTAAACAAGTTTGTTTTAATACTTTATAAAACATGTTTTGTCAAAACCTTTGATTTATTTTATAAACATGTTTCATTAACTTGTTTGAATCATCTTTGTTGTTTTCATTCATTTGAACTTTAGTTAAATTAGTTTGTTTTTTAAAACAACATTGAATATGCATCACATGTTTAGACATAATTAATTTCATACAACTTGTGAGCTTTTGATTTCATATCTTCAACAAGTTTGTATTTGGTACATGTGATTTGCATATTACTTCAATCAAATATTTTTATGTGTATTAAACTTTTAATTGCTTCAAGCATAAATTGATTAAGCTTTATTTTAATACTTGATTGAAGTTTCCACACACACATCATGAGCATTCATCTTTGCATTTTTATAGTGTGTTGTGTGAGTTGATTTACACTTTCTTATCCGCCTAATTTAGAGGCAATTATATTGAGCTTAAATTGTATCTCTTAGAGTGTTTTGTGAAGACACCTTCTTTAGAGAAAATCTTTTATTGTAAAGGTTATTGCTAAGCCAAAGAAAAGCAAATTGTAAAGGTTATTGCTTATCCTAGAAAAGCACATAGATAGGTTGTTGTTTAGCCTTAAAAACATCATTGTAAAGGTTATTGCTTAGCCTATAAAAGCACATTGTAAGGTTATTGCTTAGCCTAGAAAAGCATAGTGTTTAAGGTTATTGCTTAGCCTATTAAAAAGCATAAATAGTGGAAATCCGGTGGGGTGTAGATTCACAAGCCGGTAGTGGATGTAGGCACGTTGGCCGAACCACTATAAATCTTGTGTTGTGGTGATTGCTTTTGTGGTGATTGTTGTTGTTTAGCTTCCGCATTTTATTTGTTAATCATCACAAGTGCCTAATTGTTTTAAAGAAGTTTAAAATTGGCATAATTGGTCATTAAGTTGTAGCTCACCCTATTCACCCCCCCTCTAGGGTTCGGATCCCGGACTTTCAGGTTGCTCCACCGCTGGTAGGCTTGATTTTCTCTCGGAGCATCCAAACCTGGTCAAACGTTGTCGGAATGACCTGAAATTTGACGTGCAGCCTTTTGGAAGCATGTTGAAGCCACTCATGCACTTGGTTTGATGAGCGAAGACTTCGGTGGTTCCCGCCGCCGGGAGGCTTGATTTTGCTGCTCGAGCATTGATGGAGGGTCAAACGTTGTCGGTTTGACTTGAAATTTGGCATGGAGCCCTTTTGATACATGCTGGAGTCATCCGTAGGCTCTGATCGAAGTTTTGACGTCTCCGATGATGTCGCCGCCGGGAGCGCCAATTTAGCTGTCGGAGAAGCGAAGTTAGGCCAAATGATTTTGAAATGGCCCGAAACTTCATGTGTACTCTTCTCTTAGCTATCTTGAAGGATCTTGCAGTTTTTGTTTGATTCTGACAAGATTTGATTTTTTGGAGAAGTTGCATTGCCTATTTATGGCAGGTTGCGACTTCATGCAGCTTTCTTGATGTTGAAGAGGCAAAGTGACATTTTTTGGTGTCAACAGTCGCCGTCGACCCTGCAAATCCGGGTCGCCGGATTTTGCACCAAAACGTCCGATTTTCGATCCTTTTCGCGTTTTGGGTGTTCCTGCCTCTGTGATTTTCTGAAAATCCAATGTTTGATGCTTGAAAACGACTGATCTTCACCGACATCTCGGATCCGCCGTCAAAAGCATGAAATAATCACCGATCGCTCCAAGATCGCCAACCGGCTGACCAAGAAAGTGCACTTTCTGTCCTACCAATAGTGAAATCGACAAGACAGATGTCACCGGCCCACCAACATCAATGAATGTCTGAGATTGCACTGCAATCCGACATCAAACAATGCGTGGATCCACCTGTGATTATTGCAAGAAGAATCTCAAAAGACGCGGCACGGCCCGCGACTCTTCACATGCCTTGGCGACCACTTAATGACGTTAATTGACCCGTTTATGACAACTTAATGCGGTCATTAACTCATTATTTTGGACGGCCCAATCAGATTCAAGCATTTGGGAGTTACAAATCCAAGCAATCATGGCATTAAACCCATGAAACTCCCATCATCATGAAGCATAAAGGCAATTAAAAGCCCACTACCTTCATCGGCCAATCACAAGCCATGAAAAAGGAGTTACAAAATCAACTTGTAACTTCTCATCATGGCTATCAATGCCCATAACCACCCCATGGCTACCAAAAGCCTATAAAAGGAGATCCATTTCCAAGAGAGAGGGGGATCATCGACATCTATCGACTTGAAAATCTGCACTTCTCCAAAAGAAATCCAGACGAAGTCCTACTGCTCTGCTGCAAAGAACACCACAAGGTGATCAACGTCCCTTGGGAGGCCACCCCCCCCCCCCCCCACACCAAGGTCACCTCCTTCTCCAAAATGGCCTAAACGCGGCTTTTCACCCCGTTTACTCGGTTTTTCATTGGATATAGGACATTGTCTTGGTCCTTGTCCTTTAAAAAACTGAGGTTAGGAGCCAAGCCAAAGAATCAAAGCATCACATGTTCTCATTTGAAGGACGATGGCGAAGTCCATACATGACTTGCGATCGTCGATCTCAACGTGTCCCCACAATCTCCTGAGAAGTTAGATCCCTTTTCTTACTTTTCTATTGTAGTTTGTATTTCTTAAAGATACAAAAAGAAATCACAATTCTTTTCTTTCACATTTGATGAGTTTTGTAAAATCGCCTTTCACGGAAAAATCGCCTTTTACGGCAAACAAACAAAAATGCCTCCTACGGCATTCTAAAAAAACAAACTTATCTCTTTTCTTAATATTAATACAACTTGAAAAGTTAGAAAAAAGGATTGATTTCCTTTCTCCTTGTGAAGGTGAATCTCCGGATTATCACCATTCCAAATTCCAAGTAGAAAGTAAATCTGGCATACCCGTACAAAAAAATGTTGATGCCCGAGATTTTCCCTCCTCCGCCGAGACCCAGGTCAGCCCCCGGGGTGCGGAAGGAGAGGACGGAAGATTTCTTTCGGGTCCATCAAGACCCGGGCCTGCGATGCAGTGATTAAATACAATAAAATATACCGCCTGTCTTCCCATAGGTTTCCGCGTGAGGATCCCAAGACACGGGTCGAGCTCACACGGATAGGTATGCGGAAGCATGTAGCAAAACATATCACACTAATCTTAAACAATAAGATTCAAGAGAAATTATAATACCGAGACTTGGTATCGAAAGAGAAATGTCAACATAGCAATCCAATCATGATTAAAGTTTCACCATTTAAAAAAAGTATATTAATCCAAGTTACATATCCACGAGAGGCCAACAAAGGCCAATACAACAAAATAAGATCCCAAAGGATATCCCAAAACTAGGTGAACGAGAAATCAAGATCCCGCCCGGCGTCTAGATGACGTCATCGGGCTGCCACTCATGTGCTTGGGGTGGCTCAATAGCCTCCTCCGGGCACTCCTCGTCAAACGCGATACCTCCTGCACCTGGGCACCAAAATAAGATACATCAAACACGACGGTTTGGAAAATAAACAATTTAGGCATGCATATGAAAAATAGTGCTAAAACAGTTCAAGATTAAAGTACACGTTTCAAGTTTACGAAACTAGCATGAATACTTATAATATAATGAAAAAATAAATCCACATTGAGCTCATCCTTTCTCTATCACGTAAAATGACAAGAGCAAGCACGCACGAAACACGACACGCAAGACATGATCCCACGCTATGCAAGGTAAACAGAGAGGCCGGCCGCGGAACCGGAAAGACACTCACGATGTGTAATATAATACACGACTAGTCTGCAGACATCCACATGTTTAAGGACCTCCAGATAGTGGATCAAGCTAAAAGGGCAGTCCAAGCTCAGTGGTATTCACTTATATCATGAATGCACAAAACACGGCGATATACTTAAAAGAACACGACAAAACAAGAGGGAAATCATTTAACAAATAAGACACGTCGAGACTACAAAATAGCATAATATAAATGCTTAACAAACTTAAGAAATGATTCCCTTTTCTTATTCTTGAAACACGTCTTAAAACAAGCTTATACTTGAAATTCAAACGAATGCACGATGATGCACGAAGCATCAAAACAAGAGTTTTGGTTCTTGACACAATTCTTCAAACGAACTTGTTCTTGAAAATCAAACAAGGACACGATGATGCATAAAGCATCAGAACAAGAGTTCAAACACAAAATCTATCAAGTTTTGGCTAAGACCAATCATTGACCTTTGTGGAATTGAAACCCAAATGTCAGAGTTTTGACAAGATTTGGTGCCCCAGAAGTTATAGTATGTTTTGGAATTCCAAGTGCACAATGTCAAATAAAGGTCTAAATCCTAGTCTAGTTTTCATTCTCACAAAAATCCTACAAAACAGTACTTTTGATAAATTTTGGTCAGTCCTCGGTTACCTGTCGGTTAACCGAGGTTGATATGTCGGTTAAGCGACAGCCGACCGACGGTTGACCTACATGTCTCAGTCCAGAAAATGTAGCTCTCGGGAAAAGGGACCGACAGGTCCTCGGTTGACTGTCGGTCGACCGAACTTGGGAGTTCGGTCAGCCGACAGCCGATCGACCAATTTTCTGACGCGATGTTGCTCTCTGGAATTTGAACCGACAGGTCTCGGTTGGCTGTCGGTTGACCGAACTGGGTAGTTCGGTCAGCCGGCAGCTGACCGACACCTGACCGACAGAACACAGGCAGTGTGTTTCGAGTCAGATTTTTCACAACTTCTTTCTCTTCTTCACTCCCATTTCTGAGTAACCTGCACTCCCTAAGCCACCCTGCTTTCCAAGGGATAAATTACAACATTTAACATCATTCAATCCATAAATAAACCATTCACTCCATTGAGAAACATCAAGACATTTCCATGTGCAAAATCATAAAAACTTACAAGATTAAACATGATTCTAAGGACTTGAAAAATCATTAATAACAAGACAAGTGAATAAACTAAAACCCATGACTTGAAACAGTATAAACATAACTGGCATTATGAAACTAAACATAGAAATCATGTCTTAATGAAAATAATAAAACCATAATGCAATGTACATTAAGAATCCTATAGAGTTCACTTGCCTCAATCCAATGCCTAGGAAATCTTCACAAAAACTCAACCAAAGGGAAGATCCACGAAATCTAAACAAAAGCCCCAAAATAGAACACATAAAAATCACATTTTTGGTCATCACAAACCCCCATTTCGAAAATGGGTTTGAAAACATGGAAAACAAGTTCAAAATGTGCTTAAAGAACATTAAAGGAAAAGAGGAACAAGAGCCCTAACCTTTAGCTAGTCAAACAAGAGGAAGAGAGCTAGAAGATGATGAATAGTGTCGGGGATTTGGCTCAAAAACGGGTCCAGTTGTAGCTTGAGAAGAGAGGAAGAGATTGACGGAGTCGGATCAGGGATTGGAGCTCTCTTGCTAGATGATTCAAGGAGAAAAAGATAAAGAAGAAAGGTTTCTCCTCTCCTTTGCTCTAGGTCAAGACCGGTTGCAGGATTTTGGAATGGGTAATGGAGGAGAGAGAATAGGAGAGCTTATATAGTGTTTGGGAAGTGGGTCCCTAGCAGCTGAGCTTTGAAACGATTGAAACATGGTCTTGTGGACCTCGGATGAAGTCGACGAAGAAGAACAAAATGATCGTCGAAAAATCTAATTTCGGAAAAGTATAATTTTGACATGGTTTCACGACTTCAAAAATTGTGCCCAGATTTAGCATGAAAAGACAAATTTACCCTCTTGGGCCAAAACTTGGGTTTCTGGGCCTCAAATACATGCAGGCTAAAAATGAAAGTTGTCACAAATAATAAAACCATTCAAGAGAAATAAAAATCACGATCAAACCAAAGATCTAGAACAAAAACCCATTCTTACACGTGTACTCAGGGCGTCCCTGAGCGTGTCTGACTCATACTAAACGTCCTCAAATTCCCAAAGCTATAATCCAGACTAAGTTTAATCACATTCTAACCCAGCTAGTACTAAGACTCACTTAAGACTAAACACTCACTTAATTAGTACTAATCGAGTTGGTCTGGGTCGGGGTCTAACATCCTCCATCCCTTAGGATATTTGGTCCACCAAACATAAATAATTATACCTCTGGTAACAGGTGTGGATACTTCTTCTGGGCTTGATCTCTCAATTCCCATGTGGCTTCTTCGGGCTCGTGATTCTCCCAAAGTACATTGACCCAATGGATAGTCTGATTTCTCAATTCATGTTCTTTGGTGTCGATGATTCTAACCGGTTTCTCCACATATGAAGCGTCTTCTCGAATCTCTAAAGGCTCGTGTGGAATAATGTGAGAAGGACTGTGAACATACTTCTTGAGCATGGAGACGTGAAAAACATTATGTATCCAGGAGAGTTCTAGCGGTAACGCAAGTCTGTATGCAACATTTCCAATCTTGCTCAAAATATCATATGGACCAATGTATCTGCTAGACAATTTTCCTTTCTTTCCAAACCTTAGAGTGCCTCTGACCGGTGAGACCTTCAAGAATACCTTGGCACCCACTTCAAACTATAATTCTCTCCGGCGAGTGTCAACATAAGTCTTCTGTCTGCTTCGAGCAATCTTCAATCTATCCTGAATCTATTTAACCTTGTCGCTTGTCTCTCCAACTATCGTCGGTCCATGAAAGCTACGCACATCGACTTCTTCCCAACAAAATGGAGTCCTACATCTCCTGCCATAGAGTGCCTCGAAAGGTGCCATCCCAATGCTAGAATGGTAGCTGTTGTTGTAAGCAAACTCACAGAGCGGTAGGTTCTCATCCCACTGAACCTTGAAGTCCAACACACAAGCACGTAGCATATCTTCAAGAGTCTGTATCGTCCACTTTGACTGACCATCTGTCTGAGGATGATACTGTCACAGCCCCGCCCAACTCAGCATGAAATTGTTCGCTTTGGCCCACGTGCATGCGCGGGGACTTCCCAGGAGGTCACCCATCCTAGTACTGCTCCCGCCCGAGCACGCTTAACTACGGAGTTCTTACGGTTTCCAAGGCCGCACGGTTTTAAAAGGCCTCATGCTAAGTTAATACGGGGTTTGACTTATAAGCCCAGGGTTAGGACTTGGATATTTCTAATGCGGGCTAACGGAGACTTACCGTTTGAAGCCCGTGGTTGACATGCTCCGCCCCGTGGTTAAGGGTGCCGCCCGAACCAAGTTCTCACATTCTCCCCCACCGGAAATAGAGCCGTCCTCGGCTCTGATACCAATTTTCACAGCCCCGCCCAACTCAGCATGAAATTGTCCGCTTTGGCCCACGTGCTCGCGCGGGGACTTCCCAGGAGGTCACCCATCCTCGTACTGCTCCCGCCCGAGCACGCTTAACTACGGAGTTCTTACGGTTTCCGAGGCCGCACGGTTTTAAAAGGCCTCATGCTAAGTTAATACGGGGTTTGACTTATAAGCCCAGGGTTAGGACTTGGATATTTCTAATGTGGGCTAACGGAGACTCACCATTTGAAGCCCGTGGTTGACACGCTCTGCCCTGTGGTTAAGGGTGCCGCCCAGACCAAGTTCTCACAGATACGCTGTACTGAAGTGAAGTTTGGTACCCCATGGATTCAAGAGGAGATTTCCAAAATCTCGAAACAAATCTGCTGTCTCGTTCGGAAGTAATGGAGACGGGTTGACCATGCTTACTAACGACCTCATCGATGAATAATCTTGCAAGTGGTGCCATATGCATCATATTCCCAGTCTTCATCGGAATGAAGTGAGCAGACTTCGTAAGATGGTCTACTATAACCCAAATCGCATTGTTTCCTCTCTTGGTATTTGGCAAACCAGAGACAAAATCCATAGTGATGTACTCCCATTTCCACTCCGGAATCTCTAAAGGCTGTAACAAACCCAGAGGCTTCTGATGTTCTGCTTTGATCATCTAACAAGTCAAGCAACGAGATACAAAAGTTGCTATCTCTCGCTTCATGTTATTCCACCAAAATCTGTTATTCAAGTTATGGTACATCTTCGTGCTACCCGGATGTATAGAGTATCTAGTATGGTGGGCTTCAGTCATAGTTTCATTCTTCAAATCATTTACATTTGGTACACACATCCGGTCACGAAAATACAACACTCCATCTGAAATCCTGAAATCTGGACGTTCTGAAATCTGATCTACAATCTTGGCCAATTCTGGGTCTTGCAACTGACTATCTTCGATCCTCTGGATGAAGGTACGCTCAGACACTGTCATATTTGCCAATAAAACACCTCTCCTCAAGTGTTGTACTTCCACTCCAAGTTCTTCGAACTGTTGGAAAACACTAACTCCTCTCAAACTAGCCATAACTGCCGACTTTCTGCTCAAAGCATCTGTTACAACATTCACTTTGCCCGGATGATACTTGAATGGGAAGTCGTAATCTTTAATATACTCCATCCACCGTCTCTGCCTCATATTCAATTCCTTCTGTAAAAACAAATATTGCAAACTTCGGTGGTCGGAATGGACTTCAAACTTCTCTCCATAAAGGTAGTGCCTCCACATCTTCAAAGCAAAAACTACTGCTGCCAACTCCAAGTCATGAGTTGCATAATTTTTCTCATATTCTTCAACTGTCTTGAGCCATAGGCAATCACTTTGCCGTCTTGCATCAATACACAGCCTAATCCCACGTTCGAAGCATCCGTAAAAACAACAAATCCACCGCTGCCCGATGGTAATGTGAGGATTGGAGCTGTGGTTAACCTTTTCTTCAACTCATGAAAACTCCCTTCACACTGATCGGTCCAAACAAAAGGTACATTCTTCTGGGTCAACTTCGTTAATGGTGCTGCAATAGACGAAAAACCTTGGACAAATCTCCGATAATATCCTGCTAACCCCAAAAAGCTTCTGATTTCTGTCACATTGCTAGGCCTCTTCCCCTTAATAACTGCTTCTAACTTGGCTGGATCAACTGCTAATCCTTCTCTTGAAATGATGTGACCTAAAAAGGCAACTTGCTCTAGCCAGAATTCACATTTGTTCAACTTCGCATAGAGCTGGTGGTCTCTCAAAAGCTGTAACGACGTCCTCAAGTGTTCTTCATGCTCCTCCTTACTCTTAGAATACACAAGGACATCATCAACAAACACCACTGTAGAGTGATCTAAGAACTCTCCAAAAACCTTGTTCATTAGAGCCATGAAGACTGCGGGTGCATTTGTCAAGCCAAAGGGCATCACTAAGAACTCATAATGCCTATATCTCGTTCGGAAAGCTGTCTTCGACACATCAGACTCTCTAACCCGCAACTGATGATACCCTGACCTCAAGTCTATCTTGGAAAAGTGTGATGCTCCTTGCAATTGGTCAAATAATTCATCTATCCTTGGCAAGGGTATTTGT
This sequence comes from Umbellularia californica, assembly GCA_028538565.1. Taxonomy (NCBI): domain Eukaryota; kingdom Viridiplantae; phylum Streptophyta; class Magnoliopsida; order Laurales; family Lauraceae; genus Umbellularia; species Umbellularia californica. Next base: position 27,117,575 of record JAPQWN010000004.1, on the reverse strand, counting down.
TCTTGACGGTCACATGATTCAATCTTTTATAGTCGATGCACATTTTAAGACTTCCATCCTTCTTCTTCACAAAAAGGACTGGCGCTCCCCAAGGTGAAACACTTGGCCTAATGAAGCCTTTGCTCAACAATTCTTGCAACTGAAGTTTCAATTCACCTAACTCTGCAGGAGTCATCCTATAAGGTGCGATTGAGATCGGTGTTGTCCCTGGAAGGAGTTCAATAGTAAACTCAACTTCTCCAACTGGTGGTAAACCCGGGATTTCTTCTGGAAAAACATCCGGAAACTCACACACTACGGGGATATCCTCCACCCCTTAGGATTGTTTATCCTCCGTGATAAGCGCTATAAATGCCTCACAACCACTGCCCACCAATCTATTAGCTTTCAAAGCTGAAATGAAACTGCTGGAAGATTTCTTCCTATTGCCCTGAAACATCAACTCTGTCTGTGGTCCTTGCAATCTGAATGTGATGGTCTTACCAAAACAATCCATAGTAGCATGGTAGGTCTCTAACCAATCCATGCCTACGATAATATCGAAATCATGCATGTCTAGAGTGATGAGATTGGCCGGTAAACTGATATCTCCTAACAAAATCGAACAACTAGGGTAATAGATGCTACAAACAACCTGTTTACCTACTGGTGTAGTAACAGTCAAAATATAATCCAATTCTGCATGCTGTGCATCAATCTTCTTTGCAAATAAAGGGGATAGAAAGGAGTGTGTGGATCCTGGATCAAATAAGATATGTGCTTCTACTCTACAAACAAGAAGTTTACCTTCTATGACGTCACCTGCTGTTTCAGCATCAACACGGTTGATATTGTACGTGCGTCCCTGCTGGTTTGGCCTATTCTTCTCCTAATCCTGCCTCCCTTGATTGTTCCTGTTTTGAGGTGGACGAGCATTCTGATTCTGTACTTGTCTGCCTTGTTGTTGCTGTTGCTGTGGTGGCCTCACTTGATTCTGAACTGGTGCCTGATTCTGTAGTGCTGCCTGCCTTTGCTGCTGATATATGTTGCCCTTATTCTGAAGCTGTGGGCAATCCTTGATTGCATGGTCCATTCGTCCACATTTGAAGTAAGCACCCGTTGCCTTCCGGCATTCATGGGTAGGGTGATTCTTGCCACAATGATTGCAACCACTTTGCCTAACTTGGTTCTGTTCTTGTCTTGGCTTCTTGCCACTTTGTCGCCTTTGGTTATGATGCTGGTGTTGCTGCTTCCTATCCTAAATGATCTCATTGTTGAATTCTTCAAATTTATATGCCCGCTTAACCGCTTCATCAAATGTGGCTGGTGGAATCACTCCAGTAACATCCCTCTTGAGAATGGGATTTAACCCTTCCAAAAATTTGGTGATCTTCTTATGCTCCGTATCAATCAACTCGGTAGCATAGCCAGCAAGCCTCTCAAATTTGGTAACATACTCCAGAACTGTCATGCTTCCTTGTTTCAGCTGTTGAAATTCCATTGCCTTCTGCCTCTTGACATGAGAAGGGACATACTAATCGGTGAAGTGTGTCTTGAAGGTCGTCCAAGCTACCTCATCTGGCTTGGCCTGGTACGGTTCTTTAACTGCCTGCCACCAAGAGTCAGCAAGCCCATAGAACAGTGAAGCTGTGAGGTTCACCCTCTCCCTGCCCGTGCAAGTAAAAACATAAAAAATCTTCGCGGTGTTCGTGAGACAGTCATCTGCAGTTAAAGGGTCCTCTTGGCCTGAGAACTCCTTGGGTGTTCTCTTCCTGAATCTCTCAAACAGTAAATTAGGGTCATGATCCCTCTGGTTGATAACAAAAATCGGACCGTGGGGTTGTTGTTGCCTATTCTGCAAGACCTCTAGTAGCTGTCTCTAAACTTGTGTCATTTCTTCATCCTTCCTTGCCATCTGTTCTTGGAATTTTGTTTGAGTTTCATCGGCCTGCTTCTGTTGTTCTAGCATGGCTTGCATGAGTTCTTGAAACTGTGATGCAGTAGGTTCACTGGCCGGGTCTGTGCCATTCTAATTACTACCCGAAACATTGTGATTTGGAGCTTTTCTTGGAGGCATGATGCTGCAGAACAAAACATTAGTACACAATAATATGGTCGGGGTTGGTTTCCAAATCCATACTAAAAGATCTAACGAGCTCACGGATCCTCGCCACGACCCTAAGATCTTCTAGTTCCTTTTAAGTGCCTGAAACATGTCCCACTCTGATACCAGTCCTGTCGCGACCTTGGACCGAGACACGGGCCTGTGACGCAGTGATTAAATACAATAAAATATACCGCCTGTCTTCCCACAGGTTTCCGCGGTGAGGATCCCAAGACACGGGTTGAGCTCACACAAATAGGTATGCGGAAGCGTGTAGCAAAACATATCACACTAATCTTAAACAATAAGATTCAAGAGAAATTATAATACCGAGACTTGGTATCGAAAGAGAAATGTCAACATAGCAATCCTATCATGATTAAAGTTTCACCATTTAACAAAAGTATATTAATCCAAGTTACATATCCATGAGAGGCCAACAAAGGCCAATACAACAAAATAAGATCCCAAAGGATATCCCAGAACTAGGTGAACGAGAAATCAAGATCCCGCCCGGCGTCTAGATGACGTCGTCGGGCTGCCACTCATGTGCTGGGGGTGGCTCAATAGCCTCCTCCGGGCACTCCTCGTCAAACGCGATACCTCCTGTACCTGGGCACCAAAATAAGATGCATCAAACACGACGGTTTGACAAATAAACAATTTAGGCATGAATATGAAAAATAGTGCTAAAACAGTTCAAGATTAAAGTACACGTTTCAAGTTTACGAAACTAGCATGAATACTTATAATATCATGAAAAGATAAATCCACATTGAGCTCATCCTTTCTCTATCACGTAAAATGACAAGAGCAAGCACGCACGAAACACGACACGCAAGACACGATCCCACGCTACGCAAGGTAAACGGGGAGGCTGGCCGCGGAACCGGAAAGACACGCACGATGTGTAATATAATACACGACTAGTCTGCAGACAGTCAACATGTTTAAGGACCCCCAAATAGTGGATCAAGCTAAAAGGGCAGTCCAAGCTCAGTGGTATTCACTTATATCATGAATGCACAAAACACGGCGATACACGTTCGAGAACACGACAAAACAAGAGGGAAATCATTTAACAAACATGACACGACGAGACTAGCAAAATAGCATAATATAAATGCTTAACAAACTTACGAAATGATTCCCTTTTCTTATTCTTGAAACACGTCTTAAAACGAGCTTATACTAGAAATTCAAACGAATGCACGATGATGCACGAAACATCAAAACAAGAGTTTTGGGTCTTGACACAATTCTTCAAACGAACTTGTACTTGAAAATCAAACAAGGACGCGATGATGCATGAAGCATCAGAACAAGAGTTCAAACACAAAATCTATCAAGTTTAGGCTAAGACCAATCATTGACCTTTATGGAATTGAAACCCAAATGTCGGAGTTTTGACAAGATTTGGTGCCCCAGAAGTTATAGTACATTTTGGAATTCCAAGTGCACAATGTCAAATAAAGGTCTAAATCATAGTCTAGTTTTCATTCTCACAAAAATCCTACAAAACAGTACTTTTGGTAAATTTCGGTCAGTCCTCGGTTACCTGTCGGTTAACCGAGGTTGATATGTCGGTTAACCGACAGCCGACCGACGGCTGACCTACAAGTCTCAGTCCACAAAATGTAGCTCTCGGGAAAAGGGACCGACAGGTCCTCGGTTGGCTGTCGGTCGACCGAACTTGGGAGTTCGGTCAGCCGACAACCGATCCACCAATTTTCTGACGCAATGTTGCTCTCTGGAATTTGAACCGACAGGTCTCGGTTGGCTGTCGGTTCACCGAACTGGGTAGTTCGGTCAGCCGGTAGCTGACCGACACCTGACTGACAGAACACGGGCAGTGTGTTTCGAGTCAGATTTTTCACAACTTCTTTCTCTTCTTCACTCCCATTTCTGAGTAACCTGCACTCCCTAAACCACCATGCTTTCCAAGGGATAAATTACAACATTTAACATCATTCAATTCATAAATAAACCATTCACTCCATTGAGAAACATCAAGACATTTCCATGTGCAAAATCATAAAAACTTACAAGATCAAACATGATTCTAAGGACTTGAAAAATCATTAATAACAAGACAAGTGAAGAAACTAAAACCCATGACTTGAAACAATATAAACCTAACTGGCATTATGAAACTAAACATAGAAATCATGTCTTAATGAAAATAATAAAACCATAATGCAATGTACATTAAGAATCCTATAGAGTTCACTTGCCTCACTCCAATGCCAAGGAAATCTTCACAAAAACTCAACCAAAGGGAAGATCCACGAAATCTACACAAAAGCCCCAAAATAGAACACATAAAAATCACATTTTTGGTCATCACAAACCCCCATTTCGAAAATGGGTTTGAAAACATGGAAAACAAGTTCAAAATGCGCTTAAAGAACATTAAATGAAAAGAGGAACAAGAGCTCTAACCTTTAGCTACTCAAACAAGAGGAAGAGAGCTAGAAGTTGGTGAATAGTGTCGGGGATTTGGCTCAAAAATGGGTCCAGCTGTAGCTTGAGAAGAGAGGAACAGATTGACGGAGTTAGATTAGGGATTGGAGCTCTCTTGCTAGATGATTCAAGGAGAAAAAGATCAAGAAGAAAGGTTTCTCCTCTCCTTTGCTCTAGGTCAAGACCGGTTGCAGGATTTTGGAATGGGTAATGGAGGAGAGAGAATAGGAGAGCTTATATAGTGTCTGGGAAGTGGGTCCCTAGCAGCTGAGCTTTGAAACGATTGAAACATGGTTTTGTGGACCTCGGATGAAGTCGACGAAGAAGAACAAAATGATCGTCGAAAAATCTAATTTTGGAAAAGTATAATTTTGACATGGTTTCACGACTTCGAAAATTGTGCCCAGATTTAGCATGAAAAGACAGATTTACCCTCTTGGGCCAAAACTTGGGTTTCTGGGCCTCAAATACATGCAGGCTAAAAATGAAAGTTGTCACAAATAATAAAACCATTCAAGAGAAATAAAAATCACGATCAAACAAAAGATCTAGAACAAAAACCCATTCTTACACGTGTACTCAGGGCGTCCCTGAGCGTGTCTGACTCATACTAAACGTCCTCAAATTCCCAAAGCTATAATCCAGACTAAGTGTAATCACATTCTAACCCAGCTAGTACTAAGACTCACTTAAGACTAAACACTCACTTAATTAGTACTAATCGAGTTGGTCTGGGTCGTGGTCTAACAGGTAATCTTCAAACTCTTTTGATTAGGAGTCCATCTTCACTTTCCTTCTTTGTCTCGGGCATCTCCAGAATTTACAAATTTGAAAAATTACATAAATTCCTATGTCTCTACAATGAGACTTACATGGTAATCTAAACATGGAAATAAAAGGTCTATAGGGATGTAAGACCCCGACCCGAGTGTCCACGATTAGTGCTAATTAAGTCACGTGTTAGTGCTAAGCGTGATTAGTAGATTTGACTAAGTTGGGACTGGAATAATTCTTTTATAGCTTTTGGGGAATTTTAGTACTTTGTGTTTAGTGGGACCCTTTGGGGGTTCCTTTTTAGATAGTCTTGCGTGTACTTGGGGGATTGTTCGAGATTCCGGTGATTTGTATTTCTACCCCATTTCACTTGTCCCATTAATCCCTACAACTTTCATGTTGAGCACCCGAAACCTGACTTTCCTAGCATTGAGGGCAAAACAGTCTTTTTACACCAAATATGTACCCAAAACTTAATATCCCCAAAACCAGTGAAAGATATACTTTTGGAAACTAGATATTTCGGTGATCACTTTTCCCTTCTTCGTTGATTTCGTTCGAGGTCCCGAGAGTAGTGATTTCAGCTCAAAGAGGTTTCCCATGGTGGAGCCCACACTCAACTAGTATATAAGATATCCTTCTCTTCCATTCTCTCTTTTCCAGCACAAACCCATCAAAAGCTAGGGCTTTTTCCTCTCTTCTTCTTTCTCTTGCTTTTCCATCATCAAATCATCACCAACCTTGCACAAAATTGAGAGATGGAAGCCATCATCTTCTTCTTCATCACTTGGGCTCTCCATTGATACAAGTCTTGAAGAGAGAACTCCATTCTAAGACCTTCCATGAGCTAGTCTTACCCATTTGAAGAGATTCCAAGTAAGTAATCTTCCCAATCTTTTGATATTGTGTTCTCCTAGCTATAGAGAAGCCCCGTCTTCCTTATTGAGAGTTCTTTTTTCTTCATTCCTTGTTTGACCCATTTTAGGGTTTGTTTTGGGGGTTTTTGTGTAGATTGTGTTCTTGGCTTGGAAGAGGTGATAAGAGGATTGATTTCTTGTTTAGAGACTTTGTTTCAAGTGGATGAATGGATGTTTTGAGCATTAAATAGTTTTTTATAACAAATGTGGTTGATTTGGCTATCTCCATTAATATTCATCTATCTTGCATTCATGTGAAATAAATGCTCATATAAAGGGGTTTTGTTAGCCTGTTTATTGTGTTGGAAAAGTGGTGTGTATCTCTCTATTTTCACTGCTTGCTTTTGATTTTAATGAATCCTTGTGATTGTGGACTGTAAGACCCCGACCCTCAATTTTCGGGTTTAGCATTGTTTTAATCATAATTTCATTTTTTTAAACAAGATTAGAGTTGATTTGACTTTGTTTTTGAGTTTGAATAGATTTTTCATAACTTTGGAGAGTTTTAAAAGACAGTTGACTTTGTTTTGACCCAACCCTTGTTAATTGTATTTTTGTGAGAAGTATTCTTGGTTTCTAAAAATTCCAATTTTATTCCTTTTGACTCATTTTATTGTATAAATAACTTTCATGTTTTATCCATTTGGATCTGAGGCTCAGCAATCGCGTTTTTCAAGAAAAAAGGGCAAAAATGACAATTTTCACTAAACTGTCCATAAATTTCAAAAATTCTAGAAATTACGGAAAATATACTTTTTGAAAACTAGATTTTTCGATGATCGTTTTGTTCTTCTTCGTCGATTTCATCCGGGGTCCACAAGACCATGTTTTAATCGTTTCAAGTTCTACTGCATTGGGACCCACCTTCCAGACACTATATATACCCTCCTATTCTCTCTCCTCCATTCCTTCTTCCCCATTTTTCCTGCACCGGTCTTGACCTAGAGTGAAGAAGAGAGAAAGGGTTTTTCTCTTGGTCTCTTTCCCTTGAAACATCCATCTAGAGAGCTCCAATCCCCGATCCGACTCCGTCAATATCTTCCTCTCTTCTCAAGCTTCGTTTGGAGTGTTTTTGGAGCCAAACCTTTTCACTATTCATCATCTTCAACCTCTCTTCATCTTGTTCAGCTAGCTCAAGGTTAGAGCTTGGAACCATCTTTTCATTTATGTTCATTTAGAACTTGTTTTCCATGTTTTCAAACCCATTTTCGAAATGGGGGTTTATGATGACCAAAAATGTGATTTTTATGTGTTCTATTTTGGGGCTTTCGTGTAGATTTCGTGGATCTTCACTTTGGTTGAGTTTTTGTGGAGTTTTCCTTGGCATTGGATTGAAGCAAGTGATCTTTATAGCATTTCCCATGTATATTGTTTTATGTTTTCATTATGGTTTCAATATTTCATTAAGACATGTTCCCTATGTTTAATTTCATAATGCAAGTCATGTTTATGCTCTTTCAAGTCATGTGTTTTAGTTTCTTCATTTGTCTTGTTATTGATGATTTCTCAAGTTCTTAGAATCATGTTTAGTCTCGTAAGTTTTATGATTTTGTACATGGGAGTGTCTCGATTTTTGTCAATGAAGTGAATGGTTTATTTGTGGATGGAATGCTTTAAAAATGTGTGAAATGTATCCCTTGGAAAGCATGAAGGCTTGGGGAGTGCAGGTGGTTCGAATATGTGAATGAAGAAGGAAAGAAGTTGTGAAAAATTTGACTCGAAATGCACTGTCCGTGTACTGTCGGTCAGGTGTCGGTCACCTGTCGGTTGACCGACAGCCAACCGAGACCTGTCGGTTCAAATTCCAGAGAGCAACATTTTGTCAGGAGGACTGCCGGTCAGCTGTCGGTCAACCGAGGACTTGTCAGTCCCTTTTTCCGAGAGCTACATTTCTGGACTGAGACTTGTCGGTCGGCTGTCGGTCAACCAACACATCAACCTCAGTTGACCGACAAGTAACCGAGGATTGACCTAAATTTTACCAAAAGTACGATTTTGAAGGATTTTTATGAGAAGGAAAACTGGACTAGGTTTTAGACCTTTTTATTGACTTTGTGCACTTGGAATTCCAAAATGTACTATAACTTCTGGGGCACCAAATCTCGTCTAAATTCCGACATTTGGTCAATGAATGGTCTTAGCCTAAACTTGATAGATTTCGTGTTTGAACTTCTGTTTTGATGTTACGTACATTATCGAGTACTCGTTTGACTTTCAAGTACAAGTCCGTTTGAAGATTTGTTTCAAGAACCAAAACTCTTGTTTTGATGCTTCGTGCATCATTGTGCATTCGTTTGAATTTCAAGAATAAGCTCGTTTTAAAACGTGTTTCAAGAATAAGAAAAAGGGAATCATTTCTTAAGTTTGATAAGCATTTAAATTATGCTATTTTGCTAGTCTCGTCGTGTTGTGTTTGTTAAATGATTTCCCTCTTGTTTTGTCGTGTTCTCGAACATGTATCGCCATGTTTTGTGCATTCATGATATAAGTGAGTACCACTAAGCTTGGACTGCCCTTTTAGTTTGATCCACTACCTGGGGATCCTTAAACATGTGGACTGTCTGCAGACTAGTCGTGTATTATATTACACATCGTGCGTGTTCGTATTCCGGTTTCGCGACCGGAAATTCCCCTTTTACCTTGTGTATTGTGGGATCGTGTCGTGCTTGTCGTGCGTGCTTACTCTTGTCATTATGTATGATGGAGAAAGGATGGGCTCTTTGTGGATTTACTAATCATGATATTATATGTATTCATGTCTTGTTTCGTATATCGTGCATGTACTCGTGATTTCTTGATAAGTATCTTGTCCATGGATCGTTTTTAAACCTTGTAAATATGTTTGAAGTTCAATAAATTGTTTTTAGTTATTGTTTCCTTTAAACTTCAATTTTGTTTATGCTCTTGCCTATATTGATCACCTGCCAGATCGCCGTGTCTGATATTCTTCTGCTTTGGTGCTCTAGATAGCAGGTCCTTGTTTGAACTAGTTCATGTGCAGAGGGCTGTTGAGCCACGAGTTTTGCAGGCTGTTGTGTCAGCGATGTCATGTAGACGTCATGCTTGACTCCGGAGTTACGTTACACTCTTGGGTAGTATTTGTTCTAGCTTGCTATTTTTGTACGGCTTTTTCTTGGTAATTGTAATTAATGCACTCGTTAATTTGTAACTTGAATATGTTTGGGTAATGATAAGCCTGTTACTGTCAGCTCTGTATGTTTTGATATTATGATTAGTTCCAGTCTGAGTTTGAATATTTATGACAATGTTATGCTGACAGATTGAGTACGACACGGAACCCGATGGATACGGATTCCGGGTCGTAACGTCTTGTAGAGCTTCCGCGAAATATTTTGATGTGTTGTGAATTTTGCTATCCTCACACACGCGGATCCTGGGGAGAAATACAAATTCCCCAAATTCGCGTCCCCGAGATCGGATCCCGGTTTTGGGGGCGTGACATGGACTCTTTCACTTCTCTTTGTGATTGAATGTGGAAAGGAATGGAGATGAATGGATGGAGTCTTGGTGGATGTTGTGAGGATTTTGAAGGTAGCATTGAGGTGCTTATATGCCCTCCTATGGGTGTAGAATGGAACCTCAAAAAGGGCTTGTGAGAAGAGATGGCAGGCAGAGCAGAACTGTCACCGGAACTGGCTCTGGACAGTTTGCTCGAGTGAACTGCCCAGAAAGGGGCTTGTTTTGTTCCAGAGAACGTCTCGCTCGAGCGAACCCTGATCAGCTCGGGCGAACGTTCCCAGCGTCCCACCCATAGAGTGGTTAGCTCGAGCGAACTACTCTTTCGCTCGAGCCAGCCTGAACTGGGCAAGTCCGCTCAAGCGGCCACTGGTTTGCTCGAGCAAACCCTTCCAGAAACGATTCTAGAGACCACTCCACTCGAGCGAACTGTAATGTCCGCTCGAGCGATGGGTACTGTTTCGCTGGGAACATGGGTGGAGCTGAAGTGAAGTATTTATATGATTGTGAGAGGCTCATTGGGAGCCTTGTTGTGTCGGAAGATTTATTAAGTGATGTATGAAGCCTGGGTGAGAAAGAAACTATAATAACAAAGAATTCATTGAAGTTTGGTAACTTCCAAAGTATAAGGAACCGGAATCTCTAAACCCAAGGAGTACCAAGTTTTTATCAAATAGAGATACGGGATCGCTATTCACTTTTAACTAGTTTTGAACCCCGATACTTATCCCGATATTTCGAAAGTTTATTTCACCCCATCATTCCCGAAATTTATGATTTATGATCTATCAATTCCGAAAACATTGAAAGTGTACTTGTACCATTTTTGCTAGTCCTGACTTGCATACTCGACATGATATGATAATTGTGCCCTTGAGCACCCCCGTCTTGCCTGGTTATATTCTTGCATTGGATTTATTTTACACATGTCTTGATTTCTATGATTTGACCTATGAGTCGGCACCACTAAGCTTGGATAACCTTGTTAGTCTGATCCACTGACTTGGAGATACCCCACTTGTCCCGCCAGCTGCAGTTTGGATCCCGCTACCCGGTTCATTAACCGCGGTCTTGTCCCGATACCGCTGATTGCTACCGTGGTTCCTAATGCCCGGCTCTCTACCGTGGTCATGTCCCGTATATTATATATGTATATGTAAATTTCATTGTTCCTCCTCACTTCGGTGACTGAGGTCAGCGCCTTGATATGCTTGCTCTTATCACTTCGGTGATAGAGGATTTAGCTTCGTGTGGTTGCTATCTTATTTGTTTCCCGCTTCTTGGTACCTTTACTCGTTTTACAGTGCATACATGTTTTTGATAAATGATTTATCCTTTCATGAAGATTATTGTTTATTTAGATTTAAATGCTTTCAAAGGTAATTTCATTTATTGTTATATTATTATATCTTTTCACCCGCCTGCCAAACCGTCGCGTTTGACCCACTTTTGGTACTCAGGTCCAGTTGTTGGTTACCCCGAGGAGGAGCACGAGGAGGCGGTCGGAGAACCGTAGCAGTTAGTTGAGTGGCGTGCCAACGATGTTGTTTAAACATCCGGTCGCCGAGATGCGTGACATTTTGGGGGTTGTTATTAGCTTTTCTTTTGGCATTTATTATTTTGTCTATATTGGCCTTTGTTGGCCTCTATTTTTGGGAATGTAATTAAATGATATTTGTTCAAAGTTTAACAATACTTTTGGGTTACGCTAATGAACATTGCTCATTCTGATACTTGTTATTTAAATGTAATCAGTCTTAGTATTATGGAAATGAACTACATACTTGATTTGTTACACGCTTCTGCACTTAACAAAATATGTATGTATGTTGGGAAATCCTCACCGCGGACACCTATGGGAAATTACGTGCACGGGTAATATGTGTCCTTTATTAACCAGTGTACGCATTGGTACTAAACATACTCATCATTTATCTCTGTCATTCCATTGTTACTATTATTATTTAGTCCCAATCCCGGACTAGGCCGTGGACCCGACCCTGTACATGGAAATGACAAATGGTGGTCCGTAGATCCACCTTTGCAAGTAGAAAAGGAAATCAACTCTTTTCTAGTTTTTTATTGCCCATATATTTAAGAAAAGAGAAGTGTTTTGTTTTGAATGCCGTGAAAGCTGATTTCATTTGGTTTGTTGTGAAAGGCGATGTTTGCCGTAAAAGGCGATTTACAATTCTTATCAACAGTGAAAGACAAGAGTTGTGATTTTTTGTCTCTTTAAACAATACAAAATACAACGAAAAGCAAGAAAAGGGGTCTAACTTCTCAAGAGATCGTGGGGACTCGTTCAGATTGGCTGTCACGCCCCCGGACCGAGGCCCTGTTAAATAAGTCCTTAATCTGGGAACGTGGCGGTACAGGTCTAAAAATTTCGCCCGTACGCGCTAAATATTTTTCCCACAGGATTCCGTGGTGAGGATCCCAGACGATCCGTCACAACCAAATAGTTAATTTCACAACGAAAAATAGTATGCGGAAACGTGTAACAAAAATTAAAAATCAAATATAACATAAGATAGTGCACCTGTTAGTATCAGAAGAGAAGTATATATATAGCACAATCCCAAAGTCAGTTAAAGTTGTGAGGAACACAAAAGTATATTAAGTTATACATCCCAACAAGGCCAACAGAGGCCATAAACAAAGTTCCCAATAGAAAATAAAATCACTCCCCAAAGAATGTTATCGAAACTCCAAATCCAACATGACGTCTACATGACATCATTTGGCTGCCACTCTTGCTCCACCGGAGGTTCTACTGCCTCCTCCGCGCGCTCCGCCTCAAGGGCTGCGGGTCCGACATCTGACACCAAGCAGAAAGTATCAGACACGACGGTCTGGCAAGTGAATAATACGGATGATATGCAAGTTTTATAAATGTCATGTTTAAACTCATAAAAATGCATTGAAGACAAAATGTATGTACAAAGCAATTTAATTAAAAAAATAATACATATCCAAAAATTATAACAAAACTCTTCAAACTGATGGATAAATATTTCAAATAATGGTAACCCACATATAGCTATATTCTCTTATTACCGAAGTAACAAGAGCAAACAGACAGAAACCATAGCCACTTCTCGTGGGACCGGAAAACAGAACCTTTGCCACTTCTCATGGGACCGGAGAACAGAACCGTTGCCATGGCCGGAGCAAATAGAATTCCAAACTGTAGTTGGCAAATAATTTAAAGATCCCAAGCCGGGTGATCAGCCCGACGAGGTGACTTAAGCTTAGTGGTGCCTTTCAAAACCAATATCTGAATTAATACAAATCAAATCATAATAATGCATTTCAAATTCGATAAGAAAAACTACACTGAACAAATGCAAACAGACAGAATCAAACGAACCAAGAGAGTAGTCTTACCGATAATTTCAAAACAATATAATCAAACTGTCAAAGTGCATTTCCATCTATGAAAAGGACTAATCTTAACCAAATACAAACAAATAAATACGAACAAATCAGATGAGTAGCCTTACGTCAAGGTTTTGGTTTCGAAATAATAATCCTTTTGGTTCATGGGCTCGCACTACAAAGCTCTAGCCCCATCTTACCTCAAAGTTTTGGTTTCGAAATAATAATCATTTTGGTTCATGGGCTCGCACTACAAAGCTCTTGCCCCATCTTACCCAAGGTTTTGCCAAAGATAGCAATTCAATTGACTTCATTTCAAATCAATTATAGGAAAAGATAGAATTATTCTAACTTGAAATGAGATGATTAGTAGTGTTTGATGGCTTACCAGGGGCCGTCTCGATACACACTTAGTGCCTCCATGTTGGTTTATAGTGAAGAAGTTGGTGCCTCCGAAGGTTTTCCAACATTTGAGGGCATAAAGTATATATAGAGACTTAAAGAAAATCCCAGGTAATTTAATTTCTAGACTTTCTCCATTGGTTTTGTTCAAACAAAGTGATTTGGGCTCAAATTCTTAATTCCCGATGATTAATAGGTCATTGCGAATTTTCATACTCAAAACGGGCCTTAAAAATGTAAAATAGGCCCAAAAACCTACCTGGGCCAGAACCGAGCGTGCTCAGCTCGCTCGAGCGGGCTAGTCACAGAAGCTGGGCCGCTCGAGCGAGCTCCAAGTTCACTTGAGCGGCTGGGCTTCTGCCCAGTCCGTGAACAGTCAGCAGAATGCTGACTGTTTTCCTTCCTTGCTTCCTGTTTCAGCTCCCATGGACCAAAGTGAGTAAAAAATCACTTCAATTAAGTTCCATCAACTCTCTTCAATCACCCCTAATCACTCATTCATTCTTGTGTGGAGTATTTTACCGAAACCGAAGTTACATCTGACTTCGGTAATGGTACCGGTCAAGAGGGGCCCCGGCTCCCATTTCCCTGGCGCGACAGCGCCTCAGCCACTACCAAGGTAGGATTGTTCTCGGTAGAAGTACCGACCACATCCTTCCGAACTCAGCCTCGTGCGTCGACATCCTTGTCCGACCTCAAGCGTAGCTGACCTCGGTGTCTTCTCCCGTTCGGCCTCTTGGCCGAGGTGAACGCTGAGTGTCTAATCCCCATTATAGGATGGGACGGCTACTTCACAGAGAGTCCTTGACAAATAGAGTGGCCACCGGCCATTGATAAGGGCTCCTTCCTATCAGCAGATCACATCCACATTTATGTGAGGGATTTGGGGGAGGTCTGATGGGACAAGTATCCTCACCTACCCCCACCAAGGATCCTAGATGTGGGCTGATGGGACAAGTATCACCACCTACCTCCACTGTGGAACCTTCCACTCTTCTCTATATATGCCTGCATGGTAAGCCATTGACAGGTACGCAAGATACACTGCATACACTTTGCTATTTTGCCCACATCTTCTTCCTCACTTCACCCTAGTTCAGTGACTACACTAACTCAGGCGTCGGAGTGCCTTTGGCTGACAGCATCCTCGGGCCCTGACCTCTGTTTTTTTCTACCTTTCAGGTTTCAGATTATCAAAGACGTTCCCGATCAGTCAAACTGGATCTCACTAATCCCCATCATCATCTAAACCAAGTCCGTAATTTTTAGGCCCGCACAATTGGCGCTGTCTGTGGGAAAAGACGATTTGAAAAATCCATATTTTCATCCGGAAAGCCATGCCACTGAAGGCGAGGAAGGGGAAGAGCATTGCCGGATCATCCAGGTCCGAGCAGCCAGAGACGATCCTGTCCTCCATGCCGCCACCTCTGGTGATGAACCAGGCAGGAGCGTTGGTGACAAACCAAGAAAGAGCAACCAGACAGACACCGTCCGACCCTCAGCAGAGGAGGGTCGGCGGAGAACATGGTATGAGAAGTGTAGGATCACCTATCACGGTGACGCACTCGTCGTCAAGAGATGCAGCAGCATCTCCTCGCCCTGGTCCCGTACTGGAGCGAGTCAGGCCGACTACCTCTCAGGCGGAGCGTCCATGTCTGGAAGTCGTTTTCACCGAGCCACCCCATAAGGACGTTCCTCCTCAGGGACAGTCCCAACGGGGCAAGGCTCCAGTACACTTTGATCCTCACCAGCCTCACCACGAGGACCACATGGAAGAGGACCACGTCCACCTCGACGATGAAAGCGATGACATGGCCCTGGAGGAGGATGCCGAGGCCCAAGCCGAAGCAATTAAGGCTCAAAACCAAATAATCGAAGAGCAAAAAGCTCATATCCTCCAGCTCCAGCAGCAACTCAAGGGGCAGAAGGCCCCAGCCGAGACTCCGCTAGTGCCTTATACACAGCAGCAAACCCGGAAAGCTGCTAAAGCTCGGCCAGATCTGAGGCAAATCATAAACAAAAGGCGTGACCGAGCTCACGAAGAGGGCTCGAGTAGCACCCACGCCAGCGCTGACCAGCAGCACCGCCAGAAACGAAGTCAGGGTGTCGATCCCGACATGGCTGAGTGGATCGACCAGCAAATCAAGCTGGCCGTGCAGTAGAATATGGAGTACTCCGGCCTCACTAGAGGTTGGTTGGCTACTAGAGATAGCGACAATCACGGCACGTTTCCATTCACCAGGGAAATTAGGGATTACCCCCTCCCCGACAAGTTCTGCGTCCCGAGGTTCAATCTTTATGACGGGACCTCGGACCCCCGGCGCATCTCCGTCACTTCACTTAGAAGATGACGGTGTTCGGCGGTGATGGTGACCTCGACTGCAAGGTCTTCTCCTCCAGCCTGGGCGACCTCCCACTTCGGTGGTTCTGTACGCTCTCCGAGGGATCGATCTCGAGCTGGCGACAGCTCCGAGACTCCTTCATCGAGAAGTTCCAAGCACATCTGGTCATCCCGAAGACCGACGCCGACCTGATCTCTATCAGGATGAGGCCCGACGAGAATATCACTCGGTTCGCTAAGAGGTTCTGGACCATCTACAGTGTGATCGAAGATGCCAACAACGAAGTGGCCACCAAGTCCTTCCAACAAGCTTTGTTGCAGGGTAATGAGCTTCGGAAGGAACTGGTGCGGTTCCATGTGGCCTCGGTGAAAGTACTGATGGCCCGGGTGAACCAGTACGTTGAACAAGAAGAAGATGAAGTCCGAGCTCGGGAGAGCCACAGCCTCTGGCAAGAAGACCGATCTCAGGGTCAACTGGAAAGCCGACCCTCCAAGAAGGAAAGAAAGCTAGCCAAGAGGGAGGCAGACCGAAGAAGAGAGCCATCCAGCTCGGCAGTACGTTTTGTTCCCACCTCGGGAAGCAGCGCGAAACCGAAACCGAATGGCGCCTCTCACAAGGCCATCAACACCATCTTCAAGGAGCCTATTTACAAGCTCCTCGGCAAGATTCAGGAGCAGCCCTTCTTCAGGTGGCCCCAGCCTATGAAGAGTGACGCTGCCTCCCGAGATCAGAGCAAGTTCTGTGCCTACCACAAAGATAAAGGACACAGGACAGAGGACTGTCACGCGTTCAAGGCACACCTCGAAATGCTTGTGAGGGACGGGCACCTCAGAGATCACATCAAAGAAGAAGCCAGAGTAAACCACGCTCAATAACGCCAGCCCGATGACAGGGATAGCGATGAGCCAGTGGGGACCATCGACGTCATCCACCTGGCCTCCGCTCCTAGGGGCAGCAACCAGGCCCGCGCCAAGGTAAGAAGGGCCCAGCATGACAAACAAGTAATGGCGTCCGAGCTTGGTCCCTCGGCGAAGAAGGCACGCTTAGAGAGACCAAAGATTTGGTTCTCTGACAAAGACTTGGTCGGGGTCCAACTACCCCACAATGATCCTTTTCTCCTGACTATGAGGTTGCAGAACTTCAATGTCAAGAGGATTCTAGTGGACCCCGGGAGCTCCTCGGAGATCCTCTATTTTGACTGCTTCAAAAGAATGGGTCTGCAAGAGGAAGACCTGCAGGAAGCCCGCACCCCACTGGTGGGTTTTAGCTCCAAGTCTGTGTACCCCAAGGGGAAGATTTCCCTCAGGGTCGAACTGGGTGGAGTCTCCATGACAGCAAACTTCCTGGTGGTAGATGCGCAATCTCCATACAATGCCATCATGGGAAGAACTTGGTTTCATAACATGGAAGCTGTGCCCTCCACCCATCACCAGAAGCTCAAGTTCCCATTGCAGAGTGAGGACGGGGGCTTCGAAGTAATCATAGTCCGCGGTGACCAATAAATGGCCAAAGAATGCCTCATGGCCGTGGTCCCCAGAGAAGTAAAACCGCAGAGAGTTCATATGACTGAGCTGGAGGCCG
The DNA here is from genome assembly GCA_028538565.1 of Umbellularia californica. Lineage (NCBI taxonomy): Eukaryota > Viridiplantae > Streptophyta > Magnoliopsida > Laurales > Lauraceae > Umbellularia > Umbellularia californica. Next base: position 27,100,155 of record JAPQWN010000004.1, on the reverse strand, counting down.
AGCTCGAGGCTGTTGGCCGAACTCCCGAGCAGAAGAGTTTTGAAGACCTCACCGAAGTCAGGATCAATCCCAACGATCCGGAGAGGTTCTTCGTGCTCGGTAGTCAGCTTAAGGATCAGGAAAGGGCAGAGATGCTTGACTTCCTGTTACAGAACATGGAGGTCGACCCCATATGAGATGCCTGGCATTGACCCCGAGGTCATGTGCCACAAGTTAAATGTGGATCCCGAGCACAAGCCTGTAGTCCAAAAGACTCGCAGGTCGGGAATCCAGCAAGCAGAGGCTGTGACCGAGGAGGTCAAGAAATTGTTAGAAGCTGAAGCTATCAGAGAAGTCATTACCCTGTGTGGTTAGCCAACACGGTTGTGGTAAAAAAGAAAAATGGAAGTTGGAGGGTCTGCGTAGACTTCACCGATCTCAACAAAGCCTATCCTAAAGACAGCTTTCCCCTTCCTAAGATAGACCAGCTGATCGATGCCACTGCCGGGCACGATAGGATGAGTTTCCTCGATGCCTACCGAGGTTACCATCAAATTCCGATGCATAGGCCAGATCAGGAAAAAACCGCGTTCATAACACCCAGAGGCATTTACTGTTACAAGGTGATGCCCTTCGGGTTAAAGAACGATGGTGCCACTTACCAGAGGCTGGTGACCAAGATGTTTCAGGCCCAGATCGGCAAGATGGTCGAGGTCTACATTGAAGACATGGTCGTTAAGTCTAAAAGGTCACAGGACCACATGATTGACCTACATCAAACCTTCGCCGTCCTCAAACAATACAAGCTCAAGCTGAACGCCTCCAAGTGTGCATTTGGCGTCGGCTCGGGCAAATTCTTGGGCAGCCTGGTCACTAGGCGAGGAATAGAGGCCAATCCCGATCAGATCTCTGCGATCCAGGCCCTGCAGAGTCCGACCTCGGGCAAAGCAAGTCCAGAGGCTTACAGGGATGGCAGCAGCACTAAACCGCTTCATTAGCAGAGCTTCAGACAAATGCCGTCCCTTCTTCCAACTCCTCAAGAAGAGCTCAGGGTTCCAGTGGACGCCGGAGTACTAAAGCGCCCTTCAAAAGCTCAAAGGATACCTCTCTTCACCTCCCCTACTTTCCACCCCCGCACAGGGTGAGGTCTTATACTTATATCTGGCAGTTTCGAACCATGCAGTGAGCTCGGTACTCATAAGAGAAGATAACAGGCAGCAAAAGCCCATCTATTACACAAGGAAAATCCTGCTGGATGCCGAGACGAAATACCTGCCATTGGAGAAGCTCGCATTTGCACTTGTTAGTGCTCCCGCAAGCTCTCCCACTACTTCCAGACATATTCCATAGTGGTTGTGACCGAACATCCACTCAAGTCCCTCTTCAGGAAAGCAGACTTCTCTGGAAGAGTGTCTAAATGGGCTGTTGAACTGGGACAATATGATATCCAATATCAGCCCAGAACGGCCATCAAAGCCCAGGTGCTGGCAGACTTCATTGTGGAGTTCACCTCTGTTAGTTCGGCACTGAGCCACCTCGACACCGAACTGAGGGGCAAAGAGGGAGCAACCACCGAGATCGGGATAGAACAGGAGCGGTCCTGGAAACGGTTCCTCGACTCATCTTGGAAGGTCTTTGTCGATGGATCATCAACCTCCAAGAGGGCTGGTGTAGGCATAGTCCTTCAATCTCCGGAAGGCCTTGTCATTGAGCAAGCCCTGATCCTTGACTTCAAAGAATCTAACAACGAGGCTGAGTATGAAGCACTAATAACAGGGCTGAGCAATGCAAAAATTCTGGGGGCACAACAACTGGTGGTTTTTAGTGATTCACAGCTGGTGACGAGCCAACCCAATGGAGACTACCAGGCCCATGACGACAGGATGGCGGCCTACCTAGCCCACACCAAGCAACTTCTATCTCAGTTCCAAAAGGCTGAAGTCAGGCAGATCGGCAGAGATTCCAACTCTCACGCCAACGCACTTGCAAACTTGGCCTCTGCTGTCGAGGCAGGAAGAAAAAGGATTGGTGAAGTGGAAGCACTGGACAGGACGAGTATAGAACTCCACCCACCTCGGCAGATCATGTGTGCCGACCTCGGTCCGAGCTAGATGGACGACATCATTTCCTACCTCAAGGACGATCAGCTCCCTGAGGACAAAAGTGAGGCGCACAAGATCAGGCTGAAAGCAGCTCGATTCTGGCTCTCCCCAGATGGCAAGCTCTACAAAAAGTCTTACAATGGCCCTTACCTCCAGTGCATTCACCCAAGCAAAGTCGAGGACTTCCTTTATGAAATCTATGAAGGGATCTGCGGCAGTCACATCGGAGGTCGGTCACTAGCTTACCGAGCTATCAGCCAAGGCTACTGGTGGCCCTACATGCAGAAGGACGCACAGGTCTATGCCAGGAAATGTGAGAAGTGTCAGAAGTTTTCTCATTCTCTCCATCAACTAGCACATGACCTAAGTCCTCTTTCCAGACCATGACCATTTGCCCAGTGGGGACTGGACCTGGTGGGACCTCTCCACGGAGCTCCGAGGAATAAAAGATGGTTGATAGTGCCACTGACTACTTCACTAAGTGGATAGAAGCTAAAGCATTGTCCTCCATCACCGAGAAGGATACCAAAAACTTCGTATGGAGAAACATAGTAACAAGATTTGGAGTTCCTCGGGCCTTGGTCTCGGACAACGGGACTCAGTTCGACTCCAACTTCTTCAAAAACTTCTGTCAAGAACTCGGTATTAGGAACTACTATTCCACTCTGGCATACCCCTAGAGCAATGGACAGGTTGAAATCTCTAATAACGTAGTGCTCGATGGGCTTAAAAAGAGACTGGACCGAGCTAAAGGAAGATGGGTAGAGGAGCTCCCAAGTATCCTTTGGGCGTATAGAACTACCCCAAGGTGCTCGACCTTGTCTACACCCTTCTCCCTGGCCTACGGAATGGAAGCTGTAATTCCACTTGAGGTCGGTTTACCGACCCTCAGGTCGGAACTATTTGATCAAGGCTGAAACGATATGAACCTCGCCACAGAGCTCGACTTAGCTGAAGAGCGGAGGGAGTCAGCAGCCATTCGCCTCGCCTCTTATCAGCAACAGTTGGCCAGGGGTTACAATCTAAAGGTCAGAGAAAGAAAGTTCTCCCTTGGGGAACTGGTCTTGAAGAAGACACTTCCAACGGACAAAAGTCCCAGCGAAGGAAAGTTTGCACCGAACTGGCATGGGCCATTCAAAGTGACTTCGTTAGCTGGACAGTCTGCATATAAACTTGAGGACATGGAGGGTAGAGAGCTGCCACGTCCATGGAATGCCACGTACCTCAAGAAATACTACTTTTGAGATGTACTCGGATTTTTGGAAAGCCAATAAAATTAATTCTTTTTATAGAATGAGTTTTTACTTTTCCAATCTGTCTCCTACTCCCAAATTGTGCCAAGTTATGGAGCTCGGCACGAACGTATAGTTCGGTCATGACACCAGCTTGCATTTCGGCACGGTCGCAGGACTAGCATTTGCAGTTCGGTCATCACATCAGCTTGCATTCCAACGCAGTCATAGGACTCGTCACTCAGTTCAGCTATCGAAGACAGTTACTTCAGCCCGGTCATTGGACCAACCGCGAGTTCTGATTACAAAACCCGAATTCCGCAATGGTCACAAGACCGAGCACATCTTGTTCTACCGAGTTCGATTCTCTGTTATGGTTACAGAACCTAACTAGACCTGTCTCGGTTACAAACTTGATATCCTAAGTTCAGCTGCAGAGCCGAGCTCAAATACTTGTCTTATCTCCTAGTGTTTTTTTTTCTGGTTTCAGGGCCACACAAGAATAGGGAAAGGAGAAAAGAGACAAGCACACATTTACTCAAGTTGGGAGCAAAAACCAATTTCATTCAGATTGAAAAATGATTACAAATCTTTCTCCCTAAACCCTCAAGTACAAAAATAAAAAAAGGAAATTACATCAAATCAATTTCAAACCACAGCCCCCTCAGCACCCCCAGCAGCAGCATTCTCCTCGGCGTCAGCATTGACCTTGGTGGCATTGGCCTCGACTTCCCCAGCAAAGGCCTCGCAAGCTTCGTTTGGCACGGGCTTAGGAGGGGGAAACTGGGGGATCTCGGCATATACAGGGTTGTCCTCGGGGACCCCTGCTGCTCTCAGCGAGCCTGTCCACCCCAGCCTCCAGGCTTTCTGGCTGATCTCACGGACTTGGGCAACATACAAATCGCTGGCTTCCGCCACCCCTTCATCAAAAGCCCGGTCGACTTCAGTCCGGAGTTTGTCAGCCTCAGCGTGGAGTTCAACCTCCACCTCCTCCCACCTCTTCTCGAGCTCAGCCGTCGTCTTAACTTGGTTTGCCAGGTCTGCTTTGGCCTTTTCAAGCTCGGTCTTGAGGCCAGCGGCAAACATTTCCTGCTCAGCCGCTTTCTTTTTAATCTCGCCGAGCTCTACCTCAAGGTCCGTTTTCCTCTCCTCCACCTTCTCAGCCCGGACAGCGTTCTGATAGGTCTTCTCCGCCAGCACCAGGCTCCTTTGAAGGATCTGTGAAGGCAAATGTCAGAATTACGAAAAGGCCTGAAGAATTAAAAGATCACAAGCTGAGAAGAGAGAAATTTACCCTGAGGGCGTCGCCCATCTGAGCCACATCTAGGTCCACCTCGCTCAGCTTCTAGTACTCTGCCATATCTCTCGGCTGAGCACAAGCATGCGCGAGGGCACTGACGACCAAAGTGCCGTCATTCACCCGGCCATCCTCCAGCAACAGCAGGCCGTCTTCCAGAAGAAAGCTAGAATTCCAGGGGCTCAGGACGAGGGACGGCAAGCGCCGAGGAGACAGATTGTGTCCACCTTCGGCCGGATCCACGATTCTCGGCCTTTTTCGCAACCGAATCGCGTCCCGGTTGGATTTGGTGGAGCGCTCGGTTGTTGAGGAAGGTTGAGGAGAAGACCGAGTGGGGACAGAGACGACTGTGTTCACCGGGCTCAATGGGAGACTAGCTGCCGAGGAGGGGGTAGGCGAGTCTCCGAAGACAGCAGCGTCAAGGCTTACGATTGTCGGATGGCGCCGGCCCATCTCGGCCTCTTTGTCTGAGCTAAAAGAATGAAGGTTCACGAGGTCCTCTCGCCAAGCCTCCTCGGGTTCGCCCTCTGATAGGGTTTCTTCTCCTGATTCTGTCTCGGCGACGATCCCAGCTTGGGAGGGCCCGGCTTCGGCTAAGCCTTGAGGAAGTACAACTATAACTACCTGCGCTTCGGCTTCAACCTACGCTTCAGCTTCAACCTGCGCTTCGGCTTCGGCCAAAGTTAAAACTTGCTCCCCCCTTAGATTTTCGTACTGTCTTCTGATGAAAGATCGGTATACGGGCTGGTACCCTAGAAGAACTGAAGCTGATCGGGTCTGGTGGCCCTTGTAGCTATATATTCTCTTTAACCATGTGACGTTTCGTCGCCACCTGGAGTTCTTCGCTTGCTGTTTTCTCTCCCTGTGGCCTGCACACCAAGCATTTGAGTATATCAATTCGGCAGAACAAAAATACGTCAAAAGACAAGAAGTTGAGAGATATTTACTCGGTGGCTCCCCGAGATGACAAGGGATGTGATCCACCTTGGGCTCTCCGGGGGCGTACTCCCAGTTCCCTGTGACATAAAGGCGGTCATCCCCGGCGAATTTAGTATTGTCCTCGAGCTCGTTGATTATAGGGATTTCCTTCGACCGAACTCGGAGGTAGTACGCATCGTCCTTCGGAGATCGACAAAGGTCGTAGACATCTTCAATATCTTCGACGCCAAGGTCGGTCCCCAAGATCCTATTGAGCTCGGCTATTCCCATGATTATCTTGTAACCATTGGGCATGAGCTAGAAGGGGGTGAGATTCACCTCCTGAGTGTTGACACCAAAAAAGTCACTATGTCTCCTCAACATCAAGAAGCCTTGTGAAGCTGCACCCTGCTACAAAACAGGCAAGGCTACTTCAAGTATTAGATTTTGTCAGAATCAGACAGAAACTGAGAGATCCTTCAAAACAGCTAAAAGAGGGGTACACCTGAGGTTTCGGGCCAGTCCGACAGCGTTTGGCTTAACTTCACTGCTCCGACAGCTAAACAAACGCTCCCGGCGGTGACATCATCAAAGACACCAAAACTTTGATCAGAGCCTGCGGATGACTCCAGAATGTCTCCAAAGGGCTCCATGCCAAATTTCAAGTCAAACCGACAATGTTTGGCCCTCCATCAATACTCGAACAGCAAGATCAAGCCTCCCGACTGTGGGAACCACCGAAGCCATCACTCGAACAGCAAAATCAAGCTCCCCGTCAAATTTCAGGTCAATCGAACATCGTTTGACCACATATCAAAGATCGGCATTTTCCTCGCAGCAAAATCAAGTGAAGCATCGATGGGACCCCAAACGGCTTCAAAACTCAAATAAAAGCCCATGGTTGGTCCTATCCACTGCTCAAGAAGCTTCACCTCAATTTTCAGGTCATTCCGACATCGTTTGACCTAGTTTCGACTCTTGACGGAAAATCGGCTACATAGTATTTGATTTTCCCGAAAAATGGGAAACTTTGTGCTCCGATTTCGCGTGGGTTCTCGTCAAGTTTTCTCCAAGAAAATGAAGTCAATAATTGAGGAAAAATGTCGAGAAAAATACAGAAGAAAAAAGGAACGAAAAAGACGCAAAATCGGCCGAAAACGAAGCTCGGCGACCAAAGGGCAAAAAACCCTAAGGTCGCCGGTGACCCTGCAAATCCGGGTCACCGGATTTTGCACCAAATTGATCGTTTTTCGATCTTTTCTCGTTTCGGGTGTTCCGGCCTCTGTAATTTTCGGAAAATCCAATGTTTGATGCTTGAAAATGAATGATCTTCGTCGACATCTCGGATCCGTCGTCAAAAGCATGAAATCATCACTGATCGCCTCAAGATCGCGAACCGGCTGACCAAGAAAGTGCACTTTCTGTCCGACCGATCGTGAAATCGACAAGACAGATGTCACCGGCCCACCAACGTCAATCAATGTCTGAAATTGCACTGCAATCCAACATCAAACAATGCGTGGATCCACCTGTGATGATCGCAAGAAGAATCTCAAAAGGCGCAGCGCGGCCCGCGACTCTTCACATGCCTGGGCGACCACTTAATGACGTTAATTGACCCGTTTATGACAACTTAATGCGGTCATTAACTCATTATTTCGGACGGCCCAATCAAATTCAAGCATTTGGGAGTTACAAATCCAAGCAATCATGGCATTAAACCCATGAAACTCCCATCATCATGAAGCATAAAGGTGATTAAATGCCCACTACCTTCATCGGCCAATCACAAGCCTTGAAAAAGGAGTTACAAAATCAACTTGTAACTCCTCATCAATTCTTTCATCATGACCATCAATGCCAATAAACACCTCATGGCTACCAAAAGCCTATAAAAGGAGGTCCATTCCAAGAAGAAAGCATGATGAAAATAGATCCCAAGTGTAAGCTCTGAAAATCCAGAAAATCCAAGAGAGAGACGAAGTTTTGCTACTTTGCTCTCGGAAGCACCACAAGGTGATCAACGTCCCTTGGGGGGCCAACCCCCCCAAGGTCACCTCCTTCTCCAACATGGCCTAAACGTGGCTTTTCAGCCCGTTTACTTGGTTTTTCATTGGATATAGGACCTCCTCTTGGTCCTTGTCCTTTAAAAATCCGAGGTTAGGAGCCAAGCCAAAGAATCAAAGCATCACATGTTTTCATTTGAAGGACGATGGCGAAGCCCATACATGATTTGCGACCGTCGATCTCAACGTGTCCCCACAATCTCCTGAGAAGTTAGATCCCTTTTCTTACTTTTCTATTGTAGTTTGTATTTCTTAAAGAGACAAAAAGAAATCACAATTCTTGTCTTTCACATTTGATGAGTTTTGTAAAATCGCCTTCCACGGCAGAATCGCCTTTTACAGCAAACAAACAAAAACGCCTCCTACGGCATTCTAAAAAAACAAACTTGTCTCTTTTCTTAATATTAATGCAATTTGAAAAGTTAGAAAAAAGGATTGATTTCCTTTCCACTTGTGAAGGTGAATCTCCGGATTATCACCATTCCAAATTCCAAGTAGAAAGTAAATCTGGCATACCCGTACAAAAATGTTGATACCCGAGATTTTCCCTCCTCCGCTGAGACCCAGGTCAGCCCCCGGGGTGCGGAAGGAGAGGACGGAAGATTCCTTTCGGGTCCATCAAGTTGGCACACCCGGTGGGACCCGTTGACTTGAGAACGTGATGCTTTGATCACTTGGCTCCTTCCTAGTTGGTGCCCTATGTTGCATTTTGCATCTAAAAAAATATGAGATGGGATTTCAATTGTTCTTTCTCACTTAAAAAAAAAAAAACAAATCTGATTTCTTTTCTTAGATTCAACTTTGAGAAATTTTGATCCTCTCCTCTTCGAACTTGATAGCTCACAAAAATGTTTGCAGCTATCGTTCATATCGGGGATTGGGCCATCTTTTCTCTTTGATGAGTCCAATTGGGATTTCAAAAACAAAAAACTTCATTTCAAATTCTTTCAAAAAGAAAATGATCTCTCTTTCTCAAGATTCAACTTTGAGAAATTTTGATCCTCTCCTCTTTGAACTTGATAGCTCACAGAAATGTTCGCAGCTATCGTTCATATCGGGGATTGGGCCATCTTTTCTCTTTGATGAGTCCAATTGGGATTTCAAAAAAAAAATTATAATTTCAAAAGAAATTTAGTTTTCTCTCTTTTGAATTCAAATTTGAGAAACCTTGGTTCCTTCCCTTTCGGATTTAGCGCTCGCAGAAATGTTGAGCCTTTGTTCGGATTGGAACACCATTCGCTCTCTTTGATGAGTTCATTAAAAAATCTTTCAAAAAAAAAAAAAAAACACTAAGGTTCCACCATTGCGTTCTTTGACCAAAGTGGATTTAAGAAAAGCCTTGTCCAGAGTGTGGAGACAACTAGATTGTTCGAGGCAAGGGTCCTTCAAACGGGTTCATTAAGTAATCCTACCCTTACCTGGGGGCTGATCTATCTACTAAGGTTTCATAAGATCGAATTGGAAATCTATGTACATCTTTCAAAAAAAAATCCTCTAAAAAAAATCTTTTAAAAAAAAAAAACTTCTGTCACTTTGAATTCAGAGTTGAGAAATCTTAGTTCTTTCTCTTTCGGATTTAGCGCTCGCAGAAATGTTGAGCCTTGTTCGGAATAGAACACCATTTGCTCTCTTCGATGAATTCAGTCTTGACCTTTCAAAAAAAAAAAAAAAAAACTTCCGTCACTTTTGAGTTCAAAGTTGAGAAATTTTGGTTCCCTCCCTTTCGGATTTAGCGCTCACAAAAATGTTGAGCCTTTGTTCGAAACGGAACACCATTTGCTCTCTTTGATGAATTCAATCTTGACCCTTCAAAAAAAAAAATTCCGTCATTACTGGATGCACATCCGAGAAATTCCGGTTCCTTCCCTTATGAATTTAGCGCTCGCAGAAATGTTGAGCATTTGTTCGGATTGGAACACCATTTGCTCTCCTTTATGAATCCAAATTTGACCTTTCAAAAAAATCCCATCTCTTGTCCTTTCCAAGGATGCGATTTGCAATATTTGTGCCTAGCGGTGCTAGTACGCCCTTTTGGGTCTACTGTATTCACTACCGACACATTTGTATCTCCAACCTTATATCATTTTACCTCGAGTGAGCCTTGCTTCTCGGTAATTTGAATTAAGGTCTACAATTGCTTCTAGCAGTCACTGGAACACTCACTCTGAGCCTACCATACTCGCATTTTAGAACAATTGTGTCCTCTATGGCTTTTTGCCTTCTTCATCGTCCTTGGGTTGGGCCATGTCCCCTCAAGTGATTTGAAAAGACAAAACCATAGTTGTTCTCCATTTACGATCACCATATTCTTGTGATTACTAATGGATTTGGTCTTGTTTCAGAAGTTTTCCAAAACTAACAATGGCAACTTCATTAACCATCACTTTCGAAGAGAACAAGTACCAGCTTATGCTTCAAGACAAGCAAAACAAACACAAGCGCCCTACCAGTTGCCGAAGCGTCATCTCCCTCGACAACTCTCCAAACACCGGGTCAACTTCAACTCCCCGGACCATCGTCTTCGGATCGCTGGGACCATTCCCACTTCCCATAGAAGACACTGTACCTGCCAAGAAGCAGAAAACCGCCCCACAACGTGTCACTAAAATGGCACCAAGGGCGAACACCAAGAAGCCTGAAGCCCATGGCGTTCCCACGAAGCCTCAACCCACAAGAAACCAGGTTTACACCAAAACTTGGTCCCCGAGATCTTTGCCAAAGCAACGGAGGTCCCGAACATCTGCAAAGCCAGCATACCTGGCCCCTCTCAAGGAGAATCAGTTCTACCCTTCCTCTTACATGAAAGAGGAGAAACCTTCCCTCTGCCCAAAAAACAAACAAAATCATCATGAGCCGGCTTGCTCCTACAAGCCAAAAATTAAATCCTGCATCGTTAGGCCTCTGCAAAAATATGCTGAAGCCTGCACTCCCATGAGTCGACCCTTCATCTCAACAGGGGCCGAGCTCGCAAAATTCAAATCTTCACTGCGACAGGCAAAGAACCGCATCCAGATTCTGTCCTTGCCAAGCTTCAAAGAAGACAAACTCGGCTGCTGCGCACAAGGGACTACATCCTTCATCGCTAGAGCCCAGCCAAAGCTGACTGAAGCACAAATTGCTCATCGTATGCGTCGTCGCACTGCATATCGACAAAAGAGACTCGAGAAACAAAGAACCCAGTGTTCTACTCTCCACGTCTCAAACAAATGGGTCGAAAAAGAAAGACCCGACCAATTTGTTGCTATTCATATGGTTAGCAAAACCAGAAAAAGCCGAAAGTCAGCAACCAAAATCATTGTTAGACGTCCAGTGACTTGCAGCGTCTCTCGGACAAGAACACATCTAGAAGAATCCTCCACTCCTCCAAGCCAAGGACACCAGAGTAACTACTCTTCAGATTCTTCATCCAGAAGAATGAGCCCCAGCTCAGCCACAAGGACGATTTCTTCGTTCGAATCCCGAGGGATGAACGTCTTGGCTACAAGTTCTGAGCCGCCTCCACAGCATGATGACGTAACTACACGCATCCAGCAATTGGAGCAAGGACAATAGAGAATTGAGGCTCTGATGGAAAACCTTATTCTCACTCTACAGCGTCCGCCACCTAACAACCAAACTCCTCCAAATCATGAAGATGACGAGGACAATGCATAAAACAATGAGTCTCGCGCCCTTACCAGAAAGGACGTGGACGATATCCTCACGAAAGCAAAAGAAGAAGATACATTGAAGGAACATGGGATGAAGCCACCCTACCCTTTATGGATGGACTCGGTTCCGTTCCCTACAAAATTTAAACAACCTACTCTCCAGACATATACGGGAAAAGGTTCAGCCAGACAGCACGTCAACCATTTCAAGATCCTGACGGGAGCTATTGCGGATCAAGATGCCCTCAAGATTCACCTCTTTGCAAGTACCCTAAAAGGTACAGCCTTTGATTGGTACTCCACTCTGCCGGAGAACTCCATCCAAAACTGGGCTATGCTGGAGACACGCTTCCTGACCCACTTCCAAGGTGAGGATCATCCTGCTACTATGGCTCAGCTCTGTAGCCTAAAACAGGGAGAGAATGAGTCAACATACGACTTCATTCACAAATGGAAGGCAATGGCATACAAATGCTCAGATGTACTGCCACAAGCGTCGCTAGTCGACATTTGCCGTAACAATATGAGAGCAAAAATTCGCTCCATGATCATCGGCAGCAAATCAAAGAACCTAGGGGAACTCCTCAAAGCTTCCATGGAAGATGAAATGGTGATCAAAGACGAAAATCATCAAAGAAAGAGCCGACTGCTGTTACAACCTCAAAACCAAAGAAAAAGGAGGTTCTCAATGTGCAGACTAAGTCAGCTCCTCAGCAACCAAAGAAACCTGAAAATAAAACTGCAGGTAAAAGACCTAAACTCTTTGATGCCTTCCAAGAACGTGTAGAAAAGAAATATCCGTTCGATGAAGATGTTGAAGAAATCTTTGAGGCTCTCCTAGCAAATGGCAAACTCATTTTGCCAGAGCCCAAAAGACCGGGAGGTGTTGGCAAAACCAATGATCCCCGATACTGTCCATACCATCAGATGATCTCACATCCTCTCAATCAATGCTTCGTTGTGAGAGAGAAGATCAATGAGATGTGGAAAAACGGAGTCATAACCTTTGATAAAAACTATGGCCCCGCCTCTGTCAACATGGTATCGTGTCGGCAAACTTCAAAGTCACCAAAGGAGAAGATCACTACTTCATTCTAGGTGATAAAAATGGCTCAAGCGTCCCAATAATTAGTTCCCTATCCAACATCAGATGGACAGCCTATATGGGTGCATCCCGATCTCCTAGATGATGAAAATTGGGAGATCGTCAAAACAAAGCCGACCGCTCAGCAGCGAAGGCAAGCCAAGAGACAACTCCGCAAGCTCAAACAACAGCAGAAGTCTCAACCAAAACAAGAAGTCCTTGAAAAAGCAAAAACTTCTTCTACTGCTTCACTAGGGACGACGGAAGAATCTCTTCCCAAAACCTCCAAGGCAGTAAGAAAATTCACTCTTGATGATTTCATGCCACCTCTATACAAAAATGGAAATGTGCAGGGGGCATCATACTCTTGCAACTTGGTAGTTGGATTCTCCATGAATGGATACGAGTCCAGTGATACTGCCAGTGATATAGATGAGTGGGAAGAATCCCTTGAAATAGGAGAATACCTCTCGGACGAGGAATGGATTCCCGAGTCTCAACTTATGCCAGTAATCTGGTATAACCCATTACAGCCACAACGATCTTGGACTGACGATGAGGAAGACCGGGGCCCTGTTCAAGAAAACGCTGTTGATCCAGCACCAGCAAATGCTTAAGTGGAACCCAACATGGGCGAACCACGAGGAGCGGATGACGAAGAAGGTTTGGCTCCCATGCTTGATCTTGAGGAATATGCAAGAATCTTACAACATATTGCCATAGAGCAGGAGCAGGATCGCATCAATCTTCATCATGATTCAGAACTGGAAGTCCCTGAAAATCAACGGGAACTTTCTCCCTCAACTACTGAAAATGGAGAAAACAGTTGGATCGATGATCCTCTTACATCTGAGGATGAGTCCGATTCCCAACAGTCTACACTGGGGGCATCTCCTGTCAGGATAACCTGCAATGCAATAGCTTAGGACGACAGTGCCTCTGAAGCTTCCGAAGACACGTACTCCCCAACCGGTAGCGTATCTTCCGGAGCTACATCCTCTCAGGTGACTTCCACTGAGATAACATCCTCTCAGCCCTCGTCTCCTGAAGCTGTGACATCAGAGCTCAAGCCTCTCCCAATTAAAGAAACTTCTGTCAATGAAATCTTCTTCAATGAAAAATCAGTCAATTGGTCTTAGATACCCGATCTCATGGGTGATGTCTGGGCTAATAAAGGAAAATTGCCGGCTGCTGTTCAGGACTTGTTCCCGGAAATTGTTCCGTGCAACACAATTACTGAAGACACCAACGTTGTTATAGAGACGTCTTCAGCAAAGGATCAACCCCTTGATCCTGAGAACGATCTTCCAAAAGAAGACCCTTCTCTAGAGGCTCTTGAAGTTGGTAGAGGTACCCGTTCTGGCCGGGATTACCACAAAAATTACAACCAACCTTCTTCTTCTTATGTAAATCCTTTGGGAAAACAAGTTGTAAGTGCCCCAAGTGGCAATAATAATGAAAATGCAGGCCCGAAAGGGGCTTTCAAGTACGACTTGATTGAGCACTTCAAACACATACCTGCACGTCTGCACATCCTTGACTTATTACGAATGTCTCCACAAACTCGTGATAGTCTCATTTCAGAATTACAAAGGCTGAATGCGGATGTTGACAAACACGCCCCACAAGTCCTACAAATTGAAATGGACTATAGGGTCAAAAAATCAAATACTCCCTCAAAGGGAGAAAATAAGAAAACTGAGGGATCAAGCAATGAATGCCTCTCGGTACAAAAAGCAGCAAGTGCAACAATTGCCTTCGACAAGGATGATCTCCTCCTAGGCGAAACAAAGCATAACCGACCCTTGTACTTTACAGGGTACGTCAAAGAAATGCCAGTACACAGAGTTCAGATCGACCCAGGTTCTACACTCAATCTCATTTCTACTTCGGCACTCGAAGAGCTGGGCATCCCACCTAGCAAGCTGAGTCACACGTTTGTATCCATCTTCGGATATGACGGGAGCACTCAAAGGCCTATCGGTAAAATCAGGTTCAAATTGGAAATCGGTGATCTTATTTTTGAAGTCACCGTGTATGTAATAAGGACCCCTTCATGCTACAATATACTCCTAGGACGCCCCTGGATACATGAGAATGGTGTCGTCCCTTCAACTCTACATCAGTGCATCAAGTTCGTTGGCAACGATGGCTTGATACATCGAGTGTTTGCAGACAAAAAGCCCTTCAAAGGCAGCTCAAATGTATAAAGATGGAAAAGAAGAACAGGAGGAAAAAACAATTCACTTTGCCGACAGTCTCCAGAAAGATAAAGGCAAGGCTCCTCAGCAATCATCGGAGGTAAACAAACCCTCCACCAAACTCGAAGTAAGCAGCCAAGCTCCCTTCGTCGTCTCCTTCAAATCTTCAAAACCTTTGGTAATCACTACCAAAGCAGAGAAGACAAAACAAAACACTGGGGGCAAGTTCACTGTCTCCTTTGTGTCCATTATACATGACACAGACTCAGAGTCAGAGCCAGAAAATGACACAGCATCAAGCCAAGCTGATACTCAACGAGATCAGCCCGCTCTCAATCCATTGGAGACACCTGCAGACATAGAAGACCCTACGTCTGCTTCCTTTGTTATTCCAGCAACTTCGCCAGAAGAAAAAGTGATTTACTTCCACAGATCAGGAGCATCTCCACTGAACTCTCTGCTTGAACCTTTCTAAAACGAAGGTATGCCTCAGCTATCCCTGTATAGTCCAATGGCACAAGCTATCATGAAGAAAATGGGCTACGATGCTCAAAATCCGACTGGTTTGGGAGGTGGCCATGGTATTCTTACACCATTGGAACCCACCCTGACCAAAAGTCAACCAGAAGATTGGGAAGTCCACCTTCACAAAGGCAAGTCTTCATATGGGTTAGGGTATGATCCTACCGCTCCTATGAGACCGTTGACACCATGGCTGCAAAGTCGCTTTACCGACCAAGCCTCAACATCTCATGAATCCAGAAAGCCTCAACATTGATATCCCTGGATATCTCTTTGAGGAGTTACTCGTCAAAAATCCAGAAAGCTCCTCCAATTGGTATAATTTCTCTGATAATAAAGAGGAATTGCCCGATGACACAGACGAGCGGTTCTCTGTCCCAGAAGAACCATCGTCTTCAAAAGAAGTACCCTACTTCAACCCAGTTCTAGCAAATGATTGGGACCATCTCATTGCAAGCCTTGAGAAGGATACTGATCAAGAAGATCCATGGACAGAAACAGAGCCTCAGTCTGAAAATGCCTCTGGTACTTCAGAAGGTCTTGTTGAGTTGGAAGCCTCCGAAAATATTGTGGAGGAACCACCTTCAAACCTTCCAACAGAAGATCATGTTCAAAAGATAGACTTGGGAACATTTGATAACCCACGTCCTGTATTCATAAGCAAGAATATAAAGGATGATGAGTTACCCGAGTATATCTCTTTTCTTCGTGAGTTCGTTGATTGCTTTGCATGGTCTTATGCCGAAATGCCTGGCCTGGATCCCAAAGTAGCAGTCCACAAGCTCAACTTGCAAAAATAAATCAAGCCTGTCAAACAAGGCCAAAGAAGATTCCGTCCCGACATGATGGACAAAATTGAACAAGAAGTTCAGAAATTCAAAAACGTCGGCTTCATCCGTGAGGAACAGCATCCTGAATGGTTGGCCAACATTGTCCCCGTGACAAAGAAAAATGGGCAGATAAGGGTCTGTATCGACTACAGAGACCTGAATAATGCATGTCCTAAAGATGAATTCCTGCTCCCCATACCAGAGGTGATGATTGACAACACCTATGGGTTCGAGCGAATGACATTCATGGATGGATTCTCTAGCTACAATCAGATAAAGATGCATCCAGAAGACGAAAGGCATACGTCATTTCGGACACCATTCGGCGCGTATTGCTACACTGTGATGCCATTTGGTCTGAAAAATGCAGGTGCAACATATAGAGGGCTATGATGAAAATATTTCAAGATATGCAGTACAAAACGGTCGAATGCTATGTTGACGACCTCGCCATCAAAAGCAGAAGAAAAGAAGACCATCTCGATGATCTTCGAGAAGTCTTCCTCCGACTTCGCAAACAGAAATTGCGGATGAATCCACTAAAGTGCTTCTTCGGTGTCTCATCGGGTAAGTTTCTCGGATTCATAGTACGGAAAGCTGGAATAGAACTTGACCCTACCAAAGTCAAGGCTATCCTGGAAATGCCATCTCCCAGAACCCTAAGAGAATTAAAAGGGCTTCAAGGAAGGCTGGCCTACATTCGACGGTTCATCTCCAATCTATCAGGGAAATGCCATCCATTCTCTTGCCTGATGAAGAAAGGCGTCGAATTTGTCTGGGATGCTGAATGTCAAAATGCATTTCAAGACATCAAAGCATACCTCACCTGTCGCGACCCCTGGATCGGGATCCGGGCCAGCGACTGCGCGGCGATGTGATTAACCAACACAAAACACATCGCCGCTGTTTTATTTGTTTTTCCCACAGGTTTCCGCGGTGAGGATCCCAAGACACGGGTCGAGCTCACACAAATGGATAGGCGGAAGCGTGTAGCAAAACATGTCACACAATCTTAAACAAGAAGATACAAGAGACATATATAAAATCGAGACAAGTATCGAAAGAGAATGTCATCAAAGCATTCCTAGCATGATTAACGTTTCAATGTTTAACAAAAGTATATTAATTCAAGTTACAAACCCTGAGAGGCCAACAAAGGCCAATACAACAATTACAATCCCACAAAATAACCCAGCTAGGCGAAACGAGACTCAAGATCCCGACCGGCGTCTGGATGACGTCGTTGGGCTGCCACTCGTGTGCTGGGGGTGGCTCAACAGCCTCCTCCAGGCACTCCTCGTCACGCGTGAACTCTCTTGCACCTGGACACCAAAATAACAAGCATCAAACATGATGGTTTGGCAAATAAAAAATTTAGGCATGAATATGAGAAGTAATGCTAAAATAGTTCAAAATCTAAATACACGTTTCAAGTTTACGAAACTAGCATGAATACTTATAATATTATGAAAAGATAAATCCACATTGAGCTCATCCTTTCTCTGTCATACTTGGTGACAAGAGCAAGCACGCACGACAAGCACGACACGAAAACACGATCCCACGCCACACAAGGTAGACGGGGTATCCGGCCGCTGAACCGGACCACGAACACGCACGATGTGTAATATAATACACGACTAATCTGCAGACAGTCCACATGTTTAAGGACCCCCAGGTAGTGGATCAAGCTAGAAGGGCAGTCCAAGCTCAGTGGTATTCACTTATATCATGAATGCACAAAACACGGCAATACACGTTCAAGAACACGACAAAACAAGAGGGAGATCATTTATAAAACACAACACGACGAGACTAGCAAAGTACCATAATATTAATGCTTAGCAAACTTAAGAAATGATTCCCTTTTTTATTCTTGAAACACGATTCTTGAAACACATCTTAAATACAAGCTTATACTTGAAAAATCAAACAAGAACATGAGGATGCATGAAGCATCAA
The DNA here is from genome assembly GCA_028538565.1 of Umbellularia californica. Lineage (NCBI taxonomy): Eukaryota > Viridiplantae > Streptophyta > Magnoliopsida > Laurales > Lauraceae > Umbellularia > Umbellularia californica. The sequence goes on along the minus strand of JAPQWN010000004.1, from coordinate 27,082,312 downwards.
AACAAGAGTCCAAACATAAATCTATCAAGCATAGGCTAAGACCAAATCTTTGATCCTTGTGGACTTGAAAACCCATACGTCGAAACTCTATATAACTTGGAGTCCCCGAAGGTAAGGTACATTTAGGAATTTCAAGTGCACAATGTCAAATGAAGGTCTAAGGCATAGTCTAGTTTTCATTCCCACATAATTTCTTTAAAAACAGTTCTTTTAATAACTGTCAGTCAACCCTCGGTTACCTGTCGGTCAACCGAGGTTGATCTGTCGGCCGACCGACAGCATGACCGACAGATCCCAGCCCAGAAAAGCTGCTCTCTGGAATTTGAACCGACAGATTCTCGGTTGGTGTCGGTCGACCTGCCGGTTGACCGACAGCGAACCGGCAGATGACCTGACAAGAATGTTGCTCTCTGGAATTTGAACCGACAGGTTCTCGGCTGGTGTCGGTCGACCGAAAGCTGACCGACAGCTGACCGACAGGCACGGGCAGTGCATTCTGTTCAGATTTTTCACAACTTCCTTCTCTCCTTCACTTCCACACTTTCACCACCTACACTTCCCAAGCCTACATGCTTTTCCAAGGGATGATTTCATACATTTTCAAGGCATTCCATCCACAATTAACCCATTCATTCCAAAGAGAAACATCAAGGCATTTCCAAATACAAATTCATAAAACTTACAAAACCCACTTGATTCTAAGAACTTGGAAAAGTCATTAGCCACAACACAAGTAGAGGAACTCAACCCATGATTTAAGAGAATATAAACATAACATACATTCATGGGTTTAAGCATAAAAATCATGTCTTAAAGGAAGAAATGAAACCACAATACAATGTACATGAAAAACCTATAAAGTTTACTTGCCTCAACCAAAGCCAAGCAAAACTCCATAAAATCCAACTAGAATGGGGTGCTCCACGAAATCTACACAAAACCCCCAAAAGAAAGCACACAAAAATCACCATTTTGGCCACTACAAACCCCCATTTCGAAAATGGGTTTGAAATCATGATAAACAAGCTCTAGGTGAGCTAAAGAACATCAAATGGAAAGAATGAAAGAAAACACCAACCTTGAGCTAACTAAACAAGATGAAGGGAGGTTGAAGATGATGAATAGTGGTGAAGGTTTAGCTCCAAAAACGTCCCAATCGAAGCTTGCGAAGAGAGGAAGAGAATGGCGAAGTTGAATCGGAGAATGGAGCCTTCTTGCTAGATGATTTCCAAGGGAGAAAGACCAAAGAAGAGAACTTTCTTCTCTTCTCCACTCTAGGGCAAACCGTTGCAGGATTTTTGGAAGAAAAAATGGAGGAGAGAGAATAAGAGACTATAAATAGTGTCTGGATGGGTCCCCTAAGCAGTTGAATTAGAAACGCTTAAAACATGGTCTTGTGGACCCCGGATGGAAACGACGAAGAAGGACAAAACGATCGTCGAAAAATCTAGTTTAGGAAAAAAATACTTTTGACATAGTTTCACTACTTCGAAAATTGTGTCCAGATTTTGCATGACAAGACAGATTTACCCTTATTGGGCCAAAACTTGGGTTTCTGGGCCTCAAATGCATGCAGATTAAAAACGAAAGTTGTCACAAATAATAAAACCATTCAAGAGAAATAAAAATCACAACTATAGTAAAGATCTAGAACAAGAACCCATTCTTACTCGTGTACTCAGGGCGTCCCTGAGCGTGTCTGACTCATACTAAATGTCCTCAAAATCTCCAAACTATAATCCAGACTAAGTCTAATCACATTCTAAACCAACTAGTACTAAGACTCACTTAAGACTAATCGCTCACTTAATTAGTATTAATCGAGTTGGTCTGGGTCGGGGTCTAACATCACCAAACCTCCAGTGCTGCCTGCCCCCCCAACTGGAAAACCATTTATCTTGTACACAAGAGCTCTCGACCACTCTTTGGGTGCTTTGCTCGCACAAGAAAACGACGACGGAAAAGAAACTGCTCTATATTACCTTAGCCGCATGATGGTAGATGCAGAGCATCGCTACTTCCCAGTCAAAAAGGAATGCCTTGCAGTAATGTTCGCTGTACAAAAGCTGCGTCACTATCTGCTGTCGAACACAGTCTACCTGATTTCGAGGATCAACCTCCTAAAGGTCCTTGTCACAAAAGCAGGTTCTCTCAATGCCCGACTGGCAAAATGGTCTATTCTTCTATCACAGTTTGATATTAGGTATGTGCCACAAAAAAGCAATCAAAGGACAAACTCTAGCAGACTTCCTTGCAGAGCATCCATTGCCTAAAGATTCTCCACTCAGGGATGATCTCCCAGACGAATTTGTCTACAACGTGGAAACTTCCATATCAAATGTTTCCTGGGACATGTACTTTGATGGTGCAACCAGGACAAATGAAAAAGGAAAGCAAATATCGGGAATCGGCATCCTCTTTGTCAGTCCCGACAAATACATGATCTCACATCGCTACTGGAACCATGTTCAAACAATGCAGCTGAGTACCAAGCCTTGATTGTAAGATTGGAACTCGCCCTCGAATCTGGCATCACCATGCTGGAAGCTTTTGGGGACTCTCAACTGATCGTCAACCAGATGGATCAGAAATATGAAGTCAGGAAGCCTGATTTGCTACCTTACTATAATAAGGCGCAGTCGCTTCGACAAAAATTCAACATCTGTCACATCACCCACATCCTCAGAGGTGAAAACATCCGTGCAGATGCCCTGGCCGGACTCGCCGCATCCATGGCAATCCAAGAAGGGGAAAACATGCAAGTCACAGTGTCTCAAAGAAGGATTCTCCCTCCTCTCAACACACACCAAGCAGTTGCTGAATGCCACCAACTGGTTGGAAGTCGGATGTCCATCCTCAAACCTCCGATTGGCAACTGGAGAGATCCGTTCATTGATTACATCATGTTTGGAATCCTACCTGAAGATCCAAAAGAGCCGGTAAGTATCCAAAGACGAGCCCCAAACTTTCATTTGGATATACCTTCAAAAGCACTTTACAGAAAATCCTTCAACGGAGTACTCCTATGCTGCTTGTCACAACAAGAGGCAGAGGAAACTCTCAAAGAAGTACATGCTGGTCTTTGTGGAGCCCATCAGGGTGGCCCTAAGGTCTACAACCAGATGAAAAGGATAGGTTATTATTGGCCTACCATGGTAGCTGATGCAATGCAATTTGCCAAGCGCTGCCAAAAATGCCAGATTCATGGAGATTATGTCCACATGCCTCCAAAATGGCTACATCCAACAGCAATCTCATGGCCTTTCGAAGCCTGGGGTATGGACATCGTAGGTCCTATTTCTACCCCATCAAGCAAAGGTCATCGCTTCATCTTCGCCGCTACGGATTATTTCTCCAAGTGGTCAGAAGCATTTGCGCTCAGCGAAATGAAGACTTCATCAGTCTTTCAGTTCTTGCGCACCAACATTATTTGTCGCTTCGGCATACCTAAAAGATTTGTCCATGATAACGGACCACAATTCCGGGATCACAGATTTTACAGGTTTTGCGACAAGTACAAAATCCAAAGTTGTCCTTCGACTCCATATAATCCAGCAGCGAACGGACTAGCAGAAGCCTTCAACAAGACACTCTGCAAAATTCTCAAGAAAATGGTCTCTAGTCACAAAAGAGACTGGGGTGACAAACTACTAGAAGCTTTGTGGGCCTATCGAACCACCGTTCGAGGACCAACCCATAGCACACCATTCTCCTTGGTCTATGGATGTGAAGCTGTTGTCCCTTTGGAAGTACAAATTCCTTCTTTAAGGGTATCTCTGCAAAATGACATGACGCAAGAAAGCAATGTCAAATTGAGACTCCAAGAGCTGGATAATCTCGATGAAAGACGACTTGAAGCTCTACAAAGCATTGAGTTGTACCAAGCATGCATGGCAGGATCTTTCGACAAGAAGGTCAGGCAACGCGCCTACAAAAAGGGTGACTTGGTTCTTGCAGTAAAAAGACTCATAGTCTTTGCCCTCAAATCCAAAGGCAAATTTGAACCAAAATGGGAGGGACCCTTCGTCATCGACAAAGTCTTCTCCAATGGCGCATACGCTCTTCTAAACATGGAAGGGGACAGATGTATGCTGCCCATCAACGGCAAGTTCTTGAAGCGGTACTACCTTTAAAGACTTCCTCGAACGGGTCAGAGCGATATCTACACGGCCAAAGCCTATTTCCAAGGTACTTGCTCGTCAAACCCACCCCTTTTGAAATTTTCATCTTTATGTTGAAGTTTCCAAAAAAAAAAAAAACTTTCAAAACAATGCTTACTTTCATCGTTTCATTGTTCAAAAAAAATATCAAAATCCAAAAATCCAAGTTTAGGAGCCTCTTCCCAGACTTGACCAAAATTTCGATCCTTGAACCCAAAATTCATGGTTTGAAACAAAAATCGGGACTTAGGAATTTTCACCCTAGACCACCTCAGCTTTTACAACCAAAATGGTTTTAAGTCAAAATTTATGACCTTCGTGTCTTTAAACAAAAAAAAAAAATTGGTTTTTAGAAACCCTGGGGAAGCGACACTTAGTCGATACTCGTAAAACCCAACAACCGAAAGAATGCGAACCCCATTCGATACTTCCAAAACCCAAAAATCGCAAGGAAGCGAACCTCATTCGATACTTGCAAAATTTCAAAAAATCGTGGAGAAGCAACATACCGGTTGATATCCACAACCCAAATTTCAAAAATCGTGGAGAAGCAACATACCGGTTGATATCCACAACCCAAATTTCAAAAATCGTGGAGACACAATATTCCAGCTGCTATCCACAACCCAAATTTCAAATGGTTCGAGAAAACCTCAAATTTCAAAAAATCGCGGGGAAACGACACCAAGTCAGTACCTGCAAAACCAAAAGTTTTAGGAAAAGCAGGGAAGCGACGCTTAGTCGATACTTGCACCCCAATTCGCGAGGAAGCGACATTTCATCGATACTCGCAAAACCCAGCCCGCGAGGAAGTGACATTCCATCAATACTCCAAAACCGAATGAGCAAGGAAGCAACATTCCATCGATACTTGCAAGACCATTCAGCGGGGAGGCAACATTTAGTCGATACTTGCATTTAGAAAACCAAAATCCCGCTATAAATGCCAAAACTCGGCTATAAATGCCAAAATCCGGCTATAAACGCCAAAATCTGGCTATAAATGCCAAAATTCGGCTATAAATGCCAAAAAAAAAAAAATTCGGCTATAAAAGCCAAAATCGGCTTTCATGCCAACAAAACAAAACTTGGTTTTCAAAAATCTGGCTCTTACGCCAAAACAAAACAAAACAAAACAAAATTCGGCTATAAACGCCAAAAGTCGGCTATAAATGCCAAAACAAAAAAATTCGGCTATAAACGCCAAAATCGGCTTTCACGCCATCCAAAAACTTTGGCTCTCTTGCCACAAACAACATTTGGCTCCCATGCCACAAAATGAAATTCGGCTTCTATGCCATTCCAAAATTTGGCTTTGACGCCATCCAAAAAACTTTGGCTCTCATGCCACAAACAAATTTGGCTCCCATGCCACAGACAAAATTAGGCTTTCATGCCATTCAAAATTTCGGTTTTCAAACCATAAAAAACCAGGCTTTTCGCCACAAAATTGGCTTTCATGCCCAAAACAATCATTTGACAAAAGATTTTTACAAAATGACAACCTTTCGATCAAATTTTAAACAAACATTCCCATCAAGTTTTGCTAAAATTTGTTTTCAACAAAAAAAAATGATTTAAGTGAAAGGAAGGGGATACAAAAATATAGTACCAAAACTGTTTATACATGGAGGTACCAAAAAAAAGAAGAAGGAAAAAGAGTTTGTTACAACTCAGGAGCCTAATCCGACATGGTCTTCAACCAAAGGTCCAACTCCTCAAGCATACCCTTGGCCTTAACTTCCAAAGTTTTTAGGCCACGCTTCTTCAGAATGTCCCCATAAAACGCGGCCGAATGCCGTGACCCATCTGTAACACGAGGAAGTTCTTCCTAGAGGACCTGCCACTGCTCATGATCCTGAGTCTTCCTCCGGACATTACCTTCAGCTTCCTCAACCTGGCGAATGAGAGTCCCCTCCTTGTCACGAGCCTCCACAATGGCGGTCCATTTGGCAGCAGCTTCTTCCTCTAAAAGATCAAGACGCTGCCTAACCTCGACGACCTCCTTATCAAGGCTGTCCAAGTCTTGCTTCAGTCCCATGATGGATAACTCGGTAACGTTCTTCTCCCGAACGATCTGCCTCCGAGTCTTCGTGACCTCAGTCAGCTCAGCTTTGACTTTGCTGGAAGTTTTTATGAACATCTCATCAAAGAAGTCACCATCTGGGAAACTCTTGGTCTCAATCCACTTGTTCCCCAAGGTGATGATCTCCTCAACAAAATCCTTGGCGCTTGCGATGTCTAGACCGACTTCTTTGCTATCAGCAAGGATGTCCTACACATGCTTGATCATGCCAAAACCAACTTCGAAATGACCTGAAGAAAGAGTCTCAACCCATGAGCTCAAGACAGTCTTCAATACCTTCCTTGCATACTGAAGGTGAGGTGCAGATGAGGATTCGCCATGCTCTGGTGCCCGACTGCCCACGTCATGCTCCATTGGAAGAGTAATCAATAGACTCTTTCCAATGGAAGAAGCTGACTCATTGAAAGAAGAAGAAGCCCCTTGATCAGCCGTAGGTATCCCCTGTTCTGGCTCTGAGGAAGACGGAGGAACCTCTCCTGCTGCTCCACAATCTGTCAAGGAAAAAGACAAAAAGGTATGAATATAATCTTGTCCTTGTCAAAAATACATCAAGATTATTATTGCAAATATACCTGCTTCGACAACAGGCGGAGTACTCTCTGCCTCTTTGAGCTCATCCGAAGCATCGGCAGAAGTCGTGTCCATGGATGGCTCGAAATCGTCAGAATCCTCTTGCAAGTCAGCTGACAAGAAAACAAAAGCTACATGTTAGCAAATGACAGCACAAACAAGAAAAAAAAAAAAAGCCAAAGCAAATCATACCAGGTGAAGGTTCTGGAACCACTCTAGAGTCCCTGGGCTCTTCCTCAGATGCCACGACTGGATCCGTCATCGCCTCATCGGCAGGAACCTCAGGCATCACCAGGTCATCGTCCTCTGCTAAAAAAAAAAAGAGAGGCAGCGGATCAAAACAAAATCTTTCACAAGAAAAAAAGAAGAAACAAAGGAAAGAAAGAGGATCATACCAGCTGTCTCCTCTTCTCTGCTTCTCTTCTCCGGAGGCTCGTCAGCATCCTCAGACACCTCCTCAGCAATGGTAAGAGGAACTTCAAGATCAGAAGGACTATCGTGCCGTCTCATGTTACGGCGTTGTCCTCTCCTCCTCTTGCCTCGGCGGGTCAATCTGCTCGACGGTCCTGCCCCACTATCAACATCAGGCCTCTCACCAGAGTCCTCACTAGATGGTCTACTCTTCTCAGTAGACTCCATGGAAGCCTCCGTATGCTCTGCCTGTATCATAGCATCGATCTCGGCCTCCTCCTCCTCCAGCTGTCTCAAGACCTCACCAGGAATTCCTTGTGCAGCTCCTGATCTGATGATGTCCTGCCCGTTGAGAAAGCCTATATTGTGTTTCTCTCCAGAAAGGAAGGCCAAAACTTCCTCCCGGCAGACACCATCTGATTTGCAAAGACCCTTCCCAGGAGACTGCTTAACATCGAGCTCTTTCTTGGAAAGCCCCCGGTGCACTGAGAAGCTCTCCACGAACCACTTCGTGAAGCCAGCAGTCCGGAAGGTGGGCAGCTCAGGATAGGAAATCATGGCGGTAGTGTCCTCGGCGCTATAAAAAGCCCATGCATTTCTCCCTTCCTGCAGACCTCGAAAACGCTTCACCATGCTCGAAGGCGCTCCAACAACGCCTTGAGAGAAGCCAAGCTGCAATGCAAAACGCGAAGGAACATATGGCTGTATATCGACGAAAAGATGTCTGCGATACACCATCGTACCAACCCGTATGTTGAAGAGCCATCTCTTCTCCGCGTCTGTCAAAGCATAGTGTCTTCCCGACCCTGCGCTGGTTGAATCACGGGAGACAGCAAAGTCAAAAGCCTTCTTCCGCAAACCCGGAGAAAACTTCACTGAAGACTGCCCAATCTCGACGTCCCTAAATTGTCGGATCCTCAAACGGGCAGACAAAAGTGATTCGGGAACGGCTGTCCCTCTAGCCAAATGAATCATAAAAGGATCTTCGTCCTGTGCAACTCCCAAATGATGGAAGCTAGGAAAGTGGTATACATACCACGAATAGAAGATGTGGGCAGAAAATACCCTGTTCATGGGAAGCCCAAGCCGAACTAGGAAAGCAGCAGCCTGCAGTTCGGTGCACAAATAGGAGTAAAGAGCAGGTACCAAAGCCAGCCACTCTCCAAACGCCATCTGACAAGCCGGAAAAATACAGTGTAGCCTGATGTGCGTTCCATCTCCTCCAGCAAAAACAACCTCACCTAGCCAGTAAGTGAGGTAAACAGCGAGATCTCTCCACAACACATTGTCAGGACAAATGGCAGTCGTGCTTGCGAAGAACTTATTTAACTCTTCTTGCATAGCAGCAATTTTCTTCAAATTTGATGCTTTAGCCCTAGCATCTGGGCCATGCCATCAGAAGAATCCCCGCTGTCAAAAAAGTTGGAGCTGCAACTTCTCCAACTGCTGCACCTAACTTTCGAGCCCTCCTTCTCCTTAAAAAAATCATAGAAGGCGACGAGCCGAAAGTACACAAGCCTAAACTCGTCAGATTGTTCCTCAAGGACACTGTCAATAGGCATAAACTCCTCATAGAGTTTGCCGAGGATAGGCAATCCGGTGATGGCGCTCACTTCTTTCAAAGAAAAACCAATCTCACCATTCGTCACAATGAAGGTGTTGGTTTGTGGAAGGAATGACTCCAGCATGGCCATGAAAGCCTCATCGGAGAAAAGGACGGTTTGCCGAAAAGCGCGAACCGCATCAAAAATCTCGACCTCCCGAAGAACGGCCTCACCAATCCTCAGGGTGTAATTAGTCCATGATTCCCAACTCGAGTCAGCACTGAAACGGCCACGAAGTCGAAAAGGCTTCACCCAATTGCTGCCGTCACCCCGAAAAACGCCAAGGCCCACCAGTCTCAAATCGACCGATGGATGATCAGAACCTTGGTAGCCACTGGCTGCCATCAAAATGTCCATACGATAGGTGGCTTCTCTGCAAAACCGGAAGGTCCACCAACAAAAATCCCGGTCTTAATCACACTGGTCCTCTTCACCCAGCTCGGAGGATCTTCCCTCTTAGGGCACGTGGGAGAAAGGCTCAGGATCGAGATGGTCCGATCGAAAGACGACCAGGTGGAAATAGTTCTTTCCTCACCATCTGCTGTGTAAGAGAACTGAAAACATCTCCTTTGGTATGTCAAGTCGTCGGGGACTGCATCACCAAAGAAGAAGGTAAGCTTGAGCACAACGCTATGATCGTCTGTAACCCAAGGACGGCTGCTTACCATGATCTTATAGAACTCCTCATCTTTGAGAGCGATCAATCGCTGTCTCATCTCATCACGATTGAGGAAATCACACTCTTCCAAGTTCTTCTCAACAAACTGGACCTTCTCCCAAGCCTATTGAATGGCCGCATTGGAAGATCTAGCAGACCGGCGAGGTGCGTCAGTAACAGGACCTTTACCCTTGTTCGTTCTAGAAGAACTACCTGCAAAAGATGGAAGAGAAAAGATTAATCGACATTAAAATGACAGAATTCTGCTACAAAAAATTCTAGCAAAATTTTGACATGGTTCCGGGGCAATTCCAAAGAAAAGGAAAATACTCCAAAAAAGACAGGAAGCCTGAAGATGAGCTCAACATCGCTGCGAGCTCATAGTCAGTGGAGAATTCTCAAAGAAGGCTCGAACTCAACATCGCTGCGAGAACAAGCCAATCTCATCAAACTTCTGTAAAATCTGGAAAAGAGCTCAACATTGCTGCGAGCTTCAGAATCCAAAAATTGCAAACTTCCTCGAAATCCAGCAAGACCGAGAAAGAGCTCAACATCGCTACGAGCTCAAAATCCCGATACTTGCAAAAGATTTTCAGGTATGCACCATCATACTTCCAAATCCATTTACCAAAACTCATGCATAAAAAATATATCATCATGCATTAAATCCTAGGAAAACCTTGACCAAAGTTTGACAAATTCCAACCCAATTCGGTCAAAGCCAATCAAACTTTGTCCAAGTCAAAAATCATGTTGGCATGACCTAGAGACTCTAGCCTTCTATCTTGATGCATCAAACAAAAAAAAAATGCATACATATTGAAATTGCATAACCTCATTATCATGGTGAGCAAACAAGGAAAAAGAAAAAGAAAGGGAGAAAAAAAAATCTCAGCAAAAAAAAAAAAAAAATTTCTGTCCCACAAGCCGTGGCCCACTGCCACATGGCAGGCCGTCCGTACAGCCAAGAGAAAAAAAAAACAAACAGCAAAAAAAAAAAAAGAGAAGAGAAAAACGCTGAAAAAAAAAAGAAAAAAAAAATCAGCGTGGAAAAAAAACAGAAAGAAAAAAAAAGTTCACGGAAAAAAAAAGAGAGAAAACCGTGAGAAAAGAAAAAAAAGAAAAAAAAAGAAAAGAAACACAAAAAAAAGGAAGAAAAGAAAAACGTGCTGAAAGTAAAATAAAGAAAAGAAAAAAAAAGAGAAAAAAAAGAAAGGAGAAGAAGCACGAAAAAAAAAAGAAAAGAAAAACGTGCTTAAAGAAAAAAAAAAGAAAAAAAGAAGAGAAAAAGAAAATGAAAAGAAGAAGAGAAGAAAAGAGAAAAATGAAGAAGCTACTTCTACAATGGAGATTCTTGAGGAGGAAGAAACTTACTTGAAGCCATTGATGGAGAAGAAGAAGAAAAGCTTGGAGATCCCTGAAGAAGAGAAAGCACTTCTTATCTTGGAGAACACTCTTGAAGATTTCTTGCAAAAAGAAAGCAATGGAGCAAAAGAAACAACCCTCTTTTTTTATAGAAGAGAGCAAGCCAAAAGAGAAAACAAGGAGAACGAAAGGAGGTAAGTGCTAAAATTTAGCTACTTTCCCAAAAAGAAAGATAGTTTGAGAGAATCTTTCCACAAAAAGAAAACTTGAGAAATTCTCTCCAAGTAAAGATATTTTTAGATATTCTCTACACAAAAGAGATATTTTTAGATATTCTTTACAAATATGACATCATATGAGATCTAGGCCATCTCCAAAGCCTAAGGTCCCATGAGTTAGCCCATATGAGCCAAGTTTGACCACCTAGGCACTAAAAGTGGCTTTTATTCAAAATATTCCTCTTACCAAGAGCAAAAAAAAAGAAAAGAGCAAAAAAAAAAAAAAAAGTCCCATGCCTTTCTTGAGTTGATGTGACCATTCAAAAAAAAGAGAAAAGAAAGTCTCATGAGTTTCCAAAAACCAAACCATCCAACCTCATGAACCAAATTGAGCCAAAATCTTGAAATTGACATTTCACAAAACCAAATTCCGGTCCCCTAGCTTGCCACATACAGCTTGTTAGGTCACAAGACCAAAACCAAAATCAAAATCTAAAACCAACAAACCAAATCTGACCCCCCAACCTGCCACATAAAGCTTGTTGGGCCATAAGGTCAAAATCAAAAATCAAACCCCGACCCCCTAACCTGCCACATACAGCTTGTTAAGGTAAAAAAAAAAAAAAAAATCCAAATACCCCATGTCATTTTCAAAACTTTGCCTTGAGACGGTACGTGATCCCTATCACTACCATAAAATCCCCCGAAACTCAGAAGGCTATTCAAAAAGAAAAAAATGCTCAATACTCTTGGTCAAGTTGGGATCTCTCCTCCAAGTTTCTCTTCGAGGCACATCGACTCCAAAAAGCTCCTCGTCGCTGTACCTCGAGGGGGCATTTGTTGACACCAAAAAAGTCACTATGTCTCCTCAACATCAAGAAGCCTCGTGAAGCTGCATCCTGCTACAAAACAGGCAAGGCTACTTCAAGCATCAGATTTTGTCAGAATCAGACAGAAACTGAGAAATCCTTCAAAATAGCTAGAAGAGGGGTACACCTGAGGTTTCGGGCCATTCCGACAGCGTTTGGCTTAACTTCACTGCTCCGACAGCTAAACAAGCGCTCCCGGCGGCGACATCATCAAAGACACCAAAACTTTGATCAGAGCCTACGGATAACTCCAGAATGTCTCCAAAGGGCTCCATGCCAAATTTCAGGTCAAATCAACAATGTTTGACACTCCATCAATGCTCGAATAGCAAAATCAAGCCTCCCGGCTGCGGGAACCACCGAAGCCATCACTCATCAAACAAAATACATGAGTGGCTTCAACATGCTTCTAAAATGCTGCACGTCGAATCTCAGGTCATTCGGACAACGTTTGACCAGGTTTCGATGCTCCGAGAGAAAATCAAGCCTACCGGCGGCGGAGCAACCCGGGACCATGAGATCCAAAACGAAGCCCATGGAACGTCTCAAAATGACTCCAATAGGCTCCTCGTCAAATTTTAGGTCAATCGGACATCGTTTGACCACATATCAAAGCTCGGCATTTTCCCCGCAGCAAAATCAAGTGAAGCATCGATGGGACCCCAAACGGCTTCAAAAATCAAATAAAAGCCCATGTTGGTCCTATCCACTGCTCAAGAAGCTTCACCTCAATTTTCAGGTCATTCCGACATCATTTGACCTAGTTTCGACTCTTGACGGAAAATCAGCTACAAAGTCTTCGGCTTTCCCGAAAAATGTGAAACTTTGTGCTCCGATTTCGCGCGGGTTCTCGTCAAGTTTTCTCCAAGAAAATGAAGTCAATAATTGAGGAAAAATGTCAAGAAAAATACAGAAGAAAAAAGAAACGAAAAAGACGCAAAATCGGCCGAAAACGAAGCTCGGCGACCAAAGGGCAAAAAACCCTAAGGTCGCCGGCGAACCTGGGTGCATGGTCGCTAGGCGACCCTGCAAATCCGGGTTGCCGGATTTTGCACCAAATTGATCGTTTTTCGATCTTTTCGCGTTTCGGGTGTTCCGGCCTCTGTGATTTTCAGAAAATCGAATGTTTGATGCTTGAAAATGACTGATCTTCGTCGACATCTCGAATCCGCCGTCAAAAGCATGAAATCATCACTGATCGCCTCAAGATCGCGAACCGGCTGACCAAGAAAGTGCACTTTCTGTCCGACCGATCGTGAAATCGACAAGACAAATGTCACCGGCCCACCAACGTCAATCAATGTCTGAAATTGCACAGCAATCCGACATCAAACAATGCATGGATCCACCTGTGATGATCGCAAGAAGAATCTCAAAAGGCGCAGCGTGGCCCGCGACTCTTCACATGCCTAGGTGACCACTTAATGACGTTAATTGACCCATTTATGACAATTTAATGCGGTCATCAACTCATTATTTTGGACGGCCCAATCAGATTCAAGCATTTGGGAGTTACAAATCCAAGCAATCATGGCATTAAACCCATGAAACTCCCATCATCATGAAGCGTAAAGGTGATTAAATGCCCACTACCTTTATCGGCCAATCACAAGCCTTGAAAACGGAGTTACAAAATCAACTTGTAACTCCTCATCAATTCTTTCGTCATGGCCATCGATGCCAATAGACACCTCATGGCTACCAAAAGCCTATAAAAGGAGGTCCATTCCAAGAAGAAAGCATGATGAAAATAGATCCCAAGTGTAAGCTCTGAAAATCCAGAAAATCTAAGAGAGAGAGACGAAGTTCTGCTACTTTGCTCCCGGGAGCACCACAAGGTGATCAACGTCCCTTTGGGGGCCACCGCCCCCCCCCCCCCCCCCCCCCCCCCAAAGGTCACCTCCTTCTCCAACATGGCCTAAATGTGGCTTTTCAGCCCGTTTACTTGGTTTTTCATTGGATATAGGACCTCCTCTTGGTCCTTGTCCTTTAAAAAACCGAGGTTAGGAGCCAAGCCAAAGAATCAAAGCATCACATGTTCTCATTTGAAGGACGATGGCGAAGCCCATACATGACTTGCGACCGTCGATCTCAACGTGTCCCCACAATCTCCTGAGAAGTTAGATCCATTTTCTTACTTTTCTATTGTAGTTTGTATTTCTTAAAGAGACAAAAAAAAAATCAATTCTTGCCTTTCACATTTGATGAGTTTTGTAAAATCGCCTTTCACGGCAGAATCGCCTTTTACGGCAAACAAACAAAAACGCCTCCTACGGCATTCTAAAAAAACAAATTTGTCTCTTTTCTTAATATTAATGCAATTTGAAAAGTTAGAAAAAATGACTGATTTCCTTTCCACTTGTGAAGGTGAATCTCCGGATTATCACCATTCCAAATTCCAAGTAGAAAGTAAATCTGGCATACCGTACAAAAATGTTCATACCCGAGATTTTCCCTCCTCCGCCGAGACCCAGGTCAGCCCCCGGGGTGCGGAAGGAGAGGACGGAAGATTCCTTTCGGGTCCATCAATGAGGCAGGCCCTCAGAAGGGGATGGACCGGGAATCTCACCCCACCTTCTATAATGGCAACTAGTGGGAATGGCATCCACCCGTCTATAAAAATCCGAGGCCGGATTTGGTCATCAGGGCCATCCGCCCTAATACTGACGTTCTCCGGTATCTGGTATCTGTTCTTAAGCTCGGTTAGGGCAAGTTCTATGTCTATCCGATGTCTATATACCCCCATCTTCCTCGGCATGGACAGAAGAACGGACGGCGGTGACGGAGAAAAACAGAATGCAACCCAAAAAGAAAACCCCAAAGGGAAAATGACAGAAGAAATGCAGAGAAGAACTCACTGAGACACGATGCTTGAACAAACTAATGAACTTCTCAGACGACGAGGAGAACAGACAGACGGACTTCTCAGATGATGAGGTCTCTCAGGCAGATCTCAGGCGGGTCTCAGGCAGAAGCACCAGGCGCAGTAGCAGGTTCAGCAAGAGTAGCCTTCCTTCGAGGACGAGATCTTTTATACAGAGATGAAAATCTCTTCGTATCCTATGAAAGTTCAGTCTAAAGCCAATGACTAAGTCCTAGAGGGGGGGTGAATAGGACTGAGGCTAAACAATTGCCAATTTTAAATTTCTAATCCTGTTTTTAATCAAAACAGAATAAAGAACAGAGCAAGTATAGCAAGAGTATAACTGAAACAGAAACTGTAGAACATTCAAAAGAGATATGGACACAGAGATTTATAGTGGTTCGGTCACACAGACCTACATCCACTCTCAAGGGTCACACAGACCCTTGGTTCCACTATCAAGAATCAAACTACACAAGTTCTGATTCTACCTCATATTTGATACAGAGGTTCAATCACATAGATCTACTCCTCCTTACAGCAATGTGGTGAGTTTAATCACACAGATCTACACACCTACCACATTATACACATATTGTAGAAATTTGAAGAAGGGTGAACACTTGCCTTGATGATGGTTGAAGTGTTCTGTGGAGCTCTGACCGCAGTCGAAGCTTGCACCTCTTGTTGACCTCTTGGTGTTGAGTAGAAAGCCTCCAATGTGTTGCACAACCAGGGTTAAGAGGATTTGGTTTCTAGGGTTACACAAATGAGTCTCTCATGGTGTAAACTATCCTAGAGGATGCACTCCCTATCAAGACACTCATCTAAGAGCTAATGGAGCTCTAGGGTTTACCCAGGTCAAGCACATGAGTGTTTTTGGAAGTGATTTGGAAGCCTACAATTGATGGGAAGAAGGTAGCAAGCAAGGCATATACCCTAAGGTCCATGAAATGCACAGTGAAACAAGCTACAGCTTTATAGAAAACTCCCAACGGATACATTTTACGGTTAGCCTCTGAAACTGGCGGCTAGCCCCTTTTGAAATGCACTGAAGCAACGGATATAATTTTGAAAGCGGTCAGCTCACGGTTAGCCGCGGGTGACTTTGGCGGTTAGCCGTAAGGTGACTGTAAAGGTGACCGCAAGAAAACAGCTCTCGGGAAAACAGACCGTAAGTCTTACGGTTGCTTGCGGTTAGCCGTAAGGCTCCAATGCGGTTAGCCGTAAGGTAACCGAACATGTGACCGCAGATACTGACAGAAATAATTGTTCTCTGGAATGGTGACCGCAGGACTTCGGTTACCTGGCGGTTAGCCGTGAAGGGTCTCTGCGGTTAACCGCGAGGTAACCGTGGAGCCGGCCGAAATCCTTGACAGGAAAAACAGCTCACTGGAAAGGTAACCGTGGGTTTTGCGGTTACTTGGCGGTTAGCCATAATGTATAAAGAGGCTAGCCGCCAGGTGACCGTAAGTTCACCGAACCCTCTGAATTTTCAGGAAAAAGGCTTAACTGATTAGACACAAGGTATTTTCCAAGGGATCTAAAGGATGGTCCGGGTTTGAAATACCTAAGAGAGGGTTGGTTGGCACACATGGAGTTCTTCCTTGGTAAATCCAGGCCTTTCAAGACTTGATCTTCTGCCTTCAAAACTTGATCTTCCTTGTGAAACTAGAGAGGCATTGTCTTGGATTCTTTGACATGGAATTGACAATACAAAAACCAGTGTACATTGGAATGTGACACTAACTATCTCCCCCTTTGTCATTACGGGGCAAAACACCTATTCTAGATTGAATTACAACAATTGGACTCAAATACAAGTAAGAAAAACAGTACATGATCTTAACACAGAATGTAACCATTTAAAAACTCAAAGACTCATGACTTAGAAGCTTCCCTTAAGATGTACCTGCACAGAGCATTGAAAAATACAATCTATGGTGGGATTGCTACTCCCCCTGAATTGTTAGTCGCAAAAATTCATAGAAGGAGTGTTCTCTACACTCTCCCCCTTAGGATAATCAATCCAATTTACAGGATTCAATCCATGTATTCTCCCCCTTTTTGTCAGGAATTGACAAAGGGAGCAAGCAGCGACTATGACAAGAAAAGGCACCAAATAGCACAAATGACCACCAAGCATAGAACAAGAGAAAGAACCACAAAGCACCATTGAAATAAATAGCAAGATAGATGACAAGTAGATGCAGTAAAAAGCAGTGGCCATCCATATAATAATCATCAGTATGAAAAAGTTAAGCTAATCAGCCAAAGTTAGTAGCCATCCTAAAGTATATGAAAATAGCCATAAGAAGGGAAGAGAGCCACAAAGACAACACCAAAAAAAAAACAATAACCAATAAAACCACAAGTGGCCTCCATAAGAAAGTGCAAAGAAGCTAGTCAGAAGGAGGCGACGAAGAAGGTGGCATGGCATCCATGTCATTTGAGCAGCAGGCTTTAGAAATTCCGCTGAGTTTTCAGCAGCTTCGCGATCTTAGTCTGATTACGCTCAAATGCATCCATCCGCTCAGCAATAGCCCGGGGAACAGGAGAGGGAGGAACCTGCTGAGAAGAAGAGGGTGGCGCTAAACCAAGCTGCTGATGATCTGTAGGACTAGACTGCTGAGAAGGGTCGACCCCGGCAGGAGGTGGGGCTTGCCCGGCCTCTACGTTCGGAGAAAGGTTCATTTGAATAAGATTGGAATGACCAAACGGGGTATGGGAGAGAGGTGTCTCAGAGGGTCGAATGATACCGATAGAGCGAGCTAACTCAGACATGAGAAAGCTAAAGGGGATAGCAGTCTTTGAAGCAGCAGATGAGTGAAAACGGACAATGGCTCGACAGCTGAGAGAGGGGAGACAGATCCGTTCACCGTAGACCACCTTGGAAAAGAGATTTACCATGAATGTGGTCAACTCAGTCCGATTGCCTTTGCGGGGGTAGACAGTAAAAGTGAAAAGGTGGTGTAAAAGCCGATATTTGGGAATCAAGGAGTTCAAAGGAAGAAAATTTTTTCGATCCCAAACCACGGGATGCCCACAAAGGATGGTGGTGGCATTGGCCTTCTCATCTTCGGTAAGAGTATCAGCAACAGAAGTGAGACCATTCTCAGTCAAGGGTATATTGATGACTGAAGAGATATATGCAGGGTCAATTGTAACTGAGTCTCTGTTCTTAAGAGCAATGGAGAATTTGCAAGAGTCAACAGAGGATGATGCTGAGGTGATGGAAGCAAACATCCCATAGACTAGGGATGGATAGGCCTTATCGCCCTAATCTAACAGGTTTTCCCATCCTACTTGGGCAAGAATGGCAGCCGTCTGATGAGGGCCAATGACCTTGCGCAGAGTGCGCCTTTCAACCATGATGGACCTGGTTTTTAGAGACACCAACAATTTGGCATTTGGCTTTAACTGGACAGGGGGCTGCTGTGGAGGAGGAGAAGGGGATGGAGATGTGGACCGAGAAAGGTCGGGAGAGGTGGATAGTGAGGGTGAGGGTGGAGGTGAAGGAGACCTAGGGCGAGAAGAGGAGGTGACAGGGGTTGAGCGTCCCCGTTTTGAAGGACGATTCATAGCAGTCTTCATACGAGGAGGCATTTTGACAGATAGGTAGAATGCACAAGGAAAATAAGAACACAAGAGAGGAAGGAAGACTAACGGCTAATATGGAGAACAGAAAGGGAAAGGATGGAAAAGAGAATGGAGAATAGAAGAGTAATAGAGAAAGAACAAGGCCTAAAGGAACCACACCAAAAGAGTCCAGACAAAAACAGAACGAAAAAAAAAAAAACTACAATGTTAACATCAAATAGAAAGCACAAAAATACAAACTAAAACGAAAATGAAAAAGAAAAGGAAGGAGTTTACCTTGCCAACGAGAGAGGAAGAGAGAACCAGTCAGAGAGGAGAAGAAGAAGAGACAGGGGGAAGAGACGCAGAACAAAAGAAAAGAAAAAAACGAAGGGCTGCGAGAATTTAAGTTGCAGCCCGAGAAGTCCGGTTAGCCGCGAAGAAGACTTACGGCTAGCCGCCACCCTTTTTTTTTATTATAATATATAAAACGAAATCACACATAACAAGATGGATTGATTATCTAATGGTGCACACACCAAGAGATTTTCTCATATTCTCAAATTTAGAGACATCCAAAGGTTTTGTCAAAATGTCAGCAAGTTGATTTTCTGTAGGGATATGCTCTAAAATTATGATTGCCTCTTCAACTAATTCTCTAATGAAGTGATGTCTGATGTCTATATGCTTGGTTCTAGAGTGTTGAACAGGATTTTTGGAGATATTGATAGCACTAGTGTTATCACAATACAAATTCATGCTGCTTTGATCAATACCATAGTCTTTAAGCATTTGTTTCATCCAAAGCATTTGAGTACAACCACTGCCAGCTGCTATATATTCGGCCTCAGCTGTAGATAAAGAAATAGAAGATTGTTTTTTGCTGTGCTAAGTAACTAGACAATTTCCTAGGTAGAAACACCCTCCACTAGTTGATTTTATGTCATCCACATTTCCAGCCCAATCAGCATCAGAGTATCCAGCAATGCAGATAGGAGAATCATACGGATACCATAGCCCATAACCTGAAGTCCCTGACACGTACCTAATGATTCTCTTAACAGCTTTCAAATGAGCCTCTTTGGGATCAGATTGATATCTAGCACAAGCTCCTACACTAAAAGCAATATCCGGTCTGCTAGCTGTAAGATATAATAGGCTGCCTATCATGCTTCTGTACATACTAGGATCAACACTCTTTCCACCAGATTCTTTAGATAATTTGAGTGTTGTACTCATGGGAGTGTTCATGTGTTTGGCTGACTCTAAACCAAACCTCTTGACCAATTCTTTAGCATACTTGGTTTGGGATATAAACATACCATCAGACAATTGTCTAACTTGTAATCCTAGAAAGAAGTTAAGTTCACCAACCATGCTCATTTCAAATTCAGATTTCATGAGATCTGCAAACTTTTCGGTTAACACATCATGAGTAGAACCAAAAACAATATCATCTACATAGATTTGAGCAATCAATATGGTGTCATTTGTTCTTTGAATAAACAGAGTTTTATCAACACTACCCCTTTCAAAATTATGGTTAATCAGAAATTGAGTGAGCCTTTCATACCAAGCTCTAGGGGCTTGTTTGAGACCATAGAGAGCCTTTTTAAGATAATACACATGGTTAGGCTGCTTGGGGTCTTCAAACCCTTTAGGTTGCTCAACATAAACTTCTTCTTCTAAAACTCCATTCAAAAAGGCACTTTTGACATCCATTTGATATAATTTAAATTTCAAGGAACAAGCAATGGCAAACAAGATTCTAATGGATTCAAGCCTAGCAACAGGAGCAAATGTTTCTTCAAAGTCTATTCCTTCAATTTGAGAGTAACCTTGGGCAACTAACCTAGCCTTGTTTCTAACTATAGTACCATTTTCATCATTTTTATTTTTGTAGATCCATTTGGTACCTATGATGTTTTTGTCATTAGGCCTAAGTACTAATTCCCAAACTTCATTCCTAACAAACTGATTTAGCTCTTCTTGCATAGCATTTATCCAACAATCATCAGAGAAAGCTTCATCAACAGATTTTAGTTCAATGATAGAGGTAAAGCAAAGAAAACTAACAATGTTTTCAAGTTGTCTTCTAGTCTTGACACCAAGCAAAGGATCTCCTAGAATTTGGTTCATAGGATGATTTTTCACATCAACCAAATCCTTAGAGGTTTGAGACTTATCCAGGTTTGCAGTAGAAACATTTATCTCATCATCATCAGGGTCTTCTTGATTACAGGAATCCTTTAGTTTGTCATCAATGACAACATTTACAGATTCTTGTATGGTTCCAGTGTTGGTGTTTAAAACTCTATAAGCACGACTATTTTGAGAATAGCCAATAAAGATGCCTTCATCACTTTTGGAATCAAACTTGCTCAAGTGTTCTCTATCCTTGAGAATATAACATTTGCTACCAAAAATTTTAAAGTAGCTAATGTTTGGCTTCTTCTCATGCCATAGTTCCTAAGGAGTTTTATCCAATCCAGTTCTCAAGTAAACCCTGTTAATGATGTAACAAGCTGTATTCACTACTTCAGCCCATAGATCTCTAGGAACATTCTTTCCATGAAGCATAACTGTGGCCATCTCTTGTAAGACTCTATTCTTCCTTTCAGCAACTTCATTTTGTTGAGGAGTTTTAGGGGCAAAAAATTCATGGTGAATTCATACTTATCACAATATTTTTCAAATTCTCCACCATGATCACTTCTTATTCTAGCAATTGCTCTTCCTTTTTCAACTTGGATTCTTTTCACAATCTTTTTGAATTCAGCATATGCATCTGATTTTTCTCTCAAAAAAGTAACCCAAGTAAATCTGGAATAATCATCTACAATAACAAGAAAATATTTTCTGCCACCCCTACTTTCTTTCTTAGTTGGACCAAATAGATCCATGTGAAGAAGCTCTAAGGGTCTAGAAGTCTTCAGAGACTTGGACTTTTTGTGAGATGCTCTGATTTGCTTCCCTTTTTGGCATTCTCCACAAATAGTTTTTGACTTCCTGCTGATTTTTGGAAGACCCTTTACATAATTGTTCAGCTTGGACAGATCTCTATGGTTTACATGTCCAAGTCTTTGATGCCACAGTTGAGCTTCATCAAGATGAGCGATGTAACAGGATGAGCTGAAAGATTCTTTTTGGTCACCAACAACATAGCAGTTTTCTTGATTTCTAAAACCTCTTAGAATAACTTTTCCATTTTTAGAAATCTCACAACCATGACTAGTAAAGATGACGGCATGATTTTTATCACAAATTTGAGAGATGCTAAGAAGATTATGCTTCAAGTCATCAACACACAAAACATCTTCTAAGTGAGACAAGTTAGGAACATTTAGAGTGCCTTTTCCAATCACTTTAGCTACATTGCCATCACCAAAAGTAACAATTCCACCATCATATTCACTTAATTTTGAGAAGAGTGTTTTATCTCCAGTCATGTGTCTAGAACATCCACTATCCAAATACCATAAAGATTGATCTCCAGCTTTAAGGGCTGTGTAGACTAATAAGCTCTTAGGTACCCATTTGTACTTATGAGATTTTGACTTATCCGAATCATGATGATGAAAGGATTTCTTAGAATTTCTTTTAGCATGATTATTGAGTTGAATTCTAAGTTGATCAATCTGTTTCATAAGTTCATTCAATTTTTGTGGAACAGTGAGATTCTTATGAAACCTATTTTTGCTTAGTTCATTCTTATAGGACTGTCTTTTGACTTGTTTCATTTTACACTCATATTTTACATGTCCTTTTCTCCCACAAGAATGACATATGACTTCGGAGATGTTTAGATTACTTGAGGAGGCTTCTCCTTTTACAAACTTCGTAGAGACATTTGTTGGGATTGGTGTATGCCCTAAAGCCCACTAGCTGCACTTTTCTCTTTGTTACTGGATATTTATTGGTTATATATATTGAAATGATTCTTTCTCTATAAACATGTGTATATGTATGGTTGTGTGTAAGGCCCATTGTTTTCTAATAATTGAATCAGGTGTGAAGTGGCTTCACACAGATAGGTCTGATTCATGGATATTGGAAACAACAGATTAGTTCATAACTGAAAGATGGAGTTGGGCACTTCATCTTGGTATAAGTTATAATGAGATACTCTCCTATATAGAGTGACATACCTAAGTCACGGGAGGGCTTTCCCGGATCTATCTCATTAGTGCATGTGTCATGCATTGAACAGGACCATTGTAGGTGTGATATCTAAAATAGTACTATCACAGAGAGAGATCAAATCACCTCATGCTACTAAGTGACCGGTGCTCTTAATCTTGAGCATTTGTGGATGAACTGACGAATTCAAGTTCTTGTGCTTTAATTCACTATGGGTGAGATTCTTTTCTTGGGTCAACAGCTCTGTGAGTTAGGTACTCGGGCTTGATCAGTTGGGACATGCAAATGCAATATAGAATCTATGCCATCTACTGATGGATTGATCGTACCCTTAGAATTATCCGATTGATCATCAAAATCTAAGATCTTAGTATATGGATGTACCATATTGATATTGAACTTGTGGGTCGCTCCCTGGATCAAGAGAATAATATCAGGATGATGATTAAGTCAAGGATATGAAGTTCTAAGGTTTGAGATTTAATCGAGAAGGTTGATAGTACATCGGATAACCTGACTCGATTAAGGATGTTACATAGAGGGGCATTTAGGTCATTGCACTTGGTAGGTCGGAGACAACAGTCATTTTATGACAAGCTTATTTCATACTTAATATTTGTCCCTGGAGTGCAACCATAACTCTCTAGTGGAATGAGTTAAGGTTAAAATGGTCTTAATGTTGCTATGGGTTTAGCATGGACATTTTGGTCATTTTGGGAGCCAAGGGCAAATATGTCTTTTGGTCCCTTCTCTAGTCACTTTCCTATATTGGCATGGTTTCCTAATTTGTTTAGGAGATGAGGTTGAATTATTTTATGGAAACATAATTTTGAATTTAGATTCAAATAGGCCTTAATGGCATACATGAATTTAATTCTAGACAAATTATGGACATGTGGGCCATAGTGTGGGCCATAGCATGTGGGACGTCCAACATAGGAATTTCTTAGTGTGGGGTCTCCAACTTTGAGTAGGTCTCTCTACTTGGAAGGTTGGACTCCTCCTTGGACAAGTATTCCTATAATAGAGTTTCCCTTAGAAACTTAAATTAGTAATTGTTGCACAACTAGGATTACTAATTGCTAAGTTTAAGGGATATTCATCATAGTTTCCTTTTCTAATTTGGATTGTTTCTAAGAGGAAATTAATCTTAGGATTGAGCTTTCCTTTTAGGACTTCTAAGAGAATTAGTAGGAGAGACTTAATGGGAAAGGATTCCTTGTAATCTTCATAAAAGGAGGAGTCTTCCCTTGGGCGTGAATCACCTTAAAACACAAGGACAAAGCCCAAAACGTGCAGCCCTTGTTTCTCTTCTTTCTTGAGGAGATTTCCATCACATATGATTCTAGAAACTCATCTCAAAACCTAGATTAAGGTTCCACCACCTTAGCCAATCAGATTTGGAAGTGAGATAGAGGAGAAGATTAGAAGAAGAATAATTCCTGCAGAAATTCCTGCAGCATAGTAGCTGATTGCAGACCTGATCTTGTCCCTTTTGCATCAGATTTTCAGAGGTTTAAAGCTTGCAAATCTTTGAGGTAATAGTCTTCTATAATCTCCTTTTAATTAGACACATGTTGATTATGATTTCATGGAGTTTCTACGCGATTCTTTATGGCTGATTTCCGCTGCATAGTGCAGAAATCAGATTTTTTAAAATCTGTCATGCTTTGTATCAGCCATAGTTGTCTCTATATGAGAAGTTTCAGATCTGAATCGCGGTTTCCTTCAGTGGTATCAGAGCCACTCCATGCGAAATCATGATCCCATGATGTGATTTTTTAATCCTAGATTAGAAGGGGCATGGTGGCACCCTGCTGAAATTTATTTCAGATTTGTATTAGTGCTGTATTTTTGTATGCTGGTTATGTTTGGATGGCTGGAATTAATTTTTCTAGATCTGAATCATGTTGTACATTATGCACTAACCTATTTGGTTGCAGCCATAATTAGCATCCTTGATGGTTCGCATGTATTTTATGTGGATTTGGATGTTTGTTTTAATTAGTTGGAAAGTGTACGATTGCGCGGTTAGCAATCATAGGAAGTTGTAAAGTTTTCATTAATTTTATTCCAACTAGTCTTGATGTAAGCTTCTTTGAAAAGCATAGGAATCTCCAATGTATTTTTGTTTTGTTTTTCATGGGTTTGCTTGTATAAATTTATTTATGGACACAAGCATGAAAAGGAAAGTTTCAAGACAAGAAGGTTGCAAGAAATTGGAATCCTTGGAGATGAAGGAGTCAAGACTTCTAGATGCATGAGGAGTCCTAATTCGATTAGGATTTGAAATCCTAAGGACAGGGAGCCATCAAGGATTGCATACTTTTATTTGCTTTTATATATGGAATGCATGGTTGAATGCTTTATATAATTGCTATAATTGTCACCTAGAAACATGGCCACCATTAGGATCTAAAAATGCCATCTTTCTAAAATTAGTATGTTTTTGTTTGGTCAATTGGTTTTAAACGGAACTTAGACCAGCACCTTCTAATTGTCTAAGGTTTAAAATTGGATAGGGTTGGCACCCTTTGTTTCCAAAATAGACTAAACTCAAAATCTAATTAGATGCTACCTAAGGGTTCCCCAAAACCCTAATTAGGTTTTTGATTCTATTAAGGGTTTTTCTCAAATGTTTTAATGCAAAGGTTATTTACTTTCAAGATGACTTGAGTCATTGAGTCATGAATTTAATTAACCAAGTTTGCTAGTTTTAAAAAGAGCTTTTGAGAAAACGAAGTAAAGATCAAAGGAAAGTTTATAAACCCTAGTGATAAATTATCAAGTGGGAGAGGGGTTTAGGAAAAACCCCACGACTTTCCATTCTCGGTTCATATTAATCTCATTAGAAGTGTTAGTGGGAGCGGCCATCCCTTCGGTGGAGTTCTTTACTAAAGACCACTTCGATGGGTTAGTGAGTGAACTAAAGTGAATAGTCGTAATGAGGTGTTAGTAGGAGCGGCCATCCCTTCGGTGGAGTTCTTTACTAAAGATCACTTCTATAGAATGTCAATGAAGTGTTGGTGGGAGCGGCCATCCCTTCGGTGGAGTTCTTTACCAAAGCTCACTTCTAGATTTGGACATTCTGGGAATTTTTCATAAGAGATGGTAATACACTTGACATAAGGCGGTAATAATCTCTTCAAGGAGATAGAGTTATTTGTCTTATGAGGTCAAACCAATCAGTGATTGGACTGTCACTGGATATGTATCCAGATAGTGATAATCCAAATAAGAAGAGCTTAATTCAACATTACTATAGGCTCGGCCATCCTTTCGATGGAGGGTTTATGAGGAGGTTGAAACACTGATACATTATGTTTAGGGTTGAAATAATGTAAAAAGTTTTGTGCATGTTTTTCCTTTTATAACAAGCACCATATGCATGTTACATATTTACTGCCTGTCTAATTATAAACCATTTTATATCCAGAGAGAGATGGGTAAAGATTCTTTTAGCCCGTTGATGAGTATTCTTCGTGAGAACAAGTTGACCGGCCCTAATTACGTAGATTGGAAGAGAAATCTTGACATAGTACTCACTGCTGAGGAGTACAAGTATGTCTTGGTAGAAAATTGTCCTGATATTGATCCTAATTCTACTGAAGACCAGTTAGAGGCTGAAAGGAAGTGGAAGAAAGCGAACAACATGGCTAAATGCTACATGCTCGCTTCCATGTCCAACGTGTTGCAAACACAGCACGAGAATATGGACACAGCCTACGAAATCATGATGTCCTTGTCAGAAATGTTCGCAGACAAGAGCAGGCCAGCTAGGCAAGCTGCTATAAGGACCATCATGAATACTAGAATGGCTGAAGGAACACCTGTCAGAGATCATATGCTCAAGATGATGGATTGTTTCAATGTAGCTGAGATTCTAGGGGCTGAGATTGATGGAGAGAGTCAAACCGATATGATTCTAGAAACTCTGCCGGATTCCTTCAATCAGTTCAAGCTCAATTTCAATATGAGCAAGATGGACATGACCCTTGCGGAGTTAATGAAGGAACTCCAGGCGGCAGAGGCCATCATGAAGCCCAAGGCCCAAGCCCTTTTTTTCCAGTCTTCCTCTCATCTGAACCCGAAAGGGAAGAAGATGAAGAAGAAGAAGATCAAGGGAAAGGGACAGAAAAAGGGCAATGCTGGTAATAGAAAGGACAAGGGTACAGATGATAAGCCCAAAGGGAAATGCTTCAAATGTGGCCTCAAAGGTCATTGGAAGAAAGATTGTCCCAAGCTCAAAGGCTCGGTTAATAAAGGTACATCTTTTTCTTATTTCATTGAAACTTGTTTAGTGGTTGATTCTACTGACTCGTGGATAGTAGACTCTGGAGCCACTAATCATATCTGCAATTCGTTGCAGGGGTTTCAGATAATGCAGAAAATTGAGAAAGGGGAGTTTGCCTTTAGAGTTGGAACTGGAGCTAAAGTTTGGGCGGTTGCAGTGGGAAATGTTTCTCTACATTTTTCTAATGATAGGATTTTGATTTTAAATAATGTTTTCTATGTTCCGGACATGAGGAAGAATTTAATTTCTGTTTCCAGACTTATTGAATTTAATTATTCAGTTTCTTTCCATTCTGGTGTTGATATCAGTAGAGATGGAAATATTATATGTTCCGGTAGAATACATGATAACTTATTTTATATAAATCCTATTGCTCCCACACTGCATAATGTACAACTAGAAAGTTCTACTTCCCTTAAGAGGAAGGTATCTTCAACCAATGACACCTATCTTTGGCACTTACGTTTGGGTCACATTAACCTAAAACGGATTCAGAGGTTGGTAGAAGATGGGCCCTTGAGCTCATTAGATTTCGAACCTTTTCCTCAGTGCGAATCATGTCTCAAGGGAAAGATGACCAAAAGGTCATTCTCTGGAAAGGGACTAAGATCAAATGAGTTGTTAGAATTGGTTCACACTGATGTGTGTGGTCCTATGAACAAACTAGCAAGAGGAGGATATGAGTATTACATCACCTTCACCGATGATTACTCTAGGTATGGATATGTCTATTTGATGCGATGCAAGTCTGAGGCGTTTGATAAGTTCAAACAATTCAAGGCTGAGGCGGAGTTACAACTAGGGAAACATATCAAAGCCCTTCGATCTGATCGAGGTGGCGAATACCTCCTAGGTGAGTTCAAGGAGTACCTCACACAACAAGGGATTGTGTCTCAGTTGTCTGCACCGGGTACACCCCAGCAAAATGGTGTAGCAGAGAGAAGAAACCGTACTCTTCTTGATATGGTAAGGTCCATGATGAGTCATGCAACCCTACCTATATCTTTTTGGGGATATGCCTTAGAAGCAGCAGCATACATTTTAAATCTGGTACCATCTAAGTCAGTACCTAGGACACCGCAAGAAATGTGGACAGGTCGAAAACCTAGTTTGAGACATATCCACATTTGGGGTTGTCCAGCTTATGTACTGAATGATAAAGCTACCAAGCTAGAACCCAGATCGGAAATGTGCTACTTCATTGGGTATCCTAAGGGAACAAGAGGTGGCATCTTTTATCATCCAAAGGAGCAAAAAGTGCTCATCAGCACTCATGCTAGATACTTAGAGGATGATTGTATGATGCATCAAGAGCTTAGTAGTACAGAAACTCTTGAGGAGATTCTTCCTGAATCCCCTATAACATCTGTACCAGATCCAGTAGCAGTAGATGGACCGGATATTCCTTTAAACACTCCGGAGCCTCGTCGTAGTGGGAGAATTCCTAGACAACCAGATAGATATCTAGGAGTGTCTTTAAAGACAGACTCTGAGGATATGGTTGAGGATCCTACTAGTTACAATGAAGCAGTAACGGATATAGATGCTGACATGTGGCAGCAAGCAATGAAATCTGAATTGGATTCCATGTATTCCAATCAAGTCTGGGAACTTGTAAATGCACCTGAAGGGATCAAACCCATAGGATGCAAGTGGATTTACAAGAGGAAGAGAGGAGTGGACGGGAAGGTGGAAACCTTCAAAGCAAGACTGGTGGCGAAAGGATATACTCAGAAAGAGGGTATCGATTATGAGGAAACCTTTTCACCAGTGGCTATGCTCAAGTCCATAAGGATTCTCTTAGCCATCGCATGTCATTATGACTACGAGATATGGCAAATGGATGTCAAGACAGCTTTTCTTAATGGAAGTCTTGACGAATGCATCTATATGATGCAACCAAAAGGTTTCATTGCTAGTAGCCAAGAGAACATGGTCTGTAAACTTAAGAAGTCCATTTATGGACTTAAGCAAGCATCTAGAGCATGGAACATCAAGTTTGATCAGGCAGTCAAATCTTTTGGCTTTAATCAAAACATTGATGAACCATGTGTGTATAAGAAAGGAAGTGGTAATGCAGTCATATTTTTGGTCCTATATGTAGATGACATATTGCTCATTGGAAACGATGTAGGTGCACTATCATCCACAAAGGTTTGGTTATCATCTCAATTTCAGATGAAGGATTTGGGTGAGGCAAGCTACATCTTAGGGATCAAGCTCCTGCGAGATCGCAAGAATAAGATGTTAGCCTTATCCCAATCTCATATATTGAGAAGATATTGGTCAAGTTTAACATGCATGACTCCAAGAAGGGCTTGCTACCTTCTAGACATGGACTACCACTATCTCGAGATCAATGTCCTAAGACACCTGATGAGATAGAGAACATGAAAAGAGTTCCATATGCATCAGCTGTTGGAAGTCTCATGTATGCTATGTTATGTACTAGACCAGATATTTGCTTTGCCGTCGGCATGGTTAACAGATATCAGTCAAACCCTCGACCTATGCATTGGACAGCTGTGAAACATATATTCAAGTATCTTCGGAGAACAAAAGATTATATGTTGACTTATCGAGCAGATGATTTAACGCCTTTGGCGTATACAGACTCAGATTTCCAATCAGATACGGATGCCAGAAAGTCAACCTCAGGATATGTTTTTACTCTATCGGGAGGGGCTATTTCATGGAGGAGTGTTAAGCAAGATTGTATTGCTGACTCTACCATGGAAGCAGAGTATGTGGCGGCAGCGGAAGCTGCAAAGGAAGCAGTATGGCTCAGGAAATTCCTTTTGGAATTAGGAGTTGTTTCCGCAGCAGAAAAACCGATTGTCATGCACTGCGACAACACAGGTGCGATAGCACAGTGTAAAGAGCCCCGGAATCACAAGAAAGGCAAGCACATTCAGAGAAAGTACCACTTGATCCGGGAATTCGTTCAGAATGGAGAAATAGTTGTGGAACAGATTGCCTCAGCTAATAACTTAGCAGACCCATTTACTAAGACTCTTACTGAGAAAGTCTTTACTTCTCATGTTGAGTCTATGGGAGTTAGGTTAGGAAGTAGTGATCTTTAGTGCAAGTGGGAGTTTGTTGGGATTGGTGTATGCCCTAAAGCCCACTAGCTGCATTTTTCTCTCTGTTACTGGATATTTATTGGTTATATGTATTGAAATAATTCTTTCTCTATAAACATGTGTATATGTATGGTTGTGTGTAAGGCCCATTGTTTTCTAATAATTGAATCAGGTGTGAAGTGGCTTCACACAGATAGGTCTGATTCATGGATATTGGAAACAACAGATTAGTTCATAACTGAAAGATGGAGTTGGGCACTTCATCTTGGTATAAGTTATAATGAGATACTCTCCTATATAGGGTGACATACCTAAGTCACGGGAGGGCTTTCCCGGATCTATCTCATTAGTGCATGTGTCATGCATTGAACAGGACCATTGTAGGTGTGATCTCTAAAATAGTACTATCACAGAGAGAGATCAAATCACCTCATGCTACTAAGTGACCGGTGCTCTTAATCTTGAGCATTTGTGGATGAACTGACGAATTCAAGTTCTTGTGCTTTAATTCACTATGGGTGAGATTCTTTTCTTGGGTCAACAGCTCTGTGAGTTAGGTACTCGGGCTTGATCAGTTGGGACATGCAAATACAATATAGAATCTATGCCATCTACTGATGGATTGATCGTCCCCTTAGAATTATCCGATTGATCATCAAAATCTAAGATCTTAGTATATGGATGTACCATATTGATATTGAACTTGTGGGTCGCTCCCTGGATCAAGAGAATAATATCAGGATGATGATTAAGTCAAGGATATGAAGTTCTAAGGTTTGAGATTTAATCGAGAAGGTTGATAGTACATCGGATAACCTAACTCGATTAAGGATGTTACATAGAGGGGCATTTAGGTCATTGCACTTGGTAGGTCGGAGACAACAGTCATTTTATGACAAGCTTATTTCATACTTAATATTTGTCCCTGGAGTGCAACCATAACTCTCTAGTGGAATGAGTTAAGATTAAAATGGTCTTAATGTTGCTATGGGTTTAGCATGGACATTTTGGTCATTTTGGGAGCCAAGGGCAAATATGTCTTTTGGTCCCTTCTCTAGTCACTTTCCTATATTGGCATGGTTTCCTAATTTGTTTAGGAGATGAGGTTGAATTATTTTATGGAAACATAATTTTGAATTTAGATTCAAATAGGCCTTAATGGCATACATGAATTTAATTCTAGATAAATTATGGACATGTGGGCCATAGTGTGGGCCATAGCATGTAGGACGTCCAACATAGGGATTTCTTAGTGTGGGGTCTCCAACTTTGAGTAGGTCTCTCTACTTGGAAGGTTGGACTCCTCCTTGGACAAGTATTCCTATAATAGAGTTTCCCTTAGAAACTTAAATTAGTAATTGTTGCACAACTAGGATTACTAATTGCTAAGTTTAAGGGATATTCATCATAGTTTCCTTTTCTAATTTGGATTGTTTCTAAGAGGAAATTAATCTTAGGATTGAGCTTTCCTTTTAGGACTTCTAAGAGAATTAGTAGGAGAGACTTAATGGGAAAGGATTCCTTGTAATCTTCATAAAAGGAGGAGTCTTCCCTTGGGCGTGAATCACCTTAAAACACAAGGACAAAGCCCAAAACGTGCAGCCCTTGTTTCTCTTCTTTCTTGAGGAGATTTCCATCACATATGATTCTAGAAACTCATCTCAAAACCTAGATTAAGGTTCCACCACCTTAGCCAATCAGATTTGGAAGTGAGATAGAGGAGAAGATTAGAAGAAGAATAATTCCTGCAGAAATTCCTGCAGCATAGTAGCTGATTGCAGACCTGATCTTGTCCCTTTTGCATCAGATTTTCAGAGGTTTAAAGCTTGCAAATCTTTGAGGTAATAGTCTTCTATAATCTCCTTTTAATTAGACACATGTTGATTATGATTTCATGGAGTTTCTACGCGATTCTTTATGGCTGATTTCCGCTGCATAGTGCAGAAATCAGATTTTTTAAAATCTGTCATGCTTTGTATCAGCCATAGTTGTCTCTATATGAGAAGTTTCATATCTGAATCGCGGTTTCCTTGAACATTAGGATTACATTTGGCTTCTTTGTTGTAACCAAGCCTAGTTTTGTCTCTTTGATATTTGCCCATCCCAAATAATCTTTCGAACTTTTCTTCTCCATGAGTGAAGGAATACTCATACTTTTCTTTGTACCAACTCAATTTGGTGACTTCATTCTTCAAGCGAGAAATCAAATCTTTTAGATTTTCAGTTTCATCTTTCTCTCTTGTAAGCTTTCTTATGTAGTCACTAGCAATTTGAAATTTAGAGTTCATTTCATGAAGATCATTGGTCAAAATATTATTTTCATTATTCAAAGTTTCAACTTTGTCTTTTAACATTTTGATCTTAATTCCTTGTTTGCTCATAGTTCTAATTAGTTTACAGCTCTCCTCATAGAGTTGATCATAGGTTTCTTGAAGATCTTCCTCATCAATGTCATTATCTGGGCTGTCTTCTTCAGATTCAGTTTCATCCTCAGATTTATCAATCTCAGATCTTCCAGAATTTTCATTCATCTCAACTGACGGATCACAAACACTTCTGGCCATCAAAACATTATAGTTTCCGGTCTCATCTTGGTGAGATTCATCTGATTCTGATTCAGATTCAGATGAGTCATCATCCCATGTTGCCACAAGTGTCTTTTTCTTTCTTTCCACTTGACACTCAGATGAGATATGACCATACTTTTGACAGTTATAACATTGTACCTTTCTATGTTGACTCTTAGAGGAGGAGCTGACTTTGTTTTTACCTTTATCAAAGGATTTGAAATTGGAATTCTTCTTCTTAAATTGTTTCAGAAACCTCTTAGCAAGTAAGGCAACATCTTCATTATCACTTTCTTTCTCATTATCAGATTCTTCTTTAGAAGGGGATGGTTGAGATGTCTTTAAAGCAATAGATTTCTTGTCTTTGGATTTATTAGAACAATTTATCAATTTCATTTCAAAGGTTCTAA
Organism: Umbellularia californica; assembly: GCA_028538565.1. NCBI lineage: Eukaryota > Viridiplantae > Streptophyta > Magnoliopsida > Laurales > Lauraceae > Umbellularia > Umbellularia californica. The sequence continues at coordinate 27,049,435 of JAPQWN010000004.1, read as the reverse complement.
TATTGCCAGATAATTCCTCTACTTTCATATTTTCAGGGTCATTATATTCTTCTATAGAAGTCACTTTAGGGTGAAATCTTTCAGGTAAAGACCTCAGGATTTTGCTACAAACTTTGCCTTCAGGAATTTTTTCACCCAGAGACCACATTTCATTTACAATGACCATTAACTTAGTTCGAAACTCATCGAACACTTCATCTTCCCTCATTCTTAACGATTCGAATTGGGAAGTCAACATTTGAAGCTTGGCTCTTTTAACAATAGTAGTTCCTTCATAGTTTGTTTCTAAAAGATCCCAAGCTTGTTTAGCTGTGACACATGTCATAATCTTTTTGTATTCTTCAGCTGTCATGGCACACGATATGGCATTCAATGCCTTCGCATCACTATCTTTCAAAGCCTTTTGATCAGGTGACCATCTTGCCTTTGCAAGAGGTTGAACAGTGCCATCTTCAGCTGTGGTGGTGGGATGAGACCATCCATCCTCTACAGCATCCCAAACAGATGAACCAAGGGATCTGATGAAGATGGTCATCCGGGCTTTCCAAAAAGCATAGTTTGTACCATCAAACAAAGGAGGTCTGTTTACTGCACTACCTTTTGGGTTAGACATCAGCACTAGACTAGGAAAAAATCTACTCCAGGTTGTTAAGCCTTTATGGGAGTAACCTCGCTCTGATACCAACTGAAAGTTCAGTCTAGAGCCAATGACTAAGTCCTAGAGGGGGGGTGAATAGGACTGAGGCTAAACAATTGCCAATTTTAAATTTCTAATCCTGTTTTTAATCAAAACAGAATAAAGAACAGAGCAAGCATAGCAAGAGTATAACTGAAACAGAAACTATAGAACATTCAAAAGAGATATGGACACAGAGATTTATAGTGGTTCGGTCACACAGACCTACATCCACTCTTAAGGGTCACACAGACCCTTAGTTCCACTATCAAGAATCAAACTACACAAGTTCTGATTCTACCTCATATTTGATACAGAGGTTCAATCACACAGATCTACTCCTCCTTACAGCAATGTGGTGAGTTTAATCACACAGATCTACACACCTACCACATTATACACATATTGTAGAAATTTGAAGAAGGGTGAACACTTGCCTTGATGATGGTTGAAGTGTTCTGTGGAGCTCTGACCGCAGTCGAAGCTTGCACCTCTTGTTGACCTCTTGGTGTTGAGTAGAAAGCCTCCAATGTGTTGCACAACTAGGGTTAAGAGGATTTGGTTTCTAGGGTTACACAAATGAGTCTCTCATGGTGTAAACTATCCTAGAGGATGCACTCCCTATCAAGACACTCATCTAAGAGCTAATGGAGCTCTAGGGTTTACCTAGGTCAAGCACATGAGTGTCTTTTGAAGTGATTTGGAAGCCTACAATTGATGGGAAGAAGGTAGTAAGCAAGGCTATACCCTAAGGTCCATGAAATGCACAGTGAAACAAGCTACAGCTTTATAGAAAACTCCCAACGGATACATTTAACGGTTAACCTCTGAAACTGGCGGCTAGCCCCTTTTGAAATGCACTGAAGCAACGGATATAATTTTGAAAGCGGTCAGCTCACGGTTAGCCGCGGGTGACTTTGGCGGTTAGCCGTAAGGTGACTGTAAAGGTGACCGCAAGAAAACAGCTCTCGGAAAAACAGACCGTAAGTCTTACGGTTGCTTGCGGTTAGCCGTAAGGCTCCAATGCGGTTAGCCGTAAGGTAACCGAACATGTGACCGCAGATCCTGACAGAAAAAATTGTTCTCTGGAATGGTGACCGCAGGACTTCAGTTACCTGGCGGTTAGCCGTGAAAGGTCTCTGCGGTTAACCGCGAGGTAACCGTGGAGCCGGCCGAAATCCTTGACAGGAAAAACAGCTCACTGGAAAGGTAACCGTGGGTTTTGCGGTTACCTGGCGGTTAGCCGTAATGTATAAAGAGGCTAGCCGCCAGGTGACCGTAAGGTCACCGAACCCTCTGAATTTTCAGGAAAAAGGCTTAACTGATTAGACACAAGGTATTTTCCAAGGGATCTAAAGGATGGTCCGGGTTTGAAATACCTGAGAGAGGGTTGGTTGGCACACATGGAGTTCTTCCTTGGTAAATCCAAGCCTTTCAAGACTTGATCTTCTACCTTCAAAACTTGATCTTCCTTGTGAAACTAGAGAGGCATTGTCTTGGATTCTTTGACACGGAATTGACAATACAAAAACCAGTGTACATTGGAATGTGACACTAACATCCCAAAAGACGCATGTGCAGACACCGCCTCGGGCACGTCACCTGAGTCCTTGATATGACTTCGCAGCCGTCGGGGATATGACACGTGGCAGCACCGCGTCGCCTTCATAATGATATGGGCGGGCTATTAAACCACCTCCATACAGCTGCGCGCTATTAAATGCGCCTCGAAAAGCAATACGACACCCCACGCCTCTTAAAAGCTACGTGTTCGGTTTCGGAAACTCCATTTTTACCTAGCTCCCGACCCCAAAGGGTTACTACACCCCCGAGGTCGGAGCTGGGGGGCAATTGTGTGGAGTATTTTACCGAAACCGAAGTTACATCTGACTTCGGTAATGGTACCTGTCAAGAGGGGCCCCGGCTCCCCTCTCCCTGGCGCGGCAGTGCCTCAGCCACTACCAAGGTAGGATTGTTCTCGGTAGAAGTACCGACCACGTCCTTCCGAACTCAGCCTCGTGCGTCGACATCCTTGTCCGACCTCAAGCGTAGCTGACCTCGGTGTCTTCTCCCGTTCGGCCTCTTGGCCGAGGTGAACGCTGAGTGTCTAATCCCCATTATAGGATGGGACGGCTACTTCACAGAGAGTCCCTGACAAATAGAGTGGCCACCGGCCATTGATAAGGGCTCCTTCCTATCAGCAGATCACATCCACATTTATGTGAGGGATTTGGGGGAGGTCTGATGGGACAAGTATCCTCACCTACCCCCACCAAGGATCCTAGATGTGGGCTGATGGGACAAGTATCCCCACCTACCTCCACTGTGGAACCTTCCACTCTTCTCTATATATGCCTGCATGGTAAGCCATTGACAGGTACGCAAGATACACTGCATACACTTTGCTATTTTGCCCACATCTTCTTCCTCACTTCACCCTAGTTCAGTGACTACACTAACTCAGGCGTCGGAGTGCCTTTGGCTGACAGCAGCCTCGGGCCCTGACCTCTGTTTTTTTCTACCTTTCAGGTTTCAGATTATCAAAGACGTTCCCGATCAGTCAAACTGGATCTCACTAATCCCCATCATCATCTAAACCAAGTCCGTAATTTTTAGGCCCGCACAATTCTAATCACATATCAAAGAGAATGAAAATAGAATTTCAGAGTTCAAGTAGATAACACATAATTTATCTTTTCTAACTGAAATCTCAACAACCAAATACCCCTTGAAATGAACTAGCATTGAACCATTCCCTGCACAACAAAAGAAATCAGGTATGACATGATTCCAAAGATTGAGAAAACAGCCCTTCCAATCCAAGAAATGATACCCTCAGACTTTAAATAGGAAATCCATCTCATAAAACCATCCATAAATATAATGTTTCCAGCTAACAAAGTTTAAATCCAAGTCTTCTGAAATCAGCCATTTATACTCAAAACAATAATAAAATAGTATAGCATTTTCACATTCATCTTTTGAAAGGAAATCATCAATTCAGTGGCATGCATTTCAAACTGAGTTATTCACTTGCCTCACTAGAGATTGGGTCTCAAAATCACTCCAAATAATTCCTATACAACCAGCTGCAACCTATCAAAAATCCATGGAAGAACCCATTTCAAAAACTCAATATTTTGAGAAGAGAAGGAGCTCTCAAAGAACCCTTTTGCATGCTTGAAGAAAGGGTTGTAAATGATCCATTGAAACAAGAAATTCAAAGAAGAAACCATTGCTAACCTTGAGAAGCTTTAAACAGGAAGAGGAGTTTGGAGAAGATGATGAACCCAGCTGAAATCACACAAAAATGGTACCAATGGATAGCTTGGAAGATGGGGAGAAGATTTCTGTAATTTTTTCTTCAATTTGGGTTTGATTTCCACACATGCAGGAGGAGAGAAGGTGAGAAGAAAGAGAGAAAAACTCTCTGGTTCGTTGCAACTGCTACAGGGACGTATGAAATGAAGAAGATGAAGACATTTGACTCTTTTAAATGGGTGGTTGCAGGGCCCATTTGATCTTAAAACTCCTGTTTATGGGTCTCGAATGAAGTCGACGAAGAAGAGAAAAATGATCGTTGAAAAATCTAGTTTTCAAAAAGTATACTTTCCTTATATTTTTCAAATTTCGAAATTTATGCACAGATTTGGGGAAAAAGACGAATTTTGCCCTTTTTCTAAAAAAACGCGATTTCTGGGTTTCAAATGCAAACGGAGCAAATACGAAAGTTGCTGGGATCAAAATAACAAACTCAAAAATATCCAAACCCATATTTTTCCAAAAATCAAATAAATCAAATTCCCACACTAACACGTGTCACACAGGCCACCCCGGGCCTGGTCAAACCAGACTCAACGCGCTCAAAATTCCCCAAAGCTATTCAAAATTCTAATCTAACTAAAAACCCAAGCTAATCGTCCTCTAATCCCGCTTAGAGACTAACCATGATTAAAACAATAATAGAATATACTAAACCTGGGTCGGGGCCTGACATTGGCAGTCTCAAGTCGTATGTGGACTTCACCATCATCCTTCAGATGAAAAAAAATGATGTTCTTGATTTGCTTGGCTTGGCTTAAACCTCAGATTTTTAGAGGATAAAGACCAAGAGGAGGTCCTATATCCAATAAGAAGTGAAGTAGACGGGTTGAAAAGCCATGTCTAAGCGAAGGAGACAGAAGGAGAAGGCCTTGGGGTGGTGGCTCCCCATAGGACTTTGGTCACCTTGTAGTGGTGGTCGGTGCAATACTTCTTCAACAGAGAAGAGCTTGTTGTTGAAGCGTCGTAGCTGTTGGAAATGAGTAGAAATCAGGATCTCTAGATATTGCGTACAAATCAATGTGGAAATAATTATGGAAGACTATGATTAAAATCATACCTGCGAGATCTCTCTGATTTGATCTCAGTCTCATAGTAACTCGGAAATCTCAAGATCTTCTTCTGTATTCCTATATGCTCGAACTCGTACTAGGGAGTGGGCCTCAACTGCGAATTCTCCTTTGCTCTCCAAAATGAGATTTCTCTTGTTTTTCTTGTATTTAGCCTAGAGAGCAGTATCGTATATTTATAGGCTACAATAGGGACCCGTAAGAAAGAAACAAGAATAGGCTTCTTATGAAAGTAGGAAAACCTAATTTGACCCAAATTAGAATCTTAGTTCCATAAATTACAATTCAGTTGACTAAAGAATCGTAATTGTACTCCTGTCCTTATTCTCAAAATAATATCTCGAGCTTCTTGTTATTAAATGCTTATTAATCTCCTCACGTTAAGATTTCAGATATCCATCGATTAAATAATTACTGGCATCTATATTTAATCGATATCTTTATAATTCCTTGAGACATTATACTTAACTTATTTGATATGTCTGACACAAAGTCCACCTGTAGGGTTTAACATAATCAAACTTGAAAGCTTCATCAAGGGGATATCATCAATACCTATTACGGGACGTGGATTCCATCAATAAACCAATACCCACCATACACGCAGTATAGTCATCCAATTTACTGAAATTGTTAACCCATAAAAGATCTCACTCCTTGGTAAATCAAAATGCCAAACATTAAATGTATGTGTCTATTATTTATGTCAGGATTAAGAGTACAAGCACTCATAATAACCATTTGGATGTTCATCATCTTATATAGTCAGAATAAAGACAATAAATCCAAAAACCGGTCATGTCCAATTCGCACAAAGCGTACTAGCATAATGAGTTGAACTATACCGTTTCCCACAGCCAAGACAAGCCTGCTGAAACATCATGCCACAATCGTACCGATGGTGTGTCCAAATCCATCTAGATTATGAACAACTTATATTCTATAAGAACCGAGAAATAAGTCTTCCATGTATAAGTAGAACTCTACACACTAACTTGTCTACTTTATAGAATAAAAGACACTTACATGCATAATAATTAACAATGCAACCATTTTCCATACAAAATCTCAGTTAGATGAGAAGACAAAATATACTAAAAATGAATCAGTCAATGACAAATCCATAACAATATGTTTTTAGTATAAATTCCCAACAGTAACAACGTTGCATAGTTTTGTATTGTGTATGAAGTTTCCATTTGGATTCTGATCCGTTCTTTTTGGAATGACCCCCCTTTTATAGGCTTTTGGTGGCCATGAGGGGGGTTTAAGGGCTTTAAATGCATTAAAGCCACATGATGGGAGGAGTTACATGTTTTTTATTCATTATTTTGTAACTCCTTTTTATTGGCTTATGATTGGCTGATGGAGAATTAAGGGCTTTTAATCGCCTTTAAGATCCATGACGGGAGGAGTTACAGGGTTTAATACCATGATTATGGCTGACTTGTAACTCCTTTTTCCTTCCTTCTGATTAGACTGTCCAAAATAATGATTTAATGACTGCATTAACTTGTCATAAAATTTGTCATTTAACTGCATTAAGTGATCGCCAAGGAGCTTGAAGAGTCACGGGACGTGCCGTGCCTTTTGAAATTCTTTTTGCGATGATCGCTGATGGATCTTTAAACCGATTTATGTCTGATGACCATGCAACTTCAGACATTGATTGCTACTAGTGGTCGGATGCCATCTGTCCTCCCCGTGCCATCCCGTGTGGGGTCCTGTCGCCAGTAGACTCGATTTTGTTGCGAGGAAGATGCTGCGCTTTGATGTACGGTCAACCGATGTCTGATAAACCTGAAATTTGACAGAGAGCCTATTGGAATCATTTTGAGATGATCTATTAGCTTCTATTTGGAAATCATCGTCCCGGGGAGCTCTGCCGGAGGGAGGCCTGACTTGGCTTCCAAGAGTCAGAGTCTGGTCAAATGTTGTTGAAATGACTTGAAACTTGACATGTAGCCCTTTGGAAGCATTTTGAAATCACCGATGTGCTTTGTTTGATGAGTGATAGCCTCGGTGGTTCTCGATGCCGAGAAGCTTAATTTTTTTGCTCGATGGTTGATATAGGGTCAAGTGTTGTCGGTTTGACCTGAAACTTGACATTGAGCCTTTTTGGAGGTATTTTGAGACTATCCATAGGCTCTAATCGAAGAACTGATGTATTCGTTGCTGTCGCTGTCGGGTGCTCTTGTTCAGCTAATGGAAGAGTGAAGTTAGGCCAAACAATGTTGTAATGGCCTGAAACTTCATGTGTACTCTTCTTTTAGGTATTTTGAATGATCTTGTAATTTTTTCTTTTACTCTGACAAGATTTGTGGTAGGCTCGCTTTTCCACGTGTGGCGCTACCGTGGTCAACGGACGTGAGAGTCCGTGGGGCAAACCCTTTCGTGACCGGTGTCAAAATGAAAGCATCAACATTTTTTTCTACTCTACTTGGAATTGACAAGTGGTGGTCCGGAGATCCACCTTCGCAAGTAGAAATGGACATCAACTTTTTTCTAGTTTTCCATTGCATATATATTTAAGAAAAGAGACATGGTTTTGTTTGTCGTGAAAGGCGATTTCATTTGTTTTGCCATAACAGGGGATGTTTGCCGTGAAAGGTGATTTTCAATTCTTATCAATAATGAAAGACAAGAGTTTTGATTTTTTATGTCTCTTCAAAGAAATACAAACTACAATGAAAAACAAGAAAAGGGGATCTAACTTCTCAGGAGATTGGAGGGACTCGTTCAGATTAATTGTCGCAAGCCATGTGTGGACTTTGCCATCATCCTTCGGATGAGAACAGAGGTTGCTCTTGATTCACTTGGCTCAGCTTAAACCTCAGATTTTTAGAGGACAAAGCCCAAGAGGAAGTCCTATGTCACTACAAGAAAATACATTTTTAGTGTCGAACTTATCGATCAGCATGAAGATCCATCGGCAATCATCGCAAGAAGAATTCAAAAGATGCGGTTGTTGACACCAAAAATGTCACTTTGCCTCTTCAACATCAAGAAAGCTGCATGAAGTCGCAACCTGCCATAAATAGGCAATACAACTTCTCCAAAAAATCAAATCTTGTCAGAATCAAACAAAAACTGCAAGATCCTTCAAGACAGCCAAGGGAGGAGTACACAAGGAGTTTCGGGCCATTTCAGAATCTTTTGGCTTAACTTCGCTTCTCCGACAGCTAAATTAGCGCTCCCGGCGGCGACATCATCGAAGACACCAAAACTTTGATCAAAACCTACGGATGACTCCAGCATGTCTCAAAAGGGCTCCATGCCAAATTTCAAGTCAAACCGACAACGTTTGACCCTCCATCAATGCTCGAGCAGCAAAATCAAGCCTCCCGGCGGCGGGAACCACCGAAGTCTTCGCTCATCAAACCAAGTGCATGAGTGGCTCCAACATGCTTCCAAAAGGCTGCACGTCGAATTTCAGGTCATTCCGACAACGTTTGACCAGGTTTTGACGCTCCGAAAGAAAATCAAGCCTACCGGCGGCGGAGCTCCCCGGGACCATGGTTCCCAAGACAGAGCCTGTGGATCATCTCAAAATGACTCCAATAGGTTCCCTGTCAAATTTCAGGTCAATCGGACATCGTTTGACCGCACATCAACGCGCGGCATCTCCCTCGCGGTAAAATCAAGTCTACTGGCGACGGGACCCCAAACAGCTTCGAAACTCAAACAAAAGCCTATGGTCGGTCTTATTTATTGCTCAGGAGGCTCCACCTCAAATTTCAGGTCATTCCGACATCGTTTGACCAAGTTTCAGCTTCTGGCGGAAAATCAGCAGCTCTACGCGACAAAGTCTTCGGCTTTCCCAGAAAATTGGAAACTTTGCACTCTAAAAATGCAAGGATTCTCATCAGGTTTTCTACAGGGAAATCAAGCCAATAAATGAGAAGAAATGTCAGGAAAAATACAGAAGAAAACGGCGACGAAAAAGACCGCAAAACGGACCAAAAAGGGGAAAAAACCCCCAGGGTCGCAACCCGCGACCCTGGCCCAGGGTCGCCAGCGACCATGGCCCATGGTCGCCGGCGACCATGGAAGTCCGGGTCACCGGATTTTTCGCCGGTGACCCGTTTTCCGTCCCTTTTCGCGTTTCGCGCACTTTGGCCCCTGTGGTTTCCTGAAAATGTGATTTTTAGTGCTTGAAATTGACTCATATCCGACGACATCTCGGATCCGCCGTCAAAAGCATAAAATCATCATTGATCGCTCCAAGATCGCCGACCGGTTGACCTAAAAAGTGCTCTTTCTGTCCGACCGATCGAGAAATCGACAAGACAGATGTCACCGGCCCGCTCTTAGCTATCAATGTCTGAAGTTACATGTTTATCCGATGTCAATCAGCATGAAGATCCATCGATGATCATCGCCAGAAGAATTCCAGAAGACACGGCACGGCCCGCGACTCTTTAACTACTCGGCTACCATTTAATGCAGTTAATTGACCAGTTTTATTGCAGTCATTAATTCATTTCTTTGGACGGCCCAATCAGAAGCAAGCATCCAGGAGTTACAAATCAATTAAGTCATGGCATTCAAAGCCATGAAACTCCTCCCATTATGGTAATTAAGGTGATTAAAAGCCCTTAATCTCCACCGGCCAATCAGATTCAAGGAAAAAGGAGTTACAAAATCAAGAAATAAATCTTGTAACTCCTCTCATTAAAGCCATTAAAGCCCATAAAAGCTCTCCTAAATGGCTACCAAAAGCCTATAAATAGGAGAGCATTCCATCGGAAAGAGATCGGATCGGATCAGATCGGAAAGGGATCGGATCGGAAGAGAACGGAAAGAATCCAGAGATCGGAGAAAAAAGAATCCAGAGCTCGAATTCCATACAGACAGAGTCTAGAGAAAGAGAGAAAATTCTGCAGAAATTCTACATCGAGCACCACTACAAGGTGACAAAAAGTCCCTTGGGGGGTACTCCCCCCCAAGGTCCTTGCCTTCTCCCGCTGCCTCCAATGGCTTAGACGTGGCTTTTCAGCCCGTCTACTTAGTTTTTTATTGGACATAGGACCTTCTCTTGGTCTTTGTCCTCTAAAAATCTGAGGTTATAGCTAAGCCAAGCGAATCAAGAGCATCCTCTGTTCTCATCTGCATGGATGATGGCGCGAAGCCCACACATGGCTTGCGACCGTCAATCTGAACGAGTCCCCCACAATCTCCTGAGAAGTTAGATCCTCCTTTTCTTGCTTTTCATTGTAGTTTGTATTTTTCTAAAAGAGACAAAAATCACAACTCTCGTCTTTCATTATTGATGAGAATTGTAAATCGGCTATAAACGCCAAAATCGGCTATAAATGCCAAACAAAATCGCCTTTCACGGCAAACCAAGAAAATGTCTCTTTTCTTAAATATTTGTGCAATGGAAAACTTGAAAGAAGTTGATTTCCTTTTTACTTGCGAAGGTTGATCTCCGGATTACCAATTGCAATTCCAAGTAAAAATAGAAAATCTGGCACACCCACACAAAGAAATGTTGATGCACGCTTCAGCCCCCCGGGCGCGAAAGGGCCGGACCCGACGGACTCCCACGTCCGCCGACCCCGGTAGCACCCTCGGCGTTGGAGCGCGTTCCATCAAGCTGGCTGTTAGACCCCGACCCAGACCAACTCGATTAGTACTAATTAAGTAAACGTTTAGTCTTAAGTGAGTCTTAGTACTAGTTGGGTTAGAATGTGATTAGACTTAGTCTGGATTATAGCTTTGGGGATTTTGAGGACGTTTAGTATGAGTCAGACACGCTCAGGGACGCCCTGAGTGCACGTGTAAGAATGGGTTTTTGTGCTAGATCTTTGTTGTGGATGTGATTTTTAGTTCTCTTGAATGGTTTTATTATTTATGGCAACTTTCGTTTTTAAGCTGCTTGCATTTGAGGCCCAGAAACCCAAGTTTTGGCCCAATAAGGGTAAATCTGTCTTTGCATGTAAATCTGGGCACACTTTTCGAAGTCGTGAAACTATGTCAAAATAATACTTTTCCGAAACTAGATTTTTCGGCGATCGTTTTGTTCTTCTTCGTCGATTCCATCCGGGGTCCACAAGACCATGTTCCAAGCGTTCCAAGTTTCACTGCTAAAGGGACCCACCTCCAGACACTATATAAGCCCTTTCCTTCTTCATTTTCCCTTTTTCCATTTCCTGCAACGATTCTGCCCTAGGGTGAAGTTGAGGAGGAAGCTCTCTTCTTGATCCTTTTCCCTTGAAATCATCTAGCTAGAAGGCTCCATTTTTCGATCCAAGACCACCATCCTCTTCCTCTCGTCTCAAGCTTCAGCTGGAGTGTTTTTGGAGTCAAGCCACTGCACTATTCATCATCTTCTACTTTTATTCTTCTTGTTTGGCTAGCTCAAGGTTGGTGTCTTTCTTCATCTTTCCATTTGACGTTCTTAGGCTCACCAAGAGCTTGTTTCTCATGATTTCAAACCCATTTTCGAAATGGGGTTTTGTAATGGCCAAAAATGTTGATTTTGTATGCTCCATTTTGGGGGTTTTGTGTAGATCTCGTGGAGCACCCCTTTCTTGTTGATTTTGAGAAGCTTTGGCTTGGCTTTGGTTAAAGGCAAGTAAACCTTTTAGTTCTCCTTAGTGCATTTCAAGTTTTTGGGCATTGTTACTTTTGGAAATGTTGTTTATCATCAAGCTTATCTTTCTTGCATATTATTAATCTCTTTTAGTTTGTTTTAAGCTTGATAAGCAAGAGTACTAATTTCTCCATTTTATTTAGAAGTTCGTCTTGAATGGAAGTATATTTTCTATGGAAAGCCTTACAAGTTAGTGATTCATGACTTGAATGTATAAGGGTTAATGATTTTGATGTTTTGAATGAAATGTGAATGGATTGGTGTGAAAATCATCCCTTGGAAGCATGTAGGCTTGGGGAGTGCAGGTGGTGAAAATGTGGAAGTGAAGAAGTGAATGAAGTGTGGAAAAAAATTGAAATTCCGAAGTTCTACCGGTAGGGGTATTTCAACCGGAAGTTCTACCGGTAGAAAGGGCTCAAATTTTGACAGAGAGTTGAGGAAATTAAAAACCCCAAGTTCTACCGGAAGTTCTACCGGTAGAAATGGCCAGATTTCGGCAGAGAGTGAGAAAAAAACTGTGAACCGCAGTTCTACCGGAAGTTCTACCGGTAGAAACGGCCCAAATTGTGGCAGAGAGTTGAGAAAAACTGTGAACCGCAGTTCTACCGGAAGTTCTACCGGTAGAAGTGCTTCAACCGGAAGTTCTACCGGTAGAAGCACTTCAACCGGAAGTTCTACCGGTAGAACATCTTCTACCGGAATTTCTACCGGTAGAGAGGCATGAACCACACCAAAAAGTACTGTTTTGAAGGATTTTGCAGGAATGAAAACTAGACTTGGTCTTAGACCCTTTTTATTGACCTTGTGCACTTGAAATTTCCAAAATGTAATATACCTTCGGGGACACCAAGTCTTATTGAAATCCGACATTTAGTTTTCAATTCCACAAGGGTCAAAGATGTGGTCTTAGCCTATGCTTGATGGATTTACGTTTGAACTCTCGTTTTGATGCTTCATGCATCCTCGTGTTCTCTTTTGATTTCCAAGTGCAAGTTTGTTTCAAGATGTGTTTCAAGAATAAAAAAAAAGGGAATCATTTCTTAAGTTTGTAAGCATTAATACTATGCTATTTTGCTAGTCTTGTCACTTCGTGCTCGTTAAATGATTTCCCTCTTGATTTGTCATGTTTTCGATCGTGTATTGCCGTGTTTTGTGCATTCATGATATAAGTGAATTTCACTGAGCTTGGACCGCCCTTTTAGCTTGATCCACTACTTGGGGGTCCTTAAACTCGTGGACTGTCTGCAGACTAGTCGTGTATTTTATTACACATCGTGCGTGTTCGTGGTCCGGTTCCGCGGCCGGATACCCCGTCTACCTTGTGTGGCGTGGGATCGTGTTTCGTGTCGTGCTTGTCGTGCGTGCTTGCTCTTGTCATCATGTATGGCAGAGAAAGGATGAGCTCTATGTGGATTTATCTTTTCATGATATTATATGTATTCGTGCTAGTTTCGTAAGCATTGAAACGTGTATTTAAACTTTGAACTGTTTTAGCATTATTTCAACTATTCATGTCTAAATTGTTTATTTGCCAAACCGTCGTGTTTGATGCTTGTATTTTGGTGTCCAGGTGCCGGTGGTTTCGCGCGTGACGAGGAGTGCCCGGAGGAGGCTATTGAGCCACCCCCAGCACTCGAGTGGCAGCCCAACGACGTCATCTAGACGCCGGTCGGGATCGTGATTCTCGTTCACCTAGCTGGTTATGTTGGGTTTTCTTTTGGGGTTCAAAATTGTTGTATTGGCCTTTGTTGGCCTCTCAGGGTTTTGTAATTGGAAGTAAAATACTTTGTCTAAATGTTGAAACTTAATCTTGATAGGAATGCTCATTTGACATTCTCTTTTGATACCTTGTCTCGACCTTTTAATTCTTCTTGTATCTTATTGATTAAGAATCGTATGACACGTTTTGCTACACGCTTCCGCATATCTATTCATGTGAGCTCGACCCGTGTCTTAGGATCCTCACCGCGGAAACCTGTGGGAAAATATAAAGCCGGCGGCGGCGTGCTTTGTTTGTCGGTTGATCATGCCGCCGCGGCGCAGTCGCGGGCCCGGGTCCCGGTCCGGGGTCGCGACACTGGCACACCCGGTGGGACTCGTTCATTTGAGAACACGGTGCTCGGAAATGAAATATTTGCATATCATACTTTTTGCTCTATGCTTATACTTCTTTTCCGGATTCCTTGGCTACTTTCTAGCTAATAGCCTATGTTGGATTTTGCATCCTAAAAAAAAATGAGATGGGATTTTTTGGAAATTTCTATTTCTTTGAGCTTGTTTCCACTCTTTCTCTTTTCAAAAAAAAAAAAAAAAACAAAAAAAAAATCAGTTTTCTTAGTTTGAATTCAAAATTGAGAAACCTTGATCCTATCCTGTCGTTCTTTGGTGCTTGCAGAAATGTTGAGCCCGTTCGACTAAGGTTTTGGGCCATCGTTTCTCTTCGATGAGTTCATTAGTGATTTCAAAAAAAAAATATTAATAAAAAAATCAAAAAAATCAATTTCTCGTTTTGGATTCAAAATTGAGAAACTTTGATCCTTTCTCTTCTGGGCATGTGTGCTCGCGGAAATCGTTGAGCCCGTGTTCGGATCGGGGATTGGGCCATCGTTTCTCTTCGATGAGTCTGTCAGGGATCTAAAAAAAATTAAATAAATAAATAAAAAGACATAGACCACTAAGGTTAAACCAATTGCGTTCTTTGATCACGATTGATTCAAGAAAAGCCTTGTCCAGAGTGTGGAGACAGCTTGACTGTTCTAGGCAAGGGTCCTCTAAACGGGTTCATTAAGTAATCCTACCCTTACCTGGGGGCAATTCTATCAATTGAGGTTTCATAAGATCGGGTTAGGAGGCCTATGTGTACTCTCTTGTCTTTAAATCTTAAAAAAATTAAAAAAAATCAAAATAAAAAAAAATAAAAAAAAAGATTTTCAAAAAAAAAAAAATCTTAAACAAAAAAAATCAAAATTAAAAAAAATAAATAAAAAAAAAGATTTTAAAAAAAAATCTTAAAATAAAAAATCTTCAAAAAAATAAAAATAAATAATCTTAAAAAAAACATATTTTTTTTTTAAAAAAACATATTTTTTTTTTAAAAAAACATATTTTTTAAAAAAAAATATTTTTTTTAAAAAAAATAAAAAAAATAGTAAAATAAAAAAAATCATTTCAGAAAAAAAAAATCTTCAAAAACTCGTCACTTTTGATTTCAGATCTGATAAATTTTGGTTTCTTCTTTTCTGAGCACTGGCGTTCGCGGAAATCGCCGAGACCGTGTTCAGATTGGAATACCATTTGCTCTCCTTGATGGAACCAATCTTGACATTTCAAAAAAAAAAACTCGTCACTTTTGGATTCAGATTCGAGAAATTGTGGTCTCTTTCCTTCTAAGTACTGGCGCTCGCGGAAATCGTTGAGCCTGTATTTGAATCGGAATGCCACCTGCTCTCTTTGACGAATCCATTTCTGACCTTTCAAAAAAGAGAATCACATCTCATGGATGCGATCTCCAACATTTGTGCCTAGCAATACTGGTACGCCCTTTCAGGGTCTACTGTATCTGTGACCGGCACATTTGTAACTCCTACCTTATATTCTTCTTATCTCGAGCAAGCTCCACTTCTCGATAAGTCGAATTTAGGTATACAATTGCTTCTAGCAGTCATTGGAACGCTCATTTCGAGCCTACCATGCTTGCAACCAGAATAATTGTACCCACTATGGCTTTTTGCCTTCTTCATATTGCTTGGGTCATGTCCCTTGAGCGATTTGAAAAGACAAAATCATAGAATTCCCCATTTATGATCATCATATTCTTGTGATTACTAATGGATGTGGTCTTGTTTCAGAAATTTTGAAACTAACAATGGCAGCTTCACTGATCATCACCTTCAATGAAAACAAGCACCAGCTCATGCTTCAACAGAAGAAAAGCGCGCGCACTTATAAGCGCCCTGCCAGCTGCCGAAGCGTCAACTCCCTCGGCAACTCTCTGAACTCCGGGTCGACCTCGACTCCCGGGACCATCGTCTTCGGGACACTGGGACCATTCCCACTTCCCGAAGAAGAAACCGCTCTTGCCAAAAAGCAGAAGATCGCCTCTCAACGTGTCACTCCCGTGACACCAAAGGCGAACGCCCAAAAGCCCGAAGCCCGCGGCACCCCCGCGAAGCCTCGACCTACAAACAACCAGGTCTACCCTAAGACTTGGTCTCCAAGACCTTCCCCAAAACAAAGAAGGTCTCAAACCTCCACCAAGCCAGCATACCTGGCCCCACTCAAGGAGAACCAGTTCTACCCTCTTGCCTACATGAAAGAGGAGAGACCTATCTCCAACCTGACTCCTAAGTCAACCCAGCATGAGCCGGCTTGTTCCTACAGGCCCAAAATCAGATCATGCATCACCAGGCCTCTACAAGCACCTGCTAAGGCCTACACTCCTTCGGTTCGACCCTTTATCTCTACAGGGGCCGAACTTGAAAAATTCAAAGCTTCGCTGCAACAGGCAAAGGACCGGGTCCGGATCCTGTCCTTGCCTAGCTACAAAGAAGACAGGCTCGGCTGCTGCGCCCGAGGGAGCACATCCTTCATCGTTAAAGCCCAGCCAGAGCTGACTGAAGCTTAAATCGCTCGTCGAGCACTCCACCGTGCGTCATATCGACAAAAGAGACTAGAGAAGCAACGGACCCAGCCTCCTACACTTCAAGTCTCCCACAAATGGGTCGAAAAAGAAAGACCCGACCAAGTTGCTGCCGTCCATATGGTTGGAAAAACCAGAAGACGCCAAAAGTCAGCATCAAAAATCCATGTCCGACGTCCGGTGACCCGTAGCGTCACCAGGACACGAAGACATCCCGAAGAATCTCCTGCCCCTTCAAGCCAAGGACGGCAGAGCGATCCTTCATCAAGCTCGTCATCAAAAAGAATGAGCCCCAGCTCAATCACCAGAACGGTTTCTTCGTTTGAATCCCGAGGAATGAACGTCCTGGTTACAAATTCTAGGCCACCACCTCAGAATCCACCTCAAGATGATGCGCTCACACGCATCCAGCAGTTGGAACAAGCCCAGCAAAGGATTGAAACTCTGATGGAAAACCTTCTCCTTGTTGTCCAAAATCAGGTGAACAATGAGCCTCCTCCGAATCACAATAACGAGGAAAATCGTGAAGAAAATGAGTCACGCGCCCTTACCAAAAAGGACGTAGACAGTATCCTCGCCAAAGCAAAAGAAGAGGATATACTCAAGGAGCATGGGATCAAGCCACCATATCCTTTATGGATGGACTCGGTCCCGTTCCCTACAAAATTCAAACATCCTACTCTCCAAACATATACGGGGAAAGGATCAGCCAGACAGCACGTCATCCACTTCAAGATTTTGACGGGAGCTATTGCGGATCAAGATGCACTCAAGATTCGCCTCTTTGCAAGTACCCTAAAAAGTACGGCCTTCGATTGGTACTCTACTCTGCCGGAGAACTCCATCCAGAACTGGGCTATGCTGGAGACACGCTTCCTGACCCACTTCCAAGGTGAGGATCATCCTGTTACTATGGCTCAACTCTATAGCCTAAAACAAGGAGAGAATGAGTCAACATACTGAAGGAAACCGCGATTCAGATCTGAAACTTCTCATATAAAGACAACTATGGCTGATGCAAAGCATGACAGATTTTAAAAAATCTGATTTCTGCACTATGCAGCGGAAATCAGCCATAAAGAATCGCGTAGAAACTCCATGAAATCATAATCAACATGTGCCTAATTAAAAGGAGATTATAGAAGACTATTACCTCAAAGATTTGCAAGCTTTAAACCTCTGAAAATCTGATGCAAAAGGGACAAGATTAGGTCTGCAATCAGCTACTATGCTGCAGGAATTTCTACAGGAATTATTCTTCTTCTAATCTTCTCCTCTATCTCACTTCCAAATCTGATTGGCTAAGGTGGTGGAACCTTAATCTAGGTTTTTGAGATGAGTTTCTAGAATCATATGAGATGGAAATCTCCTTAAGAAAGAAGAGAAACAAGGGCTCCACGTTTTGGGCTTTGTTCTTGTGTTTTAAGGTGATTCACGCCCAAGGGAAGCTTCCTCCTTTTATGAAGATTGCAAGGAATCCTTTCCCATTAAGTCTCTCCTACTAATTCTCTTAGAAGTCCTAAAAGGAAAGCTCAATCCTAAGATTAATTTCCTCTTAGAAACAATCCAAATTAGAAAAGGAAACTATGATGAATATCCCTTAAACTTAGCAATTAGTAATCCTAGTTGTGCAACAATTACTAATTTAAGTTTCTAAGGGAAACTCTATTATAGGAATACTTATCCAAGGAGGAGACCAACCTTCCAAGTAGAGAGACCTACTCAAAGTTGGAGACTCCACACTAAGAAATCCCTATGTTGGACGTCCCACATGCTATGGCCCACACTATGGCCCACATGTCCATAATTTGTCTAGAATTAAATTCATGTATGCCATCAAGGCCTATTTGAATTTAAATTCAAAATTATTTTTCCATAAAATAATTCAACCTCATCTCCTAATCAAATTAGGAAACCATGCCAATAAAGGAAAGTGACTAGAGAAGGGACCAAAAGACATATTTGCCCTTGGCTCCCAAAATGACCAAAATGTCCATGCTAAACCCATAGCAACATTAAGACCATTTTAACCTTAACTCATTCCACTAGAGAGTTATGGTTGCACTCCAGGGACAAATATTAAGTATGAAATAAGCAAGTCATAAATTGACTGTTGTCTCTGACCTACTAAGTGCAATGACCTAAATGCCCCTCTATGTAACATCCTCAATCGAGTCAGGTTATCCGATGTACTATCAACCTTCTCGATTAAATCTCAAGCCTTAGAACTTCATATCCATGACTTAATCATCATCCTGATATTATTCTCTTGATCCAGGGAGCGACCCACAAGTTCAATATCAATATGGAACATCCATATACTAAGATCTTAGATTTTGATGATCAATCGGATAATTCTAAGGGGACGATCAATCCATCAGTAGATGGCATAGATTCTATATTGCATTTGCATGTCCCAACTGATCGAGCCCGAGTACCTAACTCACAGAGCTGTTGACCCATGAAGAGAATCTCACCCATAGTGAATTAAAGCACAAGAACTTGACTTCGTCAGTTCATCCACAAATGCTCAAGATTAAGAGCACCGGTCACTTAGTAGCATGAGGTGATTTGATCTCTCTCTGTGATAGTACTATTATAGAGATCACACCTACAATGGTCCTGTTCAATGCATGACACATGCACTAATGAGATAGATCCGGGAAAGCCCTCCCGTGACTTAGGTATGTCACCCTATATAGGAGAGTATCTCATTATAACTTATACCAAGATGAAGTGCCCAACTCCATCTTTCAGTTATGAACTAATCTGTTGTTTCCAATATCCATGAATCAGACCTATCTGTGTGAAGCCACTTCACACCTGATTCAATTATTAGAAAACAATGGGCCTTACACACAACGATACATATACACATGTTTATAGAGAAAGAATCATTTCAATATATATAACCAATAAATATCCAGTAACAGAGAGAAAAATGCAGCTAGTGGGCTTTAGGGCATACACCAATCCCAACAAACTCCCACTTGCACTAAAGATCACTACTTCCTAACCTAACTCCCATAGACTCAACATGAGAAGTAAAGACTTTCTCAGTAAGAGTCTTAGTAAATGGGTCTGCTAAGTTATTAGCTGAGGCAATTTGCTCCACAACTATTTCTCCATTCTGAACGAATTCCCGGATCAAGTGGTACTTTCTCTGAATGTACTTGCCTTTCTTGTGATTCCGGGGCTCTTTACACTGTGCTATCGCACCTGTGTTGTCGCAGTGCATGACAATCGGTTTTTCTGCTGCGGAAACAACTCCTAATTCCAAAAGGAATTTCCTGAGCCATACTGCTTCCTTTGCAGCTTCCGCTGCCGCCACATACTCTGCTTCCATGGTAGAGTCAGCAATACAATCTTGCTTAACACTTCTCCATGAAATAGCCCCTCCCGATAGAGTAAAAACATATCCTGAGGTTGACTTTCTGGCATCCGTATCTGATTGGAAATCTGAGTCTGTATACGCCAAAGGCGTTAAATCATCTGCTCGATAAGTCAACATATAATCTTTCGTTCTCCAAAGATACTTGAATATATGTTTTACAGCTGTCCAATGCATAGGTCCAGGGTTTGACTGATATCTGCTAACCATGCCGACGGCAAAGCAAATATCTGGTCTAGTACATAACATAGCATGCATGAGACTTCCAACAGCTAAAGCATATGGAACTCTCTTCATGTTCTCTATCTCATCAGGTGTCTTAGGACATTGATCTCGAGATAGTGGTAGTCCATGTCTAGAAGGTAGCAAGCCCTTCTTGGAGTCATGCATGTTAAACTTGACCAATATCTTCTCAATATATGAAGATTGGGATAAGGCTAACATCTTATTCTTGCGATCTCGCAGGAGCTTGATCCCTAAGATGTAGCTTGCCTCACCCAAATCCTTCATCTGAAATTGAGATGATAACCAAACCTTTGTGGATGATAGTGCACCTACATCGTTTCCAATGAGCAATATGTCATCTACATATAGGACCAAAAATATGACTGCATTACCACTTCCTTTCTTATACACACATGGTTCATCAATGTTTTGATTAAAGCCAAAAGTTTTGACTGCCTCATCAAACTTGATGTTCCATGCCCTAGATGCTTGCTTAAGTCCATAAATGGACTTTTTAAGTTTACAGACCATGTTCTCTTGGCTACTAGCAATGAAACCTTCTGGTTGCATCATATAGATGCATTCGTCAAGACTTCCATTAAGAAAAGCTGTCTTGACATCCATTTGCCATATCTCGTAGTCATAATGACATGCGATGGCTAAGAGAATCCTTATGGACTTGAGCATAGCCACTGGTGAAAAGGTTCCTCATAATCGATACCCTCTTTCTGAGTATATCCTTTCGCCACCAGTCTTGCTTTGAAGGTTTCCACCTTCCCGTCCACTCCTCTCTTCCTCTTGTAAATCCACTTGCATCCTATGGGTTTGATCCCTTCAGGTGCATTTACAAGTTCCCAGACTTGATTGGAATACATGGAATCCAATTCAGATTTCATTGCTTGCTGCCACATGTCAGCATCTATATCCGTTACTGCTTCATCGTAACTAGTAGGATCCTCAACCATATCCTCAGAGTCTGTCTTTAAAGACACTCCTAGATATCTATCTGGTTGTCTAGGAATTCTCCCACTACGACGAGGCTCCGGAGTATTTAAAGGAATATCCGGTCCATCTACTGTTGCAGGATCTGGTACAGATGTTATAGGGGATTCAGGAAGAATCTCCTCAAGAGTTTCTGTACTACTAAGCTCTTGATGCATCATACAATCATCCTCTAAGTATCTAGCATGAGTGCTGATGAGCACTTTTTGCTCCTTTGGATGATAAAAGATGCCACCTCTTGTTCCCTTAGGATACCCAATGAAGTAGCACATTTCCGATCTGGGTTCTAGCTTGGTAGCTTTATCATTCAGTACATAAGCTGGACAACCCCAAATGTGGATATGTCTCAAACTAGGTTTTCGACCTGTCCACATTTCTTGCGGTGTCCTAGGTACTGACTTAGATGGTACCCGATTTAAAATGTATGCTGCTGCTTCTAAGGCATATCCCCAAAAAGATATAGGTAGGGTTGCATGACTCATCATGGACCTTACCATATCAAGAAGAGTACGGTTTCTTCTCTCTGCCACACCATTTTGCTGGGGTGTACCCGGTGCAGACAACTGAGACACAATCCCTAGTTGTGTGAGGTACTCCTTGAACTCACCTAGGAGGTATTCGCCACCTCGATCAGATCGAAGGGCTTTGATATGTTTCCCTAGTTGTAAAGCCTTGAATTGTTTGAACTTATCAAACGCCTCAGACTTGCGTCGCATCAAATAGACATATCCATACCTAGAGTAATCATCGGTGAAGGTGATGTAATACTCATATCCTCCTCTTGCTAGTTTGTTCATAGGACCACACACATCAGTGTGAACCAATTCTAACAACTCATTTGATCTTAGTCCCTTTCCAGAGAATGACCTTTTGGTCATCTTTCCCTTGAGACATGATTCGCACTGAGGAAAAGGTTCGAAATCTAATGAGCTCAAGGGCCCATCTTCTACCAACCTCTGAATCCGTTTTAGGTTAATGTGACCCAAACGTAAGTGCCAAAGATAGGTGTCATTGGTTGAAGATACCTTCCTCTTAAGGGAAGTAGAACTTTCTAGTTGTACATTATGCAGTGTGGGAGCAATAGGATTTATATAAAATAAGTTATCATGTATTCTACCGGAACATATAATATTTCCATCTCTACTGATATCAACACCAGAATGGAAAGAAACTGAATAATTAAATTCAATAAGTCTGGAAACAGAAATTAAATTCTTCCTCATGTCCGGAACATAGAAAACATTATTTAAAATCAAAATCCTATCATTAGAAAAATGTAGAGAAACATTTCCCACTGCAACCGCCCAAACTTTAGCTCCAGTTCCAACTCTAAAGGCAAACTCCCCTTTCTCAATTTTCTGCATTATCTGAAACCCCTGCAACGAATTGCAGATATGATTAGTGGCTCCAGAGTCTACTATCCACGAGTCAGTAGAATCAACCACTAAACAAGTTTCAATGAAATAAGAAAAAAATGTACCTTTATTAACCGAGCCTTTGAGCTTGGGACAATCTTTCTTCCAATGACCTTTGAGGCCACATTTGAAGCATTTCCCTTTGGGCTTATCATCTGTACCCTTGTCCTTTCTATTACCAGCATTGCCCTTTTTCTGTCCCTTTCCCTTGATCTTCTTCTTCTTCATCTTCTTCCCTTTCGGGTTCAGATGAGAGGAAGACTGGAAAAAATGGGCTTGGGCCTTGGGCTTCATGATGGCCTCTGCCGCCTGGAGTTCCTTCATTAACTCCGCAAGGGTCATGTCCATCTTGCTCATATTGAAATTGAGCTTGAACTGATTGAAGGAATCCGGCAGAGTTTCTAGAATCATATCGGTTTGACTCTCTCCATCAATCTCAGCCCCTAGAATCTCAGCTACATTGAAACAATCCATCATCTTGAGCATATGATCTCTGACAGGTGTTCCTTCAGCCATTCTAGTATTCATGATGGTCCTTATAGCAGCTTGCCTAGCTGGCCTGCTCTTGTCTGCGAACATTTCTGACAAGGACATCATGATTTCGTAGGCTGTGTCCATATTCTCGTGCTGTGTTTGCAACACGTTGGACATGGAAGCGAGCATGTAGCATTTAGCCATGTTGTTCGCTTTCTTCCACTTCCTTTCAGCCTCTAACTGGTCTTCAGTAGAATTGGGATCAATATCAGGACAATTTTCTACCAAGACATACTTGTACTCCTCAGCAGTGAGTACTATGTCAAGATTTCTCTTCCAATCTACGTAATTAGGGCCGGTCAACTTGTTCTCACGAAGAATACTCATCAACGGGCTAAAAGAATCTTTACCCATCTCTCTCTGGATATAAAATGGTTTATAATTAGACAGGCAGTATATATGTAACATGCATATGGTGCTTGTTATAAAAGGAAAAACATGCACAAAACTTTTTACATTATTTCAACCCTAAACATAATGTATCAGTGTTTCAACCTCCTCATAAACCCTCCATCGAAAGGATGGCCGAGCCTATAGTAACGTTGAATTAAGCTCTTCTTATTTGGATTATCACTATCTGGATACATATCCAGTGACAGTCCAATCACTGATTGGTTTGACCTCATAAGACAAATAACTCTAACTCCTTGAAGAGATTATTACCGCCTTATGTCAAGTGTATTACCATCTCTTATGAAAAATTCCCAGAATGTCCAAATCTAGAAGTGAGCTTTGGTAAAGAACTCCACCGAAGGGATGGCCGCTCCCACCAACACTTCATTGACATTCTATAGAAGTGATCTTTAGTAAAGAACTCCACCGAAGGGATGGCCGCTCCTACTAACACCTCATTACGAATATTCACTTTAGTTCACCCACTAACCCATCGAAGTGGTCTTTAGTAAAGAACTCCACCGAAGGGATGGCCGCTCCCACTAACACTTCTAATGAGATTAATATGAACCGAGAATGGAAAGTCGTGGGGTTTTTCCTAAACCCCTCTCCCACTTGATAATTTATCACTAGGGTTTATAAACTTTCCTTTGATCTATACTTCGTTTTCTCAAAAGCTCTTTTTTTAAAACTAGCAAACTTGGTTAATTAAATTCATGACTCAATGACTCAAGTCATCTTGAAAGTAAATAACCTTTGCATTAAAACATTTGAGAAAAACCCTTAATAGAATCAAAAACCTAATTAGGGTTTTGGGAAACCCATAGGTAGCATCTAATTAGATTTTTAGTTTAGTCTATTTTTGGAAACCAAGGGTGCCAACCCTATCCAATTTTAAACCTTAGACAATAAGAAGGTGCTGGTCTAAGTTCTGTTTAAAACCAATTGACCAAACAAAAACATACTAATTTTAGAAAGATGCCATTTTTAGATCCTAATGGTGGCCATGTTTCTAGGTGACAATTATAGCAATTATATAAAGCATTCAACCATGCATTCCATATATAAAAGCAAATAAAAGTATGCAATCCTTGATGGCTCCTTGTCCTTAGGACTTCAAATCCTAATCGAATTAGGACTCCTCATGCTTCTAGAAGTCTTGACTCCTTCATCTCCAAGGATTCCAACTTCTTGCAACCTTCTTGTCTTGAAACTTTCCTTTTCATGCTTGTGTCCATAAATAAATTTATACAAGCAAACCCATGAAAAATAAAACAAAAATTACATTGGAGATTCCTATGCTTTTTCAAAAAAGCTTACATCAAGACTAGTTGGAATAAAATTAATGAAACTTTACAACTTCCTATGATTGCTAACCGCGCAATCGTACACTTTCCAACTAATAAAACAAACATCCAAATCCACATAACATACATGCGAACCATCAAGGATGCTAATTATGGCTGCAACCAAATAGGTTAGTGCATAATGTACAACATGATTCAGATCTGGAAAAATTAATTCCAGCCATCCAAACATAACCAGCATACAAAAATACAGCACTAAAACAAATCTGAAATAAATTTCAGCAGGGTGCCACCATGCCCCTTCTAATCTATGATTAATAAATCACATCATGGGATCATGATTTCGCATGGAGTGGCTCTGATACCACTGAAGGAAACCGCGATTCAGATCTGAAACTTCTCATATAAAGACAACTATGGCTGATGCAAAGCATGACAGATTTTAAAAAATCTGATTTCTGCACTATGCAGCGGAAATCAGCCATAAAGAATCGCGTAGAAACTCCATGAAATCATAATCAACATGTGTCTAATTAAAAGGAGATTATAGAAGACTATTACCTCAAAGATTTGCAAGCTTTAAACTTCTGAAAATCTGATGCAAAAGGGACAAGATTAGGTCTGCAATCAGCTACTATGCTGCAGGAATTTCTACAGGAATTATTCTTCTTCTAATCTTCTCCTCTATCTCACTTCCAAATCTGATTGGCTAAGGTGGTGGAACCTTAATCTAGGTTTTTGAGATGAGTTTCTAGAATCATATGAGATGGAAATCTCCTTAAGAAAGAAGAGAAACAAGGGCTCCACGTTTTGGGCTTTGTTCTTGTGTTTTAAGGTGATTCACGCCCAAGGGAAGCTTCCTCCTTTTATGAAGATTGCAAGGAATCCTTTCCCATTAAGTCTCTCCTACTAATTCTCTTAGAAGTCCTAAAAGGAAAGCTCAATCCTAAGATTAATTTCCTCTTAGAAACAATCCAAATTAGAAAAGGAAACTATGATGAATATCCCTTAAACTTAGCAATTAGTAATCCTAGTTGTGCAACAATTACTAATTTAAGTTTCTAAGGGAAACTCTATTATAGGAATACTTATCCAAGGAGGAGTCCAACCTTCCAAGTAGAGAGACCTACTCAAAGTTGGAGACTCCACACTAAGAAATCCCTATGTTGGACGTCCCACATGCTATGGCCCACACTATGGCCCACATGTCCATAATTTGTCTAGAATTAAATTCATGTATGCCATCAAGGCCTATTTGAATTTAAATTCAAAATTATTTTTCCATAAAATAATTCAACCTCATCTCCTAATCAAATTAGGAAACCATGCCAATAAAGGAAAGTGACTAGAGAAGGGACCAAAAGACATATTTGCCCTTGGCTCCCAAAATGACCAAAATGTCCATGCTAAACCCATAGCAACATTAAGACCATTTTAACCTTAACTCATTCCACTAGAGAGTTATGGTTGCACTCCAGGGACAAATATTAAGTATGAAATAAGCAAGTCATAAATTGACTGTTGTCTCTGACCTACTAAGTGCAATGACCTAAATGCCCCTCTATGTAACATCCTCAATCGAGTCAGGTTATCCGATGTACTATCAACCTTCTCGATTAAATCTCAAGCCTTAGAACTTCATATCCATGACTTAATCATCATCCTGATATTATTCTCTTGATCCAGGGAGCGACCCACAAGTTCAATATCAATATGGAACATCCATATACTAAGATCTTAGATTTTGATGATCAATCGGATAATTCTAAGGGGACGATCAATCCATCAGTAGATGGCATAGATTCTATATTGCATTTGCATGTCCCAACTGATCGAGCCCGAGTACCTACCTCACAGAGCTGTTGACCCATGAAGAGAATCTCACCCATAGTGAATTAAAGCACAAGAACTTGACTTCGTTAGTTCATCCACAAATGCTCAAGATTAAGAGCACCGGTCACTTAGTAGCATGAGGTGATTTGATCTCTCTCTGTGATAGTACTATTATAGAGATCACACCTACAATGGTCCTGTTCAATGCATGACACATGCACTAATGAGATAGATCCGGGAAAGCCCTCCCGTGACTTAGGTATGTCACCCTATATAGGAGAGTATCTCATTATAACTTATACCAAGATGAAGTGCCCAACTCCATCTTTCAGTTATGAACTAATCTGTTGTTTCCAATATCCATGAATCAGACCTATCTGTGTGAAGCCACTTCACACCTGATTCAATTATTAGAAAACAATGGGCCTTACACACAACCATACATATACACATGTTTATAGAGAAAGAATCATTTCAATATATATAACCAATAAATATCCAGTAACAGAGAGAAAAATGCAGCTAGTGGGCTTTAGGGCATACACCAATCCCAACACATACGACTTCATTCACAAGTGGAAAGCAATGGCGTACAAATGCTCAGATGTATTGCCACAGGCGTCGCTAGTCGACATCTGCCGTAACAACATGAGAGCCAGAATACGCTCCATGATCATCGGCAACAAATCAAAAAACCCGGGAGAACTCCTGGAAGCTTCTATGGAAGCCGAAACGGTGATTAAAGACCTCAACAGTCAGAAGTCATCAAGAAAAGAGCCAACCGTCATTGTAACCTCTAAACCAAAGAAAAAAGAGGTCCTCAATGTGCAAACCAAGTCAGCTCCTCAGCAACCAAAGAAAGCTGAAAACAGAGCTGTAGGTAAGAGACCTGAACTCTCTGATGCCTTCAAAGAGCGAGTAGAAAAGAAATACCCATTCGATGAAGATGTTGACGAAATCTTCGGGGCTCTCGTGGCAAACGGCAAGCTCACCTTGCCTGAACCCAAAAGACCGGGCGATGTTGGCAAAACCAACAATCCTCGGTACTGTCCATACCACCAGATGGTCTCGCATCCTCTCAATCAATGCTTTGTTGTGAGAGAGAAGATAAACGAGATGTGGAAAAACGGAGTCATCACCTTTGACAAAAACTATGGCACTGCCTCCGTCAACATGGTGTCATGTGGACAAACACCAAAATCACTGAAGAAGGAGATCACTACTTCCTTCATGGTGATAAACAAAATTCAAGCGTCCGAGGAGCTGGTTCCCTATCCAACACCAGATGGACAACCTTTATGGGTACATCCCGATCTCCTGGAAGATGAAAACTGGGAGATCGTAAAAACAAAGCCGATAGCTCAACAGCAAAGGCAGGCTAGGAAACATCTCCTCAGGCTCAAACGGCAAGAGAAGACCCAGCCAAAACAAGAAGTCCATGAAAAGGTAGAGGCCTCCTCTACCACTTCACTCGGGGCAATAGAAACGTCCCTTCCAGAGACTTCAAAGGGGGTAAGAAACTTCACTCTCAGTGATTTCATGCCACCTCGATTCAGAGAAGAAGCTATGCAGGGGGCATCATACTCTTGCAACTCGGTAGTTGGATTCTCCATTGATGGATACGAGTGCAGCGACACCGATGATGGATTCGAGTCCGGTTACACCGATGAGTGGGAGGAATCCCTTGAAACAGGAGAATATCTCTACGATGAAGAATGGGTTCCTGAAACTTACCTTATACCAGTAATCTGGTATAACCCTTTGCAACCACAAGGATCCTGGTCTGCTGATGAAGAAGATCAAGTGGCTGCACAAGAAGATGCTGTTAACCCAGCACCTGTCATTGCTCCAGTGGAAATCAACTATGTTGAGCCACACGGAGAAGACGAAGAAGAGGATCTGGCTCCCATGCCTGATCTTGAAGAATATGCAAGGATCTTGCAGCGTCTCGCTCTAGAACAAGAGCAAGATCGCGTTAACGAGCCTCCTCGCAACCCAGAGCCTGAAGTCCCTGAAGATAATCAGGTACATCCTCCCTCGACTCCTGAAAATGGAGAAAATTGTTGGGTAGACGATCCTCTTACATCTGAGGATGAGTCTGACTCCGAGCAGACAACGTCTCCTTTAAGAGCTGCCTGTAATGTGATAATTTGGGATTATAGCTCTTCCGATGCATCATCTGATGAGATCACTTACACACCGGCGACACCTAGCACCATATCTTCTGGGGCTATCTCGTCTCGCGTGACTTTCACAGAGATGACACCCTCTCAGGCTTCGTCCCCTGAGACTGTGACTTCAGAACTCACGCTCTTCCCGACTCATCATCATGAAGAAAACCCAACTTGGGATGATGAATGGGTCAACGAAGAAGAAAAGCTGTTGGATGTTGTTCAGGACTCGCTCCCGAAAAATGCTCCATGCAACACAATCACTGAGGATGGCATTTCTGCTGCAGACGCATCCTCAGTAAATGAGAAACGACAGCCTCTTGATCCTGAGGACAATCTTCCAAGCGAAGACCCTTCTCAAGAAGCTCTCGAAGTTGGTAGAGGCACCCGCTCGGGCCGGGACTACCACAAAAATTACAACCAATCTTCCTTTACTTATGTAAATCCTTCGGGAAAAGATGTTGTAAGCGCCCCCAGTGGCAACAATGATGAACATGCTGGCCCTAAGGAGGCTTTCAAGTATGACTTGGTTGAGCACTTCAAACACATACCTGCACGACTGCACATCCTGGATTTATTACAAATGTCTCCACGCACTCGTGATAATCTCATCTCAGAATTACAAAAACTGAATGAGGATGTCGACAAACATGCCCCGCAAGTCCTCCAAATTGAAATGGACTACCGGGTCAAAAACTCTAAAACTTCCTCAAAGGGAGAAATGAAAACTGAGGGATCATGCATTGAATGCCTCTCGGTGCAAAAAACAGCCAGTGCAACCATCGCCTTCACAAAGGACGACCTCCTACTTGGCGAAGCAAGGCACAACCGACCCCTGTACTTCACAGGGTACATCAAGGAAATACCTATACACAGAGTTCAGGTCGACCTAGGTTCTATACTCAACCTCATCTCCACTTCGGCTCTCGAAGAGTTGGGCATCCCACCCAGCAAGCTAAGCCACACATCCGTATCTATCTTTGGATACGATGGGAGTACTCAAAGGCCTATCGGCAAAATCAGGTTCAAATTGCAAATCGGTGATCTTATCTCTGAGGTCACTGTGTATGCAATAAAAACCCCCTCATGCTACAACATCCTTCTCGGACGTCCTTGGATACACGAGAATGGTGTTGTCCCTTCAACTCTGCATCAATGCATCAAGTTCGTCGGCGACGACGGCATGGTACATCGTGTCTTTGCGGACAGAAAACCCTTCAAAGGTAAAGAAGTCCACTTCGCAGACTCCCAGATGTATGAAGGAGAAAAAGAAGAAGAGGAAATAGCACCCCCTGCTGAAAATCTCCAGAAAGATAAAGGCAAGGCTCCTCAGAAATCATCGGAAGAAAACAAACCCTCCGGCAAATTAGAAGAGAGTAGTCAATCTCCCTTCGTCATCTCCCTCAAGAATTCAAAACCTTTGGTCATCACGACTAAAGTGAAGAAGGCGAAACAAAAGTCTGGGGGCAAATTTGTTGTTTCTCTCGTGTCTACCATGCAAGACACAGACTCGGACTCAGAGCCAGAAGACGATGCATCGTCAAGCCAAGTTGATACTCAGCAAGTTCAGCCTGCTCTCACTCCGATGGAGACACCTGCTGATGTAGAAGATCCTACGTCTGCTACCTTTGTTGTTCTGGCAACATCACCAAAGCAAAGACCGATCTTCTTTCATAGATCAGATGCTTCTTCATCAAGTTCCTTGCTTGAACCTTTCCAAAACGAAGGTATGCCTCAACTATCTCTATATAGTCCTGTGGCACAAGCTATCATGAAGAAAATGGGCTTTGACGCTCAGAACCCAGTCGGTTTGGGAGAAGGCCGCGGTATTCTAATGCCATTGGGCCCCGCCTTGACCAAAAGCCAGCTGGGAGATTGGAGACTTTACGGTCATGTAGAGAAGTCTTCATATGGGTTAGGGTATGATCCCGACACTCCCCTGAGACAGTTGACACAAAGGCTTAAAAGTCGATTTACCGACCAAGCCTCAACATCTCAAGTCCATAAAGACATCGATCTCCCTGGATATCTCTTTGAAGAGTCGTTTGACAAAGATCCAGGAAGCTCCTCCAATTGGTACGATTTCTCTGATGATGAAGAGGAATTGCCCGATGACACAGACGGGTGGCATCCTGACCCAGAAGAACCCTCGTCTCCAAAAGAAATACCAGACTCAACAGGCAATTAGGACTATCTCATAGCAAGCCTTGAGGAGATCACCAATCAAGAAAATCCATGGAAAGGAACAGAGCCTTGGTCTGGTAATGCAGTTGAAACTCCAGAAGGTTTCGTTGAGTTGGAAGCCTCCGAAAATATTGCGGAGGAACCACCTTTGAACCTTCCGACAGAAGATCCTGTTCAAAAGATAAACTTGGGAACACCTGTTAACCCACGTCCTGTATTCATAAGCAAGAATATAAAGGATGATGAGTTACCCGAGTATTTCTCTTTTCTTTGTGAGTTCGTTGATTGTTTTGCTTGGTCTTACGCTGAAATGCCTGGTTTAGACCCCAAAGTAGCAGTCCACAAACTCAATCTTCAAGAAGACATCAAGCCTGTCAAACAAGGCCAAAGAAGATTCCGTCCAGATGTGATGGATAAAATTGAACACGAAGTTCAAAAGCTCAAAAGCGTCGGCTTCATCCGTGAGGAACAACATCCAGAATGGTTGGCCAACATCGTCCCCGTGACAAAGAAAAATGGGCAGATAAGGGTCTGTATTGACTACAGAGACCTGAATGGCGCTTGCCCTAAAGATGAATTCCCGCTCCCCATACCGGAGGTGATGATTGACAATACCTGCGGATTCGAGCGAATGACATTCATGGATGGCTTCTCTGGTTACAATCAGATAAAGATGCATCCTGAAGATGAAAAGCACACTTCATTTCGGACTCCATTTGGCGTGTATTGCTACACTGTCATGCCATTTGGTCTGAAAAATGCTGGTGCCACATATCAGAGGGCCATGATGAAAATATTCCAAGATATGCAGCACAAGACGGTCGAATGTTACGTTGATGACCTCGCCGTCAAAAGCAGAAGAAAAGAAGACCATCTCAAAGATCTTCGGGAAGTCTTCCTCCGACTTCGCAAACACAAACAGCGGATGAATCCTTTAAAATGCTTCTTCGGCGTCTCGTCGGGTAAGTTTCTCGGATTCCTTGTTCGGAAAGCCGGAATAGAACTTGACCCCATAAAAGTCAAGGCTATTCTAGAAATGCCCTCTCCAAGAACCTTGAGAGAATTAAAAGGGCTCCAAGGGAGATTGGCCTACATCAGACGGTTCATCTCCAATCTTTCGGGGAAATGCCGTCCATTCTCTCGATTGATGAAAAAGGGTGTAGACTTTGTCTGGGATGCCGACTGTGAAGCCGCATTTCAAGATATCAAGTCATACCTGACCAAACCTCCAGTGTTAGCTGCCCCTGCCACTGGAAAACCATTCATCTTGTACACAAGAGCTCTTGATCATTCTGTAGGCGCTCTGCTTGCACAAGAGAATGGTGAGGGAAAGGAAGCTGCTCTATATTACCTCAGCCGCATGCTAGTAGGTGCAGAGCATCGATACTCTCCAGTCGAAAAAGAATGCCTTGCAATGATGTTCGCCGTACAAAAGCTACGTCACTACTTGCTTTCCAACACAGTCTACCTCGTCTCAAGGATCAACCTCTTGAAGGTCCTTGTTACAAAAGCAGGTTCTCTCAATGCCCGACTGGCAAAATGGTCCATCCTTCTATCACAATTTGATATTAGGTATGTGCCACAAAAAGCAATCAAAGGCCAAGCTCTAGCAGATTTCCTCGCAGAGCATCCATTGCCTAAAGATTCTCCACTCAGAGATGATCTCCCAGACGAACCTGTCTACAACGTGGAGACTTCCTTACCAAATGCCTCCTGGGACATGTACTTTGACGGTGCAACCAGGACAAATGAAAACAGAAAGCTGATCTCGAGAGTTGGCATCCGCTTTGTTAGCCCCGATAAATAGATGATTCCACACGCTTTCTCGCTACTGGAACCATGCACAAACAATGCAGCTGAATACCAAGCTCTGATCCTAGGATTGGAACTCGCCATCGAATCCGGTATCACTATGCTGGAAGTCTTTGGAGACTCTCAACTGATCGTCAACCAGATGAATCAGATATATCAAGTCAGGAAGCCCGATCTGCTGCCTTATTACAACAAGACACAATCGCTTCTGCAAAAGTTTGACATCTGTCACATCACCCACATTCGTAGAGGTGAAAACATCCGTGCAGATGCCCTGGCCGGACTTGCCGCATCAATGGCGATCCAGGAAGGGGAAAACATGCAAATCACAGTGTGCGAGAGAAGGATCCTCCCTCCTCTTAACACACACCAAGCGGTTGCTGAATGCCACCGAGTGGTTGGAAGTCGGATCTCTATCCTTCAACCTTCAATCGGCGACTGGAGGGATCCGTTCATTGATTACACTATGTTCGGAATCCTACCTGAAGATCCAAAAGAACGGGTAAGCATCCAAAGGCGAGCCCCAAACTTTCATTTGGATATTCCTTCAAAAATCCTCTACAGGAAATCCTTCAACGGAGTACCTGTACGCTGCTTGTCACAACAAGAGGCCGAAGAAACACTTAAAGAAGTTCATGCTGGTCTTTGTGGAGCCCATCAGGCAGGTCCCAAGCTCTACGACCAAATCAAAAGGTTGGGTTACTACTGGCCTACCATGATAGCTGATGCAATGCAATTTGCCAAACGCTGCCAGCTATGCCAAGTTCATGGAAACTACATTCACATGCCTCCAGAATGGCTGCATCCTACAGCAATCTCATGGCCTTTTGAAGCATGGGGCATGGACATCATAGGTCCTATCTCTCCCCCTTCAAGCAAAGGTCATCGCTTCATCTTCGCCGCTACGGATTATTTCTCTAAGTGGTTAGAAGCATTTGCGTTCAACGAAATGAAGACCTCATCAGTTCTTCAGTTCCTGCGCACCAACATCATTTGTCGTTTCGGCATACCCAAAAGATTCGTCCATGATAACGGACCACAATTCCGGGATCATCGATTCTACAGGTTTTGCGACAAAAACAAAATCCAAAGCTGTCCTTCGACTCCATACAATCCGGCAGCAAATGGATTAGCAGAAGCCTTCAACAAGACACTCTGCAAAATCCTCAAGAAAATGGTCTCTAGTCACAAAAGAGACTGGAGCGACAAGATCTCTGAAGCCTTGTGGGCCTATCGAACCACCGTTCGAGGACCAACCCATAGCGCACCATTCTCCTTGGTCTATGGATGCGAAGCTGTCGTGCCCCTAGAGGTACAAATTCCTTCTCTGAGAGTATCTCTACAAAATGACATGACTCAAGAAAGCAATGTCAAATTGCGACTCCATGAGCTGGACAATCTCGACGAGAGACGGCTCGAAGCTCGACAAAGCATTGAACTTTACCAAGCACGCATGGTAGGATCTTTTGACTAAAAGGTCAGGCAACGCGCCTACAAAAAGGGTGACTTGGTTCTTGCGGTGAAAAGACCAATGGTCTTCACTCACAAGTCCAAAGGCAAATTTGAACCAAAATGGGAGGGACCCTACGTCATCGACAAGGTCTTCTCCAACGGCGCATATGCCCTCCTAAACATGGAAGGCGACAGGTGTATGCTGCCCATCAATGGCAAGTTCTTAAAGCGGTACTACCCTTGAAGACTTACCCAACTGGGTAAGAGCAATGCCTGTATGGCCAAAACCTGTTCTAAGGTACTCGCTCGTCAAACCCACTCTCTTTAGAATTTTCATATCAAATGTCAAAATTTCTAGAGATTCAAAAACAATGCTTACTTTTATCGTTTCATTGTTCAAAAACAAAAAAATCCAAGTTTAGGAGCCTTTCCCTGACTTGACCAAAACTTTCAATCCTTGAACCAAAATTCATGGTTTGAAACAAAAATCCGGATTCAGGGATTTCCACCCTAGTCCACCTTACCTTTTACCGCCAAATGGTTTTAGGTCAAAATTTACGACCCTCGTGTCTTTAAACAAAAAAAAATGGTTTTTCAAAAACCGCGGGGAAGTGACACTTAGTCGATACTCGCAAAACCCCAAAAAAATCGG
Organism: Umbellularia californica; assembly: GCA_028538565.1. NCBI lineage: Eukaryota > Viridiplantae > Streptophyta > Magnoliopsida > Laurales > Lauraceae > Umbellularia > Umbellularia californica. The sequence goes on along the minus strand of JAPQWN010000004.1, from coordinate 27,014,760 downwards.
AAGGATGCGAACCCCATTCGATACTTCCAAAACCCAAAAATCGCAAGGAAGCGAACCCCATTCGATACTTGCAAATTTCAAAAATCTTGGAGATGCAACATACCAGTTGCTATCCACAATCCAAATTTCAAAAGGTTCGAGAAAACCTAAAATCGTGGAGACGCAACATATCAGTTGATATCCACAACCCAAAGGTTCGAAAAAACCGCAAATTTCAAAAATCGTGGGGAAATGACATCAAAGTCAGTACCCGCAAAACAAAATTTTTGAAAAAAAGCAAGGATGCGACATTCCATCGATACTTGCACCCAAAATCGCAGGGAAGCGACATTTCGTCGATACTTGCAAAATCCAAAAACCGTGGAGACGCAACATATCAGTTGATATCCACAACCCAAATTTCAAAAAAAGGTTCGAAAAAAACCTAAAAAATCGTGGAGATGCAATGTTCTGATATCCACAACCCAAAGGTTCGAGAAAACCGCAAATTTCAAAAATCGTGGGGAAACGACATCTAAGTCAGTACCCGCAAAACAAAATTTTTTTGAGAAAAGCAAGGATGCGACATTCCATCGATACTTGCACCCAAATCCACGAGGAGGCGAAATTCCATCGATACTCGCAACCGAATGAGCAAGGATGCGACATTCCATCGATACTTGCAAGACCATTCAGCAGGGAGGCGACTCTTAGTCGATACTTGCATTTTTGAAAACCCAAAACCTGGCTCTTTTGCCAAAACCGGCTATCAATGCCACCAAACCGGCTATCAATGCCACAAAAAATTGGCTTTCACGCCGACAAACCAAAACTTGGCTTTCAAAAAACCCGGCTATCGATGCCACCAAACCGGCTATAAATGCCACAAATTGGCTATCAATGCCACCAAACTGGCTATAAATGCCACAAAAATCCGGCTTTCATGCCAAATTCGTTTCCCCTACCAAAACAATCATTTGACAAAAGATTTTCACAAAATGACAAAGCTTTTGATCAAATCCCATTTAGCAATTGCTTTCATCACAAAAAGATTTGAGTGAGCGTAGGGAAAACAAAAACAAAAAAACAAAAAAAAAAAAAAGAAAAGTACCAAATAAATACATGTGGTACCAAAAAAAAAAGGGAAAGTGTTCACAAGCACTACAAAAAAAATGAGTACCAAAAAATATACATGTGGTACCAAAAAAAAAAAAAAGAAGAATAGTTTCTGCTACAAAAAATCAGGAGCTCAGCCAAAAATGGTCTCCAGCCAAAGCTTCAGCTCCTCAAGCAAACTTTTGGCCTCAGCCGTCAGAGTTTCCAAGGCACCCTTCTTCAGGAACTTGCCATGAGATGCTGGCGAATGCCATAACCCTTCTTTTACACCGGGAAGCTTTTCCCCGGCAGTTTGCCATTGTTCGTTTTCTAGAGTCCTCCTCTCGAGAACTCGACCGGCATCTGTAACCCTGCGAATCAGAGCACTCTCCCTGTCACGAGCCTCTGTTATAGCAGCCCACTTGCAGCGACTTGCGCCTTCAAATGCTCAAGACGTTTCCTGGCCTCCTCAACTACCCTATCAAGGACGTTAAGATCATGCCTAAATCCGATGATGGCTAGCTCTTCCAAGTTCTTCTCCCGAACTAGCTGCTTCTTGCGTTGTGTAGCCTCATTCAGGTCAGACTTAGCCTTATCAGCAGGGTCCAAGAACATCTCCTTGAAGAATTGGTCGTCAGGGAAATCCATGGTCTCAAACCACTTGTCACCCAGTGCAATGATCCTATCAACGATCGCCCTGGCACCTGTGACATCCAGACCAACCTCTTCGGTATCAGTGAGAATCTTCTGTATATGTGGGATCATGCCAAATCCGGCATCCAGGTGTCCAGAAAAGAGAGTCTCGATCCAAGAACTCAAAACCCGAGCCAGCACCTTCTTCGCAAATTGAAGGGACGAACTGGATGAAGATTCACCCTTCTCTGTTGATCGGCTTCTCATGTCATGTCCCATTGGAAGAGTAACAAAAGAACTCTTTCCACTTGGAGCCACTGGAGAAGGAATCTCAGCACGAGGTATCTCCTCTATTGCGTCAGAACTGGTTGTAAGAGTCTCTACCTCCGGATCGACCTCTGGCATCCCTTGCTCTGGTTATGAAGAAAGCGATGGACTCTCTTCTGTCACTTCAAAACCTGCAAATGAAACACAAAAAGGTATGAATATGATCCTGTTAAAAAAAAATCATCAGGGTCATCACTACAAAGTACCTTCTTCGACGACTGGCGGAACACTCTCTTCCTCCATGAACTCATCGGAAGCATCATTAACATTTGCGTCCATTGATGGTTCAAAGTCATCGGAATCCTGTGGCAAGTTAGCTGACAAGAAAAATGTTATACCAATTGGAGATTCTGTAATCATTCCAGAGTCCCTCAGTTCTTCTTCAGATGCCATAATTGGCTCCATCACCGCCTCATCGGTCGGAACCTCAGGCATCGCCAAGTCTTCATCCTCTGCTAAAAAAAAAAAGCAGCAGCAGGGTGAGAAAACAAATCAGAACATGGAAAGCCCCATGAAAGAAGCAGAAAAAGAAAAAGGAAGAATCATACCTTCACCGATGGTCTCTTCTTCCCGAATCCTCTTCTCCGGAGGTTCGTCAGCTTCCCCTGGCACCTCCTCATTGACAGTGAGAGGGACTTCCACATCAGGAGAGTCTTCGTCCCGCCCCGTGTGACGCTGACTCCTCTTCCTCTTACTTCTGTGGGCTCGCTTCCTAGAAGATCCTGCCCCACTGTCAGAGTCAGGTCTCCCACTTGACTCCTCATTGGATGGTCTGCTCTTGCCAGTAGACTCCACGGAAGCTCGCCTCTGTGCCGCTTGCACCCAAGCATTGAGCTTAGCTTCCTCCTGTTCTAGCTGCTCCAAAGCCTCATCAGGTACTTCCCGAACAGCTTCAGAACCAATGACGCCCTGGTCACCGAGAAAGCCTATCTTATGCTTCTCTCTAGAAAGGAAGACCCAAACTTCCTCTCGCCGGATGCCATCCGACTTTCCAGTACCTTTCCCCGAAGACAGCTTTACATCAAGCTCCTTCTTGGAAAGCCCCCGATATGCCAAAAAGCTCTCCGCGAACCACTTCGTGAAGCCGGCAGTTCGGAAAGTCGACAGCTCAGGATAAGAAATCGTGGCAGTAGTGTCTTCAGCACTATAAAAAGCCCATGCATTTCTGCCATCCTGCAAACCTCCAAACGCTTCACCATACTCGAAGGCGCTCCAACAACGCCTTGAGAGAAGCCCAACTGAAGTGCAAAGCGAGAAGGTACATACGGCTGGATGTCGAGGAAAAGATGTCTACGGTACACCATCGTGCCGACTCGTATGCTGAAAAGCCACTCCTACTCTGCATTGGTCAAAGAGTAATGCCTTCCCGACCCTGCTCTGGTAGAGTCTCGGGAGGCACCAAAATCAAAAGCCTTCTTCCGCAACTCCGGAGAAAGCTTAACTAAAGACTGCCCCATCTTGACGTCCCTGAACCGTTGAATCCTCATGCGGGCAAACAAAAGTGATTCAGATATGGCTTTTCCCTTAGCCAATCGAATCATCAGAGGATCATCATCCTGTGCAGCACCCAGCTGGTGGAAGCCCAGACAGTGGTATACAAACTACGAATAAAAGATATGGGCTGAAAATACCCTTTTCATAGGGAGCCCAAGCCGAACCAAAAAAGCAGCAGCCTGCAGTTCGGTACACAAGTAGGAGTAAAGAGCAGGCACCAAAGCAAGCCGCTCTCCAAACGCCATCTGACAAGCCAGAAAAATACAATGCGGCCTGATGTGCGTCCCATCTTCTCCAGCAAAAATAGCCTCGCCTAGCCAATAAGTGAGGTAAACTGCAATTTCTCTCCACAGTGCAATGTCAGAACAAATTACATCTGCACCTGCGAAGAAGTCTTTCAACTCTTCTTGCATGGCGGAAGCCTTCATGCTGTCAGAAGACTCTTTGCTGTCAAAGAAGTTGAAGAATGAAGAGCCATTACTCTTCCAACTGCTGTACCTGACTTTCGAGCCCTCCTTAAAAAAATCATAGAAGGCGACGAGCTGAAAGTATAGGAGCCTGAACTCCTCTGACTGCTCCTCAAGGACGCTGTCCATAGGCATAAACTCCTCATAGAGTTTGCCGAGGATAGGCAATCCGGTGATGGCGCTTAGCTCCTTGAAAGAAAAACCAATCTCACCATTCGTCACAATGAAGGTGTTGGTTTGTGGAAGGAATGACGCCAGCATGGCCATGAAAGCCTCATCGGAGAAAACGACGGTTTGCCGAAAAGCGCGAACCGCGTCAAAAATCTCGTTCTCCCGAAGAACGGCCTCGCCAATCCTCAAGGTGTGATCAGTCCATGACTCCCAGCTCGAGTCAGCACTGAAACGGCCACGAAGTCGAAAAGGCTTCACCCAATTGCTGACGTCACCGCTAAAAACGCCAAGGCCCACCGGTCCCAAATCGACCGACGGATAATCAGAGCCCTGGTAGCCGCTGGCTGGCATCAACATGTCCATTTGGGCAGGCGACTTCTCCGCATATCCGGAGGGACCGCCAACAAAAACCCCGGTCTTGATCACACTAGTCCTCTTCACCCAGCTCGGAGGATCTTCCCTCTTAGGGCACGTGGGAGAAAGGCTCAGGATCGAGATGGTCCGATCAAAAGACGACCGGGTAGAAATAGTTCTCTCCTCACCATCTGCAGTGTAAGAGAACTGAAAACATCTCCTTTGGTATGTCAAGTCGTCGGGGACTGCATCACCGAAGAACAAGGTAGGCTTGGGCAAAACCCTCAGATCGTCCATAACCCAAGGACGGTTGCTTACCATGATCTTGTAAAACTCCTCATCCTTGAGAGCGATCAATCGCTGCCTCATCTCATCTCTGTTGAGAGAGTCGCACTCTTCCAAGTTTCTCTCAACATACTGGACCTTCTCCCAGGCCTGCTGAACGGCCACATTAGAAGATCTGGCGGATCGACGAGGTACGCTTGTAGCAGGCTCTTTACCCTTGTTCGTTCTGGAGGAACCACCTGCAAAGGTCGGAAAAGAAAAAAAAAAGATCATCATCAAAATGACAGAATTTCGCTAAAAGAAAATCTGGCGAAATTTTGGCATGGTTCCGGAGCAATTCCGAAGAAAAGGGAAATACCCCGAAAGAAATAGAAAGTCTGAAGATGGGCTCAACATCACTGCGAGCTCCGAAACTCCAAACTTTCGAAACCTCAAAATCTCCGCAAAATCAAGAAGGGCTCAACATCGCTGCGAGCTCCAAATTCCCAAATTTGCAAAGATTTTCAGGTATGCTATCATGCTCTCAAATTCAATCTACAAAAAGTACGTGCATGAACATCTAGATTTGCATAAAAACGCATTATCATTATGAGAAAAAAAAAGAAAAAAAAAAGAGAAACTTTCTCAAAAAAGAAGGGGGAGAGAAAAAGAAAGAAAAAAAAAAGAAGAAGAAAGAAAACAGCAAAAAAAAAATGAAGAAAAAAAAAGAGGAAAGGGGCTGGCCCACCAGGCCGTGGCCCACAGGCCACGTGGCCGTACGGACCAGATCCGTACGGATATGTCCGTACGGCCTCAAAAAAAAAAAAAAAACAGAGAAGAGAAGAAGAATAGAAAGAAAAGAAAAAAAAAAGAGAGAGAAACTTTTCTTTTTTTTACCATCCTATTCTCTACATGGAGTTTTCTTGAAAGAAAAAGAGAGAAAACTTACTTGAAGCCATTGATGGAGAAGAAGAAGGAAAAAGCTTGAAGATCCTTGAAGAAGAAGAACTCTTGGTCTTGGAGCTCTCTTGAGATTGTTGCAAAAGAAAGCAATAAGGGCAAGAGATCTAGCCTCCTCCTTGCTTTTATAGAAGAGAGCAAATCAAAGAAGGAAACAAAAAAAGAAAGGTAAGTGCTACTAATTAGTAACGTTACCAAAAGAGAAGGAATTAGAAAGATTCTTTCCCAAAAAGAAAGATGTCTTTGAGAGATTCTCTCCAACAAAATAGGAGATTGGAGATTCTTTCCCAAAAAGAAAGATACCTTGAGATATTCTCTCCCAAATTAAGGGAATATGAGAGATTCTCTCCCATAAAGATATTTTTAGATATTCTCTATCCAAATGAGATATCTTTAGATATTCTTTACAAAAATGGCCCCACATGAGATCTAAGCCATCCTAAAAAGCTTAAGGTCCCATGGGTTAGCCCATATGAGCCAGGTTTGACCACCTAGGCACTAAAAAAAAAAAAGGGGCTTTTAGTCAGGAAAAAATCCCTCTTACCAAGAGCATACAAAAATGGTTCCATGCCTCTTTTGAGTTGATTGAACCATATAAAAAAATTCCAAGCCCCATGAGCTTCCAAAAATCAAACCATCCAGCCTCATATACCAAATTGAGCCGAAATCTTGAAATTGACATTCCACAAAAATCCAAACCACTCCAATGGACCCACACAGTCCCAAAGAGTGACCAAAAACCAAATCCTGGTCCCCTAACTTGCCACATACAGCTTGTTAGGTCAGAAGACCAAAACCAAAAACCAAATCATGATCCCCCAACTTGCCACATACAGCTTGTTGGGTCACAAGGTCAAAACCAAAACCCGACCCCCTAACCTGCCACATACAGCTTGTTAGGTCACAAGGTCAAAAAACAAAAACCCAAATCCACATCCCTGATGTCATCTTCAAAACTTTGCCTCGAGATGGTACTTGATTCCTTTCATTACCATAAAATTCCCCTGGAAGCTCAAAGGCTACTCTACCAAAGGAAAGATTGCTCAAAGACTCTTAGTCAAGACACAAGCTCTCCTTCAAAAATCTCTTCGAGGCACATCGACTACAAAAGTCAAGCAACTCGTCGCTGTACCTCGAGGGGGCATTTGTTGACACCAAAAATGTCACTTTGCCTCTTCAACATCAAGAAAGCTGCATGAAGTCGCAACCTGCCATAAATAGGCAATACAACTTCTCCAAAAAATCAAATCTTGTCAGAATCAAACAAAAACTGCAAGATCCTTCAAGACAGCCAAGGGAGGAGTACACAAGGAGTTTTGGGCCATTTCAGAATCATTTGGCCTAACTTCGCTTCTCCGATAGCTAAATTAGCGCTCCCGGCGGCGACATCATCGAAGACACCAAAATTTTGATCAAAGCCTACGGATGACTCCGGCATGTCTCAAAAGGGCTCCATGCCAAATTTCAAGTCAAACCGACAACGTTTGACCCTCCCTCCATCAATGCTCGAGCAGCAAAATCAAGCCTCCCGGCGGCGGGAACCACCGAAGTCTTCGCTCATCAAACCAAGTGCATGAGTGGCTTCAACATGCTTCCAAAAGGCTGCACGTCGAATTTCAGGTCATTCCGACAACGTTTGACCAGGTTTTGACACTCCGAAAAAAAATCAAGCCTACCGGCGGCGGAGCTCCCCGGGACCATGGTTCCCAAGACAGAGCCTGTGGATCATCTCAAAATGACTCCAATAGGTTCCATGTCAAATTTCAGGTCAATCGGACATCGTTTGACCGCACATCAACGCGCGGCATCTCCCTCGCGGTAAAATCAAGTCTACTGGCAACGGAACCCCAAACGGCTTCAAAACTCAAACAAAAGCCTATGGTCGGTCTTATTTATTGCTCAGGAGGCTCCACCTCAAATTTCAGGTCATTCCGACATCGTTTGACCAAGTTTCAGCTTCTGGCGGAAAATCAGCAGCTCTACGCGACAAAGTCTTCGGCTTTCCCGGAAAATTGGAAACTTTGCACTCTAAAAATGCAAGGATTCTCATCAGGTTTTCTACAGGGAAATCAAGCCAATAAATGAGAAGAAATGTCAGGAAAAATACAGAAGAAAACGGCGACGAAAAAGACCGCAAAACGGACCAAAAAGGGGAAAAAATCCCCAGGGTCGACGGCGACCCTGGCCCATGGTCGCCGGCGACCATGGAAGTCCGGGTCACCGGATTTTTCGCCGGTGACCCGTTTTTTCCGTTCCTTTTCGCGTTTCGCGCACTTTGGCCCCTGTGGTTTCCTGAAAATGTGATTTTTAGTGCTTGAAATTGACTCATATCCGACGACATCTCGGATCCGCCGTCAAAAGCATAAAATCATCATTGATCGCTCCAAGATCGCCGACCGGTTGACCTAAAAAGTGCTCTTTCTGTCCGACCGATCGAGAAATCGACAAGACAGATGTCACCGGCCCGCTCTTAGCTATCAATGTTTGAAGTTACATGTTCATCCGATGTCGATCAGCATGAAATCCATCGATGATCATCGCCAGAAGAATTCCAAAAGACACGGCACGGCCCGCGACTCTTCAACTACTCGGCTACCATTTAATGCAGTTAATTGACTAGCTTTATTGCAGTCATTAATTCATTTCTTTGGACGGCCCAATCAGAAGCAAGCATCCAGGAGTTACAAATCAATTAAGTCATGGCATTCAAAGCCATGAAACTCCTCCCATTATGGTAATTAAGTTGATTAAAAGCCCTTAATCTCCATCGGCCAATCAGATTCAAGGAAAAAGGAGTTACAAAATCAAGAAATAAATCTTGTAACTCCTCTCATTAAAGCCATTAAAGCCCATAAAAGCTCTCCTAAATGGCTACCAAAAGCCTATAAATAGGAGAGCATTCCATCGGAAAGAGATCGGATTGGATCAGATTGGAAAGGGATCGGATCGGAAGAGAGCGGAAAGAATCCAGAGATCGGAGAAAAAAGAATCCAGAGCTCGAATTCCAGACAGACAGAGTCTAGAGAAAGAGAGAAAATTCTGCAGAAATTCTACATCGAGCACCACTACAAGGTAACAAAAAGTCCCTTGGGGGGTACTCCCCACCAAGGTCCTTGCCTTCTCCCGCTGCCTCCAATGGCTTAGACGTGGCTTTTCAGCCCGTCTACTTAGTTTTTTATTGGACATAAGACCTTCTCTTGGTCTTTGTCCTCTAAAAATCTGAGGTTATAGCCAAGCCAAGCGAATCAAGAGCATCCTCTGTTCTCATCTGCATGGATGATGGCGAAGCCCACACATGGCTTGCGACCGTCAATCTGAACGAGTCCCCCACAATCTCCTGAGAAGTTAGATCCTCCTTTTCTTGCTTTTCATTGTAGTTTGTATTTTTCTAAAAGAGACAAAAATCACAACTCTTGTCTTTTATTATTGATGAGAATTGTAAATCGGCTATAAACACCAAAATCAGCTATAAATGCCAAACAAAATCGCCTTTCACGGCAAACTAAGAAAATGTCTCTTTTCTTAAATATTTGTGCAATGGAAAACTTGAAAGAAGTTGATTTCCTTTTTACTTGCGAAGGTTGATCTCCGGATTACCAATTGCAATTTCAAGTAAAAATAGAAAATCTGGCACACCCACACAAAGAAATGTTGATGCACGCTTCAGCCCCCCGGGCGCGAAAGGGCCGGACCCGACGGACTCCCACGTCCGCCGACCCCGGTAGTACCCTCGGCATTGGAGCGCGTTCCATCAAGCGGTACGGCCCGCGACTCTTCAAGCGCCCCGGCAACCACTTAATGCAGTTAATTGACCCATTTTATGACAACTTAATGCGGTCATTAACCCATTATTTTGGACGGCCTAATCAGAATCAAGGAAAAAGGAGTTACAAATCAAATCAATCATGACATTAAAACCATGAAACTCCTCTCATCATGGAGATTAAAGGCGATTAAATGCCCATCATTCTCCATCGGCCAATTAGAAGCCAAGAAAAATGAGTTACAAAATCAGGAAATAAAAACTTGTAACTCCCACCATCATGGAGGATCAATGCCATCAATGTTCGTAAACCCACCCCATGGCTACCAAAGGCCTATAAAAAGGGGGGCATTCCAAGAAATCCAGGATCCAGAAATCCAAGAGCCATACACACAGAGGGCTACGCAGACACAGAGAGAGCCAGAAAATCTCGAAAAATCCTTACTACTTTGAAGAAACTCTACTGCAACAAACTCCACAAGATAATTGAAGTCCCTTGGGGGGCCAAACCCCCCAAGGTCCCTCTCTTTCTATCCAACACGACCTAGACGCAGCTTTTCAACCCGTCTATTTGGTTTTTTATTAGATATAGGACCTCCTCTTGGTCTTTATCCTCTAAAAATCTAAAGTCCAAGCCAAGCCAAGAGAATCAAAGCATCATACGTTCTCATCTGAAGGACGATGACGAAGTCCATACATGACTTGCGACCGTCAATCTGAACGAGTCCTCGCAATCTCCTGATAAGTTAGAATTCATTTTCTTACTTTTCTATTGTATTTTGTATTTTTCCAACGAGACAAAAGAATCACAATTCTTGTCTATCATTATTGATGAGATTTGTACATCGCCTTTTACGGTAAAACCCCCGTCGACAGAAAATATCGCCTTTCACGGCAAAACCGCCTTTCACGGCAACCAAAGAAAAAACTCACCTCTTACGGCATTCAAAATATTGTCTCTTTTCTTAAATATATGTGCGATGGAAAATTAGAAAAAAGATTGATTTCCTTTCTACTTGTGAAGGTGGATCTCCAGATCACCATTTCTAAATTCCAAGTAGAATCGAAAATCTGGCAAACCCGTACAAAAATGTTGATGCCTGCTTCTTTCCACTCCGCCGGCCTCTCGGTAGCCCCAGGACGGACAGAAGTGAGAGTGAAAACCAAAAGCCAGGTCCATCAACACCCATCTCTCCTTCTTCTCTTCTAGTTTCTCTTCAAGTTCCTTAAGAGCTTCTAGTTGGTTTTCTCTTGAAGATCCCACCATTCTTCTTGAGGAAAGCGATCTTAAAGAGGGTTATAGCGTGGAAGGCATCAAGGTCTTAGAGATCCTAATTTTATACAATAAAATTTCTTGTTCAAGCTAGCTGTCTTCTTCTCCATTAGAGCACTACCGGGCTCCAAAGGTATTGTCGCGACCCCGGACCGAGACCCGGGCCCGCGACGCGGTGATTTACATTAATAATAAAACATACTGCCTGTCTTCCCACAGGTTTCTGCGGTGAGGATCCCAAAACACGGGTCGAGCTCACACGAATAGGTATATGGAAGCGTGTAGCAAAACATATCACACTAGTCTTAAACAATAAGATGCAAGGGAATTTATAATAATACCGAGACTTGGTATCGAAAGAGAATTGTCAACAAAGCATTCCTACTATGATTAAAGTTTCACCATTTAACAAAAGTATATTAATTCAAGTTACATATCCAAGAGGGGCCAACAATGGCCAATACAACAAAAGATCCCAAAAGATAACCCAAAACTAGATGAACGAGAAGTCAAGATCCAGCCCGGCGTCTAGATGACGTCGTCGGGTTGCCACTCATGTGTTGGGGGTGGCTCAATAGCCTCCTCCGGGCACTCCTCGTCAAACGCGATACCTCCTGCACCTGGACACCAAAATAGAAAGCATCAAACGCGATGGTTTGGCAAATAAACAATTTAGGTATGAATATGAAAGATAGTGCTAAGACAGTTCAAGATTAAAGTATACGTTTCAAGTTTACGAAATTAGCATGAATATTTATAATATCATGAAAAGATGAATCCACATTGGGCTCATCCTTTCTCTATCACGTAAAATGACAAAAGTAATCACGCACGAAACACGACACGCAAGACACGATCCCATGTTACACAAGGTAGACGGGGAGGCCGGCCGCGGAACCGGAACACGAACACGCACGATGTGTAATATAATAAACAACTAGTCTGCAGACAGTCCACATCTTTAAGGACCCCCAGGTAGTGGATCAAGCTAAAAGGGCAGTCCAAGCTCAGTGGTATTCACTTATATCATGAATGCACAAAACACGGTGATACACGTTCGAGAACACGACAAACAAGAGGGAAATCATTTATCAAACACGACACGACCAAACTAGCAAAATAGCATAGTATTAGTGCTTAACAAACTTAAGAAACGATTCCCTTTTTCTTATTCTTGAAACACGTCTTAAAACGAGCTTATACTTGAAATTGAAATGAAAGGCACGATGATGCACGAAGCATCAAAACAAGAGTCCAAACACGAAATCTATCAAGTTTAGGCTAAGACCATTCATTGACCCTTGTAGAGTTGAAACCCAAATGTCGGAGTTTTGACAAGATTTGGTGCCCCAGAAGTTATAGTACATTTTAGAATTCCAAGTGCACAAAGTCAATTAAAGGTCTAAATCCTAGTCTAGTTTTCATTCTCAAAAAAATCCCTAAAAAACAGCACTTTGAGTAAATTTCGGTCAGCCCTCGGTTACCTGTCGGTTAACCGACGTTGATCTGTCGGTCGACCAACGGCTGACCGACAGGTCTCAGCCCAGAAATGTAGCTCTCTGGAATTTGGATCCACAGGTCTCGGTAGGCTGTCGGTCGACCGAACTTGGGAGTTCGGTCAGCCGACAGCTGACCGACACCTGACCGGCAGAACACGGCCGTGCGTTTCAGTTCAGATTTTTCACACTTCTTTCCCTTCTGCACTTCCACACTTGAACCACTTGCACTCCCCAAGCTACATGCTTTCCAAGGGATGATTTTCACACAAATATCCATTCTCATTCAATCAAAACTTCAAAATCACTAAACCATTCACATTCAAATCATGTATTTAATAACTTGTAAATCATTCAATTGAAAGACATACTTCCATTCAAGATAAAACTTTTAGATTAGATAAAGTGATTAGCAACCATGCTTGTAAACATTAAACAAACTAAAAGAGTTTAGTAACATGAAGGAAATGATAAGCTTGATAGTAAAACTACATTTCACAAGGTAAAATACCCAAAACTCACAATGCACTAAGAAAGACTAAAATGTTCACTGGCCTTAGCCCAATGTCAAGAAAAACTCCACAAAACTCAACAAGAAGGGGAGATCCACGAAATCAACACAAAACCCCCAAAATAAAGCACACAAAATCACCATTTGGTTATTACAAACCCCCATTTCGAAAATGGGTTTGAAAGCATGGAAAGCAAGCTCTAAATGAGCTAAATGAACATCAAATGAAAGAATGAAGAAGAGTTCCAACCTTGAGCTAGCTGAACAAGAAGAAGAGAGCTTGAAGATGATGAATAGTGAAAGGGATTGGCTCCAAAAACGTCCCAAAGGAAGCTTGACAAGAGGAGAAGAGAATGGCGGAGTCGGATCGAGGATTGGAGCCTTCTTGATGGATGATTCAAGGGAAAAAGATCAAAGAGAAATCCTTCTTCTCTTCTTCACTCTAGCTCAAGACCGATTCCAAGAATTTTGGGGAACAAGAATGGAGGAGAGAGAATAGGAGAGTTTATATAGTGTCTAGAAGGTGGGTCCCAAAACAGTTGAACTTGAAACGATTAAAACATGGTCTTGTGGACCCCGGATGGAATCGACGAAGAACAAAACGATCATCGAAAAATCTAGTTTCGGAAAAGTATACTTTTGACATAGTTTAACGACTTCGAAAATTGTGCCCAGATTTAGCATGAAAAGACAGATTTTACCCTCTTGGGCCAAAACTTGGGTTTCTAGGCCTCAAATACATGCAGGCTAAAAATGAAAGTTGTCACAAATAATAAAACCATTCAAGAGAAATAAAAATCACGATCAAACCAAAGATCTAGAACAAAAACCCATTCTTTCACGTGTACTTAGGGCGTCCCTGAGCGTGTCTGACTCATACTAAACGTCCTCAAAAATCCTAAAGCTATAATCCAGACTAAGTCTAATCACATTCTAACCCAGCTAGTACTAAGACTCAATTAAGACTAAACACTCACTTAATTAGTACTAATTGAGTTGGTCTGGGTCGGGGTGTAACAGGTATAATCTACTTCTCCATATGTTGTGAATTGTTTTGGTTGCTTGATTGATGCTGGTTTCTATCTTCTAGATAGAGTTTATTACTATACATGATTGATGAGTTTGAGGGATTGCATCCTAGATGTGGTTTATGGCCATATGGGTGCTTGATCCCTGAATCAAGTGGGTCAAAAAGTTTTAAAAACATATCCACAAGGCTCACCTACTTTCAAAAATTGGTCTCAGAGCCATACTTCATCTCTAAACATGTTAGATCAGTAGTCTAGATCTAATCTTTGCATGAGAAGTAAAGAGGATAGACCTAGGGCTTTGTAAGAATCAGACTCAATGTTTGTATGCATATTATATCTTGTTTGAATGCAATAGAAAGGACAAATTCGGACAAGAATAGTATTTTCTATAGGAATTTAGAGCAGGTTGTTATGGATTTTGTGTATTGCAATTTGATGGATGCATTATTCATTTTATTCATCATTTCAATTTTCACACATGCATTATTTTAGAAATCTTGAAATCTTAATTTACTCATGCATTGTTTTAAATCTTGTACACCTTATGATTTATGCATGTTTTGGTTTTAAACACTGGATGCATTTTTAGTTTTAAAAAGGATTTTATAAATCAAGCTAGCCATTTATTTTAAACTTTCAAATCTAATTAGGCTTTTTATGTTTCATGATTTTAAAGCACTTGGATTGGTTTAAATAATGTTTCCATGCTTTGTTTAAAGGCCCAAAGATCCCACAAGAAATTTACTTTGAAAAATGCAAAAGTTGGGATTTTTGTCTTAGGCTGTCGGTCAACCGACAAGCTGAGTGTCGGCTAACCGACAAGTGGATCAAGGTCAACCCACAAGTGTTCTCGGTTAGAATTCCAGAGAGCTGCATTTTCATATAATTTACACGTCGGTCAGCTTGTCGGTTAGGTATCGGTTAACCGACAATAGAAAGTAGCTAACCGAAAGCATGCTGTCCAGATAAACAGAAAGTTAGAATTTTACAATCATTTTTCTGTCGGTCAGCTTGTCGGTCGGCGCTCGGTTAACTGACCTTGCTTCTGAACCTGACCGAAGCTCTCTCGGTTAGAAAACCAGAGAGGAGTTTTTTGACCAAGTTTACATTGTCGGTTAGGGTGTTGGTCAGGCCTCTATTAACCGAACATGTCGGCTAACTGAACCATGTTTTATGGTCAACAAATTTTCGAAAATATGACCGTTGGCCTGTGACCGTTGGGGGTGTCGGTTAACCGACCCCTGGATGTCGGCTAACCGACAGGTAGCCGTTGAGCAACTTTTTCTATAAAAAAAAGCTCATTCGTTAGCCCCAAGTGATGATCTTTGAAGCCCTTCTTGAGGCATTTTGAGGGAAAAGAAAGGGGATCAAGCTAAGGAAGGCTAAGGGTCATTAAGGAAAGCTAAAGCTTTGATTTATGAAGTTAAACCACCAAGTAAGCTTTGCCTTTTTATAATCATTGTTTTATGCTTTGTTTAATCTTTGGTAAATGATTTTAGCATATAAACTATGATGTGTTGAATCCTCTACTTCTTTAATCTTTGATTTAAGTCATTGGATTCTTCATCTTGATTTCTAAACAAGTTTGTTTTAATACTTTATAAAACATGTTTTGTCAAAACCTTTGATTTGTTTTATAAACGTGTTTCATTAACTTGTTTGAATAATCTTTGTTGTTTTCATTCATTTGAACTTTAGTTAAATTAGTTTGTTTTTTAAAACAACATTGAATATGCATCACATGTTTAGACATAATTAATTTCATACAACTTATGAGCTTTTGATTTCATATCTTCAACAAGTTTGTATTTGGTACATGTGATTTGCATATTACTTCAATCAAATCTTTTTATGTGTATTAAACTTTTAATTGCTTCAAGCATAAATTGATTAAGCTTTATTTTAAAACTTGATTGAAGTATCCACACACTCACTTCATAAGCATACATCTTTGCATTCATAGTGTTTGTGTGAGCTTGTTTTACACTTTCATATTCGCCTAATCTAGAGGCAATTAAATTGAGCTTTAATGGTAATCTCTTAAAGTGCTTTGTGAAAACACTTTCTTGAGAGAAATCATTTGATTGTAAAGGTTATTGCTTAGCCTAAGAAAAGCATTGTGTAAAGGTTATTGCTTAGCCTAGAAAAGCATATTGTATAGGTTGTTGTTAAGCCTTGAAAAACAACCTTGTAAGGTTATTGCTTATCTTTGAAATGCATATTGTAGTGGTTATTGCTTAGCCATTTGAAAAGCATAAATAGTGGAAATCCAGTGGGGTGTGAGATCACAAGCTGGTAGTGGATGTAGGTATTGAGGCCGAACCACTATAAATGATTGTGTTATGGTGAATGCTTTTGTGGTGATTGTTGTTGTTTAGTTTCCGCATTTTATTTGTTAATCATCACAAGTGGCTAATTGTTTTAAAGAAGTTTAAAATTGGCATAATTGGTCATTAAGTTGTAGCTCACCCTATTCACCCACCCCACCGCCCCCCCCCCCCCCCCCCCCCCCCCCTTCTAGGGTTAGGATCCCGGACTTTCAATTGGTATCAGAGCCCCATGTTCTAATTTTAGGATCAAGTGTTTGGAACTCTTGATTAGGTGTAAAAACCTAGAGTTTAGACCCTAGTTGTACTAATCTTGAAAATCATTAAAATGGACTCCACTAAGATAGAGTGTGTAGATTCCCTTGTAGATTCTTCTAGACCATTCCTTCTTCCAACATTTGGAGATTCAAACTATGAATTTAATGAATCTAAATTTGAATCAAATGAAGAAGAAAATGATGAAAATCAAGATGACATTCAACAAGCCTATAATGATTTATTTACATTTTCCCTAGAGCTTGTTAAGAAGAATAAAAGATTAGAAGAAAAATCTAAAAGTCTAAACAAAGAATTAGTTTCTTCAAAAAATGAACTTAGAGAGAAAGAAGAATTAATAAATTGTGTAGACTCTAAGTTTATGATCTCTTTGCATAATTTATCTAATGCTCAAGATGAATTAAATGAAATTAAGATAAGTTATGATAATCTTAATAAGGAAAATTCTAAACTAAAAGATCAATTACAAAGGCAAGATAAAGACATTAACAATCTTGAATCTAAGTTAACTATCACTAAGGAAAATTTATCTAATAAGATAAAAACTCAAGAACTTGGATCCAATGTTATTAATGAACTTAAATTTGAATTAAAACTTGCCCATGAAGAACTAAACAACTTTAAGGGAATTTAAAATGAACAAACAAAAGTTAAAAATGAAAATTCAACCCTTAAAGAACAAGTCACTCAACTTGAAAGGTACAAACAAAAGTATGAGTGCAAATTTACCCAAGGTGAAGAAAAATTTGAAAAACTATTTAGATTGGGTAAATTTCAAAGAAATAGGACGGGTCTTGGATTTGATAAGAATATTTCTCATGACCCCATAGTCACCAACACATTTGTGAAAGGTGAGTCCTCATTCTCTAGCACTCACTCTCCTTTGCCCAAAACAAAATGTAATTATTGTGGCATTGAAGGGCATTTTAGGTTTGAGTGCAAACTAAGGAGAAGCCATGTGTCTAAACCCATCTATGAACCTAAGAAAGTAAAATCTAACTCTATGATGGATAAGACACTAAAAATCAAGGAAGACTCCAAGAAGATTAAACAAGTTAAACCTATTAAAAAGGAGTCTCTTAAGATAGATTATAAAAAGCTTAAACAAGTTAAAACTAATATAAAAGAATCTATCCAGAAAAAGCTTCTCAACCTACCTCCCCTAACTCAACAAATGAAAGAACTTTTGAAGAAAGTTACAAAGTTAAATCTAAAGTTCAAAAGTCAATTAAAGGGAGGAAATAAGAGAAAAGAAATCAATCCCTTAATAAGAAAAGTCACCAACCTCAAAAGACTAATCACCAATCAAAGCTAAAATTAGTCAAATCTCATTATCATGGTGATAAGTTTAAATTGAAAATTTATCAAGTCGAATCTCCTAAAGTTGGTGAGACTTTTAAGATAGACCTCAAAGACCAACCATCTCAGGACCTTAGGTGGATTCCTAAAGTTAGATACTTAGACAAACCTTAAGGCCTTGGAACTCATTGACTAACCGAACCTTTTTAGTTAAATCATATTGTTGGTCATGACACATTTGCATTTGTTTCTTTCATAGTCACATTATTTAAATGCAATGTTTATTTATGCTCAATTGATTGTGATTTCAAAAGCTTTTATAGCTAGATTTTTTATAATCGATTGATATTTTCAAATTCATTTGTTTGATTGTCTTAGTTAAATTATTTTGAAAAACAAATGATTTAGATTTTCCATGGATTCTTTCTTATGGAAAGTTATTGTTTTGAAAAATCAACTTGTATATGTTTCAAATAAGTTATATCTTTTACAATGCAAGTTGAAAAATGATTTAAGCCTCATTACTACATTCTTGATGAAAAATGAGGATTGAAAATTGATTTTAATTCTATGCTTACTAAGTTAGTATTTTGATATGAAAATTCAATTCCTTGATTTACTTGAGTTTCAATTGGTTAGATCTTTATAGTTATATTCTTCAAAATTAAATGTGTTTTTGATATATGCATTTTTCCAATTGATATCAAGTTTGAAAAGTTTTTAAGTCAATTTGTATGAGTTTTTGTAGTTATCCTTGATTACAAATTGAAATTTGATATTAGTTCACTTCATGGTTTTCTTAATCACTTGATCATAATTTTATGTTTCATTGTTGGATTTTGATTGTTGAAGTGAATTAAAGTCCTTTGGAAAATGTTCTAAGCTTTGTTAGTTGTATTTATAGTTGTATTTTCCTTTGAGTTTATTTCCTTATGTTTATGATTATATCTTTTAGAAGGAAATAATTGTTATATGCTATTTGCATCATTGCTCATTTGGTTTCATTCTTTTTATGCAAATGTCATATAGTTCCATGTATGGTTGTACTCTTTAGTTACATTTATAAATATCATACTAGAACTTTCAAATCCATCCTCTATCTAGTCATTTTTTTTTTTTTTGTTAAATGGATGGTTATGATGTTGATTCATGTGTATTTTCCTTGTGATGTCATTCTTATACATGTTTCAACTTCATAGTAGTGTTTAATCATATGAACCTCTTTGAAATCCATTCCTTATATTTCATAGTTATATCTTTTGTTTGATGGACATCTTAGTTGTTGAATTCATATGATTTGACACTTTTGTAAATTGCATCCTCCACCAAGTTATATATATTTCTAAATGCAATTTCTCATGTTCATCACTATACTCATTAGTTATTTTATTCTAAGTGATGAATATCAATTTATGATGCTTGTTGGAATTTTATGTTTGTCACATGCTTGCTCTTAATCATGTTTCATATTCAATTGGTAATCATTTGGTATCATTTTCAATTAGTATCAATATCCAATTGGTATCATATCTTGAGTTTGTGATAGACCTTGTGTACATTGGATTGAACTTAATAGTAATATTTTTTTTATTCCATGTCACATTCCATTAGCATCATAATGTTCATGATTGCCACCTCTCATGCACTTATAGGTAAATCTCATGACCACCATGTTCATGTGTTTATAATCTTGGTTGGTTAATGGTGAGGTTGGCTTCATGATTGAACTTCATTTCATTCATCTTGTGCATGACAGTTATATTTAATGAATGTATGAAATGATTTCATAACCTTCATAGCATATGATTTTCATAGTTATATTGATTAATGCTATGTTTAGTATTCCCCATAACATCATGGATAGCTCTAATTTGGATTAATCCTAGTAGTTATATTCCCTTAACTCCATTTAAGAGTGATTGAGTTAATTGTCATATCCATTGAGTCTCAATTGGTATATTCTTTTTATTCCAATTGGTATTTATGATTGTTTATCCTCTTGACCTTACTATTTATATTGGTAATTTGATCATATTGAGCTTTATACTCATTTGGAATCTAATCATTTCCTTGAAGTTTACCCTCAATTGGTAAAACCATCTTCTTCTTGAACCAAATAGTTAAATCTTTGTCAAAAGTTTGACAAAAGAAGAGTATGGATTGAGGGGGACTGTAAATCTTCATAGGAAGTATTAGTTTTGATCAAATTCACCCATGTTTTGGTTCTGATACCCTTATATCTTGCCATCCATACATGATTCCTGTTATGACTTTCATTTTCAATTTCTTTTGTTAATAGGTGCTACTAAAAGGTATTTTCCTTGTTTCATGTGTGTAGGTACCATTTGGGTCCTCAAGGGTCTTGAAGATATTCCAATCCCTCTTCAATTGGTATTTTGCAATTTAATGGCAAAGGGGGAGAAAATACTCAAGCTCCAAAGGGGGAGAAAATATTTAAGCTCCAAGGGGGAGAGAGTATACAAGGGAAGAAAGAATGCATATCTTGCCAAAGGAAGAGAATGCATTGTCAAAGGGGGAGAGATGAAAGAAGAAAGCTTTGGAGCTAAAGAAGAGATGCTTGGCCAAATAAAGATAGATGAAAGCTTGAAGAATGATCAAGCTCCAAGCATCAAGAAGATTGAAGCCCAAGCTAAGTGAAGAATCATCCAAAGAAGATTTCAAGCCATGCCCAGCTAAGGAGGAGCTGAAGACTATGTGTAAGTAATTAGTGTTGAGTAAGGTTTGCCATCAAATTGCAAAGGGGGAGATTGTTAAGGATTTTGTGTATTGCAATTTGATGGATGCATTATTCATTTTATTCATCATTTGAATTTTCACACATGCATTATTTTAGAAATCTTGAAATCATAATTTACTCATGCATTGTTTTAAATCTTGTACACCTTATGATTTATGCATGTTTTGGTTTTAAACATTGGATGCATTTTTAGTTTTAAAAAGGATTTTATAAATCAAGCTAGCCATTTGTTTTAAACTTTCAAATCTAATTAGGCTTTTTATGTTTCATGATTTTAAAGCACTTGGATTGGTTTAAATAATGTTTCCATGCTTTGTTTAATGGCCCAAAGATCTCACAAGAAATTTCCTCTGAAAAATGCAAAAGTTGGGATTTTTGTCTTAGGCTGTCGGTCAACCGACAAGCTGAGTGTCGGCTAACCGACAAGTGGATCAAGGTCAACCGACAAGTATTCTCGGTTAGAATTCCAGAGATCTGCATTTTCATATAATTTACACGTCGGTCAGCTTGTCGGTTAGGTATCGGTTAACCGATAATAGAAAGTAGCTAACCGAAAGCATGCTGTCCAGATAAACAGAAAGTTAGAATTTTACAATCATTTTTCTGTCGGTCAGCGCTCGGTTAACAGACCTTGCTTCTGAACCTGACCGAAGCTCTCTCGGTTAGTGTAGGTGCACGAAACTTCACGAACCCGGAGGTGGAGATCTTGAGACCCACTAGAAGAGATGTGATGCCTTAAAAAAAACCTGAAAGGGGGAAGACGAAAAAAGCAGTCAAAGACCTTGGCTGTGGGCGACGCAAGGCTCTCCGATGCCTAAGTCAGTGTAAGAACGTGACAGTAGGGTAGAGATTTCAGAGAAAGAGTAATAGCACTGTAAGTAAGGAGTTGTATGTATGC
Source organism: Umbellularia californica (assembly GCA_028538565.1). Lineage (NCBI taxonomy): Eukaryota > Viridiplantae > Streptophyta > Magnoliopsida > Laurales > Lauraceae > Umbellularia > Umbellularia californica. The sequence goes on along the minus strand of JAPQWN010000004.1, from coordinate 26,993,384 downwards.
GTACCTTCTGAGGAGACTAAGTCCTCCATTTTATATAGTCACAAGGATCCAATATCGTGGATAAGTATTCACAGAGCGATCGATGCGATTCCCTCAATCGGGGTAACCGTTTCAATCGATCCCGCTCCTTTAATTTGGGTAACCGGTTAGTTAATGCCTATCCCTCAATTACAGTCGTAACGTCGCCCGTTCCCCTTAGTATTCGCTGCCTCATAAACCATTCCACCACGTCTCTCGGTCGTTACCCCACGTCTCTATTGGGGATGATGGGAGATGCCCTTTGTCTGAAATAGGTGGCCGAGACCGAGGTGAGGACGTCCGAGGTTAGATATATCCGAATTGAGGTAGGACCGAGCTGAGGGAGGTGCGTGAGCAATGCAAGCAAACCCACCGAGTTGCGTGGCAAAGACAAGCTTTCGCCAAACTGTGAAGGACCTTATGGTGCTATAGCCGAGACCGAGAATATTAAGTTCGGTTCCGAAGTGTCACATGTCTCCTTCATTACTGGCGAAGTGGGCCCAATCTCGGTGTTCGAGGAATGCCCCCACACAATTGTCCCCTAGCTCTCGTCCCTCGGGAGTTAAAGAACTCTTCGAGGTCGGGAGCTATAAATAGAGAGATGTCCAAGGCCGATTGATTCGTCTTCTTTGGAGCTCGTCTCTCCATGACGCTGTGCTAACATTATACTGCCCTTTCCCTATACCTCCGCATCATCCCGAGATATTATAATGATATTACGTACCGTGGTACGATCGAGGAGGAAAACAAGACGATGATGCCACATGTCACTGCTCGGATGGTGGCTCGTTAATAGAGAGATCCGTTCCCCGTGTTTAGCCCGCAGAACGATGCTTCGTAAATGGAAGAGCGCAGATTTCCTGTGAATGGAAAAAGCAGCCCAGGCCTATAAATAAGGCATTTCTTCTTCTGGACGACTCACTCCTGAACGTAGAAGTTTGGAATTTTCAACTGAAGAAGATAGGGTTGGCCTCCATGGAGCTAATATTCGTTGGTAGGGAGAAAAACGTCCGCCTTTACCAACCAACTGAGCCTGAAGCTTCGTCCAGTGTAATTACGATGGCTGGTTCCTCTTCAGTGGGAGGAAATTGCCTCTGGTCGTCCTCCGCCTGTGCTATCTCTCATGAGGCTTCTGGCCAACTGTGCTATCTCTCCTGAGATAGATCTTGATCTCTTGATGATAGGAGATAAGACATCTATGTCAGGAGATAACACTGGATTTATTCTGGGCAAGAGACCTTGTACCTCGTCTCGTGGTGTCGCTCTTCCGTGAAGAACGCGCCTTTCAGGAGAGGAAGAACACATCCCTCAGAGACAAATTTTGTGAGGAAAGAAAGAAATCGAGTGATCCATTGTATTGGACTTCATGTAATGAAAACGACTTAATATAAAATCAAATTTTCTCCATCGTCCATTCTCTTTCTTTATGTGCTTGCTTTGCTCGATCATTCCTGTAGCAACAATATCTTTTCTTCATGATGTGGAATGTACCTTTGGAAGTAATCTTGATAAGGACTGGAATCTTGCCGAAATGAACATCTGTCGAACTGAGAAACAAAACAGTGGCTCCAGCCGAGCTGTAGCTTTCGCCGAGCTTGAGATCTCTTTGAGAAGCGCAGTGTAAAAAATATGCAAGGACCCTGGTAGAGCGCTGAGAGTCCCCAACTCTTAGAGGTCGGAAGCTATACTATGGAAGATTGAATCCGAACTGTATTAATTGGATACAAAATTAATTTTGAATCTGACTTCGGATCAGATCGCTGTCCCTTCATGTCCATCCGATGTCGTTTTGCTATCCGCGATATTAAATGCCTCGCCTTGACCGTGCGCGGGAAATAGGCTGACGGTACCACGTGTCGTTTCTCCACAGGATGCGTAGTCTTTTCGAAACGGCGCATATGGCGGCTAATCAATAATAAACACGGTCTTTTTCGAAATTCAAAACGACGCTGTGTTTTTTGAAACGACGCCATGATAGGTTGCCTTTATTGAATGTACCTTCTTCTTTCTATAAATAGGGGAGCACCCTTATCGTTTCCTCTTCTTCTCTACTCCGCATTTTGCTGTGAAAGAGAAGACTTCTGTGCAGAGGGTTTCACATGGAGACTGTCGATCGACGAGAAGTGCTGTAGGAATTTTCTTCTTCGAGTCTCTTCATTGCTTTCTGTATATGTAAGTCTTCTTTTCCCTATCTTGCTTATTTCTGAATCTAGGGTTCCATTCTTCCTTCTGTTCTCCGCCTCTACCCCTTCTTTCTCTAGAAAAATGGGCATCTATAGTTACTGGTTAGAATCCGAGGGAGCGCTAACAGACCTTAGGGCTAGGTATCAAATTCCTGAGGATGTCTTCCTTAAGGTTCCCAAACCCAACGCCTATATTGATGGTAGCATCTATGATGGCTGGATGCCATTCCCCTTAGTAGCCATAATAGAGGGCGGGGTTTGGTTTCCCCTTAATCCCTTGCTCAGGGAGTGTCTCCGAGCTTGGCACCTCTGTCCATGTCAGGTGATGCCAAACAGCTTCAAGATCATAATGGGCACTGCCGCGCTCAATAATATCTTAAAGATCAATCTAGGCGTTCATGATATTGAGGACGCCTATGAGCTGTGTAAGTGGAGAGGTAGCTTTTACCTCCGAGTTAAGTCGCGCCGAACGGGATTCGTTCGTGCCTTAGAAGATTCGAACAAATACGCCGGGGACGATCGCCTATTCGTCTCAGGTAACTGGGAATTTGGTGATGACGAGCCAATATTGCAGAGGTTCAACCGGATCCCCCGCCGTCTCGGCACACCACCAAGTAAATATAGCTGTTTTTGAATTCGGTTTCGATTTCTGTTGCATCTTGTTCTCTGTGCAGCCGAACTGATGCCCTTCTATTTTGCAAATGCTCGTGAAAGGAGAAGGGAGGCCAGGCGAGTGGGCTGGGTTAAAAACGAAGCCTAGTTTCGGTCTGTAGAGACTCACCGAGGCCACGAGGACAGGGCGGCTTTTGCCTTTTTAGATTACTCGCCGAAATACCGCTCTTACAAGAAGAGCCTCGCCCATCGCCAAGCTGTCGAAGCTGAGGTTGAGGAGCCTGAAATCGAGGAGGAAGAACAAGGGCAGGTTGCAGACGATACTGAGGGACAAGCTGCATCTGGGGCTGAAAAATCCACCTCTGGTTCTGATCCCGAGAAGGAAAGTTCTTTGACAAGCAGTTCGGGAGAAGAAGAGCCAATGGACAAAAACAAGAACCGCCCGAAGCCTCCTTTGCAGAATCTTCGGACTACGGCCTTCGGAGGTGTGACTCAAGGCGCTGCTACTTCTTCTTCCAGGCCTCCTTCTGGCACACCTGGCACTGTTGCTCCTCCAGCTTCCTCAGCTCGAACTTCCGCAGTTAGTACCGATAGGGCTGCACTGGAAGAGGTTCGACGGGAAAGGAGGGCCAGAACTGAGGGTCAGTCAGCCCTAACGACTGTGCAGAGGGGAGCTGACCCAGGAGTGGCGGGCCAACAGTCTACAGCGGTGCCCTGGAAGCCGAGCTTTCTGCTTCAGCCAGGAAGGCCGTTGACCGTAGAAGATCCACTTGGCGGGAGTCCATTAGTGGTGGCTATGCTAGGTGATGCCTGCATTTTGCCCCGGGACATGGAGAAGCATGATGAGCTTGACGACGTCATGCTTCTAGTATCACAGATGGAATCCGCTCTGAGCGTAAGTTTAATCTTTTTCGCCATACTTCTATGCTGGACTTCGGTAGCAACCATCTGATTTGTTTTCTTTGCAGATTGTGCAAAAATGCCACATTTCAGTGCGAAGGATCCAGCGAGCCAAGAAAAACCAGGCTGTTGCTGAGGCCAAGGCTGAAGAGTATAAGAAGTCCTTAGAGGCTAACAGAGATAGAATAAAGGAGTACGAAGAAACATCTCATACCATTCTCTCTGAGCTTGACAAGGCAAAGACCGAGATTGAAGTAGGGAAGTCGAGGGAGGCTGAGCTTCAGAAGAAAATTGCCGAGCTTGAGAAGGAGAAGGCCGAGACCGAATCCAGAATACGGTCTGATATCAACAATGCATATCTTGAAGGATTCCAGGAAGCTGGAACGGAGTATGCGGCCCAAGTGGCTAGTATCAGGGATGATTCTTTGGAGATGGGCTGGAAGGCCGCCCTTGTAAAGGCTGGAATCCCCAAAGACCATCCGGCTTTCCTGAACCCTGACAAGTTTTCAAGCTCGGCACCTGTGCCTGATTTGCCCCTACTCCCGAGGTGCCATCCGTCCCAACCGAAGATGCGGTTGTCGAGCCCCCTTGGTCTGAGACTGAGGTCATCCAAATAGAAGGCGATGGATCTGGTGCCCCTGCTTCCTGATTATCTACATGTCTTTCGTTGTAGTTTCTGTTTTTTTTTGGAATGTCCCTTTTGTTTGCGAGCCATGCTCATTTGATTTATTGAACACACACTTGAAGAGTAATGAAAACCAACTTTGCAATCAGGTTGTCTCTATTTCATTTTTAACTTCAATGTCTTATCAAACTTTTGCCGAAATGCATATGTTTACCAAACGTAGTTCCGAAAATATCTTGTCCTAACTCCGTGCTGCTTTTCTAGTCTCAGCACGAGTTCCGACTTAGTTAGAACATGACTAGCCGGTTCTTACCGGTAGTGTAGTCCGTATCTGCCAGTGATCTGGTATAAGTACCGAGATCGTTTGTGGCCAAATTCTTGCTGATATGACCAACTGGTTCTTCACCAATGGTGTAGTCATTACCTTGCCAGTGATCTGGTGTATGTACCGAGATCTTCTGTGGTAGAGGTATGGAATCCTGCCTGTGATCTGGTAGGCATACCGAGATCTTTTGTGGCAGAGTCGTGGCACATCCTGTTGGTGTATAAACCGAAACTAGGATACCACATTGGCACTTTTGCAGAACTGGAAGAAGATTTTACCGAGCTCTATGACTTGTCAAAAATCGAAACGTCAAGGAACAAAAGAATAGCTTTATTAATGCTTGAGAAGTCGATTACAAGTCAGAAATAGAATTTTTTGAGGTGAGTGGCATTCCATGGTCGTGGCAACTGTTTACCATCCATGTCCTCCAGTCTGTATGCTGATTGACCCGCAGCAGAGATTACTTTGAACGGTCCAAGCCAAGTCGGTGCAAGTTTGCCTTGGTTCGGATCTTTGTCTGCTGGCAGTGCCTTTTTCAAGACGAGTTCCCCAATGGAGAACTTCCTTTCCCGGACTTTTTGATTGTAGCTTCTAGCCAACTGCTGATGGTAGGCTGCTAAGCGAACGGCAGCAGCCTCTCTGCGCTCTTCGGCCAAATCAAGTTCTCGTCCAAGATTGATTTCATTTTGGCCTTGGTCGAAGAGTTCCGACCTCAATGTCGGGAGTCCGACTTCGAGAGGTATCACTGCTTCGGTCCCAAAGGCCAAGGAGAAAGGAGATGCCGTAGTGGAATGCCTTGGAGTCGTCCGATATGCCCATAGGGCACTTGGAAGTTCTTCCACCCATCGCCCTTTAGCTCGGTCTAGTCTTTTCTTAAGGCCATCGAGGATCACCTTGTTAGAAATCTTGGCTTGACCATTGCTCTGAGGGTAAGCTGGCGTGGAATAATGATTTCTGATGCCGAGCTCCTTGCAGAAGTTCTTGTAGAGGTTGGAGTCGAACTGGGTCTCGTTGTCCGAGATCAAAATTTGGGGAATACCGAACCTGGTGATGATGCTCTTCCATACGAAATTTTTGGTATCTCGTTCAGTGATGGAAGAGAGCGGCTCTGCTTCTATCCACTTTGTAAAATGATCAGTAGCTACAATTAGCCACTTCTTATTTCCCAGAGCTCGGTGGAGAGGTCCCACGATGTCCAATCCCCATTGGGCGAAGGGCCAAGGGCTAGAGAGCGGCCTCAAATCCCGTGCTGGTTGATGAAGGGAATGTGAAAATTTCTGACACTTCTCGCATTTCCTTGCATAAACCTGAGCATCCTTCTGCATGTATGGCTAGCAGTAGCCTTGGCTGATAGCCCGGTATGCTAGTGACCGACCTCCAATATGGCTTCCGCATATCCCCTCATGGATTTCGTAGAGAAAGTCCTCGACTTTGCTTGGATGGACGCATTGAAGGTAGGGGCCTGTAAACGACTTCCGGTAGAGCTTGCCTTCTGGAGATAGCCAAAACCTAGGAGATTTCAACCTGATCTTGTGAGCTGCAATTCTATCTTCCGGAAGCTGATCGTCTTTGAGGTACGAGATGATTGGGTCCATCCAACTCGGGCCGAGATCTACATAGAGTACTTGCCGAGGTGGATGGAGCTGAATACTGGGTTTATCTAAAGATTCCACCTCAATGATTCTTTTTCTTCCGGCTTCGACGGCGGATGCCAGATTAGCCAAGGCGTCAGCATGAGAATTCAACTCTCTGCCGACCTGCTTGATTTCTACTCTTTCAAACTGAGAGAGGTGTTGTTTTACAAGAGCAAGGTAGGCCGCCATCCTCTAGTCACGGGCCTGATATTCTCCGCTCAACTGGCTCGTCACCAGCTGTGAGTCACAGAAGACGACGAGATGCCGTGCCCCCAGGGTTTTAGCACTACCAAGTCCCGCAATCAACGCCTTGTACTCTGTTTCATTGTTGGTAGCCTTGAAATCAAGTGTCAGGGCCTGCTCGATGACTAATCCTTCTGGAGATAGGAAGACCAAGCCAGCGCCAGCCCTTTTAGCGGTCGAAGATCCATCGATGAAAACCTTCCATGCTGAATCGAGGAACTGTTTCCAAGATTGTTGTTTTTCAAGGTCGGTTTCGGTGATCTCTGTAAGACCCCGACCCGAGTGATCTCGATTAGCACTAATTAAGTCACGTGTTAGTGCTAAGCGTGTTTGATAGAATTTACTAAGTTGGATTAGTATAGTTCTTGTTATAGCTTTGGAAATTTTAAGTGCTTGTGTTAGTGGGGCCCTTTGGGGGTTCCTTTTTGATAGCTTTGCGTTAATTTGGGAATCTTCCCGAGACCCCGATGACTTGTATGCCTACCCTGTTTCACTCGTTCCGATAATCCCTACAACTTTCATGTTGATCCCGTAACCGTCCGGAACCCCCAAACCCGATTTTCTTGTATTGAGGGCAAAACAATCTTCTTACATGAAATCTGTACCCAAAACTCGATATCCCCGAAACCCGCGAAACATATACTTTTTGGAAACTAGATATTTCGGTGATCATTTCTTCCTTTTTCGTCGATTTCATTCGAGATCCCGAAATTAGTGATTTCAGTCCTTAGAGATTCCCATTGGTGGAGCCCACACCCAACTTGTATAAAAAAAGGAACCCTTCTCCCTCATTTCCCCTTTTCCAGCACAAACACAAAAGCTAGGGCTTTTTCTTCTTCTTCTTCTTCCTCTTGCTCATCCACCACTAAATCTCGACCAAGCTTGCACTTAGAGTACTAATGGTGATCACCATCTTCTACCTCCCTACTAGAGCTCTCCATTGATACTATTTGTGGAAGGAAGCCACCCATTTTAGAACTCTCTTGAAGCTCATCTTGCCTTTTAAGGACTTTCCTAGTAAGTTTTCCCTCCCAATCTCTTAGATTTGTGTTCTTCTAGTCTTAGAGGAGCCCTATTGTCTTTATTGAAGAGTCATTCTTCTTCCTTCATGGTTTGACCCATTTTAGGGTTTGTATTTGGGGGTTTTTGTGTAGATTGTACCCTTGGCTTGGAAGAGTGTCTAGAAGCTTGATTTCCTTGATTAGAGATCTAGATGCAAGTGGATTGAATGGATGTTTTGGTTTTAATGATTTCCATGACATGTATACTTGATTTGTATCTCATTAATGGCTTGTTTCTTTGGCATTCAATGCTGTTAAATACTTTTGAAAAGGGTTGGTAAACCTCTTTATTGTCTTGAACATGATTTCTAGCCTTTGTTTCATTTGTTGTCTTTAAATCTTGAATTGTAGCTTTGGGTTCATCTTTTGTACAATGCCTAAGTGAATCTTTGTGATGATGGATGTCTTCCTTCCCTTGGTGATAGTATGAATGTAAAAATGGAGAATGAAAGAAATTGGTTTGGAGAAGGGAAGACCTGAATCTGAACCCAGTGAGGAAATTCCCGTGACCGGCGGTCTCCCAGCGGCTAGCCGCCTGGTGACTAGCGGCTAACCGAAGCAAGTTCGGTTACATTTCCAGAGAGCTGTAACCTCACGGTCAGCTTCGCGGTCAGCTAGCGGCTAACCGCCGTATCCATCGACGGCTAACCGCCAGCCAACCGCGTAGTTACGGTCACGTCTCCAGAGAGCTGAAATCTCGCGGTCAACTAGCGGCTAACCGCCAGCCAACCGAATTGAAGCGGTCACAATTCCAGAGAGCTGCAATCCCACGGTCCGCCTCACGGTCAGCCAGCGGTTAACCGCCGGATTCACTTGCGGCTAACCGCCATCTGACCGCAAGGTGACCGAAATTCCTTGAATTTTATGAATAAGGGGGAGTTGAAGAGAGCTTCCATCCCATTGCTTGTGAACCTTTCTGAGAGCAATGGGCACCGCTCGCCTGGGAATGTGTTTGAAGCAGAGATGAAAGGTTTGTTTGGAGCCCGTTCGAGAGAGAAACCACATCACAGAAATTCATTTAAGCATTGAGGCTACTATAGTATATAAGGAACACGGCATGTCTTCCAAATTCAAAGAGTACCAAGTTTCCTTTATTATACAGACATACGGGATCCCTATCCACCTTGAATTAGTTTTAAACCCTGACATTTTAAAAGTCTATTTCAATTGTTTATTCCAGAAATTTATGAATTATGATTTATCGATCCCGAAAGCATTGTATTTGTACTTGCACTCTTTTATTAGTCCCGAAATGCATGCCCGACATAATGTGACCCGATATTGAAATGATGTTTGTGCCTTGAGCACCCCGTTTTGCTCGTCTATTCGATTTCATCGTAAGTGTTTTATACATGCCCGATTTCTTGCATATGACCTATGAGTCGGCACCGCTAAGCTTGGATAACCTTGTCAGTCTGATTCACTGACTTGGAGATCCCTTCCCGTCCCGCCAGCTGCAGCATGGATCCTGCTACCCGGTTTATTAACTGTGGTCCCGTCCCGATTCTCGGCTTGCTCCCGTGGTTCCTGATATCCGGTTCGCTGCTGTGATTCCCGATACCCAGTTTGCTACCGTGGTCCCGTCCCGTATTATTGTATATGTATATGTAAATTGGTTGCACCTCCTCACTTCGGTGACTGAGGTCAACACCCGATACTCTCGTCACTTCAGTGATAGAGGATTTAGCTTCTTGTTGATGCCATCTTGATTGTTTCCCGGTTTCCTTGATTGCCTTACATGTTTTGTGACTGCATATACATTTTAATTAAATGAATCATTTACTCCTTGAAAGACACTGTTTAAACAGGTTTGCATATTTTCCAAGGTAAAGGTTTTTATTATGAAATGTTTATTTCTTTTCACCCACCTGCCAGACCGTCGTGTCTGATCCTTTGCTTTGGTACTCAGGTCCCGTTGTTGGTTATCCCGAGGAGGAGCCAGAGGAGGCGGTCGGAGAACCGCACCCGCTAGTTGAGTGGCGTGCTGACGATGTTATGTAAACATCGGGCTGTCAAGATGAGAAACATTTTGGGGGTGGTTGTATTTATATTTTTGGTGGGCATTGTTTTGTCTATATTGGTCTTTGTTGGCCTCTATTTTTGGGAGTTGTAATTAAATTATTTGTTGACTAAACTTTAACATATACTTTTGGGTTACGCTTTAGGACGTTGCTCATTCTGATACTTGTTATTCAAATGTAATCAGTCTTGTCATTTTGGAAATGAAATACATGCTTGATTTGCCATACGCTTCCGTAATTATACTATATGGTTATGTGTGTCAGAAAAATCCTCACCGCGGACACCTGTCGGAAATCACGTGCACGGGTAATGTGTGTTTTTTTATTAACCCGTGTACACTTGGGCATCAAACATACCTCTTCTTATTTACTTCACAATTAGTCCCGATCCGGATTTTGGTCCCCAAACCCGGTCCGAGGTCGCGACAATCTCTTCGGTACTCTTGCTGTCCCCCAGTTCGGTTTCGAGTTGGCTCGGCGCCGAATTAGGAGAGATGAACTCCACAATGAAGTCAGCTAGTACTTGGGCTTTGATTGCCGTTTTGGGCTGATATTGGATATCGTACTGGCCCAGTTCGACAGCCCACTTGGACACCCTTCCAGAGAAGTCCGCCTTGTTGAAAAGTTGTCGGAGCGGATATTCTGTTACAACCATGATTGTATGAGCCTGGAAGTAGTGGGAGAGCTTGCGCGAAGCACTGACAAGAGCTAACGCAAGTTTCTCCATTTGCAAATACCTGGTCTCAGCATCAATAAGGATTTTGCTGGTGTAGTGAATAGGCTTTTGCTGTGTGTCCTCTTCTCTAACCAGTACCGAACTGACCGCGTGATCCGAGACCGCAAGGTATATGTAATGCTTTTCTCCCTGTTTCGTAGTTGAAAGCAGGGGTGGTGTGGAGAGGTAGATTTTGAACTCTTGCAGAGCTCGGTCGCATTCCTCAGTCCATTGGAATGAGGCATTCTTCTTGAGGAGCCAAAAGAAAGGCCTGCATTTATCCGAAGATCGGCTGATGAAGCGGTTGAGAACGGCTGCCATGCCCGTCAATCTTTGGACTTGTTTCGCAGTGGTAGGACCCTGCACTGCTTGGATAGCCACGATTTGGTCTGGATTAGCCTCAATGCCTCGTCTGGTTACGAGACTCCCTAGAAACTTGACGGAGCTACCCCAAACGCGCATTTGGCCACGTTCAGCTTGAGCCGATATCATTTCAGAATGTCAAATACCTGACGTAGGTCAGCCAGATGATCCTGCGACTGTTTGGATTTGACGACCATATCGTCGATGTAGACCTCCACAGTTTTGCCGAGAAGAGCTTGGAACATCATGGTGACTAGCCTCTGATAAGTCGCACCCGCGTTCTTTAACCCAAAAGGCATTACTTTGTAGCAGTAAATTCCTCTTGGTGTTATAAACGCAGTCTTTTCTTCATCGGGGCCGAACATCGGGATCTGGTGGTATCCTCGATAAGCATCGAGAAAACTCATCCTGTCGTGACCCACGATTGCGTCTATCATCTGGTCGATCTTTGGCAGCGGGAAGCAGTCCTTCGGATAGGCCTTATTGAGGTCAGTGCAGTCTACACAGACTCGTCAGCTGCCATTTTTCTTCTTGACCACCACGGTGTTGGCAACCCACTTCGGATAGTGGACTGCTATGATTGCCTTGGCTTTCAGCAATTTTTCGACCTCTTCGGCCACAGTTTCTGTCTGTGGGACCCCCGTCCTTTGAGCTTTCTGCACGACCTGCTTCTGATGGGGATCCACCTTCAAATGATGGCACATGACCTCGGGGTCCATGCCGGGCATTTCGGTCGGGGTCCAAGCAAAAACTTTTTTGTTTTCAATTAAGAAGTTCAAGAGTTCGGACTTCTCCGGCTCAACAAGCTGACTGCCGAGCAAAAAGTATCTCTCAGGATTGCTGGGATCGATGTTAACCGAGGTCGGGTCCTCAACGCTCTTTAGCTCGGGAGCTCGGCCGACCTTTTCCAGCTCTTCTTCAAGTTCGGCCATGTTAACCTGCTGGGGCTCTGTTTCTCCCGGGACTACGGCCATTAAACATTGCTTGGCCATTTGCTGGTCACCTTTGATCGTCACCACCTCAATTTTGCCATCCTTATTTTGTAAGGGAAACTTTATTTTTTGGTGGTACGTAGAGGGTACAGCCTCCATCCGATGCAGCCATGTCCTCCCTACGATGGCATTGTAAGAAGACGGTGCATCCACCACGATGAATTCTGCCATGACGATGGCTCCTCCGATTTGGACTTTCAGGGGAATCTTCCCCTCAGGGTATACTGGTCTTGCGCTGAAACCCACTAGGGGAATTCGCGCTTCCAGTAGATCTTCTTCTCTAAGACCCATTCTTTTGAAGCAGTCGTAGTAGAGGATCTCGGATGAACTGCCAGGGTCGACGAGAATCCTCTGTAATCTGCAATTCTTCAGCTTCAAAGTCACAATGAGTGGGTCATTGTGAGGAAGTTGGACGTCTTCCAAGTCCTTTTCTCCGAACCAGATCTGCGGCCTGTCCCTCCGAGCTCTTTCCGTAGCTGGCTCGAGCTCGGCTGACAGAACCTGCTTGCCATGGGAAGCCTTCCTCGCCTAAGCGCGAGCTTGGTCGTTCCCTTTCGGAGCACTCCCCTTCAGAGTAGACGCCAAATGAATGACGTTGATTATTCTTTCCAACTCATCGCTATCCTGACCATCATTTCGGCGAGGAGTACGCTCTTCGCGCTGAGTTCGGTCAACTCCTTGACCTTCCTTTACGTACTCCTGAAGGTGTCCGTCTTTAATGAGCTTCTCCAGATGTGACTTGAGGCTCAAACAATCTTCTGTCATATGCCCATTCTGCTTATGATAGGAGCAGAATTTGTTTTGATCGCGGGTGGACGGGTCACCCCTCATCGGTTGCGGCCATTGGAAGTATGGTCGCGTCTTTATTTTTCCAAGGATCCTATAGATTGGCTCCTCGAAAATTGTGTTGACAGCAGTGAATGCCAAGATTGGCTACTGTCCTTCTCTGGCTCGCGGAGCCTTCTTAAATTTCTTGTTACCTCCGGAGGGTGTATACGAAGGTGTCGCCGAACTTGATGGTTTTCGGTTGTGGCCGACATCCTCCCTCCGAGGCGATTTCTCCCTCTTGGAGAGTTTCGCTTCTCGGGTGAAGCCGAATCTTTCCCGAGCTCGGGCATCATCTTCTTCTTGCTCTATGAAGCGATTTACCCTGGCCATGAGAGCTTTTATGGAAGTTACAGGATTCCAAATCAGGTACTTATGAAGCTCATTGCCGGGAAGTAGAGATTGCTGGAACGATGTGATAGCCACCTCTTCAGTGGCGTTCTTGACCTGACTGTAGATCGTCCAGAATCTCCTGGCAAATTGAGTAATAGACTCGTTCTGCCTCATCCGAAGGGCCATGATGTCGGCGTTGGTCTTGGGGGACGATTCTGTGTGCTTGGAATTTCTTCAAGAAGGAGCCTTGGAGCTGTCGCCAACTTGTGATCGACTATTCTGGGAGTGCACAGAACCATCTTAGGGGGAGGTCCCCAAGACTAGAAGAAAAAACTCTGCAGTTGAGGTGACCGAGGTCACCCAGATCGACATCCTCTGAGTGAAATGTCGAAGATGCGCCCCTGGATCCGAGGTTCCGTCGTACAAGACGAACCGTGGGACGCTGAACTTTTCTGGGAGAGTAAACTCCCTTATCCCCTGAGAAAAGGGAGATGTACCCAGGTTCTCTGCGTCACAGACATCCAACTCGGCGGACCGTCTGCTTGACCTCCCGGGCAAGCCATTCCTTCATGTCATCCTTGTCGTCAAATGTGGGCTCTTGCTTTCTCTGGGAACAGCTATCGCCCGAGCCTTCGACGTGATCTCGGGAGAGCCTTTTGTGGTTCAAGTGTTGCCGCAGATCATTGTGGATGATCGGACGTACGGCGTCGTTCGTGGAAGCCTTTTCCATTTCCTGGAGCTGCTGCTAGAGCTGACAGATCAGCCCATCTTTTTCTTGGATGATCAGGTTTTGGGTCCGGATATCCGCGAATGAGGGGGTGTCATCATCGTGCGCCTGGTGTACCACCCGGCCTTTGCCCTTCTGAAGCGGCTTTGGTGGAGGGTTGTTTGTTGGAGGAGGCCTCGTCTCCTCAATTAGAGGTGAGACAGAGCTAGTATGGTAACCCTCCACCACTGCTGGACGCTCGGCAATGTTCTCTTGTCGAGATACGGCCCGGGATGGCCCAGGAAGTTCCCCTACTTCTGCAGATTTCGTCTTGCCACCTCTCTTGCTCCTTGTAGGCATGGTGTAAGGAAAGATTTCTGAGTAATGAAAAGATTACTATATCTCGAATTCCCATAGACGGCGCAAATTGTAGGTGCACGAAACTTCACAAACTCGGAGGTGGAGATCTCGAGACCCACTAGAAGAGATGTGATGCCTTGAAAAGAATCTGAAAGGGGGAAGACGAAAAAAGCAGTCAAAGACCCTGGCTGTGGGCAGCGCAAGGCTCTCTGATGCCTAAGTCAGTGTAAGAACGTGACAGTAGGGTAGAGATTTCAGAGAGAGAGTAATAGCTCTGTAAGTAAGGAGTTGTATGTATGCGTACCTTTTGAGGAGACTAAGTCCTCCATTTTATATAGTCACAAGGATCCAATATCGTGGATAAGTATTCACAAAGCGATCGATGCGATTCCCTCAATCGGGGCAACCGTTTTAGTCGATCCCGCTCCTTTAATTTGGGTAACCGCTTAGTCAATGCCTATCCCTCAATTACAGTCGTAACGTCGCCCGTTCCCCTTAGTATTCGCTGCCTCATAAACCATTCCACCACGTCTCTATTGGGGATGATGGGCGATGCCCTTTGTCCGAAATAGGTGGCCGAGACCGAGTGTCGCGACCCCGGACCGGGACCCGGGCCCGCGACTGTTGCGGCGGCGGCATGATTAACCAACACAAGACACACCGCCGCTGTTTTGATTTAATTTCATTTATTTTCCCACAGGTTTCCGCGGTGAGGATCCCACGACACGGGTCGAGCTCACACGAATGGATATGCGGAAGCGTGTAGCAAAACAATTCATACACTCTTAACTTGTAAGATACAAGAGAAATATTTAACATCAAGACAAGGTATCAAAAGGGAATGTCAAAATAGCATTCCTATCATGATTAAGTTTCAACATTTAGACAAAGTATTTTACTTCCAATTACAAAACCCTGAGAGGCCAACAAAGGCCAATACCACAATTTGGAACCCAAAAGAATAACCCAACATAACCAGCTAGGTGAATGAGAATCAAAATCCCGAACGGCGTCTAGATGACGTCGTTGGGCTGCCACTCGAGTGCTGGGGGTGGCTCAACAGCCTCCTCCGGGCACTCCTCGTCACGCGCGAAGACTCCTGCACCTGGACACCAAAATAACAAGCATCAAACACGACGGTTTGGCAAATAAACAATTTAGCTTGAATATAAGAAATAATGCTAAAACAGTTCAAAGTTTAAATACACGTTTCAATGCTTGCGAAACTAGCACGAATACATATAATATCATGATAAGATAAATCCACATAGAGCTCATCCTTTCTCTGCCATACATGATGACAAGAGCAAGCACGCACGACAAGCACGACACGAAACACGATCCCACGCCACACAAGGTAGACGGGGTATCCGGCCGCGGAACCGGACCACGAACACGCACGATGTGTAATAAAATACACGACTAGTCTGCAGACAGTCCACGAGTTTAAGGACCTCCAGGTAGTGGATCAAGCTAAAAGGGCGGTCCAAGCTCAGTGAAATTTACTTATATCATGAATGCACAAAACATGACAATACACGTTCGAAAACACGTCAAAACAAGAGGGAAATCATTTAACGAGCACGAAGTGACAAGACTAGCAAAATAGCATAGTATTAATGCTTACAAACTTAAGAAATGATTCCCTTTTTGATTCTTGAAACACATCTTGAAACAAACTTGCACTTGGAAATCAAAAGAGAACACGAGGATGCATGAAGCATCAAAACGAGAGTTCAAACGTAAATCTATCAAGCATAGGCTAAGACCACATCTTTGACCCTTGTGGAATTGAAAACTAAATGTCGGATTTCAATAAGGCTTGGTGTCCCCGAAGGTATATTACATTTTGGAAATTTTCAAGTGCACAAGGTCAATAAAAGGGTCTAAGACCAAGTCTAGTTTTCATTCCTGCAAAATCCTTCAAAACAGTACTTTTTGGTGTGGTTCATGCCTCTCTACCGGTAGAAATTCCGGTAGAAGATGTTCTACCGGTAGAACTTCCGGTTGAAGTGATTCTACCGGTAGAACTTCCGGTTGAAGCACTTCTATCGGTAGAACTTCCGGTAGAACTGCGGTTCACAGTTTTTTTCTCACTCTCTGCCGAAATCTGGGCCATTTCTACCGGTAGAACTTGGGGTTTTTAATTTCCTCAACTCTCTGTCAAAATTTGAGCCCTTTCTACCGGTAGAACTTCCGGTTGAAATACCCCTACCGGTAGAACTTCGGAATTTCAATTTTTTTCACACTTCATTCACTTCTTCATTTCCACATTCTTACCACCTGCACTCCCCAAGCCTACATGCTTTCCAAGGGATGATTTCCACACCAAATCCATTCACATTTCATTCAAAACATCAAAATCATTAACCCTTATACATTCAAGTCATGAATCACTAACTTGTAAGGCTTTCCATATAAAATATAGTTCCATTCAAGACAAACTTCTAAATAAAATGGAGAAATTAGTACTCTTGCTTATCAAGCTTAAAACAAACTAAAAGAGATTAATAATATGCAAGAAAGATAAGCTTGATGATAAACAACATTTCCAAAAGTAACAATGCCCAAAAACTTGAAATGCACTAAGGAGAACTAAAAGGTTTACTTGCCTCTAACCCAAGCCAAGCCAAAGCTTCACAAACTCAACAAGAAAGGGGTGCTCCACGAGATCTACACAAAACCCCCAAAATGGAGCATACAAAAATCAACATTTTGGCCATCACAAATCCCCATTTCGAAAATGGGTTTGCAAACCATGAAAACAAGCTCTAGGCGAGCTAAAGAACATCAAATGGGAAGAATGAAGAAAGACACCAACCTTGAGCTAGCCAAACAAGAAGAATAGGGCTTGAAGATGATGAATAGTGGGGAGGTTTGGCTCCCAAAAACGTCCAGCTGTAGCTTGAGAAGAGAGGAAGAGGATGGTGGTCTTGGATCGAAAAATGGAGCCTTCTAGCTAGATGATTTCAAGGGAAAAGGATCAAGAAGAGAGCTTCCTCCTCAACTTCACCCTTGGGCAGAATCGTTGCAGGAAATGGAAAAAGGGAAAATGAAGAAGGAAAGGGCTTATATAGTGTCTGGAGGTGGGTCCCTTTAGCAGTGAAACTTGGAACGCTTGGAACACGGTCTTGTGGACCCCGGATGGAATCGACGAAGAAGAACAAAACGATCGCCGAAAAATCTAGTTTCGGAAAAGTATTATTTTGACATAGTTTCATGACTTCGAAAAGTGTGCCCAGATTTACATGCAAAGACAGATTTACCCTTATTGGGCCAAAACTTGGGTTTCTGGGCCTCAAATGCAAGCAGCTTAAAAATGAAAGTTGCCATAAATAATAAAACCATTCAAGAGAACTAAAAATCACATCCACAACAAAGATCTAGCACAAAAACCCATTCTTACATGTGCACTCAGGGCGACCCTGAGCGTGTCTGACTCATACTAAACGTCCTCAAAATCCCCAAAGCTATAATCCAGACTAAGTCTAATCACATTCTAACCCAACTAGTACTAAGACTCACTTAAGACTAAACGCTCACTTAATTAGTACTAATCGAGTTGGTCTGGGTTGGGGTCTAACATCCTCCACCCCTTAGGATATTTGGTCCACCAAATATAAATAATTTTACCTCTGGTAACAGGTGTGGATACTTCTTTTGGACTTGATCTCTCAATTCCCATGTGGCTTCTTCTGGCTTGTGGTTCTCCCAAAGTACCTTGACCCAATGGACAGTCCGATTTCTCAATTCATGCTCTTTGGTGTCGATGATTCTAACCGGTTTCTCCACATACGACGCGTCTTCTCGAATCTCTAAAGGCTCGTGTGGAATAATGTGAGAAGGACTGTGAACATATTTCTTGAGCATGGAGACATGAAAAACATTATGTACCCCGGAGAGTTCCGGCGGTAACGCAAGTCTGTAAGCGACATTTCCAATCTTGCTCAAAATCTCATATGGGCCAATGTATCTGCTGGACAATTTTCCTTTCTTTCCAAATCTTAGAGTACCTCTGACCAGTGAGACTTTCAAGAACACTTTGTCACCCACTTCAAATTGCAATTCTCTCCGGCGAGTGTCAGCATAACTTTTCTGTCTGCTTCGAGCGATCTTCAATCTGTCCTGAATCTGCTTAACCTTGTCGCTTGTCTCTCCAACTATCGTCGGTCTATGAAAACTACGCACACCGACTTCTTCCCAACAAACTGGAGTTCTGCATCTCCTACCATAGAGTGCCTCGAAAGGTGCCATTCCAATGCTAGAATGGTAGCTATTGTTGTACGCGAACTCACAAAGAGGTAGGTTCTCATCCCACTGGACCTTGAAATCCAACACACAAGCACGTAGCATATCTTCAAGAGTCTGTATCGTCCGCTCTGACTGACCATCTGTCTGAGGATGATACGCTCTGCTGAACTGAAGTTTGGAACCCATGGATTCAAGAAGAGATTTCCAAAATCTCGAAACAAATCTACTATCTCTGTCGGAAGTGATGGAGACGGGCTGGCCATGCTTACTAACGATCTCGTCAATGAATAGTCTTGCAAGTGGTGCCATATGCATCATATTCCCAGTCTTCATCGGAAGGAAGTGCGCAGACTTCGTAAGACGATCAACTATAACCCAAATTGCATTGTTCCCTCTCTTGGTATTAGGCAAACCGGAGACAAAATCCATAGTGATGTGTTCCCATTTCCACTCCGGAATCTCCAAAGGCTGTAACAAACCAGGAGGCTTCTGGTGTTCTGCCTTGATCATCTGACAAGTCAAGCAACGAGACACAAAAGCTGCTATCTCTCTCTTCATATTATTCCACCAAAATCTATTCTTCAAGTTATGGTACATCTTCGTGCTACCCGGATGTATAGAGTATCTAGTATGGTGAGCTTCAATCATAATTTCATTCTTCAAATCGTCAACATTCGGCACGCACAACCGGTCACGAAAATACAACACTCCATCAGAAATTCTGAAATCTGGACGTTCTGCAATCTGATCTACAATCTTGGCCAATTCCGGGTCTTGCAACTGACTATCTTTGATTCTTTGGATGAAGGTAGGCTCAGACACGATCATATTTGCCAACAAAACACTTCTCCTCAAGTGTTGTACCTCCACTCCAAGTTCTTCAAACTGTTGGAGAACACTAACTCCTCTCAAACTAGCCATCACTGCCGACTTTCTGCTCAATGCATCTGCTACCACATTCACTTTGCCCGGATGATACTTGATTGGGAAGTCATAATCTTTAATATACTCCATCCACCGTCTCTGCCTCATATTCAATTCCTTCTGTGAAAATAAATATTGCAAACTTCGATGGTCTGAATGAACTTCAAATTTCGCTCCATAGAGGTAGTGCCTCCACATCTTCAAAGCAAAAACCACTGCTGCTAACTCCAAGTCATGTGTTGCATAGTTTACCTCATGATTCTTCAACTGTCTCGAACCATAGGCAATCACCTTGCCATCTTGCATCAATACACAGCCTAATCCCACGTTGGATGCATCCGTAAACACAACAAATCCACCGCTGCCCGATGGTAATGTGAGGATTGGGGCTGTGGTTAACCTCTTCTTCAACTCCTGAAAACTTCCTTCACACTGATCAGTCCAAACAAAAGGGACATTTTTCCGAGTCAACTTCGTCAAAGGAGCTGCAATGGACGAAAAACCTTGGACAAATCTCCGATAATATCCTGCTAACCCCAAAAAGCTTCTAATTTCTGTCACACTGCCAGGTCTCTTCCATTCGATGACTGCTTCTATCTTGGCTGGATCAACTGCTAACCCTTCTCTCGAAATGATGTGACCCAAAAAGGAAACTTGCTCTAGCCAGAATTCACACTTGTTCAACTTAGCATAGAGCTGGTGGTCTCTCAAAAGCTGCAATGACGTCCTCAAGTGCTCTTCATGCTCCTCCTTACTCTTAGAATACACGAGGACATCATCAATGAACACCACGGTAGAGTGATCTAGGTACTCTGCAAAGACCTTGTTCATGAGAGCCATGAAGACTGCGGGCGCATTTGTCAAGCCAAAGGGCATCACTAAGAACTCGTAATGCCCATATCTCGTTCGGAAAGCTGTCTTCGCCACATCGGACTCTCTAACCCGCAACTGATGATACCCTGACCTCAAGTCTATCTTGGAAAAGTGCGATGCTCCTTGTAATTGGTCAAACAATTCATCTATCCTTGGCAAGGGGTATTTGTTCTTGACGGTCACATGGTTCAATCTTCTATAGTCGATGCACATTCTAAGACTTCCATCCTTCTTCTTCACGAAAAGAACTGGCGCTCCCCAAGGTGAAACACTTGGCCTAATGAAGCCTTTGCTCAACAATTCTTGCAACTGAAGTTTCAATTCCCCTAACTCTGCAGGAGCCATCCTATAAGGTGCAATTGAGATCGGTGCAGTCCCTGGAAGGAGTTCAATAGTAAACTCAACTTCTCTAACTGGTGGTAAACCCGGGATTTCATCTGGAAAAACATCCGGAAATTCACACACTACGGGGATATCCTCCACCCCTTGGGACTGTTTATCCTCCGTGATAAACGCTAAAAATGCTTCACAACCACTGCTCACCAATCTGTTAGCTTTTAAAGCCGAAATGAAACCACTGGAAGACTTTTTCCTATTGCCCTGAAACATCAACTCTGTCTGTGGCCCTTGCAATCTGAAGGTAATGGTCTTACCAAAACAATCCATGGTGGCATGGTAGGTCTCTAACCAATCCATGCCTAAGATAATGTCAAAATCATGCATGTCTAAAATTATGAGGTTGGCCGGTAAATTGATATCTCCTAACAAAATCTGACAACTAAGGTAAAAGGTGGTACAAACAACATGTCTACCTACGGGTGTAGTAACAGTCAAATTATAATCCAATTCTGCATGCTGTGCATCAATCTTCTTTGCAAACAAAGGTGATAGAAAGGAGTGTGTGGATCCTGGATCAAATAACATCTGTGCTTCTACTCCACAAACAAGAAGTTTACCTTCTATGACGTCACCCGCTGCTTCAGCGTCCGCACGGTTGATATTGTACACATGTCCCTGCTGGTGTGGCCTGTTCTGCTGCTGAATCTGTCTGCCCTGGTTGTTCCTATTTTGCGGTGGACGAGCATTCTGGTTTTGTACTTGCCTTCCTTGCTGTTGCTGTTGTGGTGGTGGTCTCATCTGAACCGGTACTGCTTGATTCTGTGGTGCTGTCTGCCTTGGCTGCTGATATCTGTTGGCTTGACTCTGAAGGTGTGGGCAATCCTTGATTGCATGATCCATCCCTCCACACTTGAAGCAAGCACCCGTTGCCTTGCGGCATTCGTGGGTAGGGTGATTCTTGCCACAATGATTACAACCAGACTGTCTAACTTGAGTGTGTTCTTGCCTTGGCTTCTTGCCACCTTGCTGTCTTTGGTTTTGCTGCTGGTAGTGCTGCTTTCTATCCTGGATGATCTCGTTGTTAAACTCTTCAAATTTGTAGGCTCGACTGACTGCTTCATCAAAGGTGGCTGGAGGGATTATTCCCGAAACATCCCTCCTGAGAATGGGATTCAGTCCTTCCAAAAACTTAGTTATCTTTTTCTGTTCAGTGTCAATAAGCTCGGTAGCATATCTGGCAAGCCTCTCAAACTTCGTGACATATTCCAAAACGGACATACTTCCTTGCTTCAACTGTTGGAATTCAATTGCCTTCTGTCTCTTAACATGGGATGGGACGTACTTGTCCGTGAAGTGTGTCTTGAAGGTTGTCCAAGCAACCTCATCTGCCATGACCTGGTATGGCTCTTTGACCGTCTGCCACCAATCGTCTGCAAGCCCATAAAATAGAGAAGCCGTGAGGTTCACCCTCTCCCTGCCAGTGCAAACAAAAACGTCAAAAATCTTAGCCGTGTTCGCGAGCCAATCATCAACCGTCAAAGGGTCCTCTTGACCCGAGAACTCCTTGGGTCCCCTCTTCCGAAATCTTTCAAAGAGAACATTGACATCATCAGCCCTATTCTGGTATACCACATTTGGTGGGGCTTGATGTTGAGGTCTATTTTGGAGGACTTCCAGAAGTTGCCTCTGTACTTGAGCCATTTCCTCGTCTTTCTTTGCCATTTGCTCTTGGAATTTGGCTTGAGTTTCGTTTGCTTGCCTCTATTGCTCTAACATGGCCTGCATTAATTGTTGGAACAGAGTAGCGGTAGGATTTTCAATCGGTTCTGTCTCATTCTGATTACTGCCTGAAGCATTATGATTCGGAGCTTTACGTGGAGGCATGATGCTGCAAGACAATTTGTTAGCACATATATCGACAGATTTGGGTTGGTCATGTTGTTTAGACAAACATTCTATCGAACTCACGAATCCTCGCCACGTTCCTAAGACTTTCTAGTTTCTTTTAAGTGACTGAAACAAGTCCCGCTCTGATACCAGTCCTGTCGCGACCCCGGACCGGGACCCGGGCCCGCGACTGTTGCGGCAGCGGCATGATTAACCAACACAAGACACACCGCCGCTGTTTTGATTTAATTTCATTTATTTTCCCACAGGTTTCCGCGGTGAGGATCCCACGACACGGGTCGAGCTCACACGAATGGATATGCGGAAGCGTGTAGCAAAACAATTCATACACTCTTAACTTGTAAGATACAAGAGAAATATTTAACATCAAGACAAGGTATCAAAAGGGAATGTCAAAATAGCATTCCTATCATGATTAAGTTTCAACATTTAGACAAAGTATTTTACTTCCAATTACAAAACCCTGAGAGGCCAACAAAGGCCAATACCACAATTTGGAACCCAAAAGAATAACCCAACATAACCAGCTAGGTGAACGAGAATCAAAATCCCGAACGGCGTCTAGATGACGTCGTTGGGCTGCCACTCGAGTGCTGGGGGTGGCTCAACAGCCTCCTCCGGGCACTCCTCGTCACGCGCGAAGACTCCTGCACCTGGACACCAAAATAACAAGCATCAAACACGACGGTTTGGCAAATAAACAATTTAGCTTGAATATAAGAAATAATGCTAAAACAGTTCAAAGTTTAAATACACGTTTCAATGCTTGCGAAACTAGCACGAATACATATAATATCATGATAAGATAAATCCACATAGAGCTCATCCTTTCTCTGCCATACATGATGACAAGAGCAAGCACGCACGACAAGCACGACACGAAACACGATCCCACGCCACACAAGGTAGACGGGGTATCCGGCCGCGGAACCGGACCACGAACACGCACGATGTGTAATAAAATACACGACTAGTCTGCAGACAGTCCACGAGTTTAAGGACCCCCAGGTAGTGGATCAAGCTAAAAGGGCGGTCCAAGCTCAGTGAAATTTACTTATATCATGAATGCACAAAACATGACAATACACGTTCGAAAACACGTCAAAACAAGAGGGAAATCATTTAACGAGCACGAAGTGACAAGACTAGCAAAATAGCATAGTATTAATGCTTACAAACTTAAGAAATGATTCCCTTTTTGATTCTTGAAACACATCTTGAAACAAACTTGCACTTGGAAATCAAAAGAGAACACGAGGATGCATGAAGCATCAAAACGAGAGTTCAAACGTAAATCTATCAAGCATAGGCTAAGACCACATCTTTGACCCTTGTGGAATTGAAAACTAAATGTCGGATTTCAATAAGGCTTGGTGTCCCCGAAGGTATATTACATTTTGGAAATTTTCAAGTGCACAAGGTCAATAAAAGGGTCTAAGACCAAGTCTAGTTTTCATTCCTGCAAAATCCTTCAAAACAGTACTTTTTGGTGTGGTTCATGCCTCTCTACCGGTAGAAATTCCGGTAGAAGATGTTCTACCGGTAGAACTTCCGGTTGAAGTGATTCTACCGGTAGAACTTCCGGTTGAAGCACTTCTATCGGTAGAACTTCCGGTAGAACTGCGGTTCACAGTTTTTTTCTCACTCTCTGCCGAAATCTGGGCCATTTCTACCGGTAGAACTTGGGGTTTTTAATTTCCTCAACTCTCTGTCAAAATTTGAGCCCTTTCTACCGGTAGAACTTCCGGTTGAAATACCCCTACCGGTAGAACTTCGGAATTTCAATTTTTTTCACACTTCATTCACTTCTTCATTTCCACATTCTTACCACCTGCACTCCCCAAGCCTACATGCTTTCCAAGGGATGATTTCCACACCAAATCCATTCACATTTCATTCAAAACATCAAAATCATTAACCCTTATACATTCAAGTCATGAATCACTAACTTGTAAGGCTTTCCATAGAAAATATACTTCCATTCAAGACAAACTTCTAAATAAAATGGAGAAATTAGTACTCTTGCTTATCAAGCTTAAAACAAACTAAAAGAGATTAATAATATGGAAGAAAGATAAGCTTGATGATAAACAACATTTCCAAAAGTAACAATGCCCAAAAACTTGAAATGCACTAAGGAGAACTAAAAGGTTTACTTGCCTCTAACCCAAGCCAAGCCAAAGCTTCACAAACTCAACAAGAAAGGGGTGCTCCACGAGATCTACACAAAACCCCCAAAATGGAGCATATAAAAATCAACATTTTGGCCATCACAAATCCCCATTTCGAAAACGGGTTTGCAAACCATGAAAACAAGCTCTAGGCGAGCTAAAGAACATCAAATGGGAAGAATGAAGAAAGACACCAACCTTGAGCTAGCCAAACAAGAAGAATAGGGCTTGAAGATGATGAATAGTGGGGAGGTTTGGCTCCCAAAAACGTCCAGCTGTAGCTTGAGAAGAGAGGAAGAGGATGGTGGTCTTGGATCGAAAAATGGAGCCTTCTAGCTAGATGATTTCAAGGGAAAAGGATCAAGAAGAGAGCTTCCTCCTCAACTTCACCCTAGGGCAGAATCGTTGCAGGAAATGGAAAAAGGGAAAATGAAGAAGGAAAGGGCTTATATAGTGTCTGGAGGTGGGTCCCTTTAGCAGTGAAACTTGGAACGCTTGGAACACGGTCTTGTGGACCCCGGATGGAATCGACGAAGAAGAACAAAACGATCGCCGAAAAATCTAGTTTCGGAAAAGTATTATTTTGACATAGTTTCACGACTTCGAAAAGTGTGCCCAGATTTACATGCAAAGACAGATTTACCCTTATTGGGCCAAAACTTGGGTTTCTGGGCCTCAAATGCAAGCAGCTTAAAAATGAAAGTTGCCATAAATAATAAAATCATTCAAGAGAACTAAAAATCACATCCACAACAAAGATCTAGCACAAAAACCCATTCTTACACGTGCACTCAGGGCGTCCCTGAGGGTGTCTGACTCATACTAAACGTCCTCAAAATCCCCAAAGCTATAATCCAGACTAAGTCTAATCACATTCTAACCCAACTAGTACTAAGACTCACTTAAGACTAAACGCTCACTTAATTAATACTAATCGAGTTGGTCTGGGTTGGGGTCTAACACCGAGGTGAGGACGTCCGAGGTTAGATATATCTAAATTGAGGTAGGACCGAGCTGAGGGAGGTGCGTGAGCAATGCAAGTAAACCCACCGAGCTGCGTGGCAAGGACAAGCTTTCGCCGAATTGTGAAGGACCTTATGGTGCTATAGCCGAGACCGAGAATATTAAGTTCGGTTCCGAAGTGTCACATGTCTACTTCATTACTGGCGAAGTGGGCCCAATCTCGGTGTTCGAGGAATGCCCCCACACAGTTAGAAAACCAGATAGGAGTTTTCTGACCAAGTTTACATTGTCGGTTAGGGTGTCGGTCAGGCCTCAGTTAACCGAACATGTCGGCTAACCGAACCATGTTTTATGGTCAGTAAATTTTCAAAAATATGACCGTTGGCCTGTGACCGTTGGGGGTATCGGTTAACCGACCCCTGGATGTCGGCTAACCGATAGGTAGCCGTTGAGCAACTTTTTCTATAAAAAGAAGCTCATTCCTTAGCCCCAAGTGATGATCTTTGAAGCCCTTCTTGAGGTATTTTGAAGGAAAAGAAAGGGGATCAAGCTAAGGAAGGCTAAGGGTCATTAAGGAAAGCTAAAGCTTTGATTAATGAAGTTAAACTACCAAGTAAGCTTTGCCTTTTTATAATCATTATTTTATGCTTTGTTTAATCTTTGGTAGATGATTTTAGCATATAAACTATGATGTGTTGAATCCTCTACTTCTTTAATCTTTTGATTTAAGTCATTGGATTCTTCACCTTGATTTCTAAACAAGTTTGTTTTAATACTTCATAAAACATGTTTTGTCAAAACCTTTGATTTGTTTTATAAACATGTTTCATTAACTTGTTTGAATCATCTTTGTTGTTTTCATTCATTTGAACTTTAGTTAAATTAGTTTGTTTTTGAAAACAACATTTGAATATGCATCACATGTTTAGACATAATTAATTTCATACAACTTGTGAACTTTTGATTTCATATCCTCAACAAGTTTGTATTTGGTACATGTGATTTGCATATTACTTCAATCAAATCTTTTTATGTGTATTAAACTTTTAATTGCTTCAAGCATAAATTGATTAAGCTTTATTTTAAAACTTGATTGAAGTATCCACACACTCACTTCATAAGCATACATCTTTGCATTCATAGTGTTTGTGTGAGTTTGTTTTACACTTTCATATACGCCTAATCTGGAGGCAATTAAATTGAGCTTTAATTGTAATCTCCTAGAGTGCTTTGTGAAAACACTTTCTTGAGAGAAATCATTTGATTGTAAAGGTTATTGCTTAGCCTAAGAAAAGCATTGCGTAAAGGTTATTGCTTAGCCTAGAAAAGCATCTTGTATAGGTTGTTGTTAAGCCTTGAAAAACAACATTGTAAAGTTATTGCCTATGTTTGGAAAGCATATTGTAGTGGTTATTGCTTAGCCATTTGAAAAGCATAAATAGTGGAAATCTAGTGGGGTGTGAGATCACAAGCTGGTAGTGGATGTAGGCATTGAGGCCGAACCACTATAAATGATTGTGTTATGGTGAATGCTTTTGTGGTGATTGTTGTTGTTTAGTTTCCGTATTTTATTTGTTAATCATCACAAGTGGCTAATTGTTTTAAAGAAGTTTAAAATTGGCATAATTGGTCATTAAGTTGTAGCTCACCCTATTCACCCCCCCCTCTAGGGTTAGGATCCCGGACTTTCACAGGTTACTCAAGCGGACCTCCATCCATTCAAGTGGACTCTTCCCCAGTCCGCTCGAGCAAACAGTGTGCAGAATTTTCTTTTGGGCAGTCCGGGATTTTCATCATGAGATGATGAATGGTATCTTCCAAAACCTAGTTCCTACTTTGTTCATGATACTAACTTTACAGTTTCATGTCCTCTCCATATGGACCAGAAGTCTTTTACTTTCTTTTTATGGTTGTTGGTTTATTTGAGGCTAAGTGTAAAGCGCATCATGGTTTCCTTGGTTTCCTGTGAAAGGGCAAGGTATGGCGAAATACCCTATGGCCTTTTTATTTCCATGTTTATATTTCCATGTAAATCTCATCATTGAGGCATAGGAATTTATGTAATTTTCTAAATTTGTAAATTCTGGAGATGTCCAAGAAGAAGAAGGAAAGTGATGTTGGACTCATAATCAAAGAGTTTGAAGATTACTAAAAGCCTTTTGGAGATGCCCAAAGAGTTTGAGGAATTCCAAAGTTTTGGAAAGTCTAGAAGTCCAAGAAGTCTATTCTGCTTGGGTGTCACGCCCCAGAACCCGGACCCTGCAGCGGCCCGACCTCGGGGTGGGGGGGCGTGAATGGGATTTAAGTAAGGATTATATTTTCTCCCAAGATCCGCGTGTGTGAGGACAACACATTCCATCACACTCTAGATATTTTGCAGAAGTTTTAATGGCATTACAACTCGGAATCCGTGACCATCAAATTCTGTGTCGCTAACATGTAGTTATTATATCGAGAACCATATCAAACTGGAATTAACTATCACAATAAAATACAAAGCTGAACGTAACAGGATGAGCATTCCCACATGTGTTCAAGTTATAAATTATCAATGTGCATTAATTAAAAATCCCAAGAAAAGGCTAATAGAAGCCATACGGTAACAAACTAATAACCACTACCACACTTGTGACGTAGCTCCGATGTCAAGCTCAATGTATACATGACATAGCCGACAAAACAACCTGCAAACTCATGGCTCCACAGCCAACAAAAGCACTCAGTTCGAGGTGGAGAAGTCTGAACCTAAGTACCAAAATAGTGGGTCAGAAACGACGGTCTGGCAGGTGGACGAAAAGATAATAAATGTGCTGAAAAATAAAATATGTGATAAATCATGTTATTTGATCAAAGGCTGCATATAATTAAGATGGGTGGAAAATCATGGATATCTGATAAATCATGTATTCATATAAAACGGGTGTAAAACATGGATCTCTGACAAAACATGTATTCATTTAAAGCATAAGTAAAACATGGAGATCTGGCAAAACATGTATTCATTTACAACACCTGCAAAGGCATGGATATTTGACAAATCGGGTGTTCCTCACATTACAAACCCAGTCCATATGCGGACCCTGCAAATCGCCCTTCTTCAGGGGAGCCACAATTGTGAGGACAGGTGGCAACCACATAAAGCTAAATCCTCTATCACTAATGTAATGAGCGCACATCGGGGTGTTGATCTCAGACACACGAAGTGACGAGAGCCAACGAAATATATAAATACATATAACTATACGGACGGAACTAATGTGAGACCCCGACCCCTAATTTCTGGGATTAGTGTTATTTTAATTATGGATTAGTTTCTCTAAGTAGGATTAGTGTTTGTTTGGTTGTGTTTGTGAGCTAGAATGGTTTTTCACTAATTTTGGGGAGTTTTGAGAGCCAGTGAACCTGGACAATAACCGTAGAGTCCTACTTGTTTTACGTGATCAGCTTGGAGATGTTCTTCGTGATTCCCAACAAATTTCCATTTTGGCTCCATTTGATTAATCTCGTCATTCCCTACAACTTTCTTGTTCACTCTGTACCCATTCGAAGCTCCGAAAATAACTTTTTCCAGCCCTGGGAGCAAAATCGGTCTTTCAACAAAATCTGGACCCAAATTTCGAGATCTCAGAACCATGCCAAAATTATACTTTTTGAAAACTATATTTTATTGGAAACATTTTTCTCTTCTTCGTCGATCGCATCCGGGGCCCAGAAATTGATGTTTTACCTTTGACAAGTTCTAAGTGTGGTGGGGCCCACACCCACCCATTATAAAAAGACAACTCTCCTCTCTTCTTCCTCATTTGTTACAGCCCAAAGGAGGAGCTCTGCAACTGAGCTTCCCCTCCCTTTTCTTCTTGTTTTCTCCTTCCCATTCATGGAGGAAACCCTTGCCATTTGGAAACCCAACCATGCCATCTTCTTCCCCATCTCTCTAGCTTCCCACGGACACCATTATTGTGCAAATCTCAGCTAGGGAGCCCCTATTTCTAGCTTCTTCTTGCTGGTTGATGGCCCTAGAGGTAAGGTCTTCTTTCCATTTCCTATTATTGAGCAATGGCATCCCCTTAGGTCCTATTTCTTAGCTTATTTGAACCCATTCTCTCTCTTTGATAAGTTACCATTTCTAGGGTTCTAAATGGGTTTATTTTGGGGTTTTTTGTATAGCTTGGAGATCTTTGTTTTAGGAGTGAGCTTAGGAGCTTGTTTAGCTATCTTGAAGGCCAAGGCAAGTGGATGAATAGATGAGTTTTGAATATTTATATGTTTTGTGGAAAAATCTTGATTTACAACAATGGTTCTTGATGCTTATATTTATATATAAATATGTTTTATCTATTCTTCTTGCAATGGTTTCTATTGCTTTTAAAAATGCATATTGATGAGTTAATTTCCTCCTTATGTATATCTTTGGAAATGTATGTAGTTTTATTGTCAAAATTGCGTAGGGATTTCATATAAGATGGGTTTTCTCTTTCTTGTGATTGAATGTAAATTGAAAGGAAGTGAATAGAGATTTTTGGTGGGAGGTTTTGATGGTGGATTAAGTGGGATGTAGAGGTGTTTATATGCCCTCTAAAATGTGAATAAATAGGGTCTTAAACAGTTATACAAGAGGAAAAAGGAAGGAGCCCGAAACTGTAATTCAGTAGGTTTCTAGACAGTTCGCTCGAGCGAACCTTACCCAATAGACAGTTCACTCGAGCCAACCTTGATTCGCTTGAGTGAACCCTTCACAGAGAGCCATTGGCTCGAGCAAACTGCGTGTTCACTCGAGCCAATTGTGCAGTGGGCCTAGGTCAATGCAGGAAGAATTGAAACATTCTTCTAAGGCTTGGGAAAGTGTTGTTTGGAGGCCCAATGGGATAGAAGGGCCAAAAATGCAAAAATGTGGTACTTGATTGAGGAAGAAACCCTATTTCGGAGATCCCTTAAGAGTTTTTGAAATTACCAAGGTGTATAAGGAGTCTGGAATGTCTCCAAAACTTAACGAGTACCAAGTTCATATTAAATCCGACATACGGGACCCCTATTCATCTTGAATTAATCTTGAATTCCAATGTACCAACACCATGATCCAGAATCTTCCATTTTGATGATCAAGACAAATCACACTATCTCATAGTGATCAAAGTGCTGCAACCTTATCAAATGAGATGCCCAGTCTCATCACTGGTTGTGAAGATATTTAAGTATAAGATTTGTGACATATATCTCTCGTATTTGGATCTCATCCATACACATATATCACATCTAATATACTAATGGGACCTGGTTCAACTCATTAACCATTATGTCAAGTGTATAGGTCATGTGCATTAAGTAATAAAATAACATTCATCTCATCAAAGTAAAGCATGATTTTACTGATAAATAAAGAAATTAATCAATTTATCATATCAACTGATGGATTGAGTCCATACAATCTAACAATCTCCCACTTGGGCTCAATGCCAGTCAGGGTTGCATCTCATGCCCATCCCGTCTACATGATGCTCAAAGACTTTGGTAGTCAAAGGCTTAGTAAAAGGATCTCCCAGATTGTCTGCAAAGTCTATTTAGGTGATAGCAGTATCACCTCTCTGCACAATCTCTTTGACCATAAGTTACTACCTCTGTACATGCTTTTGGCTCCTAGGTTCCTTGGACTTATCGATTGCCCTGCTGTTATCACAGAAAATTGTGAGCGGCTGTCTTACCAAAAGTACCATGACAAGTTCCATAAGGAATCTTTTGAGCCAATCTGCTTCTTTAGCTGCTTTTCAAGTAGCTACAGCATAACACATACCCAAAAGTTGATTTCTTGGAATCCTTATCTGACTTGAAGTCAGTATCTATGTGATTGACTGGAATCAACTCATTACTGTCGTAAATCAACACGTGACATCTAGTCCTTCTCAAGTATTTGAGAACACATCTTACAGCAATCCAATGTTCAAGTCCTGGATTAGATTGACATCTGCTGACTAGGCGCATTGCGTGATATATATCCGGTCTAGTACAAAGCATAGCTAACCGTACCAGCACCTTATCTATGTAAGCATATTGGGATAAGCCTATCATCCTATTTTTCCAGTCTTAGTGGAGTTTGATCCCTAGGATGTAGCTAGCTTCTCCCAAGTCCTTCATATCAAAATTCTTAAGCAACCAAACTTTTACTGTTGACAACATCCTTATATCACTCTCTAGGAAAAGGATGTCGTCGACTAGAAAAAAATACCCTACGTCTTTCAATTTTCATGTATACTCATGACTCATCCTGATTTTGACAAAAATCAAATGACTTAATTTCTTAGTCAAAACGGATGTTCTAGGTTCAGGATGCCTGCTTCAGTCCATAAATGGACTTCTGCATCTTGCAAACTCTTTGCTCTTGGTTGTTTAATTATAAAACCGTCTGGCTGCATCTTATAGATGTCTTCGTCAAGATGGCCATTGATAAAACGCCGTCTTGACATCCATTTGCCAAATCTCCTAATCGAGATGAACCGCAATGGATAAGAGTATCTGGATTGACTTAAGCATGGCTACCGGCGATTAGGTTTCCTCATAATCGATATCTTCTTTCTGAGCATATCCTTTCGCAACAAGCCTGACATTAAAGGTCTCAACTCTTCCATATATTCCTCTCTTTCTCTTGTAGACTCACTTACACCCAATACGTTTAATATTGGCAGGCAAGTCCACAAGTGTCCAGACCTGATTGGAGTACATAGACTCCAACTCAGTTTTCATAGCATCTAACCTGTTGGAAGTAGGTGGGCCTGGTGGATAGATTTTCAAAACTTTTGACCCACTTGACTCAGGGATCAAGTACCCATAAGGCCAAAAACCCAATTCAGGATGCATAAACCCTCAATCTCAAGATCATGTATAGTAAATAAAACTATCTAAAAGATAGAAACAAGCAGCAACAAGCATCCACAAAAATCTACAACATGCAACGAAGTAGATTATACCTTTGGAGCTCGGTTGTGCTCTAATGGAAAAGTTGCGTCTTTCTTTGATGATGAAACTCTTTCACTTGTCAAATAAGAATCTCCAACACCTCTTAGCCTTCAACGCTATGACCCGAATCAGATCTCCTTTCTTAAGAAGATTGGTGGAATCTCCAAAAGAAAACCCAACTCGAAACTCCAAGGAACTAGAAGAGGAATAAAGGAGAGAGCAGTGCAACAATTGCACAAAAGGAGGCTGGACGTTTTTTACTCCAATAGAATGGACGTCCATGAGGGTATCTATTCCCTTTTATAACTTTTCAATGCTTCGCTTTTCTTAATTGAAATAGAATTCTCACTTTCACAACAATTAGTAAGTATACTATTACCACTATTAGAAGTCCTACTCTAAATAGAAATAGTAACTTTCTAATTCCCTCCTTTTAGAGTTCAAGTAGGATTAGTATCTTTCTAATAACTTGGGCTAGCGTAGGGACCGCTAGGGATTCCATAGAAAGCTGGCTCCAACTGGGACACGGGACCCCACATCTCATGTGCAATCCAGGCCCACGATTAATTGCAAATAACACCACTATATAAATGCAATTGCACTCCAGTCTTAGGAATAAATTACAATGAAGACCCTAAAGTTCCCAATTACCATAAGTAGGCCCCTCTATCAATATCCATGGATTAATTGGAATAAATCTGTCTCTTCCAACTTAGTTCCACATCTTATTCTCCTTGAGCCCCAATTAATCACTGTGATCATCAGTACCATCCAATTAACTCTTAATCGAGATGGGTGCGCACTTACTAATGACAAATCCATTAATTGGCACAAGGGGATAATAGAGATGATTCCATCTTGATCATTCAATGTTCCCACAGTCCTATTACCACATACCCAAGACACCGAGGTGTTGACCTACAGTTGGCCTCACTCATTGGTGACTCAAAGCAAATGAATAGATAGAAACTTGAGTTCATCAATGTCTCAGGATTGTCTCAGGATTGAGAGCCTATTGCTAGGGAATTATGAGAGCATACCTTATTATTGAGATGGAATTCCATAAGGTGCTTCTCATGGTCCTTCAATACATCCAATGTACCAACACCATGATCCAGAATCTTACATTCTGATGATCGAGACAAATCACACTATCTCATAGTTATCAAAGTGTTGCAACCTTATCAGATGAGATGCCCAGTCTCATCACTGGTTGTGAAGCTATTTAAGTATAAGATTTGTAATGTATGTCTCCCGTGTGTAGATCTCATCTATACACATATATCACATCTAATATACTAATGGGACCCGGTTCAACTCATGAACCATTATGTCATATGTATTGGTCATGTGCATATAGTAATAAAATAACATTCATCTCATGAAAGTAAAGCATGATTTTATTGATAAATAAAGAAATTAATCAATTTATCACATCAACTGATGGATTGAGTCCATACAATCTAACACCAACGTCCAGAAACTATGTCATTGATTGCTTCATCATAGTTATAGGGATCTGGTTCCGGTTCTTCCGGGATTGTCTTGTGAGACTTTCCCAAAAATCAAGAACCTGTCAGGGGTCCTGACAACGCTCCCACTACGACAAGGCACTAGTGTAATTACTGGGTTAGGTATGGGTGAATTTTCTTCAAGTTCGGTCATATTTGAATTTGGAATTGATCTCTCTTTGGATTTCTTCCAAGAAAACATTTTCTAAAGATTTCCGGTCAATCATATAATCTTCCTCCAGAAAAACCGCATTCGTGCTGATAAGCACTTTCAACTCTCTTTAGGATTATAGAATAACCAATCTTTAGTTCCTTTGGGAGTTTTTATAAAAGTGTATACTTCCGACTTCGATTCCAATTTATCTGTCTTAACCTTCAGCACGAGTGCCGGACAACCCTTATGTTGTAGACTATGTTTTCGCCCGGACCACAACTCTCGGGGAGTCTTAGGTACAGACTTAAATGGAACGAGGTTTAGTATATACTCTGCAGTTTCCAAAACATATCCCTATAGATAACCCTAAGAAACTCAACATAGTCCTGATCATATCTAAAAGTGTCTGGTTCCTTCTTTCTGCTACTCTGTTCTGTTAAGGCATACCAAGAGCAGACAACTGGGATAGAATCCCATTTTCTGATAAGTATCCCATAAAATCAGATGAGAGATATTCTCCTCTTCGTTCTCATCAAAGAGTATTGATACTTTTACTTAAATGCTTTTCCGCTTCCGCTCAAAACTCTTTGAACTTTTCAAAGGTCTCAGACTTGCGGTGCATAAGGTATATGTATTCATGTCTTGAGTCATCATCGGTGAAAGTGATGAAGTACTCGTATCATTCTCTCGCTTTAATATTTATGGGTCCATACACATCAGAATACACTAATTCCAATAAATCTTTGGCCCTTCTGCCCTTAGAGGAAAATGGTCTTTCGGTCATTTTGCCTTCCACACAGGATTCGCAAACAGGCATTGGTTCTACCACCAATGAAGGTAAGATACCATCTTTCACTAGCCTGTCAATCCTATTTAGGTTTATATGTCCTAACCTCAAGTGCCAAAGTTTTGTTCGATTAGATGAAGGTGACTTTCTCTTTAATGATGGTTTATTAATTGTTTCAGTATCGTGCATTTCATACATCATGGGAGTTAACAAATAAAGCCCATTGGTTACCTTGCCAGAACATATAAAAGTACCATTCCTCTTTATAACAACTTCAGTACCAAAAGTAATAGAATAACTTTTATTCACCAAACTAGAAACTGAAATTAAATTCCGCCGTAAAGACGGTACATTTGATGTATCTGACAAAACCAATTTATTATTTGAGAAAATTAAAGTAATGACTCCCACTGAAACAACCTCTGCTTTAGCGTCAGATCCTAGGTTGACAATGATTTCCCCATCACTTAGCCTCCTGGTTTCCCTGAACCCCTGCAACGTAATACATATGTGATTAGTTGCCCCGGAGTCCACACACCAAGATTCTGAAGTACCAGTTGTAAAACTAACTTCAGAAATATGTGACTCAATCATACCTGAGGTTTTCTTCTTAGACAGATATTCTGGACAATTCATTTTCCAATGTCCTGTCATACCACATTAGAAACACTTTCCATTTTCTCTCATACCCTTAGCCTTGGCCATACCACAAGTAGAACCATTCTCCACCTTAGGACCGTTGATGACTGATTTCTTCTTGCTATCTCGGTCTTTGCCTTTCGGCTTGGTCCTAGCAAATGACTTTTCTATCATGAGGGGATTTTGCTCTTTCTTCATGATTTCCTCAGTCACATCAGCTGGCGAGACAGCTCAGCTATGGTCATTTCCAATTTATTATAACTGATCTCGAAATGATTGAAAGAATCCGGTAGTGACTGAAGGATCACGTCGATCTGCGATTCTGTATCAATCTTAACACCCAGTACATCTAACTCATTCAGTGTGAAAACCATTTTCATCAAATGTTCTTATACTGGGGTTCCCTCAGCCATCTTAGTGTTCATCAGCACCTTTATAACAGCTTGCCTAGCAGGTCTAACCTGGTCCTCAAACATCTCCTTTAAGTTCGATATAATATCGTATGCTAACTTATAGCATTGATGTTGGTGTTATAAAACACTAGACATGGATGCCTGTATAAAACATCTGGCAATCTCATTGTCTTTGGTCCACTTGGTGTAAAGGTCTTTTTCATACTATGGTGCATCAGGCTTAGGGCTGAGGAAGGGAGGGTATGGTAAGGACATATCTGCATCCTGAAGCTGTCAAGACAATATCCAGGGCCCTTTTCCAGTCTATAAAGTTGGATTTCATCAACTTATTCCGATTGAGGATGGTCGCAAGTGGATTGAAAGTATTCGAATTCATCGTTGAAAATACTGTAGCACATAACCATACATTCAATTAATGAATCTAAATGACGTTGGGTTTAGTATTCTACCAAATTTATGTGGGAATCCTCATAACCACTAAATTCAGAATACATCGGAATCCCAATCCTTCGCGGTATGCTTCCTTGGGGAGTGTGAATATCACTTAGACTGGTGCGGATCAAAGTTTGTCAAAATTGCGATTAAGACTAACTATCCATGATCCCCATCATTCATTATTATCTAGGTATCTCATACCAAATAATATATGACTCCCAATTGGCTTCGGTTTCTAAAATACATGAGGCAAATCCTTGGGGATACTACAGCATTGTTTTAGTTAAGTGTGACCCACCAACTAGCATTGCATGACAACCATTGTGGGCAGCTCCTCCTTGGAGAATGGGCTCCCGCCCTGTCTCATCAACACTATCCATAGGAGATCCATATCTAGTAACCAGACAAATATAAGCCCTCCGTGGGGAACGGCCATTCTTAAGATGGCACGAGACTAATATTTTCCTTACAATAGACTTATGGTGGAAAACATGGGGATTTCTAAATATAAATGTCCCGCTCCCACTTAATATTTTAGAATTGAGGATACTTTTTATAGGTATATGGGCCCATCAAAAATAGATATCAAATCATCTCATGATATGACCAATGATTGGTTCCAAGTCAAGTTATTTTAAGGAAAGTCCAGTTTCTAAAATTAGTATTACCAATAGATCCATCCCGTGGGCCCACCAACTCTAATTAGAACTCTTTCCAAAGATTAATTTGATTTGACTAATTTTGGAAATTGCTATGTGTGGATCAGATTTGGAAACTTTCTAAAACAAGCATTCATCCATAAATAAAAAGTTCTATAATTAGAAACTAGTTCTCCTGTCGCGACCCCGGACCGGGACCTAGGCCCGCGACTGCGCGGCGGTGATGCGATTAACCAACACATAAAACACACCGCCGCTGTTTTATTTGTTTTTTCCACAGTTTTCCGCAGTGAGGATCCCAAGACACGGGTCGAGCTCACACGAATGGGTATGCGGAAGCGTGTAGCAAAACATGTCACACAATCTTAAACAAGAAGATACAAGAGACATATATATAATATCGAGACAAGGTATCAAAAGAGATTGTCATCAAAGCATTCCTATCATGATTAACGTTTCAATGTTTAACAAAAGTATATTAGTGCAAGTTACAAAACCAAGAGAGGCCAACAAAGGCCAATACAACAATACATCCCAAAAGAATATCCCAACTAAGTGAACGAAACATCACGATCCCGACCGGCGTCTAGATGACGTCGTTGGGCTGCCACTCGTGTGCTGGGGGTGGCTCGACAGCCTCCTCCGAGCACTCCTCGTCACACGCGAACTCTCCTGCACCTGGACATCAAAATAACAAGCATCAAACACGACGGTTTGGCAAATAAACAATTTAGGCAAGAATATGAGAAAATAATGCTAAAACAGTTCAAGGCTTAAATACACGTTTCAAGTTTACGAAACTAGCATGAATACTTATAATATCATGAAAAGATAAATCCACATTGAGCTCATCCTTTCTCCGTCATACTTGATGACAAGAGTAAGCACGCACGACAAGCACGACACGAGACACGATCCCACGCCACACATGGTAGACGGGGTATCCGGCCGCGGATCCGGACCACAAACACGCACGATGTGTAATATAATACACAACTAGTCTGCAGACAGTCCACATGTTTAAGGACCCCCAGGTAGTGGATCAAGTTAGAAGGGCAGTCCAAGCTCAGTGGTATTCACTTATATCATGAATGCACAAAACACGGCAATACAAGTTCGAGAACACGACAAAACAAGAGGGAGATCATTTATAAAACACAACATGACGAGACTAGCAAAATAGCATAATATTAATGCTTGGCAAACTTAAGAAATGATTCCCTTTTTTATTCTTGAAACACAATTCTTGAAACACGTCTTAAATACAAGCTTATACTTGAAAAATCAAACAAGAACATGAGGATGCATGAGGCATCAAAACAAGAGTCCGAACATAAATCTATCAAGCATAGGCTAAAACCAAATCTTTGACCCTTGTGGACTTGAAAACCCAAACGTCGAAACTCTATATAACTTGGTGTCCCCGAAGGTAAGGTACATTTAGGAATTTCAAGAGCACAATGTCAAATGAAGGTCTAAGGCATAGTCTAGTTTTCATTCCCGCAAAATTTCTTCAAAAACAGTTCTTTTGATAACTGCCGGTCAACCCTCGGTCACCTGTCGGTCAACCGACGTAAAACTGTCGGTCGACCGATGGATGACCGACAGGATCCAGCCCAGAAATGCTGCTCTCTGGAATTTGAACCGACAGATCCTCGGTTGGCTGTCGGTCGACCTGTCGGTTGACCGACAGCGAACCGACAGATGACCTGACAAGAATGTTGCTCTCTGGAATTTGAACCGACAGTTCTCGGCTGGTGTCGGTCGACCTATCGGTCAACCGAAAGCTGATCGACAGGCACGGGCAGTGCATTCGGTTCAGATTTTTCACAACTTCCTTCCCTCCTTCACTTCCACACTTTCACCACCTGCACTCCCCAAGCCTACATGCTTTCTAAGGGATGATTTCATACATTTTCAAGGCATTCCATCCACAATTAATCCATTCATTCCAAAGAGAAACATCAAGGCATTTCCAAATACAAATTCATAAAACTTACAAAACCCACTTGATTCTAAGAACTTGGAAAAGTCATTAGCCACAACACAAGTAGAGGAACTCAACCCATGACTTAAGAGAACATAAACATAACATACATTCATGCGTTTAAGCATAAAAACCATGCCTTAATGGAAGAAATGAAACCACAATACAATGTACATGATAAACCTATAAAGTTTACTTGCCTCTAACCAATGCCAAGCAAAAACTCTCCAAAATCCAACAAGAATGGGGTGCTCCACGAAATCTACACAAAACCCCCAAAAGAAAGCACACAAAAATCACTATTTTGGCCATTACAAAACCCCATTCCGAAAATGGGTTTGAAAACATGGAAAACAAGCTCTTGGTGAGCTAAAGAACATCAAGTGAAAGGATGGGTCCAAGCTCTAACCTTTTGCTCACCGAACAAGAAGAAGAGAGGTTGAAGATGATGAATAGTGAAATGGGTTTGGCTCCAAAACGTGTCCAGCTGAAGCTTGAGACGAGAGGAAGAAAATGGCAGAGTCGGATTAGTGATTGGAGCCCTCTTGATAGATGATTTCAAGGGAAAAAGATCAAGAAGAGAGCTTTCTTCTCATCTCCACTCTAGGGCAAACCGTTGCAGGGAATGGGAAAAGAATGGAGGAGAGAGAGTAAGAGACTATAAATAGTGTCTGGAAGTGGGTCCCCTAAGCAGTTGAACTAGAAACGCTTAAAACATGGTCTTGTGGACCCCGGATGGAAACGACGAAGAAGGACAAAACGATCGTCGAAAAATCTAGTTTCGGAAAAGTATACTTTTGACATAGTTTCACGACTTCGAAAATTATGCCCAGATTTTGCATGAAAAGACAGATTTACCCTTATTGGGCCAAAACTTGGGTTTCTGGGCCTCAAATGCATGCAGGTTAAAAACGAAAGTTGTCACAAATAATAAAACCATTCAAGAGAAATAAAAACCACAACCATAACAGAGATCTAGAACAAAAACTCATTCTTACTCGTGTACTCAGGGCGTCCCTGAGCGTGTCTGACTCATACTAAACGTCCCCAAAATCCCCAAAACTATAATCCAGACTAAGTCTAATCACATTCTAACCCAACTAGTACTAAGACTTATTTAATACTAAACGCTCACTTAATTAGCACTAATCGAGTTGGTATGGGTTGGGGTCTAACATCCTCCACCCCTTAGGATATTTGGTCCGCCAAATATAAATAATTTTACCTCTGGTAATAGGTGTGGATACTTCTTCTGGACTTGATCTCTCAATTCCCATGTGGCTTCTTCCGGTTCGTGATTCTCCCAAAGCACTTTGACCCAATGGATAGTCCGATTTCTCAATTCATGCTCTTTGGTGTCGATGATTCTAACCGGTTTCTCCACATACGACGCATCTTCTCGAATCTCTAAAGGCTCGTGTGGAATAATGTGAGAAGGACTGTGAACATACTTCTTGAGCATGGAGACGTGAAAAACATTATGTACCCCGGAGAGTTCCGGCGGTAACGCAAGCCTATATGCAACATTTCCAATCTTGCTCAAAATCTCATATGGGCCAATGTATCTGCTAGACAATTTTCCTTTCTTCCCAAATCTTAAAGTGCCTCTGACCGGTGAGACTTTCAAGAATACCTTGTCGCCCACTTCAAACTGTAATTCTCTCTGGCGAGTGTCAGCATAACTCTTCTGTCTACTTCGAGCGATCTTCAATCTGTCCTGAATCTGCTTAACCTTGTCGCTTGTCTCTCCAACTATCGTCGGTCCATGAAAACTACGCACACCAACTTCTTCCCAATAGATTGGAGTTCTGCATCTCCTACCATAGAGTGCCTCGAAAGGTGCCATTCCAATGCTAGAATGGTAGCTATTGTTGTATGCGAACTCACAAAGAGGTAGGTTCTCATCCCACTGAACCTTGAAATCCAAAACACAAGCAAGTAGCATATCTTCAAGAGTCTGTATCGTCCGCTCTAATTGACCATCTGTCTGAGGATGATTGATGGAACGCGCTCCAATGCCGAGGGTGCTACCGGGGTCGGTGGACGTGGGAGTCCGTCGGGTCCGGCCCTTTCGCGCCCGGGGGGCTGAAGCGTGCATCAATATTTTTTTGTGTGGGTGTGCCAGATTTTCTATTTTTACTTGGAATTGCAATTGGTAATCCTGAGATCAACCTTCGCAAGTAAAAAGGAAATCAACTTCTTTCAAGTTTTCCATTGCACAAATATTTAAGAAAAGAGACATTTTCTTGGTTTGCCGTGAAAGGCGATTTTGTTTGGCATTTATAGCCGATTTTGGCGTTTATAGCCGATTTACAATTCTTATCAATAATGAAAGACAAGAGTTGTGATTTTTGTCTCTTTTAGAAAAATACAAACTACAATGAAAAGCAAGAAAAGGAGGATCTAACTTTTCAGGAGATTGTGGGGGACTCGTTCAGATTGACGGTCGCAAGCCATGTATGGGCTTCGCCATCATCCATGCTGATGAGAACAGAGGATGCTCTTGATTCGCTTGGCTTGGCTATAACCTCAGATTTTTAGAGGACAAAAACCAAAAGGAGGTCCTATGTCCAATAAAAAGCTAAGTAGACGGGCTGAAAAGCCACGTCTAAGCCATTGGAGGCAGCGGGAGAAGGCAAGGACCTTGGGGGGGTGCCCCCCAAGGGACTTTTGTCACCTTGTAGTGGTAGCCGGTGCAGAACTTTAGCAGAGTTTTCTCTCTTTTTTCTTTCTCTCAGATTTCTGGATCTGTGGTGCTTTTTCTCAAGTCCTTTGGAATGCTTGAGGTGCTCTCCTATTTATAGGCTTTCCGGTAGCCATTTAGGAGGGTTTAAGAGCCTTAATTATCATAAAGCTACATAAATGGAGGAGTTACAAGGTTTAATTCCTTTATTTTGTAACTCCT
This sequence comes from Umbellularia californica, assembly GCA_028538565.1. Taxonomy (NCBI): domain Eukaryota; kingdom Viridiplantae; phylum Streptophyta; class Magnoliopsida; order Laurales; family Lauraceae; genus Umbellularia; species Umbellularia californica. Next base: position 26,951,601 of record JAPQWN010000004.1, on the reverse strand, counting down.
GGATCTTGGCTTCTGATTGGCCGGTGGAGATTGAGGGCATTTAATCGCCATGATGGGAGGAGTTTCAAGGTTTAAGTGCCATGAATCTCTTGATTTGTAACTCCCGAATGCTTGCTTCTGATTGGGCCGTCCAAAGAAATGAATTAATGACTGCAATAAAGCTAGTCAATTAACCACATTAATTGGTCGCCGAGCAGTTGAAGAGTCGCGGGCCGTGCCGTGTCTTCTGGCGATGATCATCGATGGATCTTCATGCTGATCGACATCGGATGAACATGTGACTTCAGACATTGAGAGCTAAGAGCGGGCCGGTGACGTCTGTCTTGTCGATTTCTCGATCAGTCGGACAGAAAGAGCACTTTTTAGGTCAACCGGTCGGCGATCTTGGAGCGATCAATGATGATTTTATGCTTTTGACGGCGGATCTGAGATGTCGTCGGATATGAGTCAATTTCAAGCACTAAAAATCACATTTTCAGGAAACCACACGGGCCAAAGTGCGCGAAACGCGAAAAGCGACCGAAAAATGGGTCACCGACGAAAAATCCGGTGACCCGGACTTCCATGGTCGCCGGCGACCATGGGCCGGCGACCCTGGGGGTTTTTCTCCCCTTTTTGGTCCGTTTTGCGGTCTTTTTCGTCGCCGTTTTCTTCTGTATTTTTCCTAACATTTCTTCTCATTTATTGGCTTGATTTCCCTGTAGAAAACCTGATGAGAATCCTTGCATTTTTAGAGTGCAAAGTTTCCAATTTTCCAGGAAAGCCGAAGACTTTGTCTCGTAGAGCTGCTGATTTTCCGACAGAAGCTGAAACTTGGTCAAACGATGTCGGAATGACCTGAAATTTGAGGTGAAGCCTGCTGAGTAATAAATAAGACCAACCATAGGCTTTTGTTTGAGTTTTGAAGCCGTTTGGGGTCCCGTCGCCAGTAGACTTGATTTTGCCGCGAGGGAGATGCCTCGCGTTGATGTGCGGTCAAACGATGTCCGATTGACCTGAAATTTGACAGGGAACCTATTGGAGTCATTTTGAGATGATCCACAGGCTCTGTCTTGGAAACCATGGTCCCGGGGAGCTCCGCCGCCGGTAGGCTTGATTTTCTTTTAGATCATCGAAACCTGGTCAAACGTTGTCGGAATGACCTGAAATTCGACGTGCAGCCTTTTGGAAGCATGTTGAAGCCACTCGTGCACTTGGTTTGATGAGCGAAGGCTTCGGTGGTTCCCGCCGCCGGGAGGCTTGATTTTGGTGCTCGAGCATTGATGGAGGGTCAAACGTTGTCGGTTTGACTTGAAATTTGGCATGGAGCCCTTTTGAGACATGCTGGAGTCATCCGTAGGCTCTGATCGAAGTTTTGACGTCTTCGACGATGTCGCCGCCGGGAGCGCCAATTTAGCTGTCGGAGAAGCGAAGTTAGGCCAAATGATTCTGAAATGGCCCGAAACTTCATGTGTACTCTTCTCTTGGCTATCTTGAAGGATCTTGAAGTTTTTGTTTGATTCTGACAAGATTTGATTTTTTGGAGAAGTTGCATTGCCTATTTATGGCAGGTTGCGACTTCATGCAGCTTTCTTGATGTTGAAGAGGCAAAGTGACATTTTTGGTGTCAACAAATGCCCCCTCGAGGTACAGCGACGAGTTGCTTGACTTTTGTAGTCGATGTGCCTCGAAGAGATTTTTGAAGGAGAGCTTGTGTCTTGACCAAGAGTCTTTGAGCAATCTTTCTTTTGGTAGAGTAGCCTTTGAGCTTCCAGGGGAATTTTATGGTAATGAAAGGAATCAAGTACCATCTCGAGGCAAAGTTTTGAAGATGACATCAGGGATGTGGATTTGGGTTTTTGTTTTTGACCTTGTGACCTAACAAGCTGTATGTGGCAGGTTAGGGGGTCGGGTTTTGGTTTTGACCTTGTAACCCAACAAGCTGTATGTGGCAAGTTGGGGGATCATGATTTGGTTTTTGGTTTTGGTCTTGTGACCTAACAAGCTGTATGTGGCAAGTTAGGGGACCAGGATTTGGTTTTTGGTCACTCTTTGGGACTGTGTGGGTCCATTGGAGTGGTTTGGATTTTTGTGGAATGTCAATTTCAAGATTCTGGCTCAATTTGGTATATGAGGCTGGATGGTTTGATTTTTGGAAGCTCATGGGGCTTGGAATTTTTTGTATGGTTCAATCAACTCAAAAGAGGCATGGAACCATTTTTGTATGCTCTTGGTAAGAGGGATTTTTTTTCTGACTAAAAGCCCATTTTTTTTTTTTAGTGCCTAGGTGGTCAAACCTGGCTCATATGGGCTAACCCATGGGACCTTAAGCTTTTTAGGATGGCTTAGATCTCATGTGGGGCCATTTTTGTAAAGAATATCTAAAGATATGTCATTTGGATAGAGAATATCTAAAAATATCTTTATGGGAGAGAATCTCTCATATTCCCTTAATTTGGGAGAGAATATCTCAAGGTATCTTTCTTTGTGGGAAAGAATCTCCAATCTCCTATTTTGTTGGAGAGAATCTCTCATTGATTGATTTTGGGAGAAAATCTCTCAAAGACATCTTTCTTTTTGGGAAAGAATCTCTCTAATTCCTTCTCTTTTGGTAAGGTTACTAATTAGTAGCACTTACCTTTCTTTTTTTGTTTCCTTCTTTGATTTGCTCTCTTCTATAAAAGCAAGGAGGAGGCTAGATCTCTTGCCCTTATTGCTTTCTTTTGCAACAATCTCAAGAGAGCTCCAAGACCAAGAGTTTTTCTTCTTCAAGGATCTTCAAGCTTTTTTCTTCTTCTTCTCCATCAATGGCTTCAAGTAAGTTTTCCTCTCTTTTTCTTTCAAGAAAACTCCATGTAGAGAATAGGATGGTAAAAGAAGAAAGTTTCTCTCTTTTTTTTTTTTTTTTTTTCCACGTGATTTCTGTTTTTTTTTTTTTTTTTTTTTTCATGCTTCTTTTTTTTTCTCTTTTTCTTTTTGCACGTTTTTTTTCTTTTTTTTTTCTTTCTTTTTCTCTCCCCCTTCTTTTTTGAGAAAGTTTTTTTTTTTTTGTTTTTGCTCATCATGATAATGCGTTTTTATGCAAATCTAGATGTTCATGCATGTACTTTTTGTTGATTGAATTTGAGAGCATGATAGCATACCTGAAAATCTTTGCAAATTTGGGAATTTGGAGCTCGCAGCGATGTTGAGCCCTTCTTGATTTTGCGGAGATTTTGAGGTTTCGAAAGTTTGGAGTTTCGGAGCTCGCAGCGATGTTGAGCCCATCTTCAAACTTTCTATTTCTTTCGGGGTATTTCCCTTTTCTTCGGAATTGCCCCGGAACCATGCCAAAATTTCGCCAAATTTTCCTTTAGCGAAATCCTGTCATTTTGATGATGATCTTTTTTTTTTTCTTTTCCAACCTTTGCAGGTGGTTCCTCCAGAACGAACAAGGGTAAAGAGCCTGCTACAAGCGTACCTCGTCGATCCGCTAGATCTTCTAATGTGGCCGTTCAGCAAGCCTGGGAGAAGGTCCAGTATGTTGAGAGAAACTTGGAAGAGTGTGACTCTCTCAACAGAGATGAGATGAGGCAACGATTGATCGCTCTCAAGGATGAGGAGTTTTACAAGATCATGGTAAGCAACCGTCCTTGGGTTATGGACGATCTGAGGGTTTTGCCCAAGCCTGCCTTCTTCTTCGGTGATGCAGTCCCCGACGACTTGACATACCAAAGGAGATGTTTTCAGTTCTCTTACACAGCAGATGGTGAGGAGAGAACTATTTCTACCCGGTCGTCTTTTGATCGGACCATCTCGATCCTGAGCCTTTCTCCCACGTGCCCTAAGAGGGAAGATCCTTCGAGCTGGGTGAAGAGGACCAGTGTGATCAAGACCGGGGTTTTTGTTGGCGGTCCCTCCGGATATGCGGAGAAGTCGCCTGCCCAAATGGACATGTTGATGCCAGCTAGTGGCTACCAAGGTTCTGATTATCCATCGGTCGATTTGGGACCGGTGGGCCTTGGCGTTTTTAGCGGTGACGGCAGCAATTGGGTGAAGCCTTTTCGACTTCGTGGCCGTTTCAGTGTTGACTCCGATTGGAAGTCGTGGACTGATCGCGTCCTGCTGATTGGTGGCACCATTTTGAAGGAAGCCGGGATATTTGATGCAGTCCGTGCCTTCAGAGATACCGTGGCTTTTTCCGACGAGGCCTTCATGGCCATGTTGGAATCATTTCTCCCACAAACCAATACCTTCGTTGTAACGAATGGTGAGATTGGTTTTTCCTTGAAGGAGTTGAGCGCCATTACTGGATTGCCCATCCTTGGCAAACTCTATGAGGAGTTCATGCCTATTGACAGCGTCCTTGAGGAGCAGTCAGAGGAGTTCAGGCTCCTATACTTTCAGCTCGTCGCCTTCTATGATTTTTTGAAGGAGAAGGAGGGCTCGAAAGTAAGATCCAGCAGTTGGAAGAGTTATGGCTCTTCATTCTTCAACTTCTTTGACAGCAAAGAGTCTTCTGACAGCATGACCCTGGAGGACCGGAAGAAGGCTTCCGCCATGCAAGAAGAGTTGAAAGACTTCTTCGCAGGTGCAGATGTAATTTGTTCTGACATTGCACTGCGGAGAGAAATTGCAGTTTACCTCACTTATTGGCTAGGTGAGGCTATTTTTGCTGGAGGAGATGGAACACACATCAGGCCGCATTGTATTTTTCCGGCTTGTCAGATGGTGTTTGGAGAGCGGCTTGCTTTGGTACCTGCTCTTTACTCCTACTTGTGTACCGAACTGCAGGCTGCTGCTTTTTTGGTTCGGCTTGGGCTCCCTATGAATAGGGTATTTTCAGCCCATATCTTTTATTCGTGGTTTGTATACCACTGTCCTGGCTTCCACCAGCTGGGTGCTGCACAGGATGATGATCCTCTGATGATTCGATTGGCTAAGGGAAATGCCGTATCCGAATCACTTTTGTTTGCCCGCCTGAGGATCCGACGGTTCAGGGACGTCAAGATGGGGCAGTCTTCAGTTAAGCTTTCTCCGGAGTTGCGGAAGAAGGCTTTTGATTTTGGTGCCTCCCGAGACTCTACTAGAGCAGGGTCGGGAAGGCATTATTCTTTGACCAATGCAGAGAAGGAGTGGCTTTTCAGCATACGAGTTGGCACGATGGTGTACCGTAGACATCTTTTCGTCGACATCCAGTCGTATGTACCTTCTCGCTTTGCACTTCAGTTGGGCTTCTCTCAAGGCGTTGTTGGAGTGCCTTCGAGTATGGTGAAGCGTTTTGGAGGTTTGCAGGATGGCAGAAATGCATGGGCTTTTTAAGTGCTGAAGACACTACTGCGACGATTTCTTATCCTGAGCTGTCGACTTTCCGAACTGCCGGCTTCACGAAGTGGTTCGCGGAGAGCATTTTGGCATATCGGGGGCTTTCCAAGAAGGAGCTTGATGTAAAGCTGTCTTCGGGGAAAGGTACTGGAAAGTCGGATGGCGTCCGGCGAGAGGAAGTTTGGGCCTTCATTTCTGGAGAGAAGCACAAGATAGGCTTTCTCGGTGACCAGGGCGTCATTGGTTCTGAAGCTGTTCGGGGAGTACCTGATGAGGCTTTGGAGCAGCTAGAACAGGAGGAAGCTGAGCTCGACGCTTGGATGCAAGCGGCACAGAGGCGAGCTTCCGTGGAGTCTACTGGCAAGAGCAGACCATCCAATGAGGAGTCAAGTGGGAGACCTGACTCTAACAGTGGGGCAGGATCTTCTAGGAAGCAAGCCCACAGAAGTAAGAGGAAGAGGAGTCAGCGTCACACGGGGCGGGACGAAGACTCTCCTGATGTGGAAGTCCCTCTCACTGTCAATGAGGAGGTGCCAGGGGAAGCTGACTAACCTCCGGAGAAGAGGATTCGGGAAGAAGAGACCATCGGTGAAGGTATGATTCTTTTTTTTTCTTTTTCTGCTTCTTTCATGGGGCTTTCCATGTTGTGATTTGTTTTCTCACCCTGCTGCTGCTTCTTTTTTTTTTTTTTAGCAGAGGATGAAGACTTGGCGATGCCTGAGGTTCCGACCGATGAGGCGGTGATGGAGCCGGTTATGGCATCTGAAGAAAAACCGAGGGGCTCTGGAATGATTCCAGAATCTCCAATTGGTATAACTTCTTTCGCTTTCTCTTTTTTTTTTTTCTTTTTTTTTTTTTCTGCCCGCGACTTGATTTGCTAACATTTTTCTTGTCAGCTGACTTGCCACAGGATTCCGATGACTTTGAACCATCAATGGACGCAAATGTTGATGATGCTTCCGATGAGTTCATGGAGGAAGAGAGTGTTCCGCCAGTCGTCGAAGAAGGTACTTTGTAGTGATGACCCTGATGATTTTTTTTAACAGGATCATATTCATACCTTTTTGTGTTTCATTTGCAGGTTTTGAAGTGACAGAAGAGAGTCCATCGCTTTCTTCAGAACCAGAGCAAGGGATGCCAGAGGTCGATCTGGAGGTAGAGACTCCTACAACCAATCCTGACGTGATAGAGGAGATACCTTGTGCTGAGATTCCTTCTCCAGTGGCTCCAAGTGGAAAGAGTTCTTTTGTCACTCTTCCAATGGGACATGACATGAGCAGCCGATCAACGGAGAAGGGTGAATCTTCATCCAGTTCGTCCCTTCAATTTGCGAAGAAGGTGCTGGCTCGAGTTTTGAGTTCTTGGATCGAGACTCTCTTTTCTGGACACCTGGATGCCGGATTTGGCATGATCCCACATGTACAGGAGATTCTCACTGATACCGAAGAGGTTGGTCTGGATGTCACAGGTGCCAGGGCGATCGTTGATAGGATCATTGCACTGGGTGACAAGTGGTTTGAGACCATGGATTTCCCTGACGACCAATTCTTTAAGGAGATGTTCTTGGACCCTACTGATAAGGCTAAGTCTGACCTGAATGAGGCTACACAAAGCAAGAAGCAGCTAGTTCGGGAGAAGAACTTGGAAGAGCTAGCCATCATCGGATTGAGGCATGACCTTAACGTCCTTGATAGGGAAGTTGAGGAGGCCAGGGAACGTCTTGAGCATTTGAAGGCGCAAGTCGCTGCCAAGTGGGTTGCTATAACAAAGGCTCGTGACAGGGAGAGTGCTCTGATTCGCAGGGTTGCAGATGCCGGTCAAGTTCTCGAGAGGAGGACTCTAAAAAACAAACAATGGCAAACTGCTGGGGAAAAGCTTCCCGGTGTAAAAGAAGGGTTACGGCATTCGCCAGTATCTCATGGCAAGTTCCTGAAGAAGCGTGCCTTGGAAATTCTGACGGCTGAGGCCAAAAGTTTGCTTGAGGAGCTGAAGCTTTGGCTGGAGACCATTTTTGGCTGAGCTCCTGATTTTTTGTAGCAGAAACTATTCTTCTTTTTTTTTTTTTTTGGTACCACATGTATATTTTTTGGTACTCTTTTTTTTTGTAGTGCTTGTGAACACTTTTTTCTTTTTTTTTGGTACCACATGTATTTTTTTGGTACATTTCTTTCTTTTTTTTTGTTTTTTTTGTTTTCCCTACGCTCACTCAAATCTTTTTGTGATGAAAGCAATTGCTAAATGGGATTTGATCAAAAGCTTTGTCATTTTGTGAAAATCTTTTGTCAAATGATTGTTTTGGTAGGGGAAATGAATTTGGCATGAAAGCCGGATTTTTGTGGCATTTATAGCCAGTTTGGTGGCATTGATAGCCAATTTGTGGCATTTATAGCCGGTTTGGTGGCATTGATAGCCGGGTTTTTTGAAAGCCAAGTTTTGGTTTGTCGGCGTGAAAGCCAATTTTTTTGTGGCATTGATAGCCGGTTTATGGCATTTATAGCCAGTTTTGAGATGGCATGAAAGCCGATTTTGGCGTTTATAGCCGAAAAATTTTATTTTTGGCATTTATAGCCGAATTTTGGCATTTATAGCCGGATTTTGGCGTTTATAGCCGAGTTTTGGTTTTCAAAATGCAGGTATCGACTAAATGTCGCCTCCCCGCTGAATGGTCTTGCAAGTATCGATGGAATGTCGCTTCATTGCTCATTCGGTTTTGCCAGTATTGATGGAATGTCACTTCCTCGCGGGTTAGGTTTTGCGAGTATCGATGGAAGGTCGCTTCCTCGCGGATTGGGGTGCAAATATCGACTAAGCGTCGCTTCCCTGCGTTTCCCAAAACTTTTGGTTTTGCGGGTACTGACTTGATGTCGTTTCTCCGCGATTTTTGAGGTTTTCTCGAACCATTTGAAATTTGGATTGTGGATAGCAACTGGTATGTTGCATCTCCAAGATTTTTGAAATTTGGGTTGTGGATATCAACTGGTCTGTTGCTTCTCCAAGATTTTTGAAATTTGCAAGTATCGAATGGGGTTCGCTTCCTTGCGATTTTTGGGTTTTGGAAGTATCGAATGGGGTTCGCATCCTTCCGGTTTTTTGGATTTTGCGAGTATCGACTAAGTGTCACTTCCCCGCGGTTTTTGAAAAACCATTTTTTTTGTTTAAAGACACGAGGGTCGTAAATTTTGACCTAAAACCATTTGGCGGTAAAAGGTAAGGTGGACTAGGGTGGAAATCCCTGAATCCGGATTTTTGTTTCAAACCATGAATTTTGGTTCAAGGATCGAAAGTTTTGGTCAAGTCAGGGAGAGGCTCCTAAACTTGGATTTTTTTTTGTTTTTGAACAATGAAATGATAAAAGTAAGCATTGTTTTTGAATCTCTAGAAATTTTGACATTTGATATGAAAATTCTAAAGAGAGTGGGTTTGACGAGCGAGTACCTGAGAACAGGTTTTGGCCATACAGGCATTGCTCTTACCCAGTTGGGTAAGTCTTCAAGGGTAGTACCGCTTCAAGAACTTACCGTTGATGGGCAGCATACACCTGTCGCCTTCCATGTTTAGGAGGGCATATGCGCCATTGGAGAAGACCTTGTCGATGACGTAGGGTCCCTCCCATTTTGGTTCAAATTTGCCTTTGGACTTGTGAGTGAAGACCATTGGTCTTTTTACCGCAGGAACCAAGTCACCCCTTTTGTAGGCTCGTTGCCGGACCCTTTTGTCAAAAGATCCTGCCATGCATGCTTGGTAAAGTTCAATGCTTTGTCGAGCTTCGAGCCGTCTCTCATCGAGATTGTCCAGCTCATGAAGTCGTAATTTCGCATTGCTTTCTTGAGTCATGTCATTTTGTAGAGATACCCTCAGAGAAGGAATTTGGACTTCTAATGGCACGACAGCTTCGCATCCATAGACCAAGGAGAATGGTGTGCTATGGGTTGGTCCTCGAACGGTGGTTCGATAGGCCCACAAGGCTTCAGACATCTTGTCGCTCCAGTCTCTTTTGTGACTAGATACCACTTTCTTGAGGATTTTGCAGAGTGTCTTGTTGAAGGCTTCTGCTAATCCGTTTGCTGCCGGATTGTATGGAGTTGAAGGACAGCTTTGAATTTTGTATTTGTCGCAGAACCTGTAGAATCGATGATCCCGGAATTGTGGTCCGTTATCATGGACGAATCTTTTAGGTATGCCGAAACGACAAATGATGTTGGTGCGTAGGAATTGAAGGACTGATGAGGTCTTCATTTCGTTGAACGCAAATGCTTCTGACCACTTGGAAAAATAATCCGTTGCGGCGAAGATGAAGCGATGACCTTTGCTTGAATGGGGAGAAATAGGACCTATGATGTCCATACCCCAGGCTTCGAAAGGCCACGAGATTGTTGTAGGGTGTAGCCATTCCGGAGGCATGTGAATGTAATCTCCGTGAACTTGGCATAGCTGGCAGCGTTTGGCAAATTGCATTGCATCAGCTACCATGGTAGGCCAGTAGTAACCCAACCTTTTAATTTGGTCGTAGAGCTTGGGACCTGCCTGATGGGCTCCACAAAGACCAACATGAACTTCTTTAAGTGTTTCTTCGGCCTCTTGTTGTGACAAGCAACGTAGAAGTACTGCTGTAGAGGATTTTTGAAGGAATATCCAAATGAAAGTTTGGGGCTCGCCTTTGGATGCTTACCCGTTCTTTTGGATCTTCAGGTAGGATTCCGAACATAGTGTAATCAATGAACGGATCCCTCCAGTCGCCGATTGAAGGTTGAAGGATAGAGATCCGACTTCCAACCACTCGGTGGCATTCAGCAACTGCTTGGTGTGTGTTAAGAGGAGGGAGGATCCTTCTTTCGTACACTGTGATTTGCATGTTTTCCCCTTCCTGGATCGCCATTGATGCGGCAAGTCCGGCCAGGGCATCTGCACGGATGTTTTCACCTCTACGAATGTGGATGATGCGACAGATGTCAAACTTTTGCAGAAGCGCTTGTGCCTTGTTGTAATAAGGCAGCAGATCGGGCTTCCTGACTTCATATATCTGATTCATCTGGTTGACGATCAATTGAGAGTCTCCAAAGACTTCCAGCATAGTGATACCGGATTCGATGGCGAGTTCCAATCCTAGGATCAGAGCTTGGTATTCAGCTGCATTGTTTGTGCATGGTTCCAGTAGCGAGAAAGCGTGTGGAATCATGTATTTGTCGGGGCTAACAAAGAGGATGCCAACTCCCGAGATCAGCTTTCTGTTTTCATTTGTCCTGGTTGCACCGTCAAAGTACATGTCCCAGGAGGCATTTGGTGAGGAAGTCTCCACGTTGTAGACAGGTTCGTCTGGGAGATCATCTCTGAGTGGAGAATCTTTAGGCAATGGATGCTCTGCGAGGAAATCTGCTAGAGCTTGGCCTTTGATTGCTTTTTGTTGCACATACCTAATATCAAATTGTGATAAGAGGATGGACCATTTTGCCAGTCGGGCATTGAGAGAACCTGCTTTTGTAACAAGGACCTTCAAGAGGTTGATCCTTGAGACGAGGTAGATTGTGTTGGAAAGCAAGTAGTGACGTAGCTTTTGTACGGCGAACATCACTACAAGGCATTCTTTTTCGACTGGAGAGTATCGATGCTCTGCACCTACTAGCATGCGGCTGAGGTAATATAGAGCAGTTTCCTTTCCCTCACCATTCTCTTGTGCAAGCAGAGCGCCTACAGAATGATCAAGAGCTCTTGTGTATAAGATGAATGGTTTTCCAGTGGCAGGGGCAACTAACACTGGAGGTTTGGTTAGGTATGACTTGATATCTTGAAATGCGGCTTCACAGTCGGCATCCCAGACAAAGGCTACACCCTTTTTCATCAATCGAGAGAATGGACGACATTTCCCCGAAAGATTGGAGATGAACCGTCTGATGTAGGCCAATCTCCCTTGGAGCCCTTTTAATTCTCTCAAGGTTCTTGGAGAGGGCATTTCTAGAATAGCCTTGACTTTTATGGGGTCAAGTTCTATTCTGGCTTTCCGAACAAGGAATCCGAGAAACTTACCCGACGAGACGCCGAAGAAGAATTTTAAAGGATTCATCCGCAGTTTGTGTTTGCGAAGTCGGAGGAAGACTTTCCGAAGATCTTTGAGATGTCTTCTTTTCTTCTGCTTTTGACGGCGAGGTCATCAACGTAACATTCGACCGTCTTGTGCTGCATATCTTGGAATATTTTCATCATAGCCCTCTGATATGTGGCACCAGCATTTTTCAGACCAAATGGCATGACAGTGTAGCAATACACGCCAAATGGAGTCCGAAATGAAGTGTGCTTTTCATCTTCAGGATGCATCTTTATCTGATTGTAACCAGAGAAGCCATCCATGAATGTCATTCGCTCGAATCCGCAGGTATTGTCAATCATCACCTCCGGTATGGGGAGCGGGAATTCATCTTTAGGGCAAGCGCGCTTCAGGTCTCTGTAGTCAATACAGACCCTTATCTGCCCATTTTTCTTTGTCACGGGGACGATGTTGGCCAACCATTCTGGATGTTGTTCCTCACGGATGAAGCCGACGCTTTTGAGCTTTTGAACTTCTTGTTCAATTTTATCCATCACATCCGGACGGAATCTTCTTTGGCCTTGTTTGACAGGCTTGATGTCTTCTTGAAGATTGAGTTTGTGGACTGCTAGTTTGGGGTCTAAACCAGGCATTTCAGCGTAAGACCAAGCAAAACAATCAACGAACTCACGAAGAAAAGAGATATACTCGGGTAACTCATCATCCTTTATATTCTTGCTTATGAATACAGGACGTGGGTTATCAGGTGTTCCCAAGTTTATCTTTTGAACAGGATCTTCTGTCGGAAGGTTCAAAGGTGGTTCCTCCGCAATATTTTCGGAGGCTTCCAACTCAACGAAACCTTCTGGAGTTTCAACTGCATTACCAGACCAAGGCTCTTTTCCTTTCCATGGATTTTCTTGATTGGTGATCTCCTCAAGGCTTGCTATGAGATAGTCCCAATTGCCTGTTGAGTCTGGTATTTCTTTTGGAGACGAGGGTTCTTCTGGGTCAGGATGCCACCCGTCTGTGTCATCGGGCGATTCCTCTTCATCATCAGAGAAATCGTACCAATTGGAGGAGCTTCCTGGATCTTTGTCAAACGACTCTTCAAAGAGATATCCAGGGAGATCGATGTCTTTATGGACTTGAGATGTTGAGGCTTGGTCGGTAAATCGACTTTTAAGCCTTTGTGTCAACTGTCTCAGGGGAGTGTCGGGATCATACCCTAACCCATATGAAGACTTCTCTACATGACCGTAGAGTCTCCAATCTTCCAGCTGGCTTTTGGTCAAGGCGGGCCCCAATGGCGTGAGAATACCGCGGCCTTCTCCCAAACCGACTGGGTTCTGAGCGTCAAAGCCCATTTTCTTCATGATAGCTTGTGCCACAGGACTATATAGAGATAGTTGAGGCATACCTTCGTTTTGGAAAGGTTCAAGCAAGGAACTTGATGAAGAAGCATCTGATCTATGAAAGAAGATCGGTCTTTGCTTTGGTGATGTTGCCGGAACAACAAAGGTAGCAGACGTAGGATCTTCTATATCAGCAGGTGTCTCCATCGGAGTGAGAGCAGGCTGAACTTGCTGAGTGTCAGCTTGGCTTGACGATGCATCGTCTTCTGGCTCTGAGTCCGAGTCTGTGTCTTGCATGATAGACACGAGAGAAACAACAAATTTGCCCCCAGACTTTTGTTTCGCCTTCTTCACTTTAGTCGTGATGACCAAAGGTTTTGAATTCTTGAGGGAGATGACGAAGGGAGATTGACTACTCTCTTCTAATTTGCCGAAGGGTTTGTTTTCTTCCGGTGATTTCTGACGAGCCTTGCCTTTATCTTTCTGGAGATTTTCAGCAGGGGGTGCTATTTGCTCTTCTTCTTTTTCTCCTTCATACATCTGGGAGTCTGCGAAGTGGACTTCTTTACCTTTGAAGGGTTTTTTGTCTGCAAAGACACGATGTACCATGCCGTCGTCGCCGACGAACTTGATGCATTGATGTAGAGTTGAAGGGACAACACCGTTCTCGTGTATCCAAGGACGTCCGAGAAGGATGTTGTAGCATGAGGGGGTTTTTATTGCATACACAGTGACCTCAGAGATAAGATCACCGATTTGCAATTTGAACCTGATTTTTCCGATAGGCCTTTGAGTACTCCCATCGTATCCAAAGATAGATATGGATGTGTGGCTCAGCTTGTTGGGTGGGATGCCCGACTCTTCAAGAGCCGAAGTGGAGATAAGGTTGAGTGCAGAACCTGGGTCGATCTGAACTCTATGTATCGGCATTTCTTTGACGTACCCTGTGAAGTACAGGGGTCGGTTGTGCCTTGCTTCGCCAAGTAGGAGGTCTTCCTTAGTGAAGGTGATGGTTGCACTGGCTGCCTTTTGAACCGAGAGGCATTGGATGCATGATCCCTCGCTTTTCTCTTTTTCTCCTTTTAAGGAGGTTTCTGAGTTTTTGACCCGGTAGTCCATTTCAATTTGGAGGACTTGTGGGACATGTTTGTCGACATCCTCATTCAGTTTTTGTAATTCTGAGATGAGATTATCACGAGTGCGTGGAGACATTCGCAATAAATCCAGGATGTGCAGTCGTGCAGGTATGTGTTAGAAGTGCTCGATCAAATCATACTTGAAAGCCTCCTTAGGGCCTGCATGTTCATTGTTTTTGCCACTGGGGGCGCTTACAACATCTTTTCCCGAAGGATTTACATAAGTAAAGGAAGATTGGTTGTAATTTTTGTGGTAGTCCCGGCCCGAGCGGGTGCCTCTACCAACTTCGAGCACTTCTTGAGAAGGATCTTCGTTTGGAAGATTGTCTTCAGGATCAAAAGGCTGTCGTTTCTCATTTACTGAGGATGCGTCTGCAGCAGAATTGCCATCCTCAGTGATTGTGTTGCATGGAGCATTTTCCGGGAGCGAGTCCTGAACAGCATCCAGCAGCTTTTCTTCTTCGTTGACCCATCCATCATCCCAAGTTGGGTTTTCTTCATGATGATGAGTCGGGAAGAGCGTGAGTTCTGAAGTCACAGTCTCAAGGGACGAAGCCTGAGAGGGTGTCATCTCTGTGAAAGTCACGCGAGACGAGGTAGCCCCAGAAGATATGGTGCTAGGTGTCGCCGGTGTGTAAGTGATCTCATCAGATGATGCATCGGAAGAGCTATAATCCCGAATTATCACATTACAGGCAGCTCTTAAAGGAGACGTTGTCTGCTCGGAGTCATACTCATCCTCAGATGTAAGAGGATCGTCTACCCAGCAATTTTCTCCATTTTCAGGAGTTGAGGGAGGATGTACCTGATTATCTTCAGGGACTTCAGGCTCTGGGTTGTGAGGAGGCTCGTTAACGCGATCTTGCTCTTGTTCTAGAGCGAGACGCTGCAAGATCCTTGCATATTCTTCAAGATCAGGCATGGGAGCCAGATCCTCTTCTTCGTCTTCTCCGTGTGGCTCAACATAGTTGATTTCCACTGGAGCAATGACAGGTGCTGGATTAACAGCATCTTCTTGTGTAGCCACTTGATCTTCTTCATCATCAGACCAGGATCCTTGTGGTTGCAAAGGGTTATACCAGATTACTGGCATAAGGTGAGTTTCAGGAACCCATTCTTCATCGGAGAGATATTCTCCTGTTTCAAGAGATTCGTCCCACTCGCCGGTGTAGCCGGACTCGAATCCATCATCGGTGTCGCTGGACTCGTATCCATCAATGGAGAATCCAACTACCGAGTTGCAAGAGTATGATGCCCCCTGCATAGCTTCTTCTCTGAATCGAGGTGGCATGAAATCACTAAGAGTGAAGTTTCTTACCACCTTTGAAGTCTCTGCAAGGGACGTTTCTGTTGCCCCGAGTGAAGTGGTAGAGGAGGCCTCTGCCTTTTCATGGACTTCTTGTTTTGGCTGGGTCTTCTCTTGCCGTTTGAGCCTGAGGAGATGTTTCCTAGCCTGGTTTCGCTGTTGAGCTGTCGGCTTTGTTTTTACGATCTCCCAGTTTTCATCTTCCAGGAGATCAGGATGTACCCATATAGGTTGTCCATCTGGTGTTGGATAGGGAACCAGCTCCTCCGACGCTTGAATTTTGTTTATCACCATGAAGGAAGTAGTGATCTTCTTCTTCGGTGATTTTGGTGTTTGTCCACATGACACCATGTTGACGGAGGCAGTGCCATAGTTTTTGTCAAAGGTGATGACTCTGTTTTTCCACATCTCGTTTATCTTATCTCTCACAACAAAGCATTGATTGAGAGGATGCGAGACCATCTGGTGGTATGGACAGTACCGAGGATCGTTGGTTTTGCCAACATCGCCCGGTCTTTTGGGTTCAGGCAAGGTGAGCTTGCCGTTTGCCACGAGAGCCCCGAAGATTTCGTCAACATCTTCATCGAACGGGTATTTCTTTTCTACTCGCTCTTTGAAGGCATCAGAGAGTTCAGGTCTCTTACCTGCAGCTCTGTTTTCAGCTTTATTTGGTTGCTGAGGAGCTGACTTGGTTTGCACATTGAGGACCTCTTTTTTCTTTGGTTTAGAGGTTACAATGGCGGTTGGCTCTTTTCTTGATGACTTCTGACTGTTGAGGTCTTTAATCACCGTTTCGGCTTCCATAGAAGCTTCCAGGAGTTCTCCCAGGTTTTTTGATTTGTTGCCGATGATCATGGAGCGTATTCTGGCTCTCATGTTGTTACGGCAGATGTCGACTAGCGACGCCTGTGGCAGTACATCTGAGCATTTGTACGCCATTGCTTTCCACTTGTGAATGAAGTCGTATGTTGACTCATTCTCCCCCTGCTTTAGGCTGCAGAGTTGAGCCATAGTAACAGGATGATCCTCACCTTGGAAGTGGGTCGGGAAGCGTGTCTCCAGCATAGCCCAGTTCTGGATGGAGTTCTCCGGCAGAGTGGAGTACCAATCGAAGGCCGTACTTTTTAGGGTACTTGCAAAGAGGCGAATCTTGAGTGCATCTTGATCCGCGATAGCTCCCGTCAAAATCTTGAAGTGGATGACGTGTTGTCTGGCTGATCCTTTCCCCGTATATGTTTGGAGAGTAGGATGTTTGAATTTTGTGGGGAACGGGACCGAGTCCATCCATAAAGGATATGGTGGCTTGATCCCATGCTCCTTGAGTATATCCTCTTCTTTTACTTTGGCGAGGATACTGTCTACGTCTTTTTTGGTAAGGGAACGTGACTCATTTTCTTCACGATTTTCCTCGTTATTGCGATGATTCGGAGGAGGCTCATTGTTCACCTGATTTTGGACAACAAGGAGAAGGTTTTCCATCAGAGTTTCAATCCTTTGCTGGCCTTGTTCCAACTGCTGGATGCGTGTGAGCGCATCATCTTGAGGTGGATTCTGAGGTGGTGGCTCAGAATTTGTAACCAAGACGTTCATTCCTTGGGATTCAAACGAAGAAACCGTCCTGGTGACTGAGCTGGGGCTCATTCTTTTTGATGACGAGCTTGATGAAGGATCGCTCTGCCGTCCTTGGCTTGAAGGGGCAGGAGATTCTTCGGGATGTCTTCGTGTCCTGGTGACGCTACGGGTCACCGGACTTCGGACATGGATTTTTTATGCTGACTTTTGGCGTCTTCTGGTTTTTCCAACCATATGGAGGGCAACAACTTGGTCGGGTCTTTCTTTTTCGACCCATTTGTGGGAGACTTGAAGTGTAGGAGGCTGGGTCCGTTGCTTCTCTAGTCTCTTTTTTTGATATGACGCACGGCGGCGTGCTCGACGAGCGATTTGAGCTTCAGTCAGCTCTGGCTGGGCTCTGACGATGAAGGATGTGCTCCCTCGGGCGCAGCAGCCGAGCCTGTCTTCTTTGTAGCTAGGCAAGGACAGGATCCGGACCCGGTCCTTTGCCTGTTGCAGCGAAGCTTTGAATTTTTCAAGTTCGGCCCCTGTAGAGATAAAGGGTCGAACCGAAGGAGTGTAGGCCTTAGCAGGTGCTTGTAGAGGCCTGGTGATGCATGATCTGATTTTGGGCCTGTAGGAACAAGCCGGCTCATGCTGGGTTGACTTGGGAGTCAGGTTGGAGATAGGTCTCTCCTCTTTTATGTAGACAAGAGGGTAGAACTGGTTCTCCTTGAGTGGGGCCAGGTATGCTGGCTTGGTGGAGGTTTGAGACCTTCTTTGTTTTGGGGAAGGTCTTGGAGACCAAGTCTTAGGGTAGACCTGGTTGTTTGTTGGTCGAGGCTTCGCGGGGGTGCCGCGGGCTTCGGGCTTTTGGGCGTTCGCCTTTGGTGTCACGGGAGTGACACGTTGAGAGGCGATCTTCTGCTTTTTGGCAGGAGCGGTTTCTTCTTCGGGAAGTGGGAATGGTCCCAGTGTCCCGAAGACGATGGTCCGGGGAGTCGAGGTCGACCCGGAGTTTATAGAGTTGCCGAGGGAGTTGACGCTTCGGCAGCTGGCAGGGCGCTTATGAGTGCGCGCGCTTTGCTTCTGTTGAAGCATGAGCTGGTGCTTGTTTTCATCGAAGGTGATGATCAGTGAAGCTGCCATTGTTAGCTTCAAAGTTTGTGAAACAAGACCACATCCATTAGTAATCACAAGAATATGATGATCATAAATGGGGAATTCTATGATTTTGTCTTTTCAAATCGCTCAAGGGACATGACCCAAGCAATATGAAGAAGGCAAAAAGCCATAGAGGGTACAATTGTTCTGGTTGCAAGCATGGTAGGCTCGAAATGAGCATTCCAATGACTGCTAGAAGCAATTGTATACCTAAATTCGACTTATCGAGAAGTGGAACTTGCTCGAGATAAGAAGAATATAAGGTAGGAGTTACAAATGTGCCGGTCACAGATACAGTAGACCCTGAAAGGGCGTACCAGTATTGCTAGGCACAAATGTTGGAGATCACATCCATGAGATGGGATTCTCTTTTTTGAAAGGTCAGAAATGGATTCGTCAAAGAGAGCAGGTGGCATTCCAATTCAAATACGGGCTCAACGATTTCCGCGAGCGCCAGTACTCAGAAGGAAAGAGACCACAATTTCTCGAATCTGAATCCAAAAGTGACGAGTTTTTTTTTTTTTTGAAATGTCAAGATTGGTTCCATCAAGGAGAGCAAATGGTATTCCAATCTGAACACGGTCTCGGCGATTTCCGCGAGCGCCAGTGCTCAGAAAAGAAGAAACCAAAATTTCTCAGATCTGAAATCAAAAGTGACGAGTTTTTGAAGATTTTTTATTTTAAGATTTTTTTATTTTTTAAATCTTTTTTTTTATTTTTATTTTATTTATATTTTTTTTCTTTAAGATTTTTTTTGAAAATCTTTTTTTTTATTATTTTTTTATTTTGATTTTGATTTTTTTTTGTTTAAGATTTTTTTTTGAAAATCTTTTTTTTTATTTTTATTTTTTTTATTTTTAATTTTTTTAAGATTTAAAGACGAGAGAGTACACATAGGCCTCCTAACCCGGTCTTATGAAACCTCAATTGATAGAATTGCCCCCAGGTAAGGGTAGGATTACTTAATGAACCCGTTTGGAGGACCCTTGCCTAGAACAGTCAAGCTGTCTCCACACTCTGGACAAGGCTTTTCTTGAATCAATCGTGATCAAAGAACGCAATTGGTTTAACCTTAGTGGTCTATGTCTTTTTATTTATTTATTTAATTTTTTTTTTTAGATCCCTGACAGACTCATCGAAGAGAAACGATGGCCCAATCCCCGATCCGAACACGGGCTCAACGATTTCCGCGAGCACACATGCCCAGAAGAGAAAGGATCAAAGTTTCTCAATTTTGAATCCAAAACGAGAAATTGATTTTTTTGATTTTTTTTTTTATTTTTTTTTTAAATCTCTAATGAACTCATCGAAGAGAAACGATGGCCCAAAACCTTAGTCGAACGGGCTCAACATTTCTGCAAGCACCAAAGAACGATAGGATAGGATCAAAGTTTCTCAATTTTGAATTCAAACTAAGAAAACTGATTTTTTTTTTGATTTTTTTTTGAAAAGAGAAAGAGTGGAAACAAACTCAAAGCAATAGAAATTTCCAAAAAATCCCATCTCATTTTTTTAGGATGCAAAATCCAACATAGGTTACCAGCTAGAAAGTAGCCAAGGAATCCGGAAAAGAAGTATAAGCATAGAGCAAAAAGTATGATATGCAAATATTTCATTTCCGAGCACCGTGTTCTCAAATGAACGAGTCCCACCGGGTGTGCCAGCTTGATGGAACGCGCTCCAATGCCGAGGGTGCTACCGGGTTCGGCGGACGTGGGAGTCCGTCGGGTCCGGCCCTTTCGTGCCCGGGGGGCTGAAGCGTGCATCAACATTTCTTTGTGTGGGTGTGCCAGATTTTCTATTTTTACTTGGAATTGCAATTGGTAATCCGGAGATCAACCTTCGCAAGTAAAAAGGAAATCAACTTCTTTCAAGTTTTCCATTACACAAATATTTAAGAAAAGAGACATTTTCTTGGTTTGCCGTGAAAGGCGATTTTGTTTGGCATTTATAGCCGATTTTGGCGTTTATAGCCGATTTACAATTCTCATCAATAATGAAAGACAAGAGTTGTGATTTTTGTCTCTTTTAGAAAAATACAAACTATAATGAAAAGCAAGAAAAGGAGGATCTAACTTTTCAGGAGATTGTGGGGGACTCGTTCAGATTGACGGTCGCAAGCCATGTATGGGCTTCGCCATCATCCATGCAGATGAGAACAGAGGATGCTCTTGATTCGCTTGGCTTGGCTATAACCTCAGATTTTTAGAGGACAAAAACCAAGAGGAGGTCCTATGTCCAATAAAAAGCTAAGTAGACGGGCTGAAAAGCCACGTCTAAGCCATTGGAGGCAGTGGGAGAAGGCAAGGACCTTGGGGGGGGGGGGGGGGGGGGGGTGCCCCCCAAGGGACTTTTGTCACCTTGTAGTGGTAGCCGGTGCAGAACTTTAGCAGAGTTTTCTCTCTTTTTTTTTTCTCTCAGATTTCTGGATCTGTGGTGCTTTTTCTTAAGTCCTTTGGAATGCTTGAGGTGCTCTCCTAGTTATAGGCTTTCCGATAGCCATTTAGGAGGGTTTATGAGGGTTTATGAGCCTTAATTATCATAAA
Source organism: Umbellularia californica (assembly GCA_028538565.1). Classification (NCBI taxonomy): domain Eukaryota; kingdom Viridiplantae; phylum Streptophyta; class Magnoliopsida; order Laurales; family Lauraceae; genus Umbellularia; species Umbellularia californica. Next base: position 26,931,241 of record JAPQWN010000004.1, on the reverse strand, counting down.
GCTACATAAATGGAGGAGTTACAAGGTTTAATTCCTTTATTTTGTAACTCCTGGATCTTGGCTTCTGATTGGCCGGTGGAGATTGAGGGCATTTAATCGCCATAATGGGAGGAGTTTCAAGGTTTAAGTGCCATGAATCTCTTGATTTGTAACTCCCGAATGCTTGCTTCTGATTGGGCCGTCCAAAGAAATGAATTAATGACTGCAATAAAGCTAGTCAATTAACAACATTAATTGGTCGCCGAGCAGTTGAAGAGTCGCGGGCCGTGCCGTGTCTTCTGGAATTCTTCTGGCGATGATCATCGATGGATCTTCATGCTGATCGACATCGGATGAACATGTGACTTCAGACATTAAGAGCTAAGAGCGGGCCGGTGACGTCTGTCTTGTCGATTTCTCGATCGGTCGGATAGAAAGAGCACTTTTTAGGTCAACCGGTCGGCGATCTTGGAGCGATCAATGATGATTTTATGCTTTTGATGGCGGATCTGAGATGTCGTCGGATATGAGTCAATTTCAAGCACTAAAAATCACATTTTCAGGAAACCACAGGGGCCAAAGTGCGCGAAACGCGAAAAGGGACGGAAAAACGGGTCACCGGCGAAAAATCCGGTGACCTGGACTTCCATGGTCGCCGGCGACCCTGGGGGTTTTTCTCCCCTTTTTGGTCCGTTTTGCGGTCTTTTTCATCGCCGTTTTCTTCTGTATTTTTCCTGACATTTCTTCTCATTTATTGGCTTGATTTCCCTGTAGAAAACCTGATGAGAATCCTTGCATTTTTAGAGTGCAAAGTTTCCAATTTTTCCGGAAAAGCCGAAGACTTTGTCGCTTAGAGCTGCTGATTTTCCGCCAGAAGCTAAAACTTGGTCAAACGATGTCGGAATGACCTGAAATTTGAGGTGAAGCCTACTGAGCAATAAATAAGACCAAACCATAGGCTTTTGTTTGAGTTTTGAAACCGTTTGGGGTCCCGTCGCCAGTAGACTTGATTTTGCCGCGAGGGAGATGCCGCGCGTTAATGTGCGGTCAAACGATGTTCGATTGACCTAAAATTTGACAGGGAACCTATTGGAGTCATTTTGAGATGATCCACAGGCTCTGTCTTGGAAACCATGGTCCCGGGGAGCTCCGCCGCCGGTAGGCTTGATTTTCTTTCAGAGCGTCGAAACCTGGTCAAACGTTGTCGGAATGACCTGAAATTCGATGTGCAGCCTTTTGGAAGCATGTTGAAGCCACTCGTGCACTTGGTTTGATGAGCGAAGGCTTCGGTGGTTCCCGCCGCCGGGAGACTTGATTTTGCTGCTCGAGCATTGATGGAGGGTCAAACGTTGTCGGTTTGACTTGAAATTTGGCATGGAGCCCTTTTGAGACATGCTGAAGTCATCCGTAGGCTCTGTTCGAAGTTTTGACGTCTTCGATGATGTCGCCGCCAGGAGCGCCAATTTAGCTGTCGGAGAAGCGAAGTTAGGCCAAATGATTCTGAAATGGCCCGAAACTTCATGTGTACTCTTCTCTTGGCTATCTTGAAGGATCTTGCAGTTTTTGTTTGATTCTGACTAGATTTGATTTTTTGGAGAAGTTGCATTGCCTATTTATGGCAGGTTGCGACTTCATGCAGCTTTCTTGATGTTGAAGAGGCAAAGTGACATTTTTGGTGTCAACAATGATACGCTGTGCTGAACTGAAGTTTGGAACCCATGGATTCAAGAAGAGATTTCCAAAATTTCGAAACAAATCTACTATCTCTGTCGGAAGTGATGGAGACGGGTTGGCCATGCTTACTAACAATCTCGTCAACGAATAATCTTGCAAGTGGTGTCATATGCATCATATTCCCAGTCTTCATCGGAAGGAAGTGCGCATACTTCGTAAGACGGTCTACTATAACCCAAATTGCATTGTTCCCTCTCTTGGTATTAGGCAAACCGGAGACAAAATCCATAGTGATGTGCTCCCACTTCCACTCCGGAATCTCCAAAGGCTGTAACAAACCAGGAGTCTTCTAATGTTCTGCCTTGATCATCTGACAAGTCAAGCAACGAGACACAAAAGCTGCAATCTCTCGCTTCATATTATTCCACCAAAATCTATTCTTCAAGTTATGGTACATCTTCGTGCTACCCCGATGTATAGAGTATCTAGTATGGTGGGCTTCAATCATAATTTCATTCTTCAAATCATCAACATTTGGTACACACAACCGGTCACGAAAATACAACACTCCATCAGAAATCCTGAAATCTAGACATTCTGCAATCTGATCTACAATCTTGGCCAATTCCGGGTCTTGCAACTGACTATCCTTGATTCTCTGGATGAAGGTAGGCTCCGACATGGTCATATTTGCTAATAAAACACCTCTCCTCAAGTGTTGCACTTCCACTCCAAGTTCTTCAAACTATTGGAAAACACTAACTACTCTCAAACTAGCCATAACTGCTGATTTTCTGCTCAACGCATCTGCTACAACGTTCACTTTGCCCGGATGATACTTGATTGGGAAGTCATAATCTTTTATATACTCCATCCACCGTCTCTGCCTCATATTCAATTCCTTCTGTGAAAACAAATATTGCAAAGTTCGGTGGTCTGAATGGACTTCGAACTTCTCTCCATAGAGGTAGTGCCTCCACATCTTCCAAGCAAAAACTACTGCTGCTAACTCCAAGTCATGTGTTGCATAATTAACCTCATGATTCTTCAACTGTCTCGAGCTATAGGCAATCACTTTGCCATCTTGCATCAATACACAGCCTAATCCCTCGTTGGATGCATCCATAAAAACAACAAATCCACCGCTGCCCGATGGTAATGTGAGGATTGGGGCCGTGGTTAGCCTTTTCTTCAACTCCTGAAAACTGCCTTCACACTAATCGGTCCAAACAAAAGGTACATTTTTCCGGGTCAACTTCGTCAATGGTGCTGCAATAGACGAAAAACCTTGGACAAATCTCCAATAATATCCTGCTAACCCCAAAAAGGTTCTGATTTATGTCACACTGCTAGGCCTCTTCCACTCAATAACTGCTTTTATCTTGGCTGGATCAACTGGTAATCCTTCTCTCGAAATGATGTGACCCAAAAAGGAAACTTGCTCTAGCCAAAATCACATTTGTTCAACTTAGCATAGAGTTGATGGTCTCTCAAAAGCTGTAACGACGTCCTTAAGTGCTCTTCATGCTCCTCCTTACTCTTACAATACACGAGGACATCATCAATAAACACCACTGTAGAGTGATCTAGAAACTCTGCAAAAACCTTGTTCATGAGAGCCATGAAGACTACGGGTGCATTTGTCAAACCAAAAGGCATCACTAAGAACTCATAATGCCCATATCTCGTTCGGAAAGCTGTCTTTGCCACATCAGACTCTCTAACCCGCAACTGATGGTACCCTGACCACAAGTCTATCTTGGAAAAGTGTGTTGCTCCTTGTAATTGATCAAACAATTCATCTATCCTTGGCAAGGGGTATTTGTTCTTGACGGTTACATGATTCAACCTTCTATAGTCGATGCACATTCTAAGACTTCCATCCTTCTTCTTCACAAAAAGAACTGGCGCTCCCCAAGGTGAAACACTTGGCCTAATAAAGCCTTTGCTCAACATTTCTTGCAACTGAAGTTTCAATTCACCTAACTCTGCAGGAGCCATCCTATAAGGTGCAATTGAGATCGGTGCAGTCCCTGGAAGGAGTTCAATAGTAAACTCAACTTCTCTAACTGGTGGTAAACCCGGGATTTCTTCTGGAAAAACATCCGGAAATTCACACACTACGGGGATATCCTCCACCCCTTGGGACTGTTTATCCTCCATGATAAACGCTATAAATGCCTCACAACCACTGCCCAACAATCTATTAGCTTTCAAAGCTGAAATGAAACCACTGGAAGACTTCTTCCTGTCACCCTGAAACATCAACTCTGTCTGTGGCCCTTGCAATCTGAATGTGATGGTCTTACCAAAACAGTCCATGGTAGCATGGTAGGTCTCTAACCAATCCATGCCTAAGATAATATCAAAATCATGCATGTCTAGAATGATGAGATTGGCCGGTAAACTGATATCTCCTAACAAAATAGGACAACTAGGGTAATAGGTGGTACAAACAACATGTCTACCTACTGGTGTAGTAACAGTCAAAATAAAATCCAATTCTGCATCCTGTGCAACAATCTTCTTTGCAAATAAAGGAGATAGAAAAGAGTGTGTGGATCCTGGATCAAATAAGATCTGTGCTTCTACTCCACAAACAAGAAGTTTACCTTCTATGACGTCACCTGCTGCTTCAGCGTCAGCACGGTTGATATTGTACGCACGTCCTTGCTGGTTGGGCCTATTCTGTTGCTGAATCTGCCTGCCCTGATTGCTCCTATTCTGAGGTGGACGAGTATTCTGATTCTGTACTTGCTTGCCTTGCTGCTGCTGTTGCTGTGGTGGTCTCATTTGGTTCTGAACTGGTACTGCTTGATTCTGTGGTGCCATCTGCCTTGGCTGCTGATATCGGTTGGCTTGACTCTGAAGGTGTGGGCAATCCTTGATTGCATGGTCCATTCCTCCACACTAGAAACAAGCACCCGTTGCCTTGCGGCATTCGTGGGTAGGGTGATTCTTGCCACAGTGATTGCAGCCACTCTGTCTCACCTGAGTATGTTCCTGCCTTGGCTTCTTGCCACTTTGCTGCCTTTGGTTCTGTTGTTGGTAGGGTTGCTTTCTATCTTGGATTATCTCATTGTTGAACTCTTCAAACTTATATGCCCGACTAACTGCCTCATCGAAGGTAACCGGTGGAATCACTCCCGAGACATCCCTCTTGAGAATGGGATTCAGCCCTTCCAAAAATTTGACAAATCTTCTTATGCTCCGTATCTATCAGCTCGGTAGCATAGCGAGCAAGCCTCTCAAACTTCGTGACATACTCTAGAACTGACATACTTCCTTACTTCAACTGTTGGAATTCGATTGCCTTCTGTCTCTTAACATGAGAAGAGACATACTTGTCCGTGAAGTGTGTCTTAAAGGTCGTCCAAGCTACCTCGTCTGCCATGACCTGGTATGGCTCTTTAATCGTCTGCTACCAAGAGTCAGCAAGCCCATAGAACAAGGAAGCTGTGAGGTTAACCCTCTCCCGGCCTGTGCAAACAAAAACGTCAAAGATCTTTGCTGTGTTGGTGAGCCAATCGTCTGCGGTCAAAGGGTCCTCTTGACCCGAGAACTCCTTGGGTCCCCTCTTTCTGAATCTCTCAAAGAGAGGATTAGGATCATCAACTCTATTTTGGTACACAACATTTGGCGGAGCTTGATGTTGAGGTCTGTTTTGGAGGACTTCCAGAAGTTGCCTCTGTACCTGAGCCATTTCCTCATCTTTCTTTGCCATTTGCTCTTGGAACTTTGCTTGTGTTTCATTGGCCTGTTTTTGTTGATCTATCATGGCTTGCATCAGTGCTTGGAATTGAGTAGCAGTAGGGTTCTCAGATGGTTCTGTCTCATTCTGATTACTACCCGAAGCATGATGGTTGGGAGCTTTTCTGGGAGGCATGATGCTGTAAGACAATTTGTTAGCACATATATAAGCACAATTGGGTTGGCCAACTTGGTCTAAACAAACATTCTAACGAACTCACGAATCCTCGCCATGTTCCTAAGATTTTCTAGTTTCTTTTAAGTGCCTGAAACATGTCCCGCTCTGATACCAGTCCTATCGCGACCCCGGACCGGGACCTGGGCCCGCGACTGCGCGGCAATGATACGATTAACCAACACATAAAACACACCGCCGCTGTTTTATTTGTTTTTCCCACAGGTTTCCGCGGTGAGGATCCCAAGACACAGGTCGAGCTCACACGAATGGGTATGCGGAAGCGTGTAGCAAAACATGTCACACAATCTTAAACAAGAAGTTACAAGAGACATATATATAATATCGAGACAAGGTATCAAAAGAGATTGTCATCAAAGCATTCCTATCATGATTAACGTTTCAATGTTTAACAAAAGTATATTAGTGCAAGTTACAAAACCAAGAGAGGCCAACAAAGGCCAATACAACAATAGATCCCAAAAGAATATCCCAACTAAGTGAACAAAACATCACGATCCCGACCGGCGTCTAGATGACGTCGTTGGGCTGCCACTCGTGTGCTGGGGGTGGCTCGACAGCCTCCTCCGAGCACTCCTCGTCACGCGCGAACTCTCCTGCACCTGGACAACAAAATAACAAGCATCAAACACGACGGTTTGGAAAATAAACAATTTAGGCAAGAATATGAGAAAATAATGCTAAAACAGTTCAAGGCTTAAATACACGTTTCAAGTTTGCGAAACTAGCATGAATACTTATAATATCATGAAAAGATAAATCCACATTGAGCTCATCCTTTCTCCGTCATACTTGATGACAAGAGCAAGCACGCACGACAAGCACGACACGAAACACGATCCGACGCCACACAAGGTAGACGGGGTATCCGGCCGCGGAACCGGACCACGAACACGCACGATGTGTAATATAATACACAACTAGTCTGCAGACAGTCCACATGTTTAAGGACCCCCAGGTAGTGTATCAAGCTAGAAGGGCAGTCCAAGCTCAGTGGTATTCACTTATATCATGAATGCACAAAACACGGCAATACACGTTCGAGAACATGACAAAACAAGAGGGAGATCATTTATAAAACACAACACGACGAGACTAGCAAAATAGCATAATATTAATGCTTATCAAACTTAAGAAATGATTCCCTTTTTGATTCTTGAAACACAATTCTTGAAACACGTCTTAAATACAAGCTTATACTTGAAAAATCAAACAAGAACATGAGGATGCATGAGGCATCAAAACAAGAGTCCGAACATAAATCTATCAAGCATAGGCTAAGACCAAATCTTTGACCCTTGTGGACTTGAAAACCCAAACGTCGAAACTCTATATAACTTGGTGTCCTCGAAGGTAAGGTATATTTAGGAATTTCAAGAGCACAATGTCAAATGAAGGTTTAAGGCATAGTCTAGTTTTCATTCCCGTCAAATTTCTTCAAAAACAGTTCTTTTAATAACTGTCGGTCAACCCTCGGTCACCTGTCGGTCAACCGACGTAAAACTGTCGGTCGACCAATGGATGACCGACAGGATCCAGCCCAGAAATGCTGCTCTCTGGAATTTGAACCGACAGATCCTCGGTTGGCTGTCGGTCGACCTGTCGGTTGACCAACAGCGAACCGACAGATGACCTGACAAGAATGTTGCTCTCTGGAATTTGAACAGACAGTTCTCGGCTGGTGTCGGTCGACCTATCGGTCAACCGAAAGCTGACCGACAGTTGACCGACAGGCACGGGCAGTGCATTCTGTTCAGATTTTTCACAACTTCCTTCCCTCCTTCACTTCCACACTTTCACCACCTGCACTCCCCAAGCCTACATGCTTTCCAAGGGATGATTTCATACATTTTCAAGGCATTCCATCCACAATTAATCCATTCATTCCAAAGAGAAACATCAAGGCATTTCCAAATACAAATTCATAAAACTTACAAAACCCACTTGATTCTAAGAACTTGGAAAAGTCATTAGCCACAGCACAAGTAGAGGAACTCAACCCATGACTTAAGAGAACATAAACATAACATATATTCATGTGTTTAAGCATAAAAACCATGCCTTAATGGAAGAAATGAAACCACAATACAATGTACATGATAAACCTATAAAGTTTACTTGCCTCTAACCAATGCCAAGCAAAAACTCCCCAAAATCCAACAAGAATGGGGTGCTCCACGAAATCTACACAAAACCCCCAAAAGAAAGCACTCAAAAATCACTATTTTGGCCATTACAAACCCCCATTCCGAAAATGGGTTTGAAAACATGGAAAACAAGCTCTTGGTGAGCTAAAGAACATCAAGTGAAAGGATGGGTCCAAGCTCTAACATTTTGCTCACCAAACAAGAAGAAGAGTGGTTGAAGATGATGAATAGTGAAATGGGTTTGGCTCCGAAACGTGTCCAGCTGAAGCTTGAGACGAGAGGAAGAAAATGGCGGAGTCGGATTAGTGATTGGAGCCTTCTTGCTAGATGATTTCAAGGGAAAAAGATCAAGAAGAGAGCTTTCTTCTCATCTCCACTCTAGGGCAAACCGTTGCAGGGAATGGGAAAAGAATGGAGGAGAGAGAGAGTAAGAGACTATAAATAGTGTCTGGAAGTGGGTCCCCTAAGCAGTTGAATTAGAAATGCTTAAAACATGGTCTTGTGGACCCCGGACGGAAACGACGAAGAAGGACCAAACGATCGTCGAAAAATCTAGTTTTGGAAAAGTATACTTTTGACATAGTTTCACGAATTCGAAAATTATGCCCAGATTTTGCATGAAAAGACAGATTTACCCTTATTGGACCAAAACTTGGGTTTCTGGGCCTCAAATGCATGCAGGTTAAAAACGAAAGTTGTCACAAATAATAAAACCATTCAAGAGAAATAAAAACCACAACCATAACAAAGATCTAGAACAAGAACTCATTCTTACTCGTGTACTCAGGGCATCTCTGAGCGCGTCTGACTCATACTAAATGTCATCAAAATCCCCAAAACTATAATCCAGACTAAGTCTAATCACATTCTAACCCAACTAGTACTAAGACTTACTTAAGACTAAACGCTCACTTAATTAGCACTAATCGAGTTGGTCTGGGTTGGGGTCTAACCTCTCCCCCACATGGACCATGCATAATAGACTTCTTGGACTTATAGACTTTCCAAAGCTTTGGGTGTTGACACCAAAAATGTCACTTTGCCTCTTCAACATCAAGAAAGCTGCATGAAGTCGCAACCTGCCATAAATAGACAATGCAATTTCTCCAAAAAATCAAATCTTGTCAGAATCAAACAAAAACTGCAAGATCCTTCAAGAAAGCCAAGAGAAGAGTACACATGAAGTTTCGGGCCATTTCAGAATCATTTGGCCTAACTTCGCTTCTCCGACAGCTAAAATGGCGCTCCCGGCGGCGACATCATCGGAGACGTCAAAACTTCGATCAAAGCCTACGGATGACTCCAGCATGTCTCAAAAGGGCTGCATGCCAAATTTCAAGTCAAACCGACAACGTTTGACCCTCCATCAATGCTCGAGCAGCAAAATCAAGCCTCCCGGTGGCGGGAACCACCGAAGCCTTCGCTCATCAAACCAAGTGCATGAGTGGCTTCAACATGCTTCCAAAAGGCTGCACGTCAAATTTCAGGTCATTCCGACAACGTTTGACCAGGTTTCGATGCTCGAGAGAAAATCAAGCCTACCGGCGGCGGAGCGACCCGGGACCATGACATCCAAAACGGAGCCCATGGAACATCTCAAAATGACTCCAATAGGCTCCCCGTCAAATTTCAGGTCAATCGGACATCGTTTGACCACATATCAAAGCTCGGCATTTTCCCCGCAGCAAAATCAAGTGAAGCATCGATGGGACCCCAAACGGCTTCAAAACTCAAACAAAAGCCTATGGTTGGTCTTATTTATTGCTCAGGAGGATTCACCTCAAATTTCAGGTCATTCCGACATCATTTGACCAAGTTTCAGCTTCTGGCGGAAAATCAGCAGCTCTACGCGACAAAGTCTTCGGCTTTCCAGGAAAATTGGAAACTTTGCACTCTAAAAATGCAAGGATTCTCATCAGGTTTTCTACAGGGAAATCAAGCCAATAAATGAGAAGAAATTTCAGGAAAAATACAGAAGAAAACGGCGATGAAAATGACCACAAAACGGACCAAAAACAGGGGAAAAACCCCCAGGGTCGCAGCCAGCGACCATGGCCCAGGGTCGCAGGCGACCCTGGCCCATGGTCGCCGGCCCAGGGTCGCAGCCTGCGACCATGGCCCACGGTCGCCGGCCCATGGTCGCCGGCGACCATGGAAGTCCGGGTCACCGGATTTTTCGCCGGTGACCCGTTTTTCCGTCCTTTTTCGCGTTTCGCGCACTTTGGCCCCTGTGGTTTTCTGAAAATGTGATTTTTAATGCTTGAAATTGACTCATGTCCTCCGACATCCGTCAAAATCACGGGTCAACCTCCAAAAGTATCAAAATCAACATTGATCGCCAACCGGTCGACCAAAAAAGTGTACTTTCCGCCCAATCGATCGAAAAATCGACAGGACAGATGTCACCGGCCCGCTCTTAGCTATCACTGTCTGAAGTTACATGTTCATCCGATGTCGATCAGCATGAAGATCCATCGATGATCATCGCCAGAAGAATTCCAGAAGACACGGCACGGCCCGCGACTCTTCGACTGCTCGGCGACCAATTAATGTGGTTAATTGACTAGCTTTATTGCAGTCATTAATTCATTTCTTTGGACGGCCCAATCAGAAGGAAGCATTTGGGAGTTACAAGTCAATTGATTCATGGCATTTAACCCATGAAACTCCTCCCATTATGGTAATTAAGGTGATTAAAAGCCCTTAATCTCCATCGGCCAATCAGATTCAAGGAAAAAGGAGTTACAAAATCAAGAAATAAATCTTGTAACTCCTCCCATTAAAGCCATTAAAGCCCATAAACTCTCCTAAATGGCTACCAAAAGCCTATAAATAGGAGAGCATTCCATTGAAATCCGGATCGATCAATCGGAGATCACTTCCAAACCACCACAGATCCAGAAATCTGAGAGAAAGAAAAAGAGAGAAAAACTCTGCTGAAGTTCTGCACCGGCCACCACTACAAGGTGACAAAAGTCCCTTGGGGGGCACCCCCCCTCCCCCAAGGTCCTTGTCTTCTCCCGCTGCCTCCAATGGCTTAGACGTGGCTTTTCAGCCCGTCTACTTTGCTTTTTATTGGACATAGGACCTTCTCTTGGTCTTTGTCCTCTAAAAATCTGAGGTTATAGCCAAGCCAAGCGAATCAAGAGCATCCTCTGTTCTCATCTGCATGGATGATGGCGAAGTCCATACATGGCTTGCGACCGTCAATCTGAACGAGTCCCCCACAATCTCCTGAGAAGTTAGATCCTCCTTTTCTTGCTTTTCATTGTAGTTTGTATTTTTCTAAAAGAGACAAAAATCACAACTCTTGTCTTTCATTATTGATGAGAATTGTAAATCGGCTATAAACGCCAAAATCGGCTATAAATGCCAAACAAAATCGCCTTTCACGGCAAACCAAGAAAATGTCTCTTTTCTTAAATATTTGTGCAATGGAAAACTTGAAAGAAGTTGATTTCCTTTTTACTTGCAAAGGTTGATCTCCGGATTACCACTTGCAATTCCAAGTAAAATAGAAAATCTGGCACACCCACACAAAAAAAATGTTGATGCACGCTTCATGCCCCCCGGGCGCGAAAGGGCCGGACCCGACGGACTCCCACGTCCGCCGACCCCGGTAGCACCCACGGCATTCGGAGCGCGTTCCATCATTGGGATTCCTCAAACTCTTTGGTCATCTCCAAAACACCTTTTGGTAATCTTCAAACTCTTTGATTTGAGTCCAGCTTCACTTTCCTTCTTCGTCTCGGACACCTCCAGAATTTACAAATTTGAAAAAGTACATAAATTCCTATGTCTCTACAATAAGACTTACATGGTAATTTAAACATGGAAATAAAAGGGCTATAGGAAAATTCGCCATGCCTTGCCCTTTCGATGGGGTGAAGTCCTTCTAAGAACTTAGCAATCTTCTTCTCCACAGTGTCCACCAACTCCAGCGCATACAATGCTAACCTCTCAAACTTGGTGAGGTACTCTAGCATTGTCATACTGCCTTGGACAAGCTGCTGGAACTCCACTACTTTCTGCCTCTTGACATGGGTGGGTAAATACTTCTCCCCAAACTGTCTCTTGAAACTAACCCAAGCCACTGCATCTGTCATGGTCCTGTACTCTTCTCTTACAGTCTTCCACCAGATGCCTGCCAAGCCAGTGAAAAGAGATGTTGCTAGTTTAACTCGTTCTCCTCCCGTGCATTGGAAGACTTCACAGATGTTCTCTATGTGTTCCAACCAATCATCTGCAGCCAATGGGTCTTCTGTCCCAACAAACTCTTTTGGTGCCCTCTTCCGAAACCGTTCAAACAATGCATTTGGGTCATGTTCCCTCTGATTTATGACAATTGCGGGTTGGGGTTGAACCGGTTCTGGCCTTCTCTGTAATACCTCTAGCAATTGTCTTTGCATCTCTGCCAACTCTCTAGCATGATCCTCATCGTTTTTAAGCATTTGCTCTTGGAGTCTACCCTGGTTCTCATTTGCTTGACACTGCTAATAAAGCATAGCTTGCATCATTTGTTGGAATTGATTTTGCATTGTATTTTCAACTCTATCTTCTTCAACCGGGCCCGTATAATCACTGTTACTTGTGGTGGAATTGTCGTTTAATGGTCGCTTACAAGGTGGCATGATGTTGCAAAACAAGTTGTTAGCACATATAAATCAAATAAGGGTCACACATTGCTCACGCGATTCTAGTTAACAAAAGATCTAACGAATCCTCGCCACGCCCTTAGGATTTCTACTTTTTTTTAATTGCCTGAAACACGTCTCACTCTGATACCAGTTCTGTCGCGACCCCAGACTGGGCTTGCGGCCTAATCCGGGATCGGGACTAAGTAAATGATGGAAATATAGTAGTAATGGTTGGTGCTAAAGAGTACACGGGTTAATAAAGAACACATTTTACCCGTGCACGTGATTTTCCACAGGTGTCCGCGGTGAGGATATCTCAACAACATGAATATTTCGTATAAGTGTGGAAGTGTGTAGCAAATCAGTATGTAATTCATTTCCATAATAATAAAACTAGTTACATTTGAATAACAAGTATCAGAATGAGCAATGATCATTAGCGTTCTCAAAAGTAATGTTAGAGTTTAAACAAAAGATCATTTAATTACATTCCCCAAAATTAGAGGCCACCAAAGGCCAAAATAAATAATAACCACCAAAAGAAAAGTTAGCCACAACCCAAAATGTAACGCCTCTCCAGGCAACCGGATGTTTAAACAACATCATCAGCGCGCCACTCGACTAACTGCTGCGGTTCTCCGATCGCCCCCTCGTGCTCCTCCTCGGAGAAACCAACGACTAGACCTGAGTATCAAAAGTGGGTCAAACACGATGGTTTGGTGGGTGGGTGAAGAGATATGGCAATATAATAATAAATGAACTTACCATCGAAAGCAATTAAATATATTAAAACAATAATCTACATGAAAAGATAAATCGTTTATTCAAAACATGTATGCAATGTAAATCGAGTAAAGGTACCAAGGAAAATAGGAAACAAACAAGTTGGCATCCACACGAAGCTAAATCCTCTATCACCGAAGTGACAAGAGTATAACGGGATGCTGACCTCAGTCACCGAAGTGAGGAAGTGCAACAAAATTTACATATACATATATAATAATACGGGACGGGAACGCGGTAGCAAACCGGGTATCAGGAATCACGGTAGCGAACCGGATATCGGGAACCACGAGAGCGAGCCGGGTATCGGGACGAGACCACGGTTAAGAAACCGGGTAACGGGATCCAAATTGCAGCTGGCGGGACGGGAGGGAGACTTCCAAGTCGGTGGATCAAACCAACAGGGTCGTCCAAGCTTAATAGTGCCGACTCATAGGTCATATGCAAGCAATCGGGACATGTATTAAACACATATGATGTAATTTTATAAACAGGCAAAACAGGGGTGCTTAAGGCATAATATCATTTCAATATCAGGTCATGCACATCGGGCTAGCAAAATGCTACAAGTACAGTTTCCGTGCTTTTCGGGGTTGATAAATCATAAATCATGAATTTCAGGACTGCATGTTGAAATTCGGGAATAATAGAGTGCAATAGACTTTCAAAACATCAGGACAAGTATCGGGGTTCTAAACTAATTCAAGGCGAATAGGGATCCCATATGTCAATTTAAATAAAAACTTGGAACTCCTTGAGTTTAGAGACATTCCGGGTTCCTTATACACTTTGGACTTTCAAGACTTTTGATGAATCTTTGTGACGTGGTTTCCTTCTCAAACGGGCCTCGAACAATGCCTCATAGGTCTCCCTGATGCAAGGGGGTTCCTTTAAAAATGTTTCCCGAGCTCCAAAAGTGGCCTAGGCCCAAGAGGGGGTGTGCTTGAGCGGACCAAGGGGCACTCGAGTGGACCTGGACTGCGCAGGAAAATGGGCAAACAGCAAGTCTGCCCGCTCGAGCGAACGTTTGTCCGCTCGAGAGGACAGCATGCGCGCTCGAGCGGACATATGTCTGTTCGAGCGGGCAGTCATTGTGCCGCCCGAGATTGCAGTCAGATTGACTGTGCGCTCGAGCGGCCTGGTGCGCGCTCAAGCGGGCAGTCAACTGAGCTGCCCGAGAATGGCCATTCAGGCCTTTCTTCCCTTTTTCTCATACACATTTCACCTGCAATAAAAGGCCTCCTTGCCTTCAATAATCACCCATTAAACCTCTTCAAACTCTACTTGAAATCCCCCATCAAAACTTTCATGAGTTTCCAACCCAAATCTCCTTTTTCCACATTCAATCACCCAAAGAGAAAGAGGATAACCAAACAACAAGGGTTCATTTAAGTCATGTACAATAAATGAAACAAAGAGATACAAACCACATTTTCAATACAATAAATAAGCTAACAAAACCCCTTTTTATGAGCATTTATTTCACAATGGATGCAAGATAGATAAACATTAATGGGAACAACAAGCTCAAATATAATTGCCATGAAAACTATTTAATGCTCAATACCCATTCATCCACTTGCCTTAGGGTCTCAAATCAAGGAAACAAACAATAATCAAGCTCTCCCTCAAGAAACCTACAAGCACAACAAAAACCCCCAAATACAAACCCTAAAATAGGTCAAAACTAGGTACAAGAAGAGGAAAGCTTCAATAATGAAAATGGAACTTCTATAAGGCTAGAGGAATACCACTCTAAGAGATAGGGAGGGTGGCTTACTTGTAAGTCTCCAAATGGGCAAGAATAAATCAATGAGGACTTTGGAATGGGAGGTTTCTCTTCAAGGATTGCATCAATGGAGAGCCCAAGTAGTGAAGAAGGAGATGATGACTTCCATCTTTCAATTTGTGCATGATTGGTGATGATTTGGTGATGGAAAAGCAAGAGGGAGAAAAGAAGAGGGAAAAAGCCCTAGCTTGGGTGGCTCTTGAGCTGGAAAAGAGATAATGGAAGAGAAGGGTCTCTATTTAAAGCAATTGGAAGTGGGCTCCACTACTAGAAAACTTGGGAGGCTGAAATCACGACTATCGGGACTTCGAACGAATTCGATGAAGAAAGGAAAAATGGTCACCGAGATATCCAGTTTCCAAAAAGTATATTTTCGCAGGTTTTGGGGATAACAAAATTTTTGGGTACAGATTTAGTGGAAAAGACTGTTTTGCCCTTAATGCTAGGAAAATCGGGTTTCGGGGTTCCGGACAGTTACGGGATCATCATAAAAGTTGTAGGAGTTAACGAGACAAGTAAAACGGGGTTGAAACACTAATCACTGGAATCTCAGATAATCCCCCACGCAAGCACAAAGCTATAAAAAGGGACCCCCAAAGGGTTCCTACAAACCACAAAGGCACTAAAAAAATTCCCCCAAAGTTATAAAAGGGCTACTCTAATCCCAACTTAACCATAGATCACTAATCACACTTAATACTAACAGGAGATTAATTAGCACTAATCGTGGACACTCGGGTCGGGGTCTTACATCCTCCACCCCTTAGGGCATTTGGTCCTACAAATGAAATACAAAATTCACCTGGGGTAGGAGCTGCGAATACTTCTTCTGTACTTGATCTCGTAGTTCCCACGTTACTTCTCATGGTCCATGATTCTCCCAAAGCACCTTTACCAATTGAATGGTCCGTGTCCTCAACTCTTGCTCTTTCGTATCTATGATCTAAACAGGCTTCTCTACATATGTCGAATCTTCTCGAATTTCCAACTGTTCATGCCGGAGTACATGTGAAGGATCGGGGACGTACTTCTTCAACATTGACACATGGAAGACGTTGTGTACACCGGATAGCTCGGGTGGTAAGGCTAATCTATAGGCCACGTTGATGTGATCAATATCAATCATAAAATACCGCAAGTGCACGGGTGTCTAGATGAGACAGTGGCAAGAACGGGTCGAACCCACATGGAGCTATTAAAGAAACTTTTAAATTAAGAAAACTAATTGACTAAAAATTTAAGAAAAGTTTTGAGTTTATATTTAAAAATTAAGCAACTAATGTAGAAATCTGAAATCTACCAAATAATGAAGGTGATTAGAGTATAGGAATCCAATAAGCATCCACCAATTATTTATCAAGTAACCCTAACTTGTTCCAATTTTTACTTCAAATGAAAGACAAATCAATGTTTTTAATTTGGAAAATCTAACTTTTAAAATCCCTTTTTAATTATAAAAATTCAAAACTCAAGACTTCCTTCATCTCATAAAAGAATAAAAATAATTTAAGCACCACCCATCAAAAGTAAGCATAAACCATCAAAAGATCTAAATCCTAAGCATGGCCTATCAAACCTAAGCATGAGTAGTCAAAAACTAAATTTTATTTTTAGAAATAAAAATAGAGATTTGCCTAGGGCACGGAGACAAGCCTATTAATCATTAAGCACATAATCATGGAACACAAATTAGAATTATTAAACAAATAAAAAGATAATTACTTACCTTCATCCATAACTCTAATCAAGAAAATTAGCCCGCCATTGCAAAGAATGTTAGACCCTAAGTTGTGTTTGCAATTTGATGTCCAACATTTGCATCATGATCATCTCATTTCATTTCTCACAGGTTTATCTTGAAAATCACAGGATTTTAAATCAACTTACTCAAACTCAGTTTCAAACCTTTTGGTTGATTTCAGTCTTATTTGGAAAAGTTTTTTCTTGATAAAACCTTGTCTCAAACACCTTTACATTCTGAGTTTTCAAAAATGATTTCAAAGTTAGATTTTTCAAAACTGAAGGAACTCAGAAATACAACTGACCTGTTGTCAGTCAGCTTGTCGGTTCATGTCGGCTAACCGAGAAAGCGAGCCGAGGTCAACCGATGGTTGTCGGTCCGAATTCCAGAGAGCTACAAATCTCAGATCTTCTCTGTCGGTCCTCGCGTCGGTTCATGTCGGTCAACCGACAGTTTATAAAAATCCAGACCGAGAGATTGTCGGTTCAAAATCCAGAGAGCATCATTTTGTTCATCCTTGTGCTGTCGGTTCAGCTGTCGGTCCGATGTCGGTCGACCGATAATTGCGGTCAACCGACAATGACAATTTGGTCAGAAAAATTTGAAATATATGACCGTTGCCATTAGACCGTTGAACCATCGGTCAACCGACCCCTAGTTGTCGGTTGACCGACAGGTATCCGTTGGACCAATTTTTTATAAAGAGTAAGTTCATTCCAAAAGAAAAGAGAGAGATTGGAGAGTCAATTTTTGGTGTTTTGAGAGCCCAAGCAAAGAAAATGAACTTAGGATGCTCTAAGGTCCAAATGGAAAGCTAAAGCTTGAAGATTAAGAAGTTTAAAACTCTAGTAAGCTTTAATTTTCTCTTATATGTTTCATGCTTCTATTCAAACCTTTGGAAAATGTTTTATAGCATGATAACTATGTTGTGTGGAATTCATAACACAATTAATCTTTGATTTACTTGTTTGGATTCCATATCTTGACTCAAAGCAAGTTATTTTTCAATCTTTGGTAATCATGCTTTGAAAAATCTTGTTTTATTTAAAAGCATGTGTTATTAACTTGTTTAAATCTTTCCTTGTTGTTTTCAATCATTTAAACTTTAGTTAAGTCTTACTCTTTGAAAACAATATTGGTTTAGCATCACATGTGAGACATGACTTTTGTTACAACTTGAATCCTAGACTTTCATATCTTCTTTAAGTTAATTCTTCATGTGATTTGCTAAACCCTTCAATCAAATCATTTTATGTGCATTAAACTTTTAATTGCTTCAAGCATAAATTGATTGAGCTTTCATTTTAAACTAGATTGAAGTTTACACACACACACATCATGAGCATTCATCTTTGCATTTTATAGTGTGTTGTGTAAGTTGATTTTCACTTTCTCATTCGCCTATTTTAGAGGCAATATATATTGTGCTTAATGTATTTCTCTCCTAGTGTTTAGACACTTTCTTGAGAAAGAAAATCTATTTGTATGAAAGGTTATTGCTAAGCCTAAGAAAAGCAAATTGTAAAGGTTATTGCTTATCCTAGAAAAGCACATAGTTAGGTTGTTGTTTAGCCTTACAAACATCATTGTAAGGGTTATTGCTTAGCCTTTTGTAAAAGCATAAATAGTGAAAATCCGGTGGGGTGTGTAATCACAAGCCGGTAGTGGATGTAGGCATTGAGGCCGAACCACTATAAATCTTTGTGCATTGGTGAATGACTTGTGGTGATTGATTTGTTTATCTTCCGCACCTTTTCTTGTAATCATCACTAGTTGGAGTTTAATTTGAAGAAAATTAAAATTGGTCATTAAGTTGTAGCTCACCCTATTCACCCCCCCCCCCCCCCCCCCCCCCCCCCCTCTAGGGTTAGGATCCGGAACTTTCAAAGAATGCTTCTTGATTTATCGTTAAAAATTGCATCTTTACAACTTCTCCTTCACAAAATTTCTCCTTCAAAATAAATCCTTGGACATGGCCCAAGGCTACCAAAAATAAAAATAAACTAATGGAAAAGAAGAAAGGAAGAGAAAAAGAAAGGAATAGGAGAGAGGGAGAGCTTGGACGTATTTTTAATGTTATGGGTCTCCATCATGCCTCCTTTTATGCTTTTTGCAAACCCCTTCTAGTAAAGAAGTACCCTCCTTTTAGGTCTCCTTTTTACTTATTAGGCAAGGATTCTTTCTTGTTCTCCAAGCTAACTTCTTTCTTTAGAAAGACTTTTAAATTTGAGAGATCTCCTTGCCTTATTAGGTTTCTTGATGCATACACTTTCCTTGTACAATTCCAAGAATATCTCTAGAAATTATATGATGATGTAAAGGGAATAAACTTCCCAAATATTGAGATTTCTTGCAATTCCCGCCTAAAACTGTAGCAGATAACTTCCCGATGTCATATCTCCCTCAATATAGCTCTGATTTAGGTAATCTTGGGCTCTACGGATATCTACTCGAAAAGAGCTTTCCAATGGTGGCTAGATTGTGCCGATCCGATACTCGGTTTGAGAGTTATGGCCATTTTAATTTGCTGCCCTTGAAAAATCCGGGAATAATTATGCAAAAATGGAAGCTTCTATGTTGGCATGCAATGGGGTGTGTGGGGCCCATTGTGGACTTCCAAGCATGCTTGGACTCTCTCTTTGCTTGCTTATTTGACTTCTCTCTTCTCAAATTTCATCAATGTAGGTCCCACGTTGATTTCTCCTACAAATTGAAAGAGGCAATTTTAACATTAATCATATGTAAGAAAATAATTTTGAACCATTAATGGGACCCTACATTCCTAGTGATGCACCAAAATGACCAACTTTCCAAAAATAGCATATGGTGCCAAAAATAGCAAGATATGCATTGATGAAACCAAAAGCCTAATTTTGGGGTGATAAATGAGATGAGAAAAACTTAATTTCAAAAGCCATGCAATTCAATGAATTTTGACCAATTTTGACCATTTCTCCAAAAATATCCTCAAATGCATGTAATCATGAATTTAAATGCAATTCTATGCAACTAAACTTAATTAAGTCCACAAATGCTAATGAAATGATGAGTTAATGACCTAGTTTTGTGGACTTATCACACTCCCCAACTAGCCTTTTGCTAGTCCCTTAGCAAAATAAGCGACAAGGAATAAAACACATAAACTAATCCTAAAGAAAACAAACTAATGTAGAAAACAAGAATGAAAAACACCACTTTCGCTGGTACTCTCGACTGCATTTAGCGTATGCAGTAAGCCCTTAAACCCATAGGTTCCCCCTAGTGGACGAGTTGTGCCCCGTGAGGGTTTGCAGTGAATATGCCCACAAAATTCTTTTTTTTTTTTTGTAAAGAATTTTAAAACCTAGCAAAATCCAGGGAAACTTATTCCAAGAGAAAATCTGGAGACACTGACTATTCTCGATTCTCGGAATTTTCAAAGACAAATCTTAAATTCGGTTCACAAATCCCATCTTTTGGTTAGAAATTCTCGAAATCATGCTAATTGATCGTGCACGGTGAAAAGCATGTATACGAAATAAGCATCAAATGATCTACTAATAATTTCCGTGAAAATAATTTTTTTTTTTAAATTCAGGGCCGCCTAAAAGTATAAAGAAAACACAGTCTTCCTCTCAAGGCGATAATGACGGCTTTCGCACTACTGTTTTTTCAAAGGGCGCATTTTTTTTCTCTCTCTTTTTTTTTTAACACACACATGTGACTGTGCAATGCCTAGGTCCCTTAAGCTTTCCAATTAACCCATGTAACGAGCATTAGGCCAATGACTCCCAAACCAGATGGCTTTAAGGCACCAGGTATGAAAATACCCCTAAGGGCTTACTAACTCGGGTTAAAAAGGCTACGAACCCAAACTAGTCACAAAATATTTTTTTTTCTTTTTTTTTTCAAGACTTTAACTAAACACTTTTTTTTTCTTCTTTACATTTTTTTCTTTTTTTTTTTTTTTTTTTTTTTTTTTGCGGTCCCAAACAATAGGCAGCCTTTTTCATGTATCCACCATTCAAACAATGAAGCTTTGTACACTAAGGGTCGATTTTCCATTTTTTTTTATCAAAGAAAAACGAAAATCATAGCTTTACATTCAAAACCTTGAAAACGTATACAATCTATGTAAAATTGAGGGATCAAAATTCAGCACTTTTCCAAAAACTCTTTCCGTAAATAAAATAGTGAACCATTGTTTTCTTTTGCCCAAAATAAATATCTTCAGCCAATAAAAATTCTCTCAGACGTTTCCCTCTAACAATTTTTTTTTTTTGAACTAAGAAAAACGAAAAAGAAAATGTAGAATGAAAATTGAACAAATGATCACATGCCAAGTTCTAACTCACACCCCCAAACCTAAATCTAACATTGCCCTCAATGTTATGAATGCATGTGTAATGTGAAAATGAATAATAAGGAAAATTAGAACATCTTACCATGTGGGGTGATTACAAAAGAATGTGATCACCCAGCTCAATTACTTTCCATAATTGGGTTGCCTCCCAAACAGCGCTAAGTTTAATGTCGTCAGCCTGACATGACAAAAATGATTAGTCCTGATAAATTGGGTCTTCCATAAGGATATCCTCAATGTTTTTATCCTTCAGTTCCGGAAACGGTTTCAACCGTTGACCATTCACTTTGAAAATATCCCCATTCTTGGGATTTTCAATTTCCAGCGCACCATGAAAGTAAACAGTCCTGACAATGAATGGACCAGTCCACCGGGTTCGTAACTTCCCGGGAAACAGGTGTAACCGGGAATTATACAAAAGGACTTTCATACCTGGTTCAAATGATTTTCTTAAAATTGACTTATCATGGTTCAACTTCATTCGTTCCTTATAGATCTTTGCATTCTCATAGGCATCATTTCGAAGTTCTTCCAACTCATTGAGTTGCAATTTGCGTAGAGTACCCGCAGCGGGTAAGTCAAAATTAAATTTCTTAATGGCCCAATAAGCTCTATGCTCCAATTCAACAGGCAAGTGGCATGCCTTACCATAGACCAACCTATATGGGGACATCCCAATAGGTGTCTTGTAAGCGGTTCGATAGGCCCACAGTGCATCGATCAATCGCAAAGATTAGTCTTTCCGAGTGGGATTGACCGTCTTTTCCAGAATTTGTTTAATTTGCCTATTTGAAATTTCCGCTTGGCCACTTGTTTGTGGGTGATAAGGTGTAGCAACCTTATAGGCGACAGAATATTTTTTTAACAAATGCTCAAAGGGACGGTTGCAAAAGTGAGTGCCTCTGTCACTAATGATCACTCTACGTGTACCAAAGCGAGAAAATATATGATCTCTTACGAACTTAATCACCACATGGTGGTCATTCTTCTTTGTTGGTATGGCTTCTACCCACTTGGAAACATAGTCTACTGCTAGTAAAATGTAAAGATTTCCAAAGGAATTTGGAAATGGCCCCATGAAGTCAATTCCCCATACATCAAAAATTTCCACTATAAGTATAGGATTCAAGGGCATCATGTTCCTTCGATTGAGCTTGCCAAGCTTTTGACACCTTTCACAGTTCAAACAGAATGTGTGCCAATCTTTAAAGATAGTGGGCCAGTAAAATCCACACTGTAAAACTTTTACAGCTGTCTTTTTCAAACTAAAGTAGCCCCCACAGGCATGATCATGGCAGAACGAAATGACCGAGTAATGGTCATGATCAGGAATGCATCTCCTGATGATCTGGTCCGGGCAATACTTAAAAAGATATGGGTCATCCCAGAAAAAGTACTTGACCTCAGCTAGAAATTTTGATCGATCTTGTTTTGACCAATGGGTGGGCATCTCCCCTGTAACAAGGTAATTGATTATATCTGCAAACCAGGGGATTTGAGAAATACTGAGCAATTGTTCATCAGGAAAATTTTCATTCAGTGGGACCTCATCTGAAGGCTCTAAAGGTATCCTCGAAAGATGGTCAGCTACAACATTCTCACATCCTTTTTTATCTCTTATTTTCAAATCAAACTCTTGTAGTAAAAGGATCCACCGGATCAATCAGGCTTTTGCATCCTTTTTGGACAGAAGGTATCTCAGGGCTGCATGATCCGTGTAAATGATGACCTTAGACCCTATTAAGTAGGACCGAAATTTCTCTAAGGCAAAAATTACAGTGAGCAATTCTTTTTTAGTGGTTGTGTAATTGAGCTGTGCATCATTGAGGGTCCTACTAGCATAGTAAATCACATGAGGTAGCTTCCCAACCCGTTGACCCAAAATAGCTCCAATAGCAATATCGAATGCATCATACATTAGCTCAAATGGAATGGTCCAATCAGGTGGCTGAATTATAGGGGCTGAAGTTAGTTCCTTTTCTAGTCTTTCAAAAGATTTTAGACACTTCTTATCAAATTCAAACGAAGCCTCTTTTGTCAGTAATTGGCATAAAGGTTTAGCAATTTTACTAAAATCCTTGATGAATCTACGATAAAAACCAGCATGGCCCAAGAATGATCGAATCTGCTTAACTGATTTTGGTGGTGGCAATTTGGAGATCAAATCAATTTTTGCTTTGTCCACCTCAATTCCATTATCAGAAATAATGTGTCCCAGAACTATGCCCCTTTTTACCATAAAATGACATTTCTCCCAATTTAATACTAGATTCCGTTCTTTGCATCTTTCAAGCACAAAGGGACAAATGATGTAAGCACTCCTCAAAAGAATTGCCAAAGACCGAAAAATCATCCATGAAAACCTCAATGAATCTTTCTACCATGTCAGAAAATATGCTCAACATGCACCTTTGAAAGGTGGCCGGTGCATTGCATAACCCAAAGGGCATGCGTCTGTGAGCGAAAGTGCCAAACGGACAGGTGAAGGTGATCTTTTCCTGGTCCTCGGGTGCAATTGGGATTTGATTATAACCAGAATAACCATCAAGAAAACAATAATATGCATGACCGGCTAGCCTTTCGAGCATCTGATCCATGAATGGGAGGGGAAAATGATCTTTTCGAGTGGCTGAGTTTAACTTCCTGTAATCAATGCACACCCTCCATCCAGTCTGTATCCGAGTGGGTACTAATTCATTGCCCTCATTTTGAACCACTGTTATTCCAGATTTCTTTGGTACCACTTGAACCGGGCTCACCCATGCACTATCAGATATGGGGTAAAGCACTCCTGCATCGAGTAATTTTAAGACTTCCAACCTGACCACTTCCTTCATTGCAGGGTTGAGTCGCCTTTGTGGTTCACGAGAAGTTTTTGCATTTTCTTCTAAATGGATTCTATGTTGGACCACAGATGGGCTAATTCCTTTAATATCTGCAATGGACCACCCTATAGCTTCCTTATGCTCTTCCAAAATTTTAACGAGTTTTTCCTCTTGGACAGGGTCTAAGTCTGAAGCTATAATCACTGGAAGGGTTTCTAGCGGGCCTAAAAATACATATTTCAAGGTATTCGGCAATTGCTTGAGTTCTAACTTAGGGGGCTCTACAATTGATGGGACAGGTGGGGAAGCAGATGGAGTCAGAATCTCATGCTTCGGTTGCCACCTGGAGCAATCCATGGATGGAGTTGAGTCTAACAATGCATTGACTTTCTCAATATGTTCATCTACATCAAATTCACTTCCAAAGTGGGCCAGACAAGCCTCTAGTGGATCTTCAAGTTTCAAATGGGGTAAGTGATTTTCCACCAATTCATGAATGTAACTAACTTCAAAAACCCCATCATCCTCATCAGGAGGTTGCTTACTAACATTAAAAATGTTCACTTGGACTGTCATGGTCCCAAAAGAAATTTGTATTACTCCATTCCTACAATTGATCAAGGTATTTGAGGTGGCTAGGAATGGTCTCCCCAAGATAACTGGAATTTTGGGCTCAGCCCCAGATGTCTGTTTGGTATCCAAAACAATAAAATCGACAGGGAACACAAAGTCTCCGACTTTGATAAGAACGTCTTCGACTACCCCCTTGGGGTATCGAATTGATGCATCAGCCAATTACAAGGTCACATGGGTCTTTTTCAACTCCCCCAAACCTAATTCTTCATAAACAGAGTATGGAAGAAGGTTCACACTTGTACCCAAGTTTAGCAAAGCTTTCTCTATGTGATGGTCCCCTATCTGGCAAGAAATGGTAGGGCACCCTGGGTCCTTATATTTGATCGGGGTTGGACAGGAAATGATTGAGCTAACTTGTTGGGCTAGAAAAGCCTTCTTGGGCACATTGGTAGTCCTTTTGAATGTGCAAAGGTCCTTCAGAAATTTTGCATAGGCCGGAATCTGTTGGATAGCATCAAGTAGTGGGATATTAATTCTCACTTTTTTGAATACTTCTAGCATTTTATCCAATTGAACAGTTGATTTTGCTGGGCCTAGCCTCTATGGGTATGGTGCCTTGGGAGCATAGGTCCTAAGAATAGGCTCACTGGTGATGGTTCAACATTGACTGGGTTCTCTGGTTCTAATATAGGTTCAGCATTCATACTTGGTTCTCCAGTTTCTACTTTCTCACTTGATTCATCCTCAGGTTCCTTGGGTAGTTTGACCTTATTATCAACTTGTGTACCAAACCTAAGTGTGATTATGGATTTGACTTGTTCCGGCCCTTTTCCTTTAGGATCATGAACAACCTGGCCCTAGGGATTAGGTTCGGGTTGACTAGGGAAGGTTCCCTTGTCTCTGACTGTTGACACAAAAAAAGTCAATATGTCTCCTCAACATAAGAAGCCTCGTGAATCTGCATCCTGCTAAAAATAGGCAAGGCTACTTCAAGCATCAGATTTTGTCAAAATCAGACAGAAACTAAAGGATCCTTCAAGGAAACCAAAAGAGGGGTACACCTGAGATTTTGGGCCATTCCGACAACGTTTGGCCTAACTTCACTGCTCCGACAGCTAAACAAGCGCTCCCGGCGGCGACATCATCAAAGACACCAAAACTTTGATCAGAGCCTACGGATGACTCCAGAATGTCTCCAAAGGGCTCCATGCCAAATTTCAAGTCAAACCGACAACGTTTGACCCTCCATCAATGTTCGAACAACAAAATCAAGCCTCCCGGCGGTGGGAACCACCGAAGCCATCACTCATCAAACAAAATACATGAGTGGCTTCAACATGCTTCCGACAGGCTGCACGTCGAATTTCAGGTCATTCCGACAACGTTTGACCAAGTTTCGATGCTCCGAGAGAAAATCAAGCCTACCGGCGACGGAGCAACCCGGGACCATGACATCCAAAACGGAGCCCATGGAACGTCTCAAAACGACTCCAATAGGCTCCCCGTCAAATTTCAGGTCAATCGGACATCGTTTGACCACATATCAAAGCTCGGCATTTTCCCCACAGCAAAATCAAGTGAAGCATCGATGGGACCCAAATGGCTTCAAAACTCAAATAAAAGCCCATGGTTGGTCCTATCCACTGGTTAAGAAGCTTCACCTCAATTTTCAGGTCATTCCGACATCGTTTGACTTAGTTTCGACTCTTGACGGAAAATCGGCTACAAAGTCTTCGGCTTTCCCGAAAAATGGGAAACTTTGTGCTCCGATTTTGTGCGGGTTCTCGTCAAGTTTTCTCCAAGAAAATGAAGTCTATAATTGAGGAAAAATGTCAAGAAAAATACAGAAGAAAAAAGGAACGAAAAAGACGCCAAATTGGCCGAAAACGGAGCTCGGAGACCAAAGGGCAAAAAACCCTAAGGTTGCCGACG
Organism: Umbellularia californica; assembly: GCA_028538565.1. Taxonomy (NCBI): domain Eukaryota; kingdom Viridiplantae; phylum Streptophyta; class Magnoliopsida; order Laurales; family Lauraceae; genus Umbellularia; species Umbellularia californica. Next base: position 26,904,870 of record JAPQWN010000004.1, on the reverse strand, counting down.
ACCTTGGCCCAAGGTCGCCTGTGACCCTGGCCCATGGTCGCCGGTGACCCTGGGTGCATGGTCGCCGGCGACCCTGCAAATCCAGGTGGCCGGATTTTGCACCAAAACGTCCGTTTTTCGATGGTTTTCGCGTTTCGGGTGTTCCGGCCTCTGTGATTTTCTGAAAATCCAATGTTTGGTGCTTGAAAACCATTGATCTTCGTCGACATCTCGGATCCACCGTCGAAAGCACGAAATGATCACCGATCGCCTCAAGATCGCCAACCGGCTGACCAAGAAAGTGCACTTTCTGTCCGACCGATCGTGAAATCGACAAGACAGATGTCACCGGCCCACCAACATCAACTAATGTTTGAAATTGCATCGCAATCCGACATCAAACAATGCGTGGATCCACCTGTGATGATCGCAAGAAGAATCTCAAAAGGCGCAGCGCGGCCCGCGACTCTTCACATGCCTTGGCGACCACTTAATGACGTTAATTGACCCGTTTATGACAACTTAATGCGGTCATTAACTCATTATTTTGGACGGCCCAATCAAATTCAAGCATTTGAGAGTTACAAATCCAAGCAATCATGGCATTAAACCCATGAAACTCCCATCATCATGAAGCATAAAGGTGATTAAATGCCCACTACCTTCATCGGCCAATCACAAGCCTTGAAAAAGGAGTTACAAAATCAACTTGCAACTCCTCATCAATTCTTTCATCATGGCCATCAATGCCAATAAACACCTCATGGCTACCAAAAGCCTATAAAAGGAGGTCCATTCCAAGAAGAAAGAAAAGAAAGAAAAGAGATCCCAAGTGCAACCTCTGAAAATCCAGAAAATCCAAGAGAGAGACGAAGTTCTGCTACTTTGCTCCCGGAAGCACCACAAGGTGATCAACGTCCCTTGGGGGGCCAACCCCCAAGGTCACCTCCCTCTCCAACATGGCCTAAACGTGGCTTTTCAGCCCGTTTACTTGGTTTTTCATTGGATATAGGACCTCCTCTTGGTCCTTGTCCTTTAAAAAACTAAGGTTAGGAGCCAAGCCAAAGAATCAAAGCATCACATGTTCTCATTTGAAGGACGATGGCGAAGCCCGTACATGACTTGCGACCGTCGATCTCAACGTGTCCCCACAATCTCCTGAGAAGTTAGATCCATTTTCTCACTTTTCTATTGTAGTTTGTATTTATTAAAGAGACAAAAAGAAATCACAATTCTTGTCTTTCACATTTGATGAGTTTAGTAAAATCGCCTTTCACGGCAAAATCGCCTTTTACGGCAAACAAACAAAAACTCCTCCTACGGCATTCTAAAGAAACAAACTTGTCTCTTTTCTTAATATTAATGCAATTTCAAAAGTTAGAAAAAAGGATTTTTTTTCCTTTCCACTTGTGAAGGTGAATCCCCGGATCATCACCATTCCAAATTCCAAGTAGAAAGTAAATCTGGCATACCCTTACAAAAAAATGTTAATGCCCGAGATCTTCCCTCCTCCGCCGAGACTCAGGTCAGCCCCCGGGGTACGGAGGGAGAGGACGGAAGATTCCCTTTTCGGGTCCATCAAGTTGGCATACCCGATGGGACACGTTGACTTGAGAACGTGATGTTTTGATCACTTGGCTCCTTTCTAGTTGGTGGCCTATGTTGCCTTTTGCATCTAAAAAAATATGAGATGGGATTTCAATTGATCTTTCTCACTTCAAAAAGAAAAAAACAAATCTGATCTCTTTTTCTTAAAAACTCAACTTTGAGAAATTTTGATCATTCCCTCTTCGAACTCAATAGCTCACAGAAATGTTTGCAGCTATCGTTCATATCAGGGATTGGGCCATCTTTTCTCTTTGATGAGTCCAATTGGGATTTCAAGAAAAAACACCTTCATTTCAAATTCTTTCAAAAAAAATGATCTCTCTTTCTCAAGATTCAACTTTGAGAAATTTTGATCCTTCCCTCTTTGAACTTGATAGCTCACAGAAATGTTCGCAGCTATCGTTCATATCGGGGATTGGGCCATCTTTTCTCTTTGATGAGTCCAATTGGGATTTCAAAAAAAAAATTATAATTTCAAAAAAAAAAATTTAGTTTTCTCTCTTTTGAATTCAAAGTTGAGAAACTTTGGTTCCTTCCTTTTCGGATTTAGCGCTCGCAGAAATGTTGAGCCTTTGTTCGGATTGGAACACCATTCGTTCTCTTTGATGAGTTTATTAAAAACCTTTCAAAAAAAAAAGAGTTAAAAAAAAAACACTAAGGTTCCACCAGTTGCGTTCTTTGACCAAAGTGGATTTAAGAAAAGCCTTGTCCAGAGTGTGGAGACAGCTAGACTGTTCGAGGCAAAGGTCCTCCAAACGGGTTCATTAAGTAATCATACCCTTACCTGGGGGCTGATCTATCTACTAAGGTTTCATAAGATCGAATTGGAAACCTATGTGCACCTTTCAAAAAAAAATCCTCTAAAAAAATCTTTTTTAAAAAAAAAAACTTCTGTCACTTTTGAATTCAGAGTTGAGAAATCTTGGTTCCCTCCCTTTCGGATTTAGCGCTCGCAAAAATGTTGAGCTTTTGTTCGAAATGGAACACCATTTGCTCTCTTCGATGAATCCAATCTTGACCTTTCAAAAAAAAAAAACTTACGTCACTTTTGAGTTCAGAGTTGAGAAATCTTGGTTCCCTCCTTTTCGGATTTAGCGCTTGCAGAAATGTTGAGCCTTTGTTCGAAACGGAACACCATTTACTCTCTTTGATGAATTCAATCTTGACCTTTAAAAAAAAAAAAACTTTTGTCACGTCTGGATTCACATCCGAGAAATTCTGGTTCCTTCCCTTTTGAATTTAGCGCTCGCAGAAATGTTGAGCCTTTGTTCGGATTGGAATACCGTTTGCTCTCCTTTATGAACCCAAATTTGACCTTTCAAAAAAAAATCCCATCTCATGTCCTTCCCAAGGATGCGATTTGCAACATTTGTGCCTAGCAGTGCTAGTACGCCCTTTCGGGTCTACTGTATTCGCGACCGACACATTTGTATCTCCAACCTTATATCATTTTACCTCGAGTGAGCCGTGCTTCTCGGTAATTTGAATTAAGGTCTACAATTGCTTCTAGCAGTCACTGGAACGCTCACTCTGAGCCTACCATACTCGTATTTTAGAACAATTGTATCCTCTATGGCTTTTTGCCTTCTTCATCGTCCTTGGGTTGGGCCATGTCCCCTCAAGTGATTTGAAAAGAAAAAACCATGGTTGTTCTCCATTTATGATCACCATATTCTTGTGATTACTAATGGATTTGGTCTTGTTTCAGAAGTTTTCCAAAACTAACAATGGCAGCTTCATTGACCATCACTTTCGATGAGAACAAGCAACCAGGTTATTCTTCAAGACAAGCAAAACAAGCATAAGAGCCCTGCCAGTTGCCGAAGCGTCATCTCCCTCGACAACTCTCCAAACACCGGGTCAACTTCAACTCCCCGGACCATCGTCTTCGGATCGCTGGGATCATTCCCACTTCCAGCAGAAGACACCGTACCTGCCAAGAAGCAGAAAATCGCCCCGCAACGTGTCACTAACATGGCACCAAGGGTCAACATGAAGAAGCTTGAAGCCCGTGGCGTTCCCACGAAGCCTCAACCCACAAGAAACCAGGTTTACACCAAAACTTAGTCCCCGAGATCTTCAGCAAAGCAAAGGAGGTCCCAAACATCTGCAAAGCCAGCATACCTGGCCCCTCTCAAGGAGAATCAGTTCTACCCTCTCTCTTACATGAAAGAGGAGAGACCTACCCTCCACCCAAAAAACAAACAAAATCATCATGAGCCGGCTTGCTCCTACAAGCCCAAAATCAAATCCTGCATCGTTAGGCCTATGAAAAAACATGCTAAAGCCTGCACTCCCGCGAGTCGACCCTTCATCTCAACAGGGGCCGAGCTCGTAAAATTCAAGTCTTCATTACGACAGGCAAAGGACCGCGTCCAGATTCTGTCCTTACCAAAGCAAAGAAGACAAACTCAGCTGCTGCGCACGAGGGACTACATCCTTCATCGCTAGAGCCCAGCCAGAGCTGACTGAAGCTCAAATTGCTCGTCGTATGCGTCGCCGCACTGTATATCGACAAAAGAGACTCGAGAAACAAAGAACCCAGCGTTCTACTCTCCACGTCTCAAACAAATGGGTCGAAAAAGAAAGACCTGACCAATTCGTTGCTGTTCATATGGTTGGTAAAACCAGAAAATGCCAGAAGTTAGCAACCAAAATCAGTGTTAGACGTCCAGTGACTCGCAACGTCTCCCGGACACGAACACATGTGGAAGAATCCTCCACTCCACCAAGCCAAGGACACCGAAGTAACCACTCCTCAGATTCTTCATCCAGAAGAATGAGCCCCAGCTCAGTCACCAAGATGATTTCTTCGTTCGAATCCCGAGGGATGAATGTCTTGGCTACAAGTTCTGAGCAGCCTCCACCGCATGATGACGTAACTTCACGCATCCAGCAGTCGGAGCAAGGACAACAGAGAATTGAGGCTCTGATGAAAAACCTTATTCTCACGCTACAGCATCCACCACCTAACAATGAAACCCCTCCGAATCATGAAGATGACGAGGGCAATGCAGAAAACAATGAGTCTCGCGCCCTTACCAGAAAGGACGTGGACGATATCCTCGCAAAAGAAGAGGATACATTGAAGGAACATCGGATCAAGCCACCCTATCCTTTATGGATGGACTCGGTTCCGTTTCCTGCAAAATTCAAACAACCTACTCTCCAGACATATACTGGGAAAGGTTCAGCCAGACAGCATGTTATCCATTTCAAAATCCTGACGGGAGCTATTTCAGATCAAGATGTCCTCAAGATTCGCCTCTTTGCAAGTACCCTAAAAGGTACAGCCTTTGATTGGTACTCCACTCTGCCGAAGAACTCCATCCAAAACTGGGCTATGCTGGAGACACGCTTCCTGACCCACTTCCAAGGTGAGGATCATCCTGTTACTATGGCTCAGCTCTGCAGCCTAAAACAGGGAGATAATGAGTCAACTTATGACTTCATTCACAAGTGGAAGGCAATGGCGTACAAATGCTCAGATGTGCTGCCACAAGCGTCGCTACTCGACATCTGCCGTAATAATATGAGAGCAAAAATTCTCTCCATGATCATCGGCAACAAATCAAAAAACCTGGGGGAACTCCTCGAAGCTTCCATGGAAGCTGAAATGGTGATCAAAGACCTTAACAGTCAGAAATCATCAAAGAAAGAGCCGACTGCTGTTACAACCTCAAAACTAAAGAAAAGGAGGTTCTTAATGTACAGACTAAGTCAGCTCCTCAGCAGCCAAAGAAACCTGAAAATAAAACTACAGGTAAAAGACCTGAACTCTCTGATGCCTTCGAAGAACGTGTAGAAAAGAAATATCCGTTCGATGAAGATGTTGAAGAAATCTTTGAGGCTCTCCTAGCAAATGGCAAACTCATTTTGCCAGAGCCCAAAAGACCGGGAGATGTTGGCAAAACCAATGATCCCCGATACTGTCCATACCATCAGATGATCTCACATCCTCTCAATCAATGCTTCGTTGTAAGAGAGAAGATCAATGAGATGTGGAAAAACGGAGTCATAACTTTCGACAAAAACTATGGCTCCACTTCTGTCAACATGGTGTCATGTCAACAAATTTCAAAATCACCGAATGAGAAGACCACTACTTCATTCAAAGTGATAAAAATGGCTCAAGCATCCCAAGAATTGGTTCCCTATCCAACATCAGATGGACAGCCTATATGGGTGCATCCCGATCTCCTAGATGATGAACATTGGGAGGTCGTCAAAACAAAGCCGACTGCTCAGCAGCGAAGGCAAGCCAAAAGACAACTCCGCAAGCTCAAACAGCAGCAGAAGTCTCAACCAAAACAAGAAGTCCTTGAAAAAGCAGAAACTTCTTCCACTGCTTCACTAGGGACGACGGAAGAATCTCTTCCCAAAACCTCCAAGGCGGTAAGAAAATTCACTCTTGATGATTTCATGCCACCTCTATACAAAATGAAACTATGCAGGGGGCATCATACTCTTGCAACTCGGTAGTTGGATTCTCCATGAATGGATAAGACACCAGTGACACTGCCAGTGATATCGATGAGTGTGAAGAATCGCTTGAAACAGGAGAATACCTTTCCGACGAGGAATGGATTCCCGAATCTCATCTTATGCCAGTAATCTGGTATAACCCATTACAGCCACAAGGATCTTGGTCTGATGATGAAGAAGACCAGGGCCCTGTTCAAGAGAACGCTGTTGATCCAGCACCAGCAAATGCTTCAGTGGAACCCAACATGGGCGAACCACAAGGAGCAAATGACGAAGAAGATTTGGCTCCCATGCTTGATCTTAAGGAATATAGAAGAATCTTGCAACATCTTACCATAGAGCATGAGCAGGATCGCATTAATGATCTTCGTCATGATCCAGAACCGGAAGTCCCTGAAATTCAGCAGGAACTCTGTCGCGACCCCGGACCGGGTCCGCGGACCAAATCCGGGATCGGGACTAATTGTGATGAAGCCAATGATGTGATCATATGGGGTGATGACAATAATTAAAGGTATGTTTATGATCAAGCGTACACGGGTTAAGAAAGGAACACTCATTACCTGTTCACGTGATTTCCCACAGGTGTCCGCGGTGAGGATATTCCAACACACATAACCATATAGTAATAATTGCGGAAGCGTATGGTAAATCATGCATATATTTCATTTCCCAAAATATCAAGGCTGATTACATTTGAATATGAGTATCAGAATGAGCAATGTCCTAAAGCATAACCCAAAAGTACATATTCAAGTTTAATCAGAAGATCAGTTAATTACAATTCCCAAAAATAGAGGCCAATAAAGGCCAATATACAAAACAATGACCGCCAGGAAACTATCCAAACAATCCCCCAAAATGTTTCGCAACTCGGCATCCCGATGTTTACGTAACATCGTCAGCACGCCACTCAACTAGCGGCTACGGTTCTCCGACCGCCTCCTCTGGCTCCTCCTCAGGATAACCGACAACGGGACCTGAGTACCAAAGCAAAGGGTCAGACACGACGGTCTGGCAGGTAGATGAAAGGATATGAACATTTAATGATAAAACATTTGTCATGGAAACAATTGAACCTGACTAAATAATACTTTCATGAGTAAATGCATCATTTCATTAAAAACATATATGCAAGGTAAAACAAGTAAGGGTAACCAAGGAAATCGGGAAACGAGCAAGATGGCAACCACACCAGGCTAAATCCTCTATCACCGAAGTGATAGAGCAAGCAAGTCAAGGCGTTGACCTCAGTCACCGAAGTGAGGAGATACAACGAAATACATATACATATATACTATATACTAGACATGACCACGGTAGCGAGCCGGGCATCAGGAACCACAGTAGCAATCTGCGGTATCAGGACCCAAACTGCAGTTGGCAAGACAAGAGGGGGATCACCTAGTCAGTTGATCAGACTAACAAGGTATCCAAGCTTAGTGGTGCCCACTCATAGGTTATATGCAAGTAAATAAAACAGGTACATGTATGCATGTTCTCTTTCTTGGCTCATGGGCTCGCACTACAAAGCTCTGGCCCAATATTGCCTCAAGGTTTTGGCTTATGAGTCATGTACAAGAAATCAGGTCAAAACATGGAAATCAAGATAGGTGTAAAATAAATCAAGTACAAGATTATATTCGGCAAGACGTGGGTGCTCAAGGCACAGCTATCATATCAAGTCTGTCATGTATATCAAAGCTAGCAAAACGGTACGAGTATACTTTGAAAAGCCAAGACAATGTCGGGTTAAAACTAATCCAAGTGAATAGGGATCCCGTATGTCCGTATAATAAAGGAAACTTGGTACTCTTTGAATTTGGGAGACATTCCGGGTTCCTTATACACTATAGTAGCCTCAATGCTTAAATGAATCTCGATGATGTAGTTTCTCTCTCTAACGTACTACCAACAAACACTTCACCTAGGCTTCGGACACGATCCCAGGTGAGCGGTGCCCATTGCTCTCAGAAAGGTTCACAAGCAATGGGGTGAAAGCTCCCTTCAATCCTTCTTTATTCATAAAAATTTCAGGGAATTTCGGTCACCTTACGGTCAGATGGCGGTTAGCCGCCAGCGAATACGGCGGTTAACCGCTGGCTGACCGTGAGGCTGACCGTGGAATTGCAGCTCTCTGGAAATGCAACCGCTACAATCCGGTTGGCTGGCGGTTAGCCGCTGATGGATTAGGCGGTTAGCCGCTAGCTGACCGTGGAGCTGACCGCGAGATTTCAGCTCTCGGGAAAAGTGACCGTAACTAAGCGGTTGGATGGCGGTTAGCCGTCGATGGACACGGCGGTTAGCCGCTGGCTGACCGCGGAGCTGACCGCCAGTCACGGGAATTTCTTCCCTGGGTTCAGATTCATGCTTTCCCTTTTCCCAAACCCATTCCTTTCGTTCCCCATTTGACATCCATACAATCACCAAGAGAAGAAGACAACCATCATCAAAAGGATTCACTTAGGCATTGTACAAAAGATGAACCAAAACTACAATCCATGATTTAAAGACAATAGATGAAACTAAAAGCTAGAAATCATGTTTCAAGACAATAAGGATGCTTACCAACTCTTTTCAAAAGCATTTAATAGCATCATGAATGCAAGTAAAAGCTCATCATAAATGATACAATAAATACAAACATTTGATCATGGAAATCACTTTTAAAACTAAACATCCACTTGCCTCAAGGTCTCTAAATCAAGAAATCCAAGCTCTAATCCACTCTTCCAAGCCAAATACCAAGCTACACCAAAACCCCCAAAACAAACCCTATAATGGGTCAAACCAAGAAACAAGAAGAAGAAACTCACAATAATGAAGATAGGGCTCTCCCAAGACTAGAAGAACAAGGATCTAAGATATTAGGGAAGGAGCTTACTTGTAAGTTCTTCAAATGGACAAGGTGAGCTCAATGAGGGTCTTGAGTTGAGTAGGTCCTCCCACAAATGGTATCAATGAGTAGCTCTAGTAGTGAGGAAGAAGAGGGTGAAGTTCATTCTTGATTGGTGTAAGGTTTGGTAGGGACTTGGGATGAGGAAGCAAGAAGAAGAAGAAAGGAGAGAAAGAAAACCCTAGGCTGTTCTTGAGCTTGTGCTGGAAAAAGAGAAATGGAGGGAAAGAGTTCTCTATATAAAGCAATGGGTGTGGGTTCCACCACTAGAAAGTCTTCGGAGGCTGAAATCACCAATCTCGGGACCTCGGATGAAATCGACGAAGAAGAGAAAAGTGATCGTCGAAATATCTAGTTTCCAAAAAGTATATGATTCGCGGGTTTCGAGGATATCAAGTTTTGGGTACAGATTTCATGTAAAAAGACTGTTTTGCCCTCAAAGCAAGAAGATCGGGTTTCGGGGTTCCGGACGGTCACGGGTTCAACATGAAAGTTGTAGGGATCGACAAAATAAGTAAAACGGGATCAAGACAAGAATTAGGGGAAAACAAGTAACCTCCAAAGCTAGCAAGACCATCAAAAAGGAAACCCCCAAAGGGTCCCACTAAACACAAGACACTAAAAATAATTCCCCAAAGCTATCAAGAACTATGCTATTCCAAGCTTAGTCAAAATCACTAATCGAGCTTAGCACTAACACAAACTTAATTAGTACTAATCGAGTCACTCGGGTCGGGGTCTTACAAACTCTCTCCCTTAACTCCTGAAAATGGAGAAAACAGTTGGATCGATGATCCTCTTACATCTGAGGATGAGTCCGATTCCCAACAGTCTACACTGGGGGCATCTCCTGTCAGGATAACCTGCAATGCAATAGCTCACACCATTGGAACCCACCCTGACCAAAAGTCAACCAGAAGATTGGAAAATCTACCTTCACAAAGGCAAGTCTTCATATGGGTTGGGGTATGATCCTACCGCTCCTATGAGACAGTTGACACCATGGCTACAAAGTCGCTTTACCGACCAAACCTCAACATCTCATGAAGACATTGATATCCCTGGATATCTCTTTGAGGAGTTTTTCGTCAAAAATCTAGAAAGCTCCTCCAATTGGTATAATTTCTCTGATGATAAAGAGAAATTGCCCGATGACACAAACGAGCAGTTCTCTGACCCAGAAGAATCATCGTCTCCAAAAGAAGTACCCTACTTCAACCCAGTTTCAGCAAATGAGTGGGACCATATCATTGCAAGCCTTGAGAAGGATACTGATCAAGAAGATTCATGGACAGAAACAGAGCCCCAGTCTAAAAATGCCTCTGGCACTCCAGAAGGTCTTGTTGAGTTGGAAGCCTCCGAAAACATTGTGGAGGAACCACCTTCAAACCTTCCGACAGAAGATCCTGTTCAAAAGATAAACTTGGGAACACCTGATAACCCACGTCCTGTATTCATAAGCAAGAATATAAAGGATGGTGAGTTACTCGAGTATATCTCTTTACTTCGCGAATTCGTTGATTGCTTCGCATGGTCTTATGCCGAAATGCCTGGCTTGGATCCCAAAGTAGCAGTCCACAAGTTCAACTTGCAAAACGAAATCAAGCTTATCAAACAAGGCCAAAGAAGATTCCGTCCCGACGTGATGGACAAAATTGAACAAGAAGTTCAGAAACTCAAAAAGTTGGCTTCATTCGCGAGGAACAACATCCTGAATGGCTGGCCAACATCGTCCTTGTGACAAAGAAAAATGGGCAGATAAGGGTCTGTATTGACTACAGAGACCTGAATAATGCATGTCCTAAAGATGAATTCCCGCTCCCCATACCAGAGATGATGATTGACAACACCTATGGGATTGACAACACCTATGGGTTCGAGTGAATGACATTCATGATGCATCCTGAAGATGAAAGGCATACATCATTTCGGACACCATTTGGCGTGTATTGCTACATTGTCATGCCGTTTGGTCTGAAAAATGCAGGTGCAACATATCAGAGGGCTATGATGAAAATATTCCAAGATATGCAGCACAAGACGGTCGAATGCTATGTTGACGACCTCGCCATCAAAAGCAGAAGAAAAGAAGACCATCTCGATGATCTTCGAGAAGTCTTCCTCCGACTTTGCAAACACAAATTGCGGATGAATCTACTAAAGTGCTTCTTCGGTGTCTCATCGGGTAAGTTTCTTGGATTCATAGTACGGAAAGCTGGAATAGAACTTGACCCTACCAAAGTCAAGGCTATCCTGGAAATGCCATCTCCCAGAACCCTAAGAGATTTAAAAGGGCTTCAAGGAAGGTTGGCCTACATTCGACGGTTCATCTCCAATCTATCAGGGAAATGCCGTCCATTCTCTCGCCTGATGAAAAAGGGCGTCGAATTTGTTTGGGATGCTGAATGTGAAAATGCATTTCAAGACAACAAAGCATACCTCACCAAACCTCCAATGCTGGCTGCCCCCACAACTGGAAAACCATTTATCTTGTACACAAGAGCTCTCGACCACTCTTTAGGTGCTCTGCTCACACAAGAAAACGACGACGGAAAAGAAGATGCTCTATAATACCTTAGCCGCATGATGGTAGGTGCAGAGCATCGCTACTCCCCAGTCGAAAAAGAATGCCTTGCAGTAATGTTCGCTGTACAAAAGATGCGTCACTATCTGCTGTCGAACACAGTCTACTTGATTTCGAGGATCAACCTCCTAAAGGTCCTTGTCACAAAAGCAGGTTGTCTCAATGCCCGACTGGCAAAATGGTCTATTCTTCTATCATAGTTTGATATTAAGTATGTACCACAAAAAGCAATCAAAGGCCAAGCTCTAGCAGACTTCCTCGCAGAGCATCCATTCCCTAAAGATTCTCCACTTAGGGATGATCTCCCAGACGAATTTGTCTACAATGTGGAAACTTCCTTATCAAAAGCTTCCTGGGACATGTACTTTGACAGTGCAACCAGGACAAATGAAAAGGGAAAGCAAATATCGGGAATCGGCATCCTATTTGTCAGCCCCGACAAATACATTATTCCACACGCCTTCTCGCTACTGGAACCATGTTCAAACAATGCAGCTGAGTACCAAGCCCTGATTGTAGGATTGGAACTCGCCCTCGAATCCGGCATCACCATGTTGGAAGCTTTTGGGGACTCTCAACTGATCGTCAACCAGATGAATCAGAAATATGAAGTCAGGAAGCCTGATCTGCTACCTTGCTAAACAAGGCACAGTCGCTTCAACAAAAGTTCAACATCTGCCATATCACCCACATCCTCAGAGGTGAAAACATCCGTGCAGATGCCCTGGCCGGACTTGCCGCATCCATGGCAATCCAAGAAGGGGAAAACATGCAAATCACAGTGTGTCAAAGAAGGATTCTCCCTCCTCTCAACACACACCAAGCAGTTGCTAAATGCCACCAAGTGGTTGGAAGTCGGATGTCCATCCTCAAACCTCCGATTAGCGACTGGAGAGATCCGTTCATTGATTATATCATGTTCGGAATCGTACTTGAAGATCCAAAAGAGTGGGTAAGCATCCAAAGACGAGCCCCAAACTTTCATTTGGATATACCTTCAAAAGCACTTTACAGAAAATCCTTCAACGGAGTACTCCTATGCTGCTTGTCACAACAAGAGGCTGAGGAAACTCTCAAAGAAGTTCATGCTGGTCTTTGTGGAGCCCATCAGGCTGGCCCTAAGCTCTACAACCAGATAAAAAGGCTAGGTTATTATTGGCCTACCATGGTAGCTGATGCAATGCAATTTGCCAAGCACTGCCAAAAATGCCAGATTCACGGAGATTATGTCCACATGCCTCCAGAATGGCTACATCCAACAACAATCTCATGGCCTTTCGAAGCCTGGGGTATGGACATCGTAGGTCATATTTCTCCCCCATCAAGCAAAGGTCATCGCTTCATCTTCGCTGCTACGGATTATTTCTCCAAGTGGTCAGAAGCATTTGCGCTCAGCGAAATGAAGACTTCATCAGTCCTTCAGTTCTTGCGCACCAACATTATTTGTCGCTTCGGCATACCTAAAAGATTCGTCCATGATAACGGACCACAATTCCGGGATCACAGATTCTACAGGTTCTGCGACAAGTACAAAATCCAAAGTTGTCCTTCGACTCCATATAATCCAGCAGCGAATGGACTAGCAGAAGCCTTCAACAAGACACTCTGCAAAATTCTTAAGAAAATGGTCTCTAGTCACAAAAGAGACTGGGGCGACAAACTACTAGAAGCTTTGTGGGCCTATCGAACCACTGTTCGAGGACCAACCCATAGTACACCATTCTCCTTGGTCTATGGATGCGAAGATGTTGTCCCTTTGGAAGTACAAATTCCTTCCTTAAGGGTATCTGTGCAAAATGACGTGACGCAAGAAAGCAATGTCAAATTGAGACTCCAAGAGCTGGATAATCTCGATGAAAGACGACTTGAAGCTTTACAAAGCATTGAGTTGTACCAAGCACGCATGGCAGGATATTTCGACAAGAAGGTCAGGCAACGCGCCTACAAAAAGGGTGACTTGGTTCTTGCAGTAAAATGACCCATAGTCTTTGCCCACAAATCCAAAGGCAAATTTGAACCAAAATGGGAAGGACCCTTCGTCATCAACAAAGTCTTCTGCAACGGTGCATACACTCTTCTAAATATGGAAGGAGACAGATGTATGCTACCCATCAACGGCAAGTTCTTGAAGCGGTACTACCCTTGAAGACTTCCTCAAACGGGTCAGAGCGATATCTACACGGCCAAAGCCTATTTCCAAGGTACTTGCTCGTCAAACCCACCCCTTTTGAAATTTTCATCTTTATGTTGAGGTTTCCAAAAAAAAAACTCTCTCAAAACAATGCTTACTTTCATCGTTTCATTGTTCAAAAAAATCATCAAATCCAAAAATCCAAGTTTAGGAGCCTTTTCCCGAACTTGACCAAAATTTTCGATCCTTGAACCCAAAATTCATGGTTCGAAACAAAAATCGGGACTTAGGAATTTTCACCATAGACCGCTTCGGCTTTTACAACCAAAATCGTTTTAAGTCAAAATTTATGACCTTCGTGTCTTTAAACAAAAAAAAATTGGTTTTTAGAAACCGTGGGGAAGCGACACTTAGTCGATACTCGTAAAACCAAAAAACCGGAAGGATGCGAACCCCATTCGATACTTCCAAATCACAAGGAAGCGAACCCCATTCGATACTTGCAAAATTTCAAAAATCATGGAGAAGCAACAAACCGGTTGATATCCACAACCCAAATTTCAAAAATCGTGGAGAAGCAACATACCAGTTGATATCCACAACCAAAATTTCAAAAATCGTGGAGAAGCAACATACCAGTTGATATCCACAACCCAAATTTCAAAAATCATGGAGACGCAACATACCAGTTGCTATCCACAACCCAAATTTCAAATGCTTCGAGAAAACCTCAAATTTCAAAAAAAAATCGCGGGAAAACGACACCAAGTCAGTACCAGCAAAACCAAAAGTTTTGGGAAAAGCAGGGAAGCGACGCTTAGTCGATACTTGTACCCCAATTCGTGAGGAAGCGATATTCCATCGATACTCGCAAAACCCAACCCGCGAGGAAGTGACATTCCATCAATATTCGCAAACCGAATGAGCAAGGAAGCGACATTTCATCGATACTTGCAAGACCATTCAGCGGGGAGGCGACATTTAGTTGATACCTGCATTTTGAAAACCAAAATCCGGCTATAAACGCCAAATCCGGCTATAAACGCCAAAACTCAGCTATAAACGCTAAAATCCGTTTATAAACGCCAAAATCTAGCTATAAATGCCAAAATTCGGCTATAAATGCCAAAATCGGCTTTCATGCCAACAAAACAAAAATTGGTTTTCAAAAAGAAAAAAAAAACTCGGCTATAAACGCCAAAATCTGGCTATAAATGCCAAAACAAACAAAACAAAATTCGGCTCCTATGCCATTACAAAAAATTGGCTTTCACGCCATCCAAAAAACTTTGGCTCTCATGCCATGAACAAAAAACCTTGGCTCTCATGCCACAAACAAAATTTTGGCTCTCATGCCACAAACAAATTTGGCACTCATGCCACAAACAAAATTTGGCTCCCATGCTACAAAATGAAATTCGGCTTCTATGCCATTCCAAAATTCGGCTTTGACGCCATCCAAAAAACTTTGGCTCTTTCATGCCACGAACAAAAAGCTTTGGCTCTTATGCCACAAACAAAAAACCTTGGCTCTCATGCCACAAACAATTTTGGCTCTTACGCCACAAAATTAGGCTTTCACACCATCCAAATTTTGGTTTTCAAACCATCAAAAAACCAGGCTTTTCGCCACAAAATTGGCTTTCATGCCCAAAACAACTCTTTGACAAAAGATTTTCACAAAATGACAACCTTTTGATCAAATTCTTAAACAAACATTCCCATCAACTTTTGCTCAAAATTGTTTTCATCAATGATTTAAGTGAAAGGAAGGGGATACAAAATATAGTACCAAAACTGTTTATACATGGAGGTACCAAAAAAACAAAAGAGAAGAAGGAAAAAGAGTTTGTTACAACTCAGGAGCTCAATCTGACATGGTCTTCAACCAAAGGTTCAACTCCTCAAGCAGACCCTTGGCTTAACTTCCAAAGTTTTTAGGCCACGCTTCTTCAAAATGTCCCCATAAAACGCCGTCGAATGCCGTGACCCATCTGCAGCACGAGGAAGTTCTTCCCAGAGGACCTGCCACTGCTCATGCACCTGAGTCTTCCTCCGGACATTACATTCAGCTTCCTCAACCTGGCGAATGAAAGTCCCCTCCTTGTCACGAGCCTCCACAATGGCGGTCCATTTCGCAGCAGCCTCTTCCTCTAAAAGATCAAGACGTTGCCTAGACTCGACAACCTCCTTATCAAGGCGGTCCAAGCCTTGCTTCAGCTCCATGATGGATAACTTGGTAACGTTCTTCTCCCGAATGATCTGCCTCCGAGTCTTCGTGACCTCAGTCAGCTCAGCTTTGACTTTGCTGGAAGGTTTTATGAACATCTCATCAAAGAAGTCACCATCTGGGAAACTCTTGGTCTCAGCCCATTTGTTCCCCAAGGTGATGATCTCCTCAACAAAATCCTTGGCGCTTGCAATGTCCAGACCGACTTCTTTGCTATCAGCGAGGATGTCTTGTACATGCTTGATCATGCCAAAACCAGCTTCCAAATGACCTGAAGAAAGAGTCTCAACCCATGAGCTCAAGACAGTCTTCAACACTTTCCTTGCATACTGAAGGTGCGGTGCAGATGAGGATTCACCATGCTTTGGTGCCAGACTGCCCACGTCATGCTCCATTGGAAGAGTAATCAATAAACTCTTTCCAACGGAAGAAGCTGACTCATTGAAAGAAGGAGAAGCCCCTACTCCTGGATCAGCCGTAGGTATCCCCTGTTTTGGTTCTGAGGAAGACGGAGGAACCTCTCCTGCTGCTTCACAATCTATCAAGGAAGAAGACAAAAAGGTATGAATATAATCTTGTCCTTGTCAAAAATACATCAAGATTATTATTGCAAATATACCTGCTTCGACGACCGGCGGAGTACTCTCTCCCCCTTTGAGCTCATTCGAAGCATCGTCAAAAGTTGCGTCCATAGATGACTCGAAATCGTCGGAATCCTCTGGCAAGTCAGCTACATGTTAGCAAATGACAGCAAAAGAAGAAAAAAAAAAAGCAAAAGCCAAAGCAATCATACCAGGTGAAGGTTCTGGAACCACTCCAGAGTCCCTGGGCTCTTCCTCAGATGCCACGACTGGATCCGTCATCACCTCATCGGCAGGAACCTCAGTCATCACCAGGTCATCGTCCTCTGCTAAAGAAAAAAGAGGCAGCGGATCAAAACAAAATCTTTCACAAGAAAAAAAAAAAAGAAGAAACAAAGGAAAGAAAGAGGATCATACCAGCTGTCTCCTCTTCTCTGCTTCTCTTCTCTAGAGGCTCGTCATCATCCTCAGACACCTCCTCAGCAATGGTGAGAGGAACTTCAAGATTAGAAGGACTATCGTGCTGTCTCATGTTACGGCATTGTCCTCTCCTCCTCTTGCCTCGGCGGGTCAATCTGCTCGATGATCCTGCCCCACTATCAACATCAGGCCTCTCACAAGAGTCCTCACTGGATGATCTACTTTTCTTAGTAGACTCCATGGAAGCCTTCGTATGCTCTGCCTGTATCATAGCATCGATCTCGGCCTCCTCCTCCTCCAGCTGTCTCAAGACCTCACCAGGAATCCCTTGTGCAGCTCCTGATCTGATGATGTCCTGCCCGTTGAGAAAGCCTATCTTGTGATTCTCTCCAGAAAGGAATGATGGACCCGAAAGAAATCTTCCGTCCTCTCCTTCCGCACCCCGGGGGCTGACCTGGGTCTCGGCGGAGGAGGGAAAATCTCGGGCATCAACAATTTTGTACGGGTATGATTGATTTACTTTCTACTTGGAATTTGGAATGGTGATAATTCGAAGATTCACCTTCGCAAGTGGAAAGGAAATCAATCCTTTTTTCTAACTTTTCAAATTGCATAAATATTAAGAAAAGAGACAAGTTTTTAGAATACCGTAAGTGGCGTTTTTGTTTGTTTGCCGTGAAAGGCGATTTTACCGCGAAAGGCGTTTTTACAAAACTCATCAAATATGAAAGACAAGAATTGTGATTTCTTTTTGTCTCTTTAAGAAATACAAACTACAATAGAAAAGGAAGAAAAGGGATCTAACTTCTCAGGAGATTGTGGGGACACGTTGAGATCGACGGTCACAAGTCATGTATGGGCTTCGCCATCGTCCTTCAAATGAGAACATGTGATGCTTTGATTCTTTGGCTTGGCTCCTAACCTCAGTTTTTTAAGGGACAAGGACCAAGAGCAGGTCCTATATCCAATGAAAAACCAAGTAAACGGGCTGAAAAGCCGCATTTAGGCCATGTTGGAGAAGGAGGTGACCTTGGGGGGGTGGCCCCCCAAGGGACGTTGATCACCTTGTGGTGCTTTCGGGAGCAAAGGAGCAGAACTTCGTCTCTCTCTTGGATTTTCTGAATTTTCAGAGCTTGCACTTGGGATCTCTTTTCATCATGCTTTCTTCTTGGAATGGACCTCCTTTTATAGGCTTTTGGTAACCATGAGGTGTTTATTGGCATTGATGGCCATGATGAAAGAATTGATGAGGAGTTACAAATCGATTTTGTAACTCCTTTTTCAAGGCTTGTGATTGGCCGATGAAGGTAGTGGGCATTTAATCACCTTTATGCTTCATGATGATGGGAGTTTCATGGGTTTAATGCCATGATTGCTTGGATTTGTAACTCCCAAATGCTTGGTTCTGATTGGGCCGTCCAAAATAATGAGTTAATGACTGCTTTAATGGGTCAATTAACGACATTAAGTGGTTGTCAAGGCATGTGAAGAGTCGCGGGCCGTGCTGCGCCTTTTGAGATTCTTCTTGCGATCATCACGGGTGGATCCACGTATTATTTGATGTCGGATTGCGATACAATTTCAGACATTGATTGATGTTGGCGGGCCGGTGACGTCTGTCTTGTCGATTTCACGATCGGTCGGACAGAAAGTGCACTCTCTTGGTCAGCCGGTTGGCGATCTTGAGGCGATCGGTGATGATTTCATGCTTTTGACGGCGGATCCAAGATGTCGATGAAGATCAGTCGTTTTGAAGCACCAAACATTGGATTTTCAGAAAATCACAGAGGCCAGAACACCTGAAACGCGAAAAGAATCGGAAAACGGATGATTTGGCGCAAAATCCGGTGACCCGGATTTCCAGGGTCGCCGGGCGACCATGCACCCAGGGTCGCCGGGCGACCATGCACCCAGGGTCGCCGGCGACCATAGGGCTTCGGCCCGTTTGGTCGCCGAGCATCGTTTTCGGCCATTTTTTCGTCTTTTTCGTTCCTTTTTCCTTCTGTATTTTTCTTGACAATTTTCCTCAATTATTGACTTGATTTTCTTGGAGAAATCTTGACGAGAACCCTTGCGAAATCGGAGCACAAAGTTTCCTATTTTTCGGGAAAGTCGAAGACTTTGTAGCCGATTTTCCGTCAAGCGTCGAAACTAGGTCAAACGATGTCGGAATGACCTGAAAATTGAGGTGAAGCTTCATTAGCAGTGGATAGGACCAACCATGGGCTTTTATTTGAGTTTTGAAGCCGTTTGGGGTCCCATCGATGCTTCACTTGATTTTGCTGTGGGGAAAATGTCGAGCTTTGATATGTGGTCAAACGATGTTCGATTGACCTGAAATTTGACGGGGAGCCTATTGGAGTCATTTTGAGACGTTCCATGGGCTCTGTTTTGGATGTCATGGTCCCGGGTTGCTCCGCCGCCGGTAGGCTTGATTTTCTCTCGGAGCATCGAAACCTGGTCAAACGTTGCCGGAATGACCTGAAATTTGACGTGCAGCCTTTTGGAAGCATGTTGAAGCCACTCATGTATTTTGTTTGATGAGTGATGGCTTCGGTGGTTCCCGCTGCCGGGAGGCTTGATTTTGCTGCTCGAGCATTGATGGAGGGTCAAACGTTGTCGGTTTTACTTGAAATTTGGTATGGAGCCCTTTGGAGACATTCCGGAGTCATCCGTAGGCTCTGATCAAAGTTTTGGTGTCTTTGATGATGTCGCCGCCGGGAGCGCTTGTTTAGCTGTCGGAGCAGTGAAGTTAGGCCAAACGCTGTCAGAATGGCCCGAAACCTCAGGTGTACCCCTCTTTTAGCTGTCTTGAAGGATCTCTCAGGTTCTGTCTGATTCTGAAAAGATCTGATGCTTGAAGTAGCCTTGCCTGTTTTGTAGCAGGATGCAGCTTCAGGAGGCTTCTTGATGTGGAGGAGACATAGTGACTTTTTTGGTGTCAACAAATGCCCCCTCGAGGTACAGCGACGAGTAGATTTTTGGAGTCGATGTGCCTCGAAGAGAAACTTGGAGGAGAGATTTCAACTTAACCAAGAGTCTTGAGCTTTTTTTTTTTTTAATAGCCTTCTGAGTTTCCGGGAGAATTTTATGGTAGTGAGAGGGATCACGTACCATCTCAAGGCAAAGTTTTGAAAATGACATGGGGTATTTGGATTTTGGGTTTTGGATTTTGATTTTTGACCTTGTGACCTAACAAGCTGTATGTGGCAGGTTAGGGGGTCGGGGTTTGAGTTTGGTTTCGACCTGTGACCCAACAAGCTGTATGTAGCAGGTTGGGGGGTCGGGTTTGGTTTGGTTTGGATTTTGATTTTTGGTTTTGGTCTTGTGACCTAACAAGCTGTATGTGGCGAGCTAGGGGACCGGAATTTGGTTTTGTGAAATGTCAATTTCAAGATTTTGGCTCAATTTGGTTCATGAGGTTGGATGGTTTGGTTTTTGGAAACTCATGAGACTTTCCTTTTTTTCTCTTTTTTTTTTTTGAATGGTCCCATCAACTCAAAAGAGGCATGGGACTCTTTTTTTTTTTTTTTTTTTTTTTTTTTTGCTCTTGGTAAGAGGAATATTTTGACTAAAAGCCACTTTTAGTGCCTAGGTGGTCAAACCTGGCTCATATGGGCTAACCCATGGGACCTTAGGCTTTGGAGATGGCCTATATCTCATATAGTGTCATATTTGTAAAGAATATCCAAAAATATCTCTTTTGTGTAGAGAATATCTAAAAATATCTTTACTTGGAGAGAATTTCTCAAGTTTTCTTTTTGTTGAAAGATTCTCTCAAAATATCTCTCTTTTTGGGAAAGTAGCTAAATTTTAGCACTTACCTCCTTTCTTTCTCTTTGTTTCCTCTTTTGGCTTGCTCTCTTCTATAAAAGCAAAGAGGGTTGGTGCTTTTGCTCCATTACTTTCTTTTTGCAAGAAATCTTCAAGAGTGCTCCCCAAGACAAGAAGTGCTTTCTCTTCTTCAAGGATCTCCAAGCTTTTCTTCTTCTTCTCCATCAATGGCTTCAAGTAAGTTTTCTTCCTCGTCAAGAATCTCCATTGTAGAAGTAACTTCATCATTTTTTTCTTCTTTCTCTTTTCTTTTCTTTCTTCTTCTCTTTTTTTTTTTCTTTTCTTTTCTTGTCATGCACGTTTTTTCTTCCCTTTTTTTTTTTTCGTGCTTCTCTTTTTCTCTTTCCCTTTTTTTTTCTTTTTTTTCCTTCTTTTCACGATTTTCTCTTTTTTTTTTCGTGAACTCTTATTTTTTTTTCTTTCTGTTTTTTTTTTCATGCAGATCTTTTTCTTTTCAGCGTCTTTCTCTTCTTTTCTTTTTTTTTTCTGTTTTTTTTTTTCTCTGGCTGTACGGACAAGTCTGGCAGTGGGCCACGACCTGTGGGCCAAATTTTTTTTTTTTTTTTGTGCTGAGATTTTTTTTTTCTCTCTCTCTTTCTTTTTATTTTTCCTTGTTTGCTCACTATGATAATGAGGCTATGCAGTTTCAATATGTATGCATTTTTTTTTATGCATCAAGATAGAAGGCTAGAGTCTCTAGGTCAAGCCAACATGATTTTTGACTTGGACAAAGTTTGATTGGTTTTGACCAAATTGGGTTGGAATTGGTCAAACTTTGGTCAAGGTTTTCCTAGCATCTAATGCATGATGATATTTTTTTTTATGCATGAGTTTTGGTAAATAGATTTGGAAGTATGATGATGCATACCTGAAAATCTTTTGCAAGTATCGGGATTTTGAGCTCGCAGCGATGTTGAGCTCTTTCTCGGTCTTGCTAGATTTTGAGGAAGTTTTGCAATTTTTGGATTCTGAAGCTCGCGCAATGTTGAGCTCTTTTCCAGATTTTGCGGAAGTTTGATGAGATTGGCTCGTTCTCGCAGCGATGTTGAGTTCGAGCCTTCTTTGAGAATTCTCCACTGACTATGAGCTCGCAGCGATGTTGAGCTCATCTTCAGGCTTCCTGTCTTTTTCGAAGTATTTTTCCTTTTCTTCGGAATTGCCCCCGAACCATGTCAAAATTTTGCTAGAATTTTTGTAGCAGATTTCTGTCATTTTGATGTTGATTGATCTTTTCTCTTCCACCTTTTACAGGTAGTTCTTCTAGAACGAACAAAGGTAAGGGTCCTGTTACTGACGCACCTCGTCGGTCTGCTAGATCTTCCAATGCTGCCGTTCAGCAGGCTTGGGAGAAGGTCCAGTTTATGGAGAAAAACTTGGAAGAATGCGATTCCCTCAATCGTGATGAGATGAGACAGCGATTGATCGCTCTCAAGGATGAGGAATTCTATAAGATCACGGTAAGCAGCCGTCCCTGGGTTACGGACGATCAGAGCGTTGTGCTCAAGCCTACCTTCTTCTTCGGTGATGCAGTCCCTGACGACTTGACATACCAAAGGAGATGTTTTCAGTTCTCTTACACAGCAGATGGTGAGGAGAGAACTATTTCTACCCGGTCGTCTTTTGATCGGACCATCTCGATCCTGAGCCTTTCTCCCACGTGCCCTAAGAGGGAAGATCCTCCGAGTTGGGTGAAGAGGACCAGCATGATCAAGACCGGGGTTTTTGTTGGTGGACCTTCCGGTTTTGCAGAGAAGCCACCTGTCCGTCTGGACGTGTTGATGCCAGCTAGTGGCTACCAAGGTTCTGATCATCCATCGATCGATTTGAGACCGGTGGGCCTTGGCCTTTTTCGGGGTGATGGCAGGAATTGGGTGAAGCCTTTTCGACTTCGTGGCCGTTTCAGTGCTGACTCGAGCTGGGAGTCATGGACTGATCACACCTTGAGGATTGGTGAGGCCGTTCTTCGGGAGGCCGAGACTTTTGACGCGGTTCGCGCTTTTCGGTAAACCGTCGTTTTCTCCGATGAGGCTTTCATGGCCATGCTGGAGTCATTCCTTCCACAAACCAACACCTTCATTGTGACGAATGGTGAGATTGGTTTTTCTTTGAAGGAGCTGAGCGCCATCACCGGATTGCCTATCCTCGGCAAACCCTATGAGGAGTTTATGCCTATTGACAGCGTCCTTGAGGAGCAGTCTGAGGAGTTTAGGCTTGTGTACTTTCAGCTCGTCGCCTTCTACGATTTTTTGAAGGAGAAGGAGGGCTCGAAAGTTAGATGCAGCAGTTGGAGGAGTTGCAGCTCCAACTTTTTTTACAGCGGGGATTCTTCTGATGGCATGACCCAGGATGTTAGGGCTAAAGCATCAAGTTTGAAGAAGATCGCTGCTATGCGAGAAGATTTGAAGAAGTTCTTCGCAAGCACAGATGCCATTTGTCCTGACATTGCGTTGCGGAGAGATCTCGCTGTTTACCTCACTTACTGGCTGGGTGAGGCTGTTTTTGATGGAGGAGATGGAACGCACATCAGGCCGCACTGTATTTTTCCGGCTTGTCAGATGGTGTTTGGAGAGCGGATGGCTTTGGTACCTGCTCTTTACTCCTATTTATGTACCGAACTGCAGGCTGCTGCTTTCCTGGTTCGGCTTGGGCTTCCCATGAACAGGGTGTTTTCTGCCCACATCTTCTATTCGTGGTATGTATACCACTGTCCTAGCTTCCATCGTTTGGGAGTTGCACAGTACGAAGATCCCTTTATGATTCGTTTGGCTAGAAGGACAGCCGTTCACGAATCACTTTTATCTGCCCGTTTAAGGATCCGACGATTTAGGGACGTCGAGATTGGGCAGTCTTCAGTGAAGCTTTCTCCGGGCTTGCGGAAGAAGGCTTTTGACTTTGGTGTCTCCCGTGATTCGACCAGGGCAGGGTTGGGAAGACACTATGCTTTGACAGACGCGAAGAAGAGATGGCTCTTCAACATACGGGTTGGTACGATGGTGTACCGCAGACATCTTTTCGTCGATATCCAACCGTATGTACCTTCGCGTTTTGTATTGCAGCTTGGCTTCTCTTAAGGTGTTGTTGGAGCGCCTTCGAGTATGGTGAAGCTTTTGGAGGTTTGCAGGATGGGAGGAATGCATGGGCTTTTTACAGTGCAGAGGACACTACTGCCATAATTTCTTATCCTGAGCTACCCACCTTCCAGACTGCTGGCTTCACGAAGTGGTTCGTGGAGAGCTTTTCAGTGTACCGGGGGCTTTCCAAGAAAGAGCTCGATATTAAGCAATCTCCTGGGAAGAGTCTTGGCAAATCGGATGGTGTCCGTCGGGAGGAAGTTTTGGCCTTCCTTTCTGGAGAGAAGCATAAGATAGGCTTTCTCAACAGGCAGGACATCATCAGATCAGGAGCTGCACAGGGGATTCCTGGTGAGGTCCTGAGACAGCTGGAGGAGGAGGAGGCCGAGATCGATGCTATGATACAGGCAGAGCATACGAAGGCTTCCATGGAGTCTACTGAGAAAAGTAGACCATCCAGTGAGGACTCTTGTGAGAGGCCTGATGTTGATAGTGTGGCAGGATCGTCGAGCAGATTAACCCGCCGAGGCAAGAGGAGGAGAGGACAACGCCGTAACATGAGACGGCACGATAGTCCTTCTGGTCTTAAAGTTCCTCTCACCATTGCTGAGGAGGTGTCTGAGGATGCTGACGAGCCTCCGGAGAAGAGAAGCAGTGAAGAGGAGATAGCTGGTATGATCCCCTTTCTTTCCTTTTGTTTCTTCCTTCCTTTTTTTTGTGAAAGATTTTGTTTTGATCCGCTGCTTCTTTGTTTAGCAGAGGATGATGACTTGGTGACACCTAAGGTTCCGGCCGATGAGGCAATGATGGATCCAGTCGTGGCATCTGAGGAAGAGCCCAGGGACTCTGGAGTGGTTCCAGAACCTCACCTGGTATGATTTGCTTTGGCTTTTGCTTTTTTGTCTTCTTTTGCTGTCATTTGCTAACATATAGCTGACTTGCCAGAGGATTCCGACGATTTCGAGCCATCCATGGACGCAACTTTTGACGATGCTTCGGATGAGCTCAAAGAGGCAGAGAGCACTCCGCCGGTCGTCGAAGCAGGTATACTTGCAATAATAATCTTGATATATTTTTGACAAGATTATATTCATACCTTTTTGTCTTTTTTTTTTTTTGACAGATTGTGAAGCAGCAGGAGAGATTCCTCCGTCTTCCTCAGAGCCAGAACAGGGGATACCTGCGGCTGATGCAGAAGTAGGGGCTTTTTCCACTTTTAATGAGTCAGCTTCTTCCGTTGGAAAGAGTTTATTGATTACTCTTCCAATGGAGCATGACGTGGGCAGTCGGGCACCAGAGCATGGCGAATCCTCATCTGCACCGCACCTTCAGTATGCAAGGAAGGTGTTGAAGACTGTCTTGAGCTCATGGGTTGAGACTCTTTCTTCAGGTCATTTGGAAGCTGGTTTTGGCATGATCAAGCATGTGCAGGACATCCTCGCTGATAGCAAAGAAGTCGGTCTGGACATCGCAAGTGCCAAGGATTTTGTTGAGGAGATCATCACCTTGGGGAACAAATGGACTGAGACCAAGAGTTTCCCAGATGGTGACTTCTTTGATAAGATGTTCATAAAACCTTCCAGCAAAGTCAAAGCTGAGCTGACTGAGGTCACGAAGACTCGGAGGCAGATCGTTCGGGAGAAAAACGTTACCGAGTTATCCATCATGGGGCTGAAGCAAGACTTGGACCGCCTTGATAAAGAGGTCGTTGAGGCTAGGCACCGTCTTGATCTTTTAGAGGAAGAGGCTGCTGCCAAATGGACCGCCATTGTGGAGGCTCGTGACAAAGAGGGGACTCTTATTCGCCAGGTTGAGGAAGCTGAAGGTAATGTCCGGAGGAAGACTCAGGAGCATGAGCAGTGGCAGGTCCTCTGGGAAGAACTTTCTTGTGCTGCAGATGGGTCACGGCATTCGGCCGCGTTTTATGGGGACATTTTGAAGGAGCGTGGCCTAAAGACTTTGGAAGTTAAGGCCAAGGGTCTGCTTGAGGAGTTGAACCTTTGGTTGAAGACCATGTAGGATTGAGCTCCTGAGTTGTAACAAACTCTTTTTCCTTTTTCTTTTTTTTTTTTGGTACCTCCATGTATAAACAATTTTGGTACTATATTTTGTATCCCCTTCCTTTCACTTAAATCATTTTTTGATGAAAACAATTTTGAGCAAAAGTTTGATGGGAATGTTTGTTTAAGGATTTGATCAAAAGGTTGTCATTTTGTGAAAATCTTTTGTCAAAGGTTTGTTTTGGGCATGAAAGCCAATTTTGTGGCGGAAAGCCTTGTTTTTGATGGTTTGAAAACCAAAATTTGGATGGCGAGAAAGCCTAATTTTGTGGCGTAAGAGCCAAAATTTGTTTTGCGGCATGGGAGCCAAAATTTTTGGATGGCGTGAAAGCCGAATTTTAGAATGGCATAGAAGCCGAATTTTGTTTTGTCTGTCTTGGCATTTATAGCCGAATTTTGGCATTTATAGCTAGATTTTGGCGTTTATAGCCCATTTTTTTTGTTTTGTTTTGGCATTTATAGCCGAATTTTGGGATGGCATGAGAGCCAAAAATTTTGTTTGTGGCATGAGAGCCGATTTTGAGATGGCATTAAAGCCGATTTTGGCGTTTATAGCAGAAAAATTTTGTTTTTGGAATTTATAGCCGAATTTTGGCATTTATAGCCGGATTCTGGCATTTATAGCCGGATTTGGCGTTTATAGCCGAGTTTTGGCGTTTATAGCCAGATTTTGGCGTTTATAGCCGAGTTTTTTGAAAACCAAGTTTTGTTTTATTGGCATGAAAGCCGATTTTGGCCTTTATAGCCGAAAATTTTTTGTTTTGGCATTTATAGCGGATTTTGGCGTTTATAGCCGAGTTTTGGTTTTCAAAATGCAGGTATCGACTAAATGTCGCCTCCCCGCTGAATGGTTTTGGCAGTATCGATGGAATGTCGCTTCCTTGCTCATTCGGTTTTGCGAGTATTGATGGAATGTCACTTCCTCGCGGGTTAGGTTTTGCGAGTATCGATGGAATGTCGCTTCCTTGCGAATTGGGGTGCAAATATCGACTAAGCGTTGCTTCCCTGCTTTTCCCAAAACTTTTGGTTTTGCGGGTACTGACTTGATGTCATTTCTCCGCAATTTTTGAAATTTGAGGTTTTCTCGAACCATTTGAAATTTGGGTTGTGGATAGCAACTGGTATGTTGCATCTCCACGATTTTTGAAATTTGGGTTGTGGATATCAACTGGTTTGTTGCTTCTCCACGATTTTTGAAATTTGGGTTGTGGATATCAACTGGTATGTTGCTTCTCCACGATTTTTGAAAATTGCAAGTATCGAATGGGGTTCGTTTCCTTGCGATTTTTGGGTTTTGGAAGTATCGAATGGGGTTCGCATCCTTCCGATTTTTGGGTTTTACGAGTATCAACTGAATGTCGCTTCCCCGCTGTTTCAAAATTTTTATTTAAAGACACGAAGGTCATAAATTTTGACTTAAAACCATTTTGGTTGTAAAAGCCGAGGCGGTCTAGGGTGAAAATTCCTAAGTCCCGATTTTTGTTTCAAACCATGAATTTTGGGTTCAAGGATCGAAATTTTGGTCAAGTCTGGGAAGAGGCTCCTAAACTTGGATTTTTGGATTTGATTTTTCTTTTGAACAATGAAACGATGAAAGTAAGCATTGTTTTGAGAGATAGTTTTTTTTTTTTGAAACTTCAACATAAAGATGAAAATTTCAAAAGGGGTGGGTTTGACGAGCAAGTACCTTGGAAATACGCTTTAGCCATGTAGATATTGCTCTGACCCGTTTGAGGAAGTCTTCAAGGGTAGTACCGCTTCAAGAACTTGCCGTTGATGGGTAGCATACATCTGTCTCCTTCCATGTTTAGAAGAGCGTATGCACCGTTGGAGAAGACTTTGTCGATGACGAAGGGTCCCTCCCATTTTGGTTCGAATTTGCCTTTGGATTTGTGGGCAAAGACTATGGGTCTTTTTACTGCAAGAACCATGTCACCCTTTTTGTAGACGCGTTGCCTGACCTTTTTGTCGAAAGATCCTGCCATGCGTGCTTGGTACAACTCAATGCTTTGTAGAGCTTCGAGTCGTCTTTCATCGAGATTATCCAGCTCTTGGAGTCTCAATTTGACATTGCTTTCTTGCGTCATGTCATTTTGCAAAGATACCCTTAAGGAAGGAATTTGTACTTCCAAAGGGACAACAGCTTCGCATCCATAGACCAAAGAGAATGGTGTGATATGGGTTGGTCCTCGAACGGTGGTTCGATAGGCCCACAAAGCTTCTAGTAGTTTGTCGCCCCAGTCTCTTTTGTGACTAGAGACCATTTTCTTGAGAATTTTGTAGAGTGTCTTGTTAAAGGCTTCTGCTAGTCCGTTCGCTGCTGGATTATATGGAGTCGAAGGACAACTTTGGATTTTGTACTTGTCGCAGAACCTGTAGAATCTGTGATCCCGGAATTGTGGTCCGTTATCATGGACGGATCTTTTAGGTATGCCGAAGCGACAAATAATGTTGGTGCGCAAGAACTGAAGGACTGATGAAGTCTTCATTTCGCTGAACGCAAATGCTTCTGACTACTTGGAGAAATAATCCGTAGCGGCGAAGATGAAGCGATGACCTTTGCTTGATGGGGGAGAAATAGGACCTATGATGTCCATTCCCCAGGCTTCGAAAGGCCATGAGATTGCTGTTGGATGTAGCCATTCTGGAGGCATGTGGACATAATCTCCGTGAATCTGGCATTTTTGGCAGAGCTTGGCAAATTGCATTGCATCAGCTACCATGGTAGGCCAATAGTAACCTACCCTTTTTATCTGGTTGTAGAGCTTAGGGCCAGCTTGATGGTCTCCACAAAGACCAGCATGTACTTCTTAGAGAGTTTCCTCAGCCTTTTGTTGTGATAAGCAGCGTAGGAGTACTCCGTTGAAGGATTTTCTGTAAAGTGCTTTTGAAGGTATATCCAAATGAAAGTTTGGGGCTCGTCTTTGGATGCTTACCCGCTCTTTTGGATCTTCAGGTAGTATTCCGAACATGATATAATCAATGAATGGATCTCTCCAGTCGCCAATCGGAGGTTTGAGGATGGACATCAGACTTCCAACCACTTGGTGGCATTCAGCAACTGCTTGGTGTGTGTTGATAGGATGTTATCTCAATGGAAGTCACCTGAGTGGATGTAGCTCCGGAAGATACGCTACCGGTTGGGGAGTACGTGTCTTCGAAAGCTTCAGAGGCAATGTCGTCTTGAGCTATTGCGTTGCAGGTTATCCTGACAGGAGATGCCCCCAGTGTAGACTGTTGGGAATCAGATTCATCCTCGGATGTGAGAGGATCATCGATCCAACAGTTTTCTCCATTTTCAGGAGTTAAGGGAGAAAGTTCCCGCTGATTTTCAGGGACTTCCGGTTCTGGGTCATGACAAAGATTGATACGATCCTGCTCCTGCTCTATGGCAAGATGTTGCAAGATTCTTGCATATTCTTCGAGATCAGGCATGGCAGCCAAATCTTCTTCGTCATTTGCTCCTTGTGGTTCGCCAATGTTGGGTTCCATCGGAGCATTGTTTGGTGCTGGATCGACAGCGTTTTCTTGAACAGGGTCCTGGTCTTCTTCGTCATCAGACCAAGATCCTTGTGACTGCAATGGGTTATACCAGATTACTGGCATAAGATGAGACTCGGGAATCCATTCCTCGTCGGAAAGGTATTCTCCTGTTTCAAAGGATTCTTCCCACTCATCTATATCACTGGC
Organism: Umbellularia californica; assembly: GCA_028538565.1. Lineage (NCBI taxonomy): Eukaryota > Viridiplantae > Streptophyta > Magnoliopsida > Laurales > Lauraceae > Umbellularia > Umbellularia californica. The sequence goes on along the minus strand of JAPQWN010000004.1, from coordinate 26,875,301 downwards.
AGTATCACTGGACTCGTATCCATTCATGGAGAATCCAACTACCGAGTTGCAAGAGTATGATGCCCCCTGCATAGTTTCATTTTTGTATAGAGGTGGCATGAAATCATCAAGAGTGAATTTTCTTACCGCCTTGGAGGTTTTGGGAAGAGATTCTTTCGTCGTCCCTAGTAAAGCAGTGGAAGAAGTTTCTGCTCTCTCAAGGACTTCTTGTTTTGGTTGAGACTTCTGCTGCCGTTTGAGCTTGCGGAGCTGTCTCTTGGCTTGCCTTCGCTGCTGAGCAGTCGGCTTTGTTTTGACGATCTCCCAATTTTCATCATCTAGGAGATCGGGATGCACCCATATAGGTTGTCCATCTGGTGTTGGATAGGGAACCAATTCTTGGGACGCTTGAGCCATTTTTATCACCTTGAATGAAGCAGTGATCTTCTCTTTCGGTGACTTTGAAGTTTGCCGACATGACACCATGTTGACAGAGGCGGAGCCATAGTTTTTATCAAAGGTTATGACTCCGTTTTTCCACATCTCATTGATCTTCTCTCTCACAACGAAGCATTGATTGAGAGGATGTGAGATCATCTGATGGTATGGACAGTAACGGGGATCATTGGTTTTGCCAACATCTCCCGGTCTTTTAGGCTCTGGCAAAATGAGTTTGCCATTTGCTAGGAGAGCCTCAAAGATTTCTTCAACGTCTTCATCGAACGGATATTTCTTTTCTACACGTCCTTTGAAGGCATCAGAGAGTTCAGGCCTTTTACCTGCAGTTTTGTTTTCAGGTTTCTTTGGCTGCTGAGGAGCTGACTTAGTCTGCACATTGAGAACCTCCTTTTTCTTTGGTTTTGAGGTTGTAACAGCAGGCGGCTCTTTCTTTGATGATTTCTGACTGTTGAGGTCTTTGATCACCATTTTAGCTTCCATGGAGGCTCCGAAGAGTTCCCCCAGGTTCTTTGATTTATTGCCGATAATCATGGAGCGGATTTTTGCTCTCATATTGTTACGGCAGATGTCCACCAGCGACGCTTGTGGCAGTACATCTGAGCATTTGTACGCCATTGCCTTCCATTTGTGAATGAAGTCGTATGTTGACTCATTCTCTCCCTGTTTTAGACTGCAGAGTTGAGCCATAGTAACAGGATGATCCTCACCTTGCAAGTGGGTCAGGAAGCGTATCTCAAGCATAGCCCAGTTCTGGATGGAGTTCTCCGGCAGAGTGGAGTACCAATCAAAGGCTGTACCTTTTAGGGTACTTGCAAAGAGGCGAATCTTGAGGGCATCTTGATCCGCAATTGCTCCCGTTAGGATCTTGAAATGGATGACATGTTGTCTGGCTGAACCTTTCCCAGTATATGTCTGGAGAGTAGGTTGTTTGAATTTTGCAGGGAACGGAACCGAGTCCATCCATAGAGGGTAGGGTGGCTTGATCCCATGCTCTTTCAATGTATCATCTTCTTTTGCTTTTGTGAGGATATCATCTACGTCTTTTCTGGTAAGGGCGCGAGACTCATTGTTTTCTGCATTGCCCTCGTCATCTTCATGATTCGGAGGGGTTTCATTGTTAGGTGGTGGACGCTGTAGAGTGAGAATCAAATTTTCCATCAGTGTCTCAATTCTCTGCTGTCCTTGCTCCAACTGCTGGATGCGTGCAGTTACATCGTCATGCTGTGGAGGTGGCTCAGAACTTGTAGCCAAGACATTCATCCCTCGGGATTCGAACGAAGAAATCGTCCTGGTGGCTGAGCTGGGGCTCATTCTTCTAGATGAAGAATCTGAGGAGTGGTTACTCCGATGTCCTTGGCTCGGAGGAGTGGAAGATTCCTCCAGATGTGCTCATGTTCGAGAGACGGTGCGAGTCACTGGACGTCTAACACTGATTTTGGTTGCTGACTTCTAGCGTTTTCTGGTTTTGCCAACCATATGAACAGCAACGAATTGGTCGGGTCTTTCTTTTTCGACCCATTTCTTTGTGACGTGGAGAGTAGAACGCTGGGTTCTTTGTTTCTCGAGTCTCTTTTGTCGATATGCGGTGCGGCGACGCATACGACGAGCAATTTGAGCTTCAGTCAGCTCTGGCTGGGCTCTGGCGATGAAGGATGTAGTCCCTTGTGCGCAACAGCCGAGTTTGTCTTCTTTGAAGCTTGGCAAGGACAGAATCTGGACGTGGTCCTTCGTCTGTCATAGTGAAGATTTGAATTTTGCGAGCTCGGCCCCTGTTGAGATGAAGGGTCGACTCGCGGGAGTGTAGGCTTCAGCATGTTTTTGTGTAGGCCTAACAATGCAGGATTTGATTTTGGGCTTGTAGGAGCAAGCCGGCTCATGATGATTTTGTTTATTTTTTGGGTGGAGGGTAGGTTTCTCCTCTTTCATGTAAGAGAGAGGGTAGAACTGATTCTCCTTGAGAGGGGCCAGGTATGCTGGCTTTGTAGATGTTCAGGACCTCCGTTGCTTTGGCGAAGATCTCGGGGACCAAGTTTTGGGGTAAACCTGGTTTCTTGTGGGTTGAGGCTTCGTGGGAACGCCACGGGCTTCAAGCTTCTTGGTGTTTGCCCTTGGTGCCATTTTAGTGACACGTTACGGGGCGGTTTTCTGCTTCTTGGCAGGTACAGTGTCTTCTGCGGGAAGTGGGAATGGTCCCAGTGATCCGAAGACGATGGTTCGGGGAGTTGAAGTTGACCCGGTGTTTGGGGAGTTGTCGAGAGAGATGACGCTTCGGCAACTAGCAAGGCGCTTGTGCTTGTTTTGCTTATCTTGAAGCATAAGCTGGTACTTGTTCTCATCAAAAGTGATGGTCAATGAAGCTGCCATTGTTTTGGAAAACTTCTGAAACAAGACCAAATCCATTAGTAATCACAAGAATATGGTGATCATAAATGGAGAACAACTATGGTTTTGTCTTTTCAAATCACTTGAGGGGACATGGCCCAACCCAAGGACGATGAAGAAGGCAAAAAACCATAGAGGATACAATTGTTCTAAAATGCAAGTATGGTAGGCTCAGAGTGAGCGTTCCAGTGACTGCTAGAAGCAATTGTAGACCTTAATTCAAATTACCGAGAAGCAAGGCTCACTCGAGGTAAAATGATATAAAGTTAGACATACAAATGTGTCGGTCGCGAATACAGTAGACCCGAAAGGGCGTACTAGCACTGCTAGGCACAAATGTTGCAAATCGCATCCTTGGGAAGGACACGAGATGGGAGATGGGATTTTTTTTGAAAGGTCAAATTTGGATTCATAAAGGAGAGCAAATGGTATTCCAATCCGAACAAAGGCTCAACATTTCTGTGAGCGCTAAATTCAGAAGGGAAGGAACCATAATTTCTTGGATGTGAATCCAGATGTGACGGAAGTTTTTTTTGAAAGGTGAAGATTGAATTCATCAAAGAGAGCAAATGGTGTTCCATTCCGAACAAGGCTCAACATTTCTACGAGCGCTAAATCCGAAAGGGAAAGAACCAAGATTTCTCAACTCTGAATTCAAAAGTGACAAAAGTTTTTTTTTTGAAAGGTCAAGATTGAATTCATCGAAGAGAGCAAATGGTGTTCCATTCCGAACAAGGCTCAACATTTCTGCGAGCGCTAAATCCGAAAGGGAAAGAACCAAGATTTCTCAACTCTGAATTCAAAGTGACAGAAGTTTTTTTTTTTTTTTTTTTAAGGATTTTTTTTAGAATTTTTTTTTTTAAAAGGTGCACATAGATTTCCAATTCGATCTTATGAAACCTTAGTAGATAGATCAGCCCCCAGGTAAGGGTAGGATTACTTAATGAACCCGTTTGGAGGACCCTTGCCTCGAACAGTCTAGCTGTCTCCACACTCTGGACAAGGCTTTTCTTACATCCACTTTGGTCGAAGAAAGCAACTGGTGGAACCTTAGTGTTTTTTTTTTGAAATCCTTTTTTTTTTTGTTGAAAGGTCTTTTTTTAATGAACTCATCAAAGAGAGCGAATGGTGTTCCAATCCGAACAAAGGCTCAACATTTCTGCGAGCGCTAAATTCGAAGGGAATGAACCAAGGTTTCTCAAATTTAACTGCAGAAGAGAGAAAGCTAAAAAATTTTTGAATTTATAATTTTTTTTGAAATCCCAGTTTCGACTCATCAAAGAGAAAAGATGGCCCAATCCCCGATATGAATGATAGCTGTGAACATTTCTGTGAGCTATCGAGTTCAAGGAGGAGAGGATCAAAATTTCTCAAAGTTGAATCTTGAGAAAGAGAGATCATTTTTTTTTGAAAGAGTTTGAAACGAAGGTGTTTTTTTTTTTTTTTTTTTAAATCCCAATTGGACTCATCAAAGAGAAAAGATGGCCCAATCCCCGATATGAATGATAGCTGCGAACATTTCTGTGAGCTATCAAGTTCGAAGAAGGAAGGATCAAAATTTCTCAAAGTTGAGTTTTTAAGAAAAAGAGATCAGATTTGTTTTTTTTTTGAAGTGAGAAAGAACAATTGAAATCCCATCTCATATATATTTTTTTTAGATGCAAAATGCAATATAGGCCACCAACTAGAAAGGAGCCAAGTGATCAAAGCACCACGTTCTCAAGTCAACGAGTCCCACCGGGTATGCCAACTTGATGGACCCGAAAGAAATCTTCCGTCCTCTCCTTCCGCACCCTGGGGGCTGACCTGGGTCTCGGCGGAGGAGGGAAAATCTCGGGCATCAACATTTTTGTACGGGTATGCCAGATTTACTTTCTACTTGGAATTTGGAATGGTGATAATCCGGAGATTCACCTTCACAAGTGGAAAGGAAATCAATCCTTTTTTCTAACTTTTCAAATTGCATAAATATTAAGAAAAGAGACAAGTTTTTAGAATGCCGTAAGAGGCGTTTTTGTTTGTTTGCCGTGAAAGGCGATTTTGCCGTGAAAGGCGTTTTTACAAAACTCATCAAATATGAAAGACAAGAATTGTGATTTCTTTTTGTCTCTTTAAGAAATACAAACTACAATAGAAAAGGAAGAAAAGGGATCTAACTTCTCAGGAGATTGTGGGGACACGTTGAGATCGACGGTCGCAAGTCATGTATGGGCTTCGCCATCGTCCTTCAAATGAGAACATGTGATGCTTTGATTCTTTGGCTTGGCTCCTAACCTCAGTTTTTTAAGGGACAAGGACCAAGAGCAGGTCCTATATCCAATGAAAAACCAAGTAAACGGGCTGAAAAGCCGCATTTAGGCCATGTTGGAGAAGGAGGTGACCTTGGGGGGGTGGCCCCCCAAGGGACGTTGATCACCTTGTGGTGCTTTCGGGAGCAAAGGAGCAGAACTTCGTCTCTCTCTTGGATTTTCTGAATTTTCAGAGCTTGCACTTGGGATCTCTTTTCATCATGCTTTCTTCTTGGAATGGACCTCCTTTTATAGGCTTTTGGTAGCCATGAGGTGTTTATTGGCATTGATGGCCATGATGAAAGAATTGATGAGGAGTTACAAATCGATTTTGTAACTCCTTTTTCAAGGGTTGTGATTGGCCGATGAAGGTAGTGGGCATTTAATCACCTTTATGCTTCATGATGATGGGAGTTTCATGAGTTTAATGCCATGATTGCTTGGATTTGTAACTCCCAAATGCTTGGTTCTGATTGGGCCGTCCAAAATAATGAGTTAATGACTGCTTTAATGGGTCAATTAACGACATTAAGTGGTTGTCAAGGCATGTGAAGAGTTGCGGGCCGTGCTGCGCCTTTTGAGATTCTTCTTGCGATCATCACGGGTGGATCCATGTATTATTTGATGTCGGATTGCAATGCAATTTTAGACATTGATTGATGTTGGCGGGCCGGTGACGTCTGTCTTGTCGTTTTCACGATCAGTCGGACAGAAACTGTACTTTCTTGGTCAGCCGGTTGGCGATCTTGAGGCGATCGGTGATGATTTCATGCTTTTGACGGCGGATCCGAGATGTCGACGAAGATCAGTCGTTTTGAAGCACCAAACATTGGATTTTCAGAAAATCACAGAGGCCAGAACACCCGAAAGGCGAAAAGAATCGGAAAACGGACGATTTGGCGCAAAATCCGGCGACCCGGATTTCCAGGGTCACCGGCGACCTTGGGCCAGGGTCGCCGAGCGTCGTTTTCTGCCGTTTTTTCGTCTTTTTCGTTCCTTTTTTCTTCTGTATTTTTCTTGACATTTTTCCTCAATTTTTGACTTGATTTTCTTGGAGAAATCTTGACGAGAACCCTCGCAAAATCGGAGCACAAAGTTTCCTATTTTTCGGGAAAGTCGAAGACTTTGTAGCCGATTTTCCGTCAAGCGTCGAAACTAGGTCAAACGATGTCGGAATGACCTGAAAATTGAGGTGAAGCTTCTTGAGTAGTGGATAGGACCAACCATGGGCTTTTATTTGAGTTTTGAAGCCTTTTGGGGTCCCATCGATGCTTCACTTGATTTTGCTGCGGGGAAAATGTCAAGCTTTGATATGTGGTCAAACGATGTCCGATTGACCTGAAATTTGACGGGGAGCCTATTGGAGTCATTTTGAGACGTTCCATGGGCTCCGTTTTGGATGTCATGGTCCCGGGTTGCTCCACCGCTGGTAGGCTTGATTTTCTCTCGGAGCATCAAAACCTGGTCAAACGTTGTCGGAATGACCTGAAATTTGACGTGCAGCCTTTTGGAAGCATGTTGAAGCCACTCATGTATTTTGTTTGATGAGTGATGGCTTCGGTGGTTCCCACCGCCGGGAGGCTTGATTTTGCTGCTCGAGCAAACGTTGTCGGTTTGACTTGAAATTTGGTATGGAGCCCTTTGGAGACATTCTGGAGTCATCCGTAGGCTCTGATCAAAGTTTTGGTGTCTTTGATGATGTCGCCGCCGGGAGCGCTTGTTTAGCTGTCGGAGCAGTGAAGTTAGGCCAAACGCTGTCGGAATGGCCCGAAACCTCAGGTGTACCCCTCTTTTAGCTGTCTTGAAGGATCTCTCAGGTTCTGTCTGATTCTGAAAAGATCTGATGCTTGAAGTAGCCTTGCCTGTTTTGTAGCAGGATGCAGCTTGAGGAGGCTTCTTGATGTGGAGGAGACATAGTGACTTTTTTGGTGTCAACAAGGAAGGCCAAAACTTCCTCCCGACGGACACCATCTGATTTACCAAGACCTTTCCTAGGAGACTGCTTGACATCGAGCTCTTTCTTAGAAAGCCCCCGGTGCATTGAGAGGCTCTCCACGAACTACTTCGTGAAGCCAGCAGTCCGGAAGGTGGGCAGTTCAGGATAGGAAATCATGGCGGTAGTGTCCTCGGCACTATAAAAAACCCATGCATTTCTCCCATCCTGCAGACCTCCAAAATGCTTCACCATGCTCGAAGGCGCTCCAATAATGCCTTGAGAGAAGCCAAGCTGCAATGCAAAACGCAAAGGGACATATGGCTGGATATCGACGAAAAGATGTCTGCGGTACACCATCGTACCAACCCGTATGTTGAAGAGCCACCTCTTCTCCGCGTCCGTCAAAGCATAGTGTCTTCCCGACCCTGCCCTGGTCGAATCACGGGAGACACCAAAGTCAAAAGCCTTCTTCCGCAAGCCCGGAGAAAGCTTCACTGAAGACTGCCCAATCTCGACGTCCCTAAATCGTCGGATCCTCAAACGGGCAGATAAAAGTGATTCGGGAACGGCTGTCCCTCTAGCCAAATGAATCATAAAGGGATCTTCATCCTGTGCAACTCCCAAACGATGGAAGCTAGGACAGTGGTATACATACCACGAATAGAAGATGTGGGCTGAAAACACCCTGTTCATGGGAAGCCCAAGCCGAACCAGGAAAGCAGCAGCCTGTAGTTCGGTACACAAATAGGAGTAAAGAGTAGGTACGAAAGCCAGCCGCTCTCCAAACGCCATCTGACAAGCCGGAAAAATACCGTGCTGCCTGATGTGCGTCCCATCTCCTCCAGCAAAGACAGCCTCACCTAGCCAATAAGTGAGGTAAACAGCGAGATCTCTCCGCAACGCAATGTCAGGACAAATGGCATCCGTGCTTGCGAAGAACTTCTTCAAATCTTCTCGCATAGCAGCGATCTTCTTCAAACTTGATGTTTTAGCCCTAGCATCCTGGGCCATGCCATCAGAAGAATCCCCGCTGTCAAAAAAGTTGGAGCTGCAACTTCTCCAACTGCTGCACCTAACTTTTGAGCCCTCCTTCCCCTTGAAAAAATCATAAAAGGCGACGAGCTGAAAGTACACAAGCCTAAACTCCTCAGACTGGTCCTCAAGGACGTTGTCAATAGGCATGAACTCCTCATAGAGTTTGCCGAGGATAGGCAACCCGGTGATGGCACTCAGTTCCTTCAAAGAAAAACCAATCTCACCATTCGTCACAATGAAGGTGTTGGTTTGTGGAAGGAATGACTCCAGCATGGCCATGAAAGCCTCATTGGAGAAAACGACGGTTTGCCGAAAAGCGCGAACCGCATCAAAAATCTCGGACTCCCGAAGAACGGCCTCACCAATCCTCAGGGTGTAATCAGTCCATGACTCCCAGCTCCAGTCAGCACTGAAACGGCCATGAAGTCGAAAAGGCTTCACCCAATTGCTGCCGTCACCCCGAAAAACGCCAAGCCCACCGGTCTCAAATCGACCGATGGATGATCAGGACCTTGGTAGCCACTGGCTGGCATCAACATGTCCATACGGATAGGTGGCTTCTCTGCAAAACCGGAAGGTCCACCAACAAAAACCCCGGTCTTGATCACACTGGTTCTCTTCACCCAGCTCGAGGATCTTCCCTCTTAGGGGACGTGGGAGAAAGGCTCAGGATCAAGATGGTCTGATCAAAAGACGACCGGGTAAAAATAGTTCTCTCCTCACCATCTGTTGTATAAGAGAACTGAAAACATCTCCTTTGGTATGTCAAGTCGTCAGAGACTGCATCACCAAAGAAGACGGTAGGCTTGAGCACAACGCTCTGATCGTCTGTAACCCAAGGACGGCTGCTTACCATGATCTTATAGAACTCCTCATCTTTGAGAGCGATCAATCGCTGTCTCATCTCATCACGATTGAGGGAATCACACTCTTCCAAGTTCTTCTCAACAAACTGGACCTTTTCCCAAGCCTGCTGAACGGCAGCATTGGAAGATCTAGCAGACCGACGAGGTGCGTCAGTAACAGGACCTTTACCCTTGTTCGTTCTAGAAGAACTACCTGCAAAAGATGGAAGAGAAAGATCAATCAACATCAAAATGACAGAATTCTGCTACAAAAATTCTAGCAAAATTTTGACATGGTTCCGGGGTAATTCCGACGAAAAGGAACATACTCCGAAAAAGATAGGAAGCCTGAAGATGAGCTCAACATCGCTGCGAGCTCATAGTCAGTGGAAAATTCTCAAAGAAGGCTTGAACTCAACATCGCTGCAAGAACAACCCAATCTCATCAAACTTCCGCAAAATCTGGAAAAGAGCTCAACATTGCTGCGAGCTTCAAAATCCAAAAATTACAAAACTTCCTCAAAATCCAGCAAGACCGAGAAAGAGCTCAACATCGCTGCGAGCTCAAAATCCCGATACTTGCAAAAGATTTTTAGGTATGCATCATCATACTTCCAAATCCATTTACAAAAATCATGCATCAAAGAATATCATCATGCATTAGATGCTAGGCAAACCTTGACCAAAGTTTGACCAATTCCAACCCAATTTGGTTAAAACCAATCAAACTTTGTCCAAGTCAAAAATCATGTTGGCTTGACCTAGAGACACTAGCCTTCTATCTTGATGCATCAAACAAAAAAAATGCATACATATTGAAATTGCATAGCCTCATTATCATAGTGAGCAAACAAGGAAAAAGAAAAAGGAAGAGAGAGAGAAAAAAATCTCAGCAAAAAAAAAAAATTTTGGCCCACAGGCCGTGGCCCACTGCCATGTGGCAGTACGGTCAGGTCCGTACGGACCTGTCTGTACAGCCAGAAGAAAAACCAAAAAAAAAAACACAGCAAACAAAAAAAAGAAAAGAAAAGAAAAACGTTGAGGAAAAAAAAAAAAACAAGAATCAGTGTGGAAAAAAAACAGAAAGAAAAAAAAGTTCACGGAAAAAAAAAAAGAAATGGGAGAAAACCGTGAAAAGAAAAAAAAGAGAAAAAAAGAAAGAAAGAAAAAAAAAAGAGAGAAGCACAAAAAAAAAAGGAAGGAAAACGTGCATGAAAAGAAAAAAAAAAAGAAGAAAGAAAAGAAGAGAAAAAGAAGAAGAGAAGAAAAGAAAAAAAAAATGAAGAAGCTACTTCTACAATGGAGATTCTTGAGGAGGAAGAAAACTTACTTGAAGCCATTAATGAAGAAAAAGAAGAAAAGCTTGGAGATCCTTGAAGAAGAGAAAGCACTTCTTATCTTGGAGAGCACTCTTGAAGATTTCTTGCAAAAAGAAAGCAATGGAGCAAAAGCACCAACCCTCTTGCTTTTATAAAAGAGAGCAAGCCAAAAGAGGAAACAAGGAGAAAGAAAGGAGGTAAGTGCTAAAATTTAGCTACTTTCCCAAAAAGAAAGATATTTTGAGATAATCTTTCCACAAAAAGAAAACTTGAGAAATTCTCCCCAACTAAAGATATTTTTAAATATTCTCTACACAAAAGAGATATTTTTAGATATTCTTTACAAATATGACACCATATGAGATTTAGGCCATCTCCAAAGCCTAAGGTCCCATGGGTTAGCCCATATGAGCCAGGTTTGTCCACCTAGGCACTAAAAGTGGCTTTTAGTCAAAATATTCCTCTTACCAAGAGCAAAAAAAAAAGAGAGAAAAGAGCAAAAAAAAAAGTCCCATGCCTCTTTTGAGTTGATGGAACCATCCAAAAAAAGAGAAAAGAAAGTCTCATTAGTTTCCAAACAACCAAACCATCCAACCTCATGAACCAAATTGAGCCAAAATCTTGAAATTGACATTTCACAAAACCAAATTCCGGTCCCCTAGCTCGCCACATACAGCTTGTTAGGTCACAAGACCAAAACCAAAATCAAAATCCATAACCAACAAACCAAATCTGACCCCCCAACCTGCCACATACAGCTTGTTGGGTCATAAGGTCAAAATCAAAATCAAACCTCGACCCCCTAACCTGCCACATACAGCATGTTAGGTCAAAAGGTCAAAACCCAAAATCCAAACACCCCATGTCATTTTCAAAACTTTGCCTTGAGATGGTACGTGATCCGTCTCACTGCCATAAAATTCCCCCGGAAACTCAGAAGGCTATTCAAAAAAAAAAAAAAATTGCTCAAGACTCTTGGTCAAGTTGGAATATCTCCTCCAAGTTTCTCTTCGAGGCACATCGACTCCAAAAAGCCACTCGTCGCTATACCTCGAGGGGGCATTTGTTGACACCAAAAAAGTCAATGTCTCCTCAACATAAGAAGCCTCGTGAAGCTACATCCTGCTAAAAATAGGCAAGGCTACTTCAAGCATCAGATTTTGTCAGAATCAGACAGAAACTGAAGGATCCTTCAAGGCAGCCAAAAGAGGGGTACACCTGAGGTTTCAGGCCATTCCGACAACGTTTGGCCTAACTTCACTGCTCCGACAGCTAAACAAGCGCTCCCGGCGGCGACATCATCAAAGACACCAAAACTTTGATCAGAGCCTACGGATGACTCCAGAATGTCTCCAAAGGGCTCCATGCCAAATTTCAAGTCAAACCGACAACGTTTGACCCTCCATCAATGCTCGAACAGCAAAATCAAGCCTCCCGACAGCGGGAACCACCGAAGCCATCACTCATCAAACAAAATACATGAGTGGCTTCAACATGCTTCCAAAAGGCCGCACGTCAAATTTCAGGTCATTCCGACAACGTTTGACCAGGTTTCGATGCTCCGAGAGAAAATCAAGCCTACCGGCGGCGGAGCAACCCGGGACCATGACATCCAAAACGGAGCCCATGGAACGTCTCAAAATGACTCCAATAGGCTCCCTGTCAAATTTCAGGTCAATCGGACATCGTTTGACCACATATCAAAGCTCGGCATTTTCCCTACAACAAAATCAAGTGAAGCATCGATGGGACTCCAAACGGCTTCAAAACTAAAATAAAAGCCCATGGTTGGTCCTATCCACTGCTCAAGAAGCTTCACCTCAATTTTCAGGTCATTCCGACATCGTTTGACCTAGTTTCGACTCTTGACGGAAAATCGGCTACAAAGTCTTCGGCTTTCCCGAAAAATGGGAAACTTTGTGCTCCGATTTCGTGCGGGTTCTCGTCAAGTTTTCTCCAAGAAAATGAAGTCAATAATTGAGGAAAAATGTCAAGAAAAATACAGAAGAAAAAAGGAACGAAAAAGACGCAAAATCGGCCGAAAACGGAGCTCGGCGACCAAATGGCAAAAAACCCTAAGGTCGCCGGCGACCCTGGCCCAAGGTCGCCGGCGACCCTGCAAATCCGGGATGCCGGATTTTGCACCAAAACGTCCGTTTTTCGATGGTTTTCGCGTTTCGGGTGTTCCGGCCTCTGTGATTTTCTGAAAATCCAATGTTTGATGCTTGAAAACCACTGATCTTCGTCGACATCTCGGATCCGCAATCAAAAGCACGAAATCATCACCGATCACCTCAAGATCGCCAACCGACTGACCAAGAAAGTGCACTTTCTGTCCGACCGATCGTGAAATCGACAAGACAGATGTCACCGGCCCACCAACATCAACTAATGTCTGAAATTGCATCGCAATCCGACATCAAACAATGCATGGATCCACCTGTGATGATCGCAAGAAGAATCTCAAAAGGCGCAGCGCGGCCCGTGACTCTTCACATGCCTTGGCGACCACTTAATGACGTTAATTGACCCGTTTATGACAACTTAATGCGGTCATTAACTCATTATTTTGGACGGCCCAATCAGATTCAAGCATTTGGGAGTTACAAATTCAAGCAATCATGGCATTAAACCCATGAAACTCCCATCATCATGAAGCATAAAGGTGATTAAATGCCCACTACCTTCATCGGCCAATCACAAGCCTTGAAAAAAGAGTTACAAAATCAACTTGTAACTCCTCATCAATTCTTTCATCATGGCCATCAATACCAATAAACACCTCATGGCTACCAAAAGCCTATAAAAGGAGGTCCATTCCAAGAAGAAAGAAAAAAAGAAAAGAGATCCCAAGTGCAAGCTCTGAAAATCCAGAAAATCCAAGAGAGAGACGAAGTTCTACTACTTTGCTCCCGGAAGCACCACAAGCACCCCAATCTCCTGAGAAGTTAGATCCCTTTTCTCACTTTTCTATTGTAGTTTGTATTTATTAAAGAGACAAAAAGAAATCACAATTCTTGTCTTTCACATTTGATGAGTTTTGTAAAATCGCCTTTCACAGCAAAATCGTCTTTTACGGCAAACAAACAAAAACGCCTCCTACGGCATTCTCAAAAAACAAACTTGTCTCTTTTCTTAATATTCATGCAATTTGAAAAGTTAGAAAAAAGGATTGATTTCCTTTCCACTTGTGAAGGCGAATCCCCGGATCATCACCATTCCAAATTCCAAGTAGAAAGTAAATCTGGCATACCCGTACAAAAAAATGTTGATGCCCGAGATCTTCCCTCCTCCGCTGAGACCCAGGTCAGCCCCCGGGGTGCGGAGGGAGATGACAGAAGATTCCCTTTTCGGGTCCATCACTGACACTAATAGAGTTGGCCAATTGACCCATCTGATATTCCAATTTTGCAAGGGTTTGAGTATGGCCATTCAAAAGTTGAGTAGTGGTCTGCTGGAATTGAGCAGTACTCTGTGTCAATTGGGCCGTGGTTTGAGACATGAGTTTCATGGCCTCTTCTAAAGAATCTACCCTCTAAGTCAATGGATTGGGATTGAAATTGGGTTTTTGGAAACCGGGTGGGGCACTCACGTGAGATTGATTGGGCTGAAATTGAGTGGACTGAGATGGGCCACCTTGAGTTGGGCCTTTGGTCCAAGAAAAGTTCGGGTTGTCCCTCCAACCTGGATTGTAAGTGTTAGAGTACGGGTCATACCTCGGACAATTATCAAAACGAGAGTTTTGATATAGTGCATTCACCTCCTCAACAGACTCAGTCTAACCCAAAATTATTGGGTCAATCCCTCCATTCATGGTCTGATTATATCTTAATGACTCCAAAGTGTTTGGAGTGGGCTTTTGGTTCAGCCCTAAGGCCTCTATTCTTCTCACCATTGTGGCCAATTTGGCCTCTGCCTCAATTTTGGGTTCAATCTTGAACATCCCCCCTTTTTCAGGAATGGTGGGTTTGATGGGCTCCCTCTTGATAGGGGCCCACTGCAATGTATTTTCAGCGGTATCTTCCAAAAATGTCCATGTTTCTTCTGCTGTTTTCTGTGTAAATTGCCCACTACAGAAAGATTCTACCATTTGTTTGGTTGGGTAATCCATGCCTTCATACACAATTTGGACTAATCGGATTTTTTCAAATCCATGGTGGGGACATTGGATTAAGAGATCCTTGAACCGTTCCAAATAACTGTAAAGTGTCTCCCCTTCCATTTGATGGAATCCATTGATGGCCTGCCTAATTGAAGCGGTTTTCTGCTTAGAGTAGAATTTTTTCTAAAATTCTTCGACTAACTTGGCCCATGTGGTGATGGACCCGGCCTGTAAGGCATAAAGCCAAGCTTTAGCCTTTTCTTTTAGGGAGAAAGGAAATAATCTAAGTTTAAGGGCCTCTTTAGTCATGTGATTGATTCTCATGGTCCCACAGATGTCCTCAAATTCCCTAACATGTTGATATGGGTTTTCATGGTATAGCCCAAGGAATACTGGGAGCATTTGGATCATGCCAGATTTCAGCTCAAATGTGGCATTGGTCTGAGGAAGGGTGATGCAGGACGGTTGAGTTGTCCTGGTAGGATACATGTAGTCCTTTAAAGTCATGGGTGGGTCCATTTGATCAGCCATTCTAATAATTTCTTCAAAAATTGAAGACTTTCCGACAATGGTTAAGGCTAATTCGGGCTCTATCTTGATTAATCTTTTACTCTTGCGTACCCACAGTTTCTCTCTCTCAGGTTTAGAACGCATGCATCAGTTTCAACCTTAAAGAAATGCAAGCCTAATCTATATGCGGGGCCCTAATGATCCTACTAAATGATGCACAAGCAGTCAAGCACAAAGATTGAGCACAAGAAATTATCGTAGGGTTAGCCTAACTCACTAGACAGCTCCTAACTGGTTTGAAGAGTGCACTAAGGCCTCCAATCCAGTCTTATGAAGCCAAATCGACCAGGTAAGTCCACAGGATGAGTGGTGGGGTCACAATGCACTTGGCAAGGGTCCCGCTTGAAAACCAAACTCCTAGAACAAAGACTGCCACCCTTTGGAGGGACAGGACTTACCTAGACATCGACTTGACCAAAGAGCACAATTGG
Organism: Umbellularia californica; assembly: GCA_028538565.1. Lineage (NCBI taxonomy): Eukaryota > Viridiplantae > Streptophyta > Magnoliopsida > Laurales > Lauraceae > Umbellularia > Umbellularia californica. Next base: position 26,859,955 of record JAPQWN010000004.1, on the reverse strand, counting down.
TGCAACCTTTTGTGGTCTTCGTCCTAATGAGCTCGAGTCCTATCGTCTCGTTGCTACTTTATTTTAATTAATGTTTAGGTTACTATGTAAGAGGTGGTTAAACCTAATTGGGCAAGGATCTGGTGATGAAATCCAGTCCTTATCTTATTGGGGTCAATTGCCCTTAACTAAGTACGTGTCCAATTAGATGGTGTGTCAATCAAGCATTCACACTTTGCAAAAATTAAATCATCCAAGCCCCACTTGCAAGTAAAAGATTCGTGGGGTAAAGTTTAGAAACTCTTACAGCGGGTCCACGCAAATCTTTAAACTGTGCAAGCTTAACCTGTATTTCTTTTTAGTAAATTTGCAATTCAGAGAGCAACTTGTTTGCTTAAAAGCAATCCCCGCTATTTCCTTCCTTTAAGAGTCCTTCAAAATTCAGAATGTAACCGCAAAGAAAACTAAAATGTTAGATCTAAATAATCTACTAAATATAGCTAACAATTGTCAATAAAACTCCTAAATTGAAAAATAAACATAATCTAAATTTCACAACCCTAAACTACCGCAATTGGAATGAAAGATGCACTTCTAAAACTCTTAATGCAGTCCTAAGTTAAATGGAGACCTTCCTGTCAAGTGCTGAAAAAAATCTAAGTGTTGAGACCTGTTGCACAGGCCCAAGTTTACAGATCTGTACGACCCACTTGTATTAATAAAAAACTGATAGCAATGACTGGGATGTAATCTCCTAATATGCAAGAAACAAACAAAAAACAAACAGAGACTAAGAAGGATAAAAGACAAAGAAGTTTTGCTATAATGAAGTTGGCTACTTGAACCAGTTTTTCTGCTGATTGCAGAATCTGCCTGACTGATTGGCCCTATTCACAGCACTAAAAGTTGGACTTCCAAAACGTATCTTTTTCTGAAATTTTGATGGTTCAAAGTCAATATACCAAAGTCCTATCCACCCAAATTTCAAGTCAAAAGGATTCCATTTAACTGGTTTTCACAGTGCGAACTTTTGGAGAAAAACCAAGTCAAAACTGTCAAAAAAATAGTGCTGAAATTTGTATTCTATGTAACCACTTGAAATCGGTCTGAAAATTAATTAAAGAACAGCAACAAAAAACTTGAAAAACAGCAACCACAATCATTAAGAAACACAAAAACTAAACCAAATGCAAGTTATGAATGCAACTAACTAAAAAGTATGCTATGATATGAACAAATAATGCTAGAAATCCTAACTAAAATATTCTTTTCAAATTGGCTCCCCGGCAACGGCGCCAAAAACTTGATGTGATCAATATCAATCATAAAACACCGCAAGTGCACGGGTGTCTAGATGAGACAGTGGCAAGAACGGGTCAAATCCACAGGGAGCTATTAAAGAAACTTTTAAATTAAGAAAACTAATTAACTAACAATTTAAGAAAAGTTTTGAGTTTATATTTAAAAATTAAGCAACTAATGTAGAAATCTGAAATCTACCAAATAATGAAGGTGATTAGAGTATAAGAATCCAATAAGCATCCACAAATTATTTATCAAGTAACGCTAACTTGTTCCAATTTTTACTTCAAATCAAAGACAAATCAATGTTTTTAATTTGGAAAATCTAACTTTTAAAATCCCTTTTTAATTATAAAAATTCAAAACTCAAGACTTCCTTCATCTCATAAAAGAATAAAAATAATTTAAGCACCACCCATCAAAAGTTAGCATAAATCATCAAAAGATCTAAATCCTAAGCATGGCCTATCAAACCTAAGCATGAGTAGTCAAAAACAAAATTTTATTTTTAGAAATAAAAATAGAGATTTACCTAGGGCACGAAGACAAGCCTATTAATCATTAAGCATATAATCATGGAACACAAATTAGAATTACTAAACAAATAAAAAGACAATTACTTACCTTCATCCATAACTCTAATCAAGAAAATTAGCCTGCCATTGCAAAAAATGCTTCTTGATTTATCGTTAAAACTTGCATCTTTACAACTTCTCCTGCACAAATTTTCTCCTTCAAAATAAATCCTTAGACATGGCCCAAGGCTACCAAAAATAAAAATAAACTAATGGAAAAGAAGAAAGGAAGAGAAAAAGAAAGGAATATGAGAGAGGGAGAGCTTGGACGTATTTTTAATGTTATGGGTCTCCATCATCCCTCCTTTTATGCTTTTTGCAAACCCCTTTTAGTAAAGAAGTACCCTTCTTTTAGGTCTCCTTTTTCCTTATTGGGCAAGGATTCTTTCTTGTTCTCCAAGCTAACTTCTTTCTTTGGAAAGACTTTTAAATTTGAGAGATCTCCTTACCTTATTAGTTTTCTTGATGCATACACTTTCCTTGTACAATTCCAAGAATATCTCTAAAAATTATATGATGATGTAAAGGGAATAAACTTCCCAAATATTGAGATTTCTTGCAATTCCCGCCTAAAACTGTAGCAGATAACTTCCAGATGTCATATCTCCCTCAATATAGCTCTGATTTAGGTAATCTTGGGCTCTAAGGATATCTACTCGAAAAGAGCTTTCCAACGGTAGCTAGATTGCGCCGATCCGACACTTGGTTTGAGAGTTATGGCCATTTTAAGTTGCTGCCCCTGAAAAATCCGGGAATAATTATGCAAAAATGGAAGCTTCTATGTTGGCATGCAATGGGGTGTGTGGGGCCCATTGTGGACTTCCAAGCATGCTTGGACTTTCTCTTTGCTTGCTTATTTGACTTCTCTCTTCTCAAATTTCATCAATGTAGGTCCCATGTTGATTTCTCCGACAAATTGAAAGAAGCAATTTTAACATTAATCATATGTGAGAAAATAATTTTGAACCATGTATGGGACCCTACATTCCTAGTGAAGCACTAAAATGACCAACTTTCCAAAAATAGCATATGGTGCCAAAAATAGCAAGATATACATTGATGAAACCAAAAGCCTAATTTTGGGGTGATAAATGAGATGAGAAAAACTTAATTTCAAAAGCCATGCAATTCAATGAATTTTGACCAATTTTGACCATTTCTCCAAAAATATCATCAAATGCATGTAATCATGAATTTAAATGCAATTCTATGCAATTAAACCTAATTAAGTCCACAAATGCTAATGAAATGATCAGTTAATGACCTAGTTTTGTGGACTTATCACACGTCACCAATCTTGCTCACAATGTCATATGGTCCAATGTATCTCCTGGATAACTTTCCTTTCTGCCCGAACCTCAATTTCCTTTAGTAGGTGACACCTTCAAGAAGACCTTATCACTTTCAAGAAGACCTTATCTCCTTCTTTTAATTGTAGATCCCTTCAGTGAGAGTCTACGTAACTCTTCTGCCTACTCCGACTACTTTCAAACATTCTCGAATTTATCTCACTTTGTCACTGGTCTCACTCACTATGGTTGGCCCATGGAAACTGCGAGTGCCGACTTCTTCCCAACAAACCGGTGTCCTACACCTCCGGCCATACAAAGCTTCAGAAGGCGTCATTCCAACGCTTGAATGGTAGCTGTTGTTGTAAGCGAACTCACACAACGGTAGGGTCTCATCCCATTGAGTCTTAAAGTCTAACACATAAGCACAGAGCATATCCTCAAGGGTCTGAATTGTTCTCTCTGACTGGCCATCTGTCTGAGGGTGATAAGCCGTGCTGAACTGTAGCTTCGTACCCATGGGCTCATGTAGAGTCTTCTAAAATCTCGAGACGAATCTGCTATCTCTGTCGGATGTGATAGAAACTGGCTGTCCATGTCTACTGACAATCTCATTAACAAACAGCTCTACTAGGGTTAACGTGTGCATCTTCTTTCCTGTCTTCATGGGGATGAAATGAGCTGACTTGGTGAATCTGTCTACAATAACCCATATGGCATCATTGCCTTTGCTAGTTCTGGGTAGTCCCGAAATAAAGTCCATGGTAATGTGCTCCCATTTCCATTCCGGGATCTCTAATGGTTGTAGCAACCCTGGAGGCTTCTGATGCTCGCTCTGCCTTTATCAATTGACAGGTCATACACCGGGAGACAAATGCTGCAATCTCTCTCTTCATGTTTGATGGAACGCGCTCCTGCCGAGGGTGCTACCGGGGTCGGCGGACGTGGGAGTCCGTCGGGTCCGGCCCTTTCGCGCCCGGGGGACTGAAGCGTGCATCAACATTTCTCTGTGTGGGTGTGCCAGATTTTCTATTTTACTTGGAATTGCAAGTGGTAATCCGGAGATCAACCTTCACAAGTAAAAAGGAAATCAACTTCTTTCAAGTTTTCCATTGCACAAATATTTAAGAAAAGAGACATTTTCTTGGTTTGCCGTGAAAGGCGATTTTTTTTGGCATTTATAGCCGATTTTGGCGTTTATAGCCGATTTACAATTCTCATCAATAATGAAAGACAAGAGTTGTGATTTTTGTCTCTTTTAGAAAAATACAAACTACAATGAAAAGCAAGAAAAGGAGGATCTAACTTTTCAGGAGATTGTGGGGGACTTGTTCAGATTGACGGTCGCAAGCCATGTATGGGCTTCGCCATCATCCATGCAGATGAGAACAGAGGATGCTCTTGATTCGCTTGGCTTGGCTATAACCTCAGGTTTTTAGAGGACAAAGACCAAGAGAAGGTCCTATGTCCAATAAAAGGCTAAGTAGACGGGATGAAAAGCCACGTCTAAGCCATTGGAGGCAGCGGGAGAAGGCAAGGACCTTGGGGGGGAGTACCCCCCAAGGGACTTTTTGTCACCTTGTAGTGGTGCTTGATGTAGAATTTCTGCAGAATTTTCTCTCTTTCTCTAGACTATGTCTGTCTGGAATTCGGGATTCTCTGCACCTCTTGATTTTCGATCTTCGGTTTTCCGTTCGTCCTTTTCCCCATCCCTTTCTTCTTAGAAAGCTCTCCTATTTAGAGGCTCTTGGTAGCCATTAGGAGAGTTTATGGGCTTTAATGGCTTTAATGGGAGGAGTTACAAGATTTATTTCTTGATTTTGTAACTCCTTTTTCCTTGAATTTGATTGGCCGATGGAGATTAAGGGCTTTTAATCACCTTAATTACCATAATGGGAGGAGTTTCATGGCTTGAATGCCATGACTTAATTGATTTGTAACTCCTGGATGCTTGCTTCTGATTGGGCCGTCCAAAGAAATGAATTAATGACTGCAATAAAGCTAGTCAATTAACTGCATTAAATGGTCGCTGAGCAGTTGAAGAGTCGCGGGCCGCGCCGCGTCTTTTGGGATTCTTTTGGAGATGATCACCGATAGATCTACATGCTGATTGACATCGGATGACCGTGTAATTTCAGACATTGATAGCTAGCAGCGGGCCGGTGACATCTGTCCTGTCGATTTTTCGATCGATCGGGCGGAAAGCACGCTTTTTTGGTCAACCGGTTGGCGATCAATGTTGATTTTGATACTTTTGGAGGTTGACCCGTGATTTTGACGGATGTCGGAGGATTTGGCGCCTCAAAAGTATGAATTTTGGAAAGTCCCAAGGGTTGGAAGCTTCGAATCGCGAAAAACGATGGAAAACGGAGCTCCCGGGGCGAAACCCGAGATTCCGGGCTTCTAGGGTCGCGGGCGACCCCGGGCCAGGGTCGCAGGGGCTGGCGACCTTCGGAGCCCGTTTTGCGGTCGTTTTGAGGTCTTTTTCCTTTGTTTTTTCTTCTGTATTTTTCTTTGACATTTTTGCTCATTTGTTGGCCTTATTCCCTTGTAGAAAAATTGATGAGAATCCTTGCAATTTGGGTTGCAAAGTTTCCAATTTTCCAGGAAAGCCGAAGACTTTGTCGCGCAGGGTTGCCGATTTTCCGTCAAAAGCTGAAACTGGGTCAAACGATGTCCGAATGACCTAAAATTTGACGTGGAGCCTCCTGAACAATAAATAAGACCAACCATAGGCTTTTGTTTGAGTTTTGAAGCCATATGGGGCTCGTCGCCAGTAGGCTTGATTCTGCCGCGAGGTAGATGTCGCGCTTTGATGTGCGGTCAACCGATGTCCGATTGACTTGAAATTTGACAGGGAACCTATTGGAGTCATTTTGAGATGATCCACAGGCTCTGTCTTGGAAACCATGGTCCCGGGGAGCTCCGCCGCCGAGAGGCCTGATTTGGCTTCCGAGAGTCAAAGTTTGGTCAAATGTTGTCGAAATGACCTGAAACTTGACGTGTAGCCCTTTGTAAGCATTTTGAAGCTGCCCATGTGCTCTGTTTGATGAGTAATGGTTTCGGTGGTTTTCGCCGCCGAGAGCTCCTGTTTAGCTGTCGGAGAAGTGAAGTTAGGCCAAATGTTGTCGAAATAGCCCGAAACTTCATATGTACTCTTCTCTTGGCTATCTTGAAGGATCTTGCAGTTTTTGTTTGATTCTGACAAGATTTGGTTTTTTGGAAGCAGCATTGCCTATTTTGGTAGGTTGCGGCTTCATGTGGCTTGAAGAGGCAAAGTGACATTTTTAGTGCCAACAAATGCCCCCTCGAGGTACAACGACGAGTTGCTTAACCTTTGTAGTCAATGTGCCTCGAAGAGAATCTTGAAGGAGAGTCTCTGTCTTGACCAAGAGTCTTTGAGCATTTTTTTTTTCTTTTTTTTTTTTTTGTAGAGTGGCCTTTTGAGCTTCCATGGGAATTTTATGGTAGTGAAAGGAATCACACACCATCTCGAGGCAAAGTTTTGAAGATGACATCAGGGATGTGGATTTGGGTTTTTGTTTTTGACCTTGTAACCTAACAAGCTGTATGTGGCAGGTTAGGGGGTCGGGTTTTGGTTTTGACCTTGTGACCCAACAAGCTGTATGTGGCAAGTTGGGGGATCATGATTTGGTTTTTGGTTTTGGTCTTGTGACCTAACAAGCTGTATGTGGCAGGTTAGGGGACCAGGATTTGATTTTTGGTTTTGGTCTTGTGACCTAACAAGCTGTATGTGGCAGGTTAGGGGACCGGGATTTGATTTTTGGTGAAATGTCAATTTCAAGATTTTTGCTCAATTTGGTATATGAGGCTGGATGGTTTGATTTTTGGAAGCTCATGGGGCTCGCAATTCTTCTTCTTCTTTTTTTTAGAAAGTTTCTTTTTTTTTTTTTTTGTTCTTTTCTGTCTCCCCTTTTTTTTTGAGAAAGTTTCTTTTTTTTTTTTTGCTCATCATGATAATGCGTTTTTATGCAAATCTAGATGTTCATGCATGTACTTTTTGTAGATTGAATTTGAGAGCATGATAGCATACCTGAAAATCTTTGCAAATTTGGGAATTTGGAGCTCGCAACGATGTTGAGCCCTTCTTGATTTTGCGAAGATTTTGAGGTTTCGAAAGTTTGGAGTTTCGGAGCTCGCAGCGATGTTGAGCCCATCTTCAAATTTTCTATTTCTTTCGGGGTATTTCCCTTTTCTTCGGAATTGCCCCGGAACCATGCCAAAATTTCGCCAGCTTTTCTTTTAGCGAAATCCTGTCATTTTGATGATGATTTTTTTTTTCTTTTCCAACCTTTGCAGGTGGTTCCTCCAGAACGAACAAGGGTAAAGAGCCTGCTACAAGCGTACCTCGTCGATCCGCCAGATCTTCTAATGTGGCCGTTCAGCAGGCCTGGGAGAAGGTCCAGTAGTTGGAAGAGTTGTGGCTCTTCGTTTCCTAACTTCTTTGACAGTGGAGAACCTTCTGATAGCATGACCCGGGAAGACAGGAAGAAGACTTCGGCCATGCAGGAAGAGTTGAAGGGTTTCTTCGCGAGCACAGATGCCATTTGTTCTGACATTGCATTGCGGAGAGATCTTGCTGTTTACCTCACTTTTTGGCTAGGTGAGGCTATTTTTGCTGGAGGAGATGGAACGCACATCAGGCCGCATTGTATTTTTCAGGCTTGTCAGATGGCGTTTGGAGAGCGGCTTGCTTTGGTGCCTGCTCTTTACTCGTACTTGTGTATCGAACTGCAGGCTGCTGCTTTTTTGGTTCGGCTTGGGCTCCCTATGAATAGGGTATTTTCAGCCCATATCTTTTATTCGTGGTTTGTATACCACTGTCCTGGCTTCCACCAGCTGGGTGCTGCACAGGATGATGATCCTCTGATGATTTGATTGGCTAAGGGAAAAGCCGTATCCGAATCACTTTTGTTTGCCCGCATGAGGATCCGACGGTTCAGGGACGTCGAGATGGGCAGTCTTCAGTTAAGCTTTCTCCGGAGTTGCGGAAGAAGGCTTTTGATTTTGGTGCCTCCCGAGACTCTACCAGAGCAGGGTCGGGAAGGCATTACTCTTTGACCAATGCAGAGAAGGAGTGGCTTTTCAACATACGAGTCGGCACGATGGTGTACCGTAGACATCTTTTCGTCGACATCCAGCCGTATGTACCTTCTCGCTTTGCACTTCAGTTGGGCTTCTCTCAAGGCGTTGTTGGAGCGCCTTCGAGTATGGTGAAGCGTTTTGGACGTTTGCAGGATGGCAGAAATGCATGGGCTTTTTATAGTGCTGAAGACACTACTGCCACGATTTCTTATCCTGAGCTATCGACTTTCCGAACTGCCGGCTTCACGAAGTGGTTCGCGGAGAGCTTTTTGGCATATCGGGGGCTTTCCAAGAAGGAGCTTGATGTAAAGCTGTCTTCGGGGAAAGGTACTGGAAAGTCAGATGGCGTCCGGCGAGAGGAAGTTTGGGCCTTCCTTTCTGGAGAGAAGCACAAGATAGGCTTTCTCGGTGACCAGGGCGTCATTGGTTCTGAAGCTGTTCGGGAAGTACCTGATGAGGCTTTGGAGCAGCTAGAACAGGAGCAAGCTGAGCTCGACGCTTGGATGCAAGCGGCACAGAGGTGAGCTTCCGTGGAGTCTACTGGCAAGAGCAGACCATCCAGTGAGGAGTCAAGTGGGAGACCTGACTCTGACAGGGGGGCAAGATCTTCTAGGAAGCGAGCCCACAGAAGTAAGAGGAAGAGGAGTCAGCGTCACACGGGGCGGGACGAACACTCTCCTGATGTGGAAGTCCCTCTCACTGTCAATGAGGAGGTGCCAAGGGAAGCTGACGAACCTCCGGAGAAGAGGATTCGGGAAGAAGAGACCATCGGTGAAGGTATGATTCTTCCTTTTTCTTTTTCTGCTTCTTTCATGGGGCTTTCCATGTTCTGATTTGTTTTCTCACCCTGCTGCTGGTTTCTTTTTAGCAGAGGATGAAGACTTGGCGATGCCTGAGGTTCCGACCGATGAGGCGGTGATGGAGCCGGTTATGGCATCTGAAGAAGAACCAAGGGACTCTGGAATGATTCCAGAATCTCCAATTGGTATAACTTCTTTCGCTTTCTCTTTTTTTTTTTTTTGCCTGCGACTTGATTTGCTAACATTTTTCTTGTCAGCTGACTTGCCACAGGATTCCGATGACTTTGAACCATCAATGGACGCAAATGTTGATGATGCTTCCGATGAGTTCATGGATGAAGAGAGTGTTCCGCCAGTCATCGAAGAAGGTACTTTGTAGTGATGACCCTGATGATTTTTTTTTAACAGGATCATATTCATACCTTTTTGTGTTTCATTTGCAGGTTTTGAAGTGACAGAAGAGAGTCCATCGCTTTCTTCAGAACCAGAGCAAGGGATGCCAGAGGTCGATCTGGAGGTAGAGACTCCTACAACCAGTTCTGACGCGATAGAGGAGATACCTCGTGCTGAGATTCCTTCTCCAGTGGCTCCAAGTGGAAAGAGTTCTTTTGTTACTCTTCCAATGGGACATGACATGAGCAGCCGATCAACGGAGAAGCGTGAATCTTCATCCAGTTCGTCTCTTCAATTTGCGAAGAAGGTGCTGGCTCGGGTTTTGAGTTCTTGGATCGAAACTCTCTTTTCTGGACACCTGGATGCCGGATTTGGCATGATCCCACATGTACAGGAGATTCTCACTGATACCGAAGAGGTTAGTCTGGATGTCACAGGTGCCAGGGCGATCGTTGATAGGATCATTGCACTGGGTGACAAGTGGTTTGAGACCATGGATTTCCCTGACGACCAATTCTTCAAGGAGATGTTCTTGGACCCTGCTAATAAGGCTAAGTCTGACCTGAATGAGGCTACACAAAGCAAGAAGCAGCTAGTTCGGGAGAAGAACTTGGAAGAGCTAGCCATCATCGGATTGAGGCATGACCTTAACGTCCTTGATAGGAAAGTTGAGGAGGCCAGGAAACGTCTTGAGCATTTGAAGGCGCAAGTCACTGCCAAGTGGGCTGCTATAACAGAGTCTCATGACAGGGAGAGTGCTCTGATTCGCAGGGTTGCAGATGCCGGTCAAGTTCTCGAGAGGAGGACTCTAGAAAACGAACAATGGCAAACCCCCCAAGGGACTTTTTGTCACCTTGTAGTGGTGCTTGATGTAGAATTTCTGCAGAATTTTCTCTCTTTCTCTAGACTCTGTCTGTCTGGAATTCGGGATTCTCTGCACCTTTTGATTTTCGATCTTCGATTTTCCGTTCGTCCTTTTCCCGATCCCTTTCTTCTTGGAAAGCTCTCCTATTTATAGGCTCTTGGTAGCCATTAGGAGAGTTTATGGGCTTTAATGGCTTTAATGGGAGGAGTTACAAGATTTATTTCTTGATTTTGTAACTCCTTTTTCCTTGAATCTGATTGGCCGATGGAGATTAAGGGCTTTTAATCAACTTAATTACCATAATGGGAGGAGTTTCATGGCTTGAATGCCATGACTTAATTGATTTGTAACTCCTGGATGCTTGCTTCTGATTGGGCCGTCCAAAGAAATGAATTAATGACTGCAATAAAGCTAGTCAATTAACTGCATTAAATGGTCGCCGAACAGTTGAAGAGTCGCGGGCCGCACCGCGTCTTTTGGGATTCTTTTGGAGATGATCACCGATGGATCTACATGCTGATCGACATCGGATGACCGTGTAATTTCAGACATTGATAGCTAGCAGCGGGCCGGTGACATCTATCCTGTCGATTTTTCGATCGATCGGGCGGAAAGCACACTTTTTTGGTCGACCGGTTGGCGATCAATGTTGATTTTGATACTTTTGGAGGTTGACCCGTGATTTTGATGGATGTCGGAGGATTTGGCACCTCAAAAGTATGAATTTTAGAAAGTCCCAGTGGTTGGAAGCTTCGAATCACGAAAAACGACGGAAAACAGAGCTCCCGGGGCGAAACCGGAGATTCCAGGCTTCCAGGGTCGCAGGGGCCTGCGACCCTGGGGCAGGGTCGCGGGGGTCTGCGACCCTGGGGGAATTTTCCCTTCGGAGCCCGTTTTGCGGTCGTTTTGAGGTCTTTTTCCTTCATTTTTTCTTCTGTATTTTTCTTTGATATTTTTGCTCATTTGTTGGCCTTATTCCCTTGTAGAAAAATTGATGAGAATCCTTGCAATTTGGGTTGCAAAGTTTCCAATTTTCCTGGAAAGCCGAAGACTTTGTCGCGCAGGGTTGCCGATTTTCCGTCAGAAGCTGAAACTGGATCAAACGATGTCCGAATGACCTGAAATTTGAGGTGGAGCCTCCTGAACAATAAATAAGACCAACGATAGGCTTTTGTTTGAGTTTTGAAGCCGTATGGGGCCCGTCGCCAGTAGGCTTGATTCTGCCGCAAGGTAGATGTCGCGCTTTGATGTGCGGTCAACCGATGTCCGATTGACTTGAAATTTGACAGGGAACCTATTGGAGTCATTTTGAGATGATCCACAGGCTCTGTCTTGGAAACGATGGTCCCGGGGAGCTCCGCCGCCGAGAGGCCTGATTTGGCTTCCGAGAGTCAAAGTCTGGTCAAATGTTGTCGAAATGACCTAAAACTTGACATGTAGCCCTTTGTAAGCATTTTGAAGCTGCCCATGTGCTCTGTTTGATGAGTAATGGTTTCGGTGGTTTTCGCCGCCGAGAGCTCCTATTTAGCGTCGGAGAAGTGAAGTTAGGCCAAATGTTGTCGAAATGGCCCGAAACTTCATGTGTACTCTTCTCTTAGCTATCTTGAAGGATCTTGCAGTTTTTGTTTGATTCTGACAAGATTTGGTTTTTTGGAAGCAGCATTGCCTATTTTGGTAGGCTGCTGCTTCATGTGGCTTGAAGAGGCAAAGTGACATTTTTAGTGCCAACAATGTTGTTCCACCAAAATCTGCCTTTCAAGTTTCGATACATCTTCGTGCTGCCTGGGTGCATGGAATACTTCGTATTGTGAGCTTCTGCCACAATGTCATTCCTCAAAGCTTCGATGTTAGGCACACACAGACGGTCACGGTAGTATAAAATTCCATCAAGAATACAAAAATCGGGACGTTCTATTACATGCTCTGAAATCTTGGCCAACTCTGGATCTTACAACTGACTATCCTTGATCTTCTGAATAAATAAAGGCTCTGACACTGACATATTGGCAAATATAACACCCTTCCTCAGTGGCTATAGGTCTATTCTCAACTCTTCAAATTGCTCGAAGATACAAGTGCCACTTAGATTTGCCAAGCCTACTGATTTTCTGCTCAGAGCATCGGCAACTACATTCGCTTTCCCAAGGTGGTACTTGATTGGAAAATCATAATCTTTAATGTATTCCATCCATCTTCTCTGCCTCATGTTCAATTCCTTCTGAGAAAACAAGTACTGTAGATTGCGGTGATCAGAATGGACCTCAAACTTCTCTCCATAGAGATAATGTCTCCACATTTTTAATACGAAGACAACCGCCGCCAACTCAAGGTCATGGGTGGTGTAGTTCTTCTCCTGATCTTTCAACTGTCTGGACCCATATGCGACAACTTTCCCATCTTGCATCAATACACATCCAAGTCCTACACTCGAAGCATCGGTAAAAATGGTGAAACCGACACTTCCGGATGGCAAAATAAAGACTGGTGCCGTAGTCAATCTCTTCTTTAGCTCTTGAAAACTAGCCTCACATTGATTTGTCCATACATAAGGTACATTTTTCCTTGTCAACTTCGTCAACGGTGCTGCAATTGACGAAAATCCTTGTACAAACCTCCGGTAATACCCTGCCAATCCAAGGAAACTCCTGATTTCTGACACATTCTTCGGTCTTTCCCACTTCACTACTGCCTCAATCTTGGACGAATCTACTGACAATCCTTCTTTGGAGATAATGTGCCCCAAAAATGCAACTTGCTCTAGCCAGAATTCACACTTGTTCAATTTCTCATACAGCTGGTTCTCTCTCAGAAGTTGCAATGTTATCCTCAGATGATCTTCATGCTCTTCTTCGGTCTTGGAGTACACCAAAATGTCATCGATAAACACTACCACAAACTGGTCCAGATACTGCGCAAATATCTTGTTCATCAATGCCACGAACACTGCCGGTGCATTAGTCAGCCCAAATGGCATCACTAGGAACTCATAGTGACCATATCTTGTTCGGAAAGCTGTTTTCAACACGCCTAATTCTCTGACTCTCAGCTGATGGTAACCGGATCTCAAATCAATCTTCGAAAAGTATGAAGCACCTTGTAACTGATCAAACAGTTCATCTATCCTTGGCAATGGATATTTGTTCTTGATGGTCACCTGATTCAACCTTCGGTAGTCAATACACATTCTCATTGACCCATCTTTCTTTTTGACGAATAAAATCGGAGCTCCCCACGGTGAAATACTAGGTCTTACGAAACCTTTATCCAACAACTCTTATAACTATATCTTAAGTTCTCCCAATTCCGCCGGAGCCATACGATAAGGTGCAATTGAAATCGGAGCGGTCCCTGGTAACAACTCGATGGTAAAATCGATTTCTCTTATGGGTTGTAATCTTGGAATCTCCTCGGGAAATACGTCCGGGAATTCCCAAACAATAGGGATCTCCTCCACCCCTTGGGACCATTTATCCTCCGTGATAAACGCCAAATAGGCTTCACATCCACTTCTTAATAATCTATCAGCTTTCAATGCTGAGACAAACCCTGCACGAGGATTTCTCCTCTCTCCCTGAACCAACACTCCTGCTGGTGTCTCATCCAACTTGAATGTGAGGGTCTTATGGATGTTGGAAGTAGGTGGGCCTCGTGGATAGATTTTCAAAACTTTTGACCTACTTGACTCAGGGATCAAGTATCCATAAGGCAAAAAACCCAATCCAGGATGCATAACCCTCAATCTCATGATCATGTACAGTAAGTAAAACTATCTAAAAGATAGAACAAAAGCGAACAAGCATCCATTAAAACCTACAACATATAAGGAAGTAGATTATACCTTTGGATCTCGGTTGCGCTCTAATGGAGAAGTTGATGACTTTCATTGATGTAGAACTTTTCCACAAACTAAGATCAGAATCTCCAACACCTCTTAGCCTTCGATACTATGACCCGAATCAAATTTCTCTTCTTAAGAAGATTAGTGGAATCTCCAAGAGAAAACCCAACTCGAAACCCTAAGGAACTAGAAGAGGAAGAGAGAAGATAGCAGTGCAACTATTGCACAAAAGGGATAGACATTTTTCACTCTAATAATGATGGGCGTCCAAGAGGGGTGGATTCCCTTATATAATCTACCAGGTCTCCTCTTTTCTTAATTCAAATAGAAGTCTTACTTCCACAACAATTAGTAAGTATACTATTACCACTATTAGAAGTCCTACTTCAAATAGAAATAGTAACTTTCTAATTCCTTCTTTTTAGAGTTCGAATATGATTAGTATCTTTATAATAACTTGGGCTAGCGAGGGGACCACTAGGAATTCCATAGAAAGCTGGCTCCAACTGGGACACGCGACCCCACATCTCATGTACAATCCGGGCCCACAGTTAATTGCAAATAACAGCACTGTATAAATGCAATTGCACTCCAGTCTTAGGAATAAATTACAATGAAGACCCTAAACTTCCCTATTAGCACAAGTAGGCCCCTTTATCAATATTCATGGATCAATTGGAATAAATCTGTCTCTTCCAATATTAGTTCCACATCTTATTATCCTTGAGCCCCAATTAATCACTATGATCATCAGTACCATCCAATTAACTCTTAATCGAGATGGGTGCGCACTTACTAATGACAAATCCATTAATTGGCACAAGGAGATAATAGAGATAGATTCCATCTTGATCATTCAATGTTCCCACAGTCCTACTACCACATACCCAAGACACCGAGGTGTTGACCTATAGTTGGCCTCACTCATTGGTGACTCAAAGCAAATGAATAGATAAAAACTTGAGTTCATCAATGTCTCAGGATTGAGAGCCTATTGCTAGGGAATTATGAGAGCATACCTTATTATTGAGACGGAATTCCATAAGGTGCTTGTCATGGTCCTTCAATACATCCAATGTACCAGCACATTGATCCAAAATCTTCCATTCTGATGATCGAGACAAATCACACTATCTCATAGTGATCAAAGTGTTGCAACCTTATCAGATGAGATGCCCAGTCTCATCACTGGTTGTGAAGATATTTTAAGTATAAGATTTCTCACATATATCTCCCGTGTGTGGATCTCATCCATATATATATATCACATCTAATATACTAATGGGACCCGGTTCAACTCATGAACCATTATGTCATATGTATTGGTCATGTGCATATAGTAATAAAATAACGTTCATCTCATGAAAGTAAAGCATGATTTTATTGATAAATAAAGAAATTAATCAATTTATGACATCAATTGATGGATTGAGTCCATACAATCTAACAATCTCCCACTTGGGCTCAATGCCAGTCAGGGTTGCATCCCATGCCCATCCCATCTACATGCTGCTCAAAGATTTTGGTAGTCAAAGGCTTAGTAAAGGGATCTGCCAGATTGTCAACAGAGGCTATCTTGGTAATAGCAATATCACCTCTCTGCACAATCTCTCTGACTAAGTGATACTTCCTCTGTACATGCTTTTGGCTTTTATGGCTTCTGAGCTCCTTTGACTGAGCGACTGCCCCGCTACTGTCACAGTAAACTGTGAGCGGCTGTCGTGCCAAAGGTACCACCCCAAGTTCCAAAAGGAATCTTTTGAGCCATACTGCTTCCTTAGCTGTTTCACAAGCTGCTGAAAGTTCCGGATCCTAACCCTAGAAGGGGGGGGGGGGTAAATAGGGTGAGCTACAAATTGATTGCCAATTTTAATTTTCTTCAAATTAAACTCCAACTGGTGAAGATTACAAGAAAAGGTGCGGAAGATAAACAAATCAATCACCACAAGTCATCCACCATTGCACAAAGATTTATAGTGGTTCGGCCTCAATGCCTACATCCACTACCGGCTTGTGATCACACACCCCACCGGATTTCCACTATTTATGCTTTTACAAAAGGCTAAGCAATAACCCTTACAATGATGTTTTTAAGGCTAAACAACAACCTAACTATGTGCTTTTCTAGGATAAGCAATAACCTTTACAATTTGCTTTTCTTAGGCTTATCAATAACCTTTCATACAATTTGATTTTCTTTCTCAAGAAAGTGTCTAAATACTAGGAGAGAAATACATTAAGCACAATATAATTTGCCTCTAAAATAGGCGAATGAGAAAGTGAAAATCAACTCTCACAACACACTATCGAATGCAAAGATGAATGCTCATGATGTGTGTGTGAAAACTTCAATCAAGGTGAAACTGAAAGCTCAATCAGTTTATGCTTGAAGCAATTAAAAGTTTAATGTACATAACATGATTTGATTGAAGTGATATGCAAATCACATGAACAAAGTACAAACTTAATGATGATATGAAAATCCAAAGCTTGCAAGTTGTATGAAATTAATTATATCTAAACATGTGATGCATGTGATATGTTGTTTTCAAAATCAAAGTATTTTGACTAAGGTTTTAAAGATTGAAATCAACAAGTAAGATTCATACAAGTTAGTGAAACATGTTATAACATAAATTGAAGATTTTGATAAACATGTTTAAGAAGTTTACTACCACAAACTTGGTTTGAATCAAGGTGAAGAATCCAATAACTTAAATCAAAGATTAAGAGAAGAATGGATTCAACATATCATAGTTAATATGCTAAAATTCATTTACCAATAATTTAGACAATGCATAAAAACATATGATTAGAAAAAGTCAAAGCTTACTTGGTGATTGAACTTAATTAATCCAAGCTTAGCTTTTACTTAATGATCCTTTGGCCTTCTTAGTTCATTCCCTTTGATTTGCCTTAGTACACCTCAGAAATGGCTTCTTGAATCATCCCATTTTAGCCTTGGAATGAACTACATTTTATAGAATTTTTTGCCCAACGGCTATATGTCGGTTAGCCGACATCCAGGGGTCGGTTAACCGACACCCCCAACGGTCACAAGCCAATGGTCATAATTTCGAAATTTTGCTGACCAAAAAGCATGTTTCGGTTAGCCGACAGGTTCGGTTAACCGATACCTGACCGACACCCTAACCGACAATGAGAACAAGGTCAGAAAACACCTCTCTGGAAATCTAACAGAGAGAGCTTTGGTCAGGATCAGAAACAAGGTCGGTTAACCGAGCCCTGACCGACATGCTGACCGACATGAAAAAGATGTGAAAATTTAGCTCTCTGGAAATTGAACCGACAAGGAGTTCGGTTAGTCTAATTTCTATAGTCGGTTAACCGACACATAACCGACACATTGACCGACGTCAGAGACACCCTTCAGAAATGCTAACCGAGTGAGTTCGGTTAGGCATCGGTTCAATGTCGGTTAGCCGACATCTGACCGACAGGCTGACCGACAGTTTGGTCAGACTGTTTTCTGAAGA
This sequence comes from Umbellularia californica, assembly GCA_028538565.1. Lineage (NCBI taxonomy): Eukaryota > Viridiplantae > Streptophyta > Magnoliopsida > Laurales > Lauraceae > Umbellularia > Umbellularia californica. The sequence continues at coordinate 26,842,311 of JAPQWN010000004.1, read as the reverse complement.
ACTGAGTTTACAAGAAAGAATCTAACTTTTGAATACTTTTTGAAACACAGAATTAAATGGTGTTTGAGACAAGGTTTTATCAAGAAGAAAGCTTTTCAAAATAAGACTAAAATCAACCAAACGGTTTGAAACAGAGTTTGAGCAAGTTGATTTAAATCCTGTGATTTTCAAGATAAACCTTTGAGAAATGATATGAGATGATCACGATGCAAGTGTTGGACATCAAATTGCAAACACAACTTAGGGTCTAACAGCTGCTACATATTCAGCCTCCGAGGTTGAATCAGCTGTACATTCCTGTTTTATACTCCTCCAGCTGATAGCACCGCCTCCAAGCATAAACACATGACCAGAGGTGGATTTCCTGGAATCCTTATCTGACATGAAGTCAGAATCTGTGTATCCGACTGGAATCAACTCATCACTACTATAAATTAACATGTAATCTCTAGTCCTTCTTAAGTATTTGAGAATACATTTTACTGCAGTCCAATGTTCAGGTCCTGGATTAGACTGATATCTGCTGACTAGGCCCACTGCATGACAGATATCTGGTCTAGTACATAACATAGCATACATGAGGCTACTAACAGCCGAAGCGTATGGTATCGTCCTCATCTACTCATTTTCCTCAGGTATCTTGGGACACTGATCCTTGGAAAGGTGCATTCCATGCCTGAAAGGTGTAATACCCTTCTTGGAGTCTTGCATAGCAAACCGTACCAGTAACTTATCTATGTATGCAGCTTGGGATAAGCCAATCATCCTATTTTTCCTGTCTCGATAGAGTTTAATCCCTAGGATGTAGCTAGCTTCTCCCAAGTCCTTCATATCAAAAGTCTTGGCCAACCAAACTTTTACAGTTGACAAATTCCTATGTCTTTCCCGAGGAGAAGGATGTCATCGACATATAAAACCAGAAAAACTACCCTGTCACCTTCACTTTTCATGTACACACATGACTCATCCGGATTTTGACAAAAATCAAATGACTTGATTGCCTAGTCAAAACGAATGTTCCAGCTTCGGGATGCCTGCTTCAGTCCATAAATGGACTTCTGCAGCTTGCAAACCTTTTGCTCTTGGTTTTTAGCTACAAAACCGTCTGGCTGCATCATAAAGATGTCTTCCTCAAGATGGTCGTTGAGAAACGCCGTCTTGACATCCATTTGCCAAATCTCGTAATTGAGATGAGCCGCAATGGATAAAAGTATCCGGATGGACTTGAGCATGGCTACCAGCAAGAAGGTTTCCTCATAATCGATACCCTCTTTCTGAGTATATCCTTTCGCAACAAGCCTGGCCTTATAGGTCTCCACTCTTCCATCTGGTCCTCTTTTTCTCTTGTAGACCCACTTGCACCCAATAGGTTTAATATTGGCAGGCAAATCCACAAGTGTCCAGACCTGATTGGAGTACATGGACTCCATCTCAGTTTTCATAGCATCTTGTCAGCGTCCCGAATCTAAGTCATTGATTGCTTCATCATAGTTACAGGGGTCTTGTTCCGGTTTTTCCGGAACAGCCTCGTAAGACTCTTCCCAAGAACTAGAACCTGTCAGGGGGTCTAACAATCCTCCCACTAAGACGAGGCACTGGTGTAACTACTGAGTTTGGTAAGGGAGGTTCTTCCTCAAGTTCGGTCATACTTGGATTTGGAATTGATTGCTCTTGAATCTCTTTCAAGATCACATTTTCTAAAGATTTCCGGTCCATCATATAATCTTCCTCCAGAAAAACTGCATTGGTGCTTACCAGTACTTTCTGTTCTCTGGGATTATAGAACAACCAGCCTTTAGTTCCTTTAAGATGTCCTACAAAAGTGCATACTTCCGACTTCACTTCCAACTTATCCGTCTTAACCTTCAGCACGTGTGCTGGACAACCCCAAATGTGTAAATGTTGTAGACTAGGCTTTCGCCCGGACCACAACTCCCGGGGAGTCTTAGGTACAGACTTAGATGGTACGAGGTTTAGTATGTACATCGCAGTATCCAAAGCGTATCCCCAAAAGGATATGGGTAATCCTGAGAAACTCGGCATAGACCTAATCATATCTAAAAGAGTCTGGTTCCTTCTTTCTGCTACTCCATTCTGTTGAGGCATACCAGGAGCAGACAACTGTGATAGATTCCCATTTTCTTATAAGTATCCCATAAAATCAGCAGAGAGATATTCCCCTCCTCAATCTGATCGAAGAGTCTTGACATTTTTACCTAATTGCTTTTCCGCTTCCGCTCGAAACTCTTTGAACTTTTCAAAAGCTTCGGACTTGTGGTGCAGAAGGTATATGTATCCATATCTTGAGTAATCATCTGTGAAAGTGATGAAGTACTCATATCCTCCTCTGGCCCTGACATTAATGGGTCCACACACATCAGTATGCACTAATTCCAATAAATCTTTGGCCCTATTGCCCTTAGATAAAAAGGGTCTTTTGATCATTTCACCTTCCAGACAAGACTCGTAGACAAGCATCGGTTCTACCACCAATGAAGGTAAGATACCATCTTTCACTAGCCTCTCAATCCTATTTATGTTTATATGACCTAGCCCCAAGTGCCAAAGCTTTGTTGGATTAGATGAAGGTGACTTTCTCTTTAATGATGGTCTATTAATTGTTTCAGTATCGTGTATCTCATACATTGTGGGAGTTAACAAATAAAGCCCATTGGTTACCTTGCCAGAATATATAAAAGTACCATTCTTCTTTATGACAACTTCAGAACCAAAAGTAATAGAATAACTTTTATTCACCAAACAAGAAACTGAAATTAAATTCCGCCTTAAAGACGGTACATATAATGTATCTGACAAAACCAATTTATTATTTGAAAAACATAAAGTAATAACTCCCACTGAAACAGCCTCCGCCTTAGCGTCAGATCCTAGGTTGACAATGATTTCTCCATCACTTAGCCTCCTGGTTTCCCTGAACCCCTGCAACGTATTACATATGTGATTAGTTTCCCGGAGTCCACACACCAAGATTCTGAAGTACCAGTTGCAAAACTAACTTCAGAAATAAGTGACTCAATCATACCTGAGGTCTTCTTCTTAGACAGATATTCTGGACAATTCCTTTTCCAATGTCCTATCTTACCACAATGGAAACACTTTCCTTTGGTCCCTGAACCCTTAGCCTTGGCCACGCCACTTGTAGGACCATTCTCCACCTTAGGACCCTTCGGAACTGATTTCTTTTTGCCTTTCCGCCCTTTACCTTTCGGCTGGGACTTGGCATCTGACTTTTCTGTCATTAGGGCAATTGGCTTCTTTTTCAAAATCCCTTCAGTCACTACCAGCTGACTAGATAGCTAAGCCAGAGTCAGATTCATTTATTCATATTATAATTAACCTTGAAATTGTTGAATGACTCTGGTAGTGACTCAAGGATTATATCAATCTGCGATTTTGCATCAATCGCAGCTCCCAGTACATCTAACTCATTCAATGAGTCCATCATTTTCAACATGTGTTCCTGTACTGATGTACCTTCAGTCATCTTGGTACTAATGAGCACCCTCATGGCTGCTTGCCTAGCAGGCCTGCCCTGTTCCGCAAATATCTCCTTTAAGTTCGATATAATATCATATGCAGTCTTATAAGACTGATGTTGGTGTTGCGAAACACTAGACATGGATGCCTAAATGTAACATCGGGTCATCTCATCGTCTTTGGCCCATTTGGTGTAAAGTTCCTTTTCTGCATCTGATGCATCCGGGCCAGGCTCATCAAGGGGGGTTTTGGTAAGTACATATTTATATCCTGAAGCTGTCAGGACAATATCCAGATTCCGTTTCTAGTCTACATAGTTGGATCCCACCAACTTATTCTGGTTGAGGATGGTTGCAAATGGATTGAAAGTAGTTGAATTCATGCTTGAAAAACTGTAGCACATAACCATACATTCAATTAATGAATTTAAATGACATTGGGTTTAGTATTCTACCAAATTTATGTGGGAATCCTCATAACCACAAAATTCAGAATACATCGGAATCCCAATCCTCTGGGGTATGCCTCCTTTGGGAGTTCTAATACCACCTAGACTGGTGCGGATCATAGTTGGTCAAAATTGGAATAAAGACTAACTATCCATGATCCTCATCATTCATTATTATCTAGGTATCTCATACCAAATAATGTATAACTCCCGATTTTCTTCGGTTTCTAAAATACATGAGGCAAATCCTTGGGGATGTTGCATCATTATTTTAGTTAAGTGTGACCCACCAACTTAGCATTGCATGACAACCGTTGCGGGCAGCTCCTCCTTGGGGAGTGGGCCCCCACCCCGTCTCATCAACACTATCCATAGGAGATCCATAACTAGTATCCAGACAAATATAAGCCCTCTGTGGGGAACGGCCATTCTCAAGATGGCGCGAGGCTAATACTTTCCTTACAATGGACCTATGGTGGAAAACCATGGGGATTTCTAAATATAAATGCCCCGCTCTCACTTAATATTTTAGAATTGAGGATTTCCTTATAGGTATATGGGCCCACATATATATAGATATCAAATCATCTAATGATATGACCAATGATTGGTTTCAAGTCAAGTTATTTTAAGGAAAGTTCAGTTTCTAAAATTAGTGTTACCAATGGATCCATCTCATGGGCCCATTAACTCTAATTAGAACTCTTTCCAAAAATTAATTTGATTTGACCAATTTTGGAAATTGCTATGTTTGGATTAGATTTGGAAACTTTCTAAAACAAGCATTCATCCATAAAACGAAAGTGCTATAATTAGAAACTAGTCCTCTCCTCCACATGGCCCATGCGGAATAGACTTCTTAGACTTCTAGACTTTCCATAGCTTTGGGATTCCTCAAACTCTTTGGGTATCTCCAAAACTCCTTGGTAATCTTCAAACTCTTTTGATTAGGAGTCCATCTCAAGTTTCCTTCTTTGTCTCGGACATCTCCAAATTTTACATAAATTCCTATGTCTCTACAATGAGACTTACATGGTAATCTAAACATGGAAAGAAAATGGCTATAGGGAAATTCATCATGCATTGCCTTTTCACGGGAAACCAAGGAAACCATTATGCCCTTTACACTTAGCCACAAATAAACCATTCAACCATAATAGAAAGTAAATGTGATGTGGGCCATATGGAGAGGACATTATCACCTGTAAGTTAGTATCTCATACAACAAAGCATCTCACAAAACCAGGTTGTCAAACCACAATGGAAAAACAAGATGCCAAAGATTTGCCACTTCTACCCAAGATGCCTTACGCAGAGGGGTCCAGGGGGCAGCGCCCTCGGCGGGGTCCAAGGGGCAGCGCCCCTGGTGGGTTTAGAGCTAGTCGAATTGGTCCCTACGGCTATCCGGCCAGACCTCTACTGGTAGTGATCCATGCGGCTAGCCGACCTGACTAACCTAGAAATATGGGCTTTTCATATTCGACTCCTGCTGTTCCCTGATCACTTCTAATGATCTCAATAGGCTTCTAATGGCTTCTTACCATTCTTCCATCATGATTAAAACCTTTTGTGACATTCCAAACATGGATCTACTACAAAAGTAAGAAAACCCAATAAACATTGATCCTTACATAGCCCTCGTTCTATCCTCTTCGCATCTCATGCAAAGATTACAACAAGGTAACTGATCTAACATGATTAGAGAGGAGGTATGGCTCTGATACCAATTGTTGGAAGTAGGTGGGCCTTGTGGATAGATTTTCAAAACTTTTGACCTACTTGACTCAGGGATCAAGTATCCATAAGGCCAAAAACCCAATCCAGGATGCATAACCCTCAATCTCATGATCATATACAGTAAGTAAAACTATCTAAAAGATAGAATAGAAGCGAACAAGCATCCATTAAAACCTACAACATACAAGAAAGTAGATTATACCTTTGGAGCTCGGTTGCGCTCTAATGGAGAAGTTGATGACTTTCGTTGATGTAGAACTTTTCCACAAACTAAGATCAGAATCTCCAACACCTCTTAGCCTTCCACACAATGACCCGAATCAAATTTCTCTTCTCAAGAACATTGGTGGAATCTCCAAGAGAAAACCCAACTCGAAAGAGAGAGGAGATGAAGGGGAAGAAGTTGCCGGAGTTTCCTCGTCGGATTGGTAGCTTGAAGGCTTCATTTGAGCAAGAGAAATGGAAGAAAAGGAAGAAGAAAGGTGGCTGGTACTGTAGCAGGGAGTTGCAGTCGATTGGAGTGGAAAAAAATGAGGGAGAAAGAGATGAAGTTGTCCTTTTATAATGGGTGGTGTGGGGTCCACACTAAGTATAACTTGTAATGGAGATTAGGGGGCTTTCTAGACCTCGGATCAAGAAACTTAAAACATGAAAAGTGTTCGGAATAAAATTATCTTTCCAACAAGGTCAATATTGACATACTTCCGGGGTCCACATAAAAAGTTAACTGTTTGATCAAAGGGGTTAAAGAATAGAAAATTTGGGATTTCTAGAAAAACTGATTTTAGGAGCTTCGAATGGGCACGGAGTGAACACGAAAGTTGTAGGGAATGGCGAGATTAGTCTAACGAAGCTTAAATGGGAATTTTTGGGAATCACCAAGAATCTCCCCACGCTGACCGCGCAAAACAAATGGGACCCTACGGTCATTGTCTAGGTTCACTGGCTCTCAAAACTTCCCAAAGCTAATGAAAAGTCATTCTAACTCAAAAACTCAACCAAACAACCACTAAACCCATCGAGAAAACCAAATCACGATTAAAACCACACTAAACCAAGAAATTAGGGGTCGGGTTCTCACATCCTCCCCCCCTTAGAACATTTGGTCCTCCAAATGAACTAAACCAATCCAAAAACAAGTGGGGACATTAATCCACACTTCGAAAGCAAAACCACAAATCAAAACTCCAAAACGGTTCTCTCGAAAACATCTGAACTCGTTGGGTCATCTTTACTGTAGAACTCTTCGGCCAATTATCAACAGTCGTTAAACATTTTTCCACTGGCTCGAATCTGTCACTGTCCTGTCAATCTGACTGCTCAAGGAATTCGCCAACTCTGACTCCTTCTAAGTTCAACCAAGTCTCTTGCTTCTAAACACCTTGATACTGAAAATTCTTAGAACCATTTTGTCGACTTCATCGCAACTATCGAAGCTAGGGTCTCACATCCACCGCACGATTTTCAAGGTTAACTCTTACTAGCTTTAATTCTTTCTGCTCGTTGCTCTTGATCCTCAGTACAATATTCGGTCTCTGACACTAACATGCTTGTCCCTTCACTATTCTTTAGTATTTGGAGCTCCGTGCTCACTATTGCAACTGCTCTGCCAAGTCTACCTTTCCTAATAAAATCCAAAATAACTGATTTCCTGCTCCGTATATCTGTACATTGAAATCCGATGCTCCTCCTGTCGATAAAATTTGCAAAGATCTTCGTTGTCGGGCGATCAAGTAGAGATTCTTCCTGCAGTCAACTCCTTTATTAGTTGCTGAAATCCTACTCCAAAAGTTTCTAACCACACAATGACACATCCTGCTGGGTCTACTCCTCCATATGGCTGCACTTGTCGAAAATCCTAAAATAATTCTCTAACAAAACCTTATCAAATTCTAGGAATCTCTAATTTTATCTCTGTCGTAAAACACTGTACCTAGCGCCATTCTTCTCCAGATCTTCCAACCGGCCTTGTCCGTAGGCTATGATTCTCCTGTTGTATCTGTACTCTACCCAAACTGATATTCCAAAAGTCCATAAAGTTTGCAAGATCTCCTCTATCATAAAACCAGGTAACAATCCATTCTGTACACAGCTTTCTACACCACAACTGAAAGTTTTCTTCCTATCATTTAACCACACACTGATGCATCCTACTGAGTCGACTTCACCATCATTCTGGAATTATTAAAAATCTTCTAACACTTCTCCGCCAAGAGTTCATCAAATTCGAGAAGTTTCTTGCTTTTGGTAACCACTTGAATCTCTATCAACTGAAAATCACCCCAAACTTCCTGAAATTCACTATTTGTCTAGTTTCTATAGTCTTTTGGTTTAGGGAAATATTCTAGATTTATCCAAAATCCACACTTACTTGCCTGACGCACCATCTGACGGTACACGATCAACTGAAATTGGGTCTCAATATGCTGTTCACATCCCATCTGACGATACACGATCAACTGAAATTGGGTCTCAATATGCTGTTCACATTCCTTGCTGACTAACAACTGCTCACAAATTCCTTCGCTAGCTCCATCTGTGACAATGAAAAGCTGAAAATTCTGCCAAAGTCCTCACCAAAGTCCTTCGAGATCCACATGCAAAAACCACAAAACTCTAACTCTCTGGCGCGAAAACAAGAAAAAGGCACTGAATTTGGGTGCGGAGATATTAAATCCTCCCCCACTAGAAAAGAATTTGGTCCCCAAAATTCCCTAGCAAGAACAAAAGGGAAAAGACAAGAAGGGTCTCCCCCACTAGAAAGAAAACAAATCCGACCCAAAACAGAATGGCATCTAGCCAAAACAAGACGACAAATCTAACGGTTTCCTCACCACATGTCTTAAAGTTCCTAGAGTGTTTTATTTCCTAGAAACTTGCCCGCTCTGATACCAGTCTGTCACGACCCTAAACCCGGGGTCCGTGAAGTAATAATTATGTTTCTCCCAAGATCCGCGTGTGTGAGGATTACAAATTCCAACACCTCTGAATATTTAGCGGAAGCTTTCGTGGTGTTGCGACTCGGAGTCCGTGGCCATTGGATTCCGCACCGCACTTAACCCAAGCATATGCTCATCTTATCAATGATCCATCTCAGACTGAAATAAACCATCACAATAAAAGTACAGAGCTGACAGTAACAAGGTATTACATTCCCATATATGTTCAAGTTACAATTAACAATGTATATTAATTACAATCCCAAGCAAAAAGGCTAATAGAAGCCATACAAAACAAGCTAATGATTACTACCCCATATGTGACGTAATCCCGATGTCAAGCTCAATGTCGACATGACATAGCCGACAAACACCTGAAAGCTCATGGCTCCACAGCCAACACGTGCACTCGTCTCGGGTGAAGAAGTCTGAACCTGAGTACCAAAGTAGTGGGTCAGACACGACGGTCTGGCAGGCGGGTGAAAAGATATAAACAATATAACATGTAATAAATCATACTGTCTGATCAAAACTGTACATAATAAAAATGTATCGGAAATCATGAATATCTGACAAAATCCTGTATTCGTATCAAACAGGTATGAAACATAAATATTTGACAAAACATGTATTCCTTTAAAACATGTATAAAACATGAACATTTTACAATTCGGAAACTCATTTAAAGCGGGTATAAACAATAACATTTCACAAATCTGGAACTCATTTAGAATGTGTATAAATGACAAACATTTCACAAATCGGAGACTCATTTAAAACATGTATAAACAATAAACATTTTCCAAATCGGGAACTCTTTTAAAACATGTATAAACAATAAACATTTCACAGATCGGGGACTCATTTAAAACATGTATAAACAATAAACATTTCACAAATCGGGGACTCATTTAAAACATGTATAAACAATAAACATTTCCCAAATCGGGAACTCTTTTAAAACATGTATAAACAATAAACATCTCACAGATCGGGGACTCATTTAAAACATGTATAAATAATAAACTTTTCACAGATCGGGGACTCATTTAAAACATGTATAAACAATAAACATTTCCCAAATCAGGAACTCTTTTAAAACATGTATAAACAATAAACATTTCACAGATCGGGGACGCATTTAAAACATGTATAAACAATAAACATTTATAAATAATGCATCCTTTATTAAGAAAAGACATGATCAATATAAAACAGTACGGGTATCAAGGATCGGGAACTATCAAGATGGCAACCACACAAAGCTAAATCCTCTATCACCGAAGTGTTAGAGCAAGCATATCAAGGCGTTGACCTCTGTCACCGAAGTGAGGAGGAACAACGAAATTTACATATACATATACAATAATACAGGACGGGACCGCGGTAACAAACCAGGTATCGGGAATCACGGTAGCGAACCGGATATCGGGAGCCACGGGAGCGAGCCGGGTATCGGGACGGGACCACGGTTAATAAACCGGGTATCGGGATCCAAGCTGCAGCTGGCGGGACAAGTGAGGAATCTCCAAGTCAGTGGATTAGACTGACAAGGTTATCCAAGCTTAGTGGTGCCGACTCATAGGTTATATGCAAGTAAACAAAACAAATACATGTATGCATGTTCTCTTTTTGGCTCATGGGCTCGCACTACGAAGCTCTGGCCCCATATTGCCTCAAGGTTTTATTCTCAAAATAATAATCCTTTTGGTTCATGGGCTCGTACTACCAAGCTCTGGCCCCATCTTACCTCAAGGTTTTGGCTCATGGGTCATATACAAGAAATCAAATCAGATAAATACATATGACGGGACGGGGTGCTCATAAGCACAAAATCATATCTGTATCGGTCGGGCCTGTACGGGCTAGCAACAATGTTAAAAACATAACTTTTAATACTGTCTGGCAAGTCTAGTCATAAAACATGAGATTTCAAGTGTACAAGTGAAATTCGGTCAAAATAAAGAATGAATGGATTTCTCATATTCTCCGGGCCAAGTGTTGAAAGTCCAAGATTGAATCAATGTACTAGGGTCCCGTATGTTAGGTTCGACATACATTTGGTACTCTTTAAGAATTGAAAACATTCCGAGGCCTTATGTACATTAACAAATCTAAAAGACCTAAACAACACAGTCATGATGACGGAATTTCTTCCTCTGTACAGTTCCTCACTCTCCTCCAATATAATTCCTTGTGGTTCTTCAAGAAGAAAACAATATAATTGCTGTCGGTCAGCTCCTCGGTTGGCTGTCGGTCAGCCGAACTGGGATGTCGGCTAGCCGACGGCTGACCGGCGCTGACTGTCAGCTCTACACACATCAGGAAGTTTGTTGCTCTCTGGAAAATGAACCGAAAGATCTGTCGGTTGGCTCTCGGTCGACCGAACTAGGGAGTTCGGTCAGCCGACAGCTGACCGACAGATTTCTGATGGAAATCTGCTCTCTGGAATTTGAACCGAGAGGGTTTCGGTCCACCTCGGTTGGCTGTCGGTTAACCGACAGGCTGACCGACAGCTGACCGACGTTACTGCGGACACAGAATTCTGAAGCTGTTTTCAGTCCCTTCTTTCTCCAAACACTCCTCATTTTCAAGGGTCAGATCCCTATAATAAAGTGAGCTAAAAGATCCTCCATTTCAAGCAATCAAAACTTCATTCTCAACACTTCAAATTCCCCATTCAACTACATCCATTCTTCCATCAAATCATCCATTCCATTCACATTCAACCAAAAGAAATCCATCACATGAAACAGGTCAAAACTTAATATCATCAAGATACCATTTTCAAGAATGCAATATACTAGAAAGATACACTAAAGAGTGTATTTCAAATCTCAATAAAAGCATGTCATGAAATAAAGCATAAGTAATGAAAATCATTAATGAAAGCTACACATTTGTATAAAACATAATCAATGGAAATAAATCATTTCATCCACTTGCCTTGGGTCTCTAATCAAGCAAATCAAGCCCTAAACACTCTTCCAAGCCAAGGCTCCAAGCTACACAAAAACCCCCAAAAAGCAACCCATCTTAGAACCCTAAAATGGTAACTCATCAAAGAGAAGGAATGAGCTCAAACAAGCTAAGAAATAGGACCTAGGGGAGAGCCATTGCTCAACAATAGAAGATGGAAAGAGATCCTTACCTCTAGGGCCATTAATCAACAAGAAGGAGCTTGAAATAGGGGCTGCCCACCTTGGTTTCCCATGAAAATGGTGTCAAAAGAGAGAGGAGATGAAGGGGAAGAAGTTGCCGGAGTTTCCTCGTCGGATTGGTAGCTTGAAGGCTTCATTTGAGCAAGAGAAATGGAAGAAAAGGAAGAAGAAAGGTGGCTGGTACTGTAGCAGGGAGTTGCAGTCGATTGGAGTGGAAAAAAATGAGGGAGAAAGAGATGAAGTTGTCCTTTTATAATGGGTGGTGTGGGGTCCACACTAAGTATAACTTGTAATGGAGATTAGGGGGCTTTCTAGACCTCGGATTAAGAAACTTAAAACATGAAAAGTGTTCGGAATAAAATTATCTTTCCAACAAGGTCAATATTGACATACTTCCGAGGTCCACATAAAAAGTCAACTGTTTGGTCAAAGGGGTTAAATAATAGAAAATTTGGGATTTCTAGAAAAACTGATTTTAGGAGCTTCGAATGGGCACGGAGTGAACACGAAAGTTGTAGGGAATGGCGAGATTAGTCTAACGAAGCTTAAATGGGAATTTTTGGGAATCACCAAGAATCTCCCCACGCTGACCGCGCAAAACAAATGGGACCCTACGGTCATTGTCTAGGTTCACTGGCTCTCAAAACTTCCCAAAGCTAATGAAAAGTCATTCTAACTCAAAAACTCAACCAAACAACCACTAAACCCATCGACAAAACCAAATCACGATTAAAACCACACTAAACCAAGAAATTAGGGGTCGGGTTCTCACACATATATATCACATCTAATATACTAATGGGACCCGGTTCAACTCATGAACCATTATGTCATATGTATTGGTCATATGCATAAAGTAATAAAATAACATTCATCTCATAAAAGTAAAGCATGATTTTATTTATAAATAAAGAAATTAATCAATTTATGACATCAACTGATGGATTGAGTCCATACAATCTAACAATGGAAACAATCCATTGTCGCATGGTACCCTGCCAGCCAATCCATCCCTAGGATGACATCAAAATCATTCATCTCCAACAGAATAAGATCTGCGGGTAACACAAGTTTTCCTATCTGAATTGTACATGTGGGGTAATAAATAGTGCAGATAACATGTTTTCCTATTGGGGTAGCCACAGTCAAGATATATTCAAGTTCTCTACCATGCACATCAATCAACTCAGAAAATGCATGGGATATAAAAGAATGCGTAGAGCCAGGGTCAAACAATATCCTAGCTTTTATCCCACAAACAAAAAGTGTACCTTCCACAACATTGCCTGCTGCCTCTGCATCAGCTCTATTCACCGCATACACTTGTCCCCGTTGCTGTGGCCTGATCGGAGCCTGTTGTTGCCTGCCTTGAGGGACATTTTTAATCTATTGTGGGGGACGCTGATTGTGATTATGTCCTTGCTGACAGGCCTGCTGCTATTGCTGTTGGGGCCTATACTGTTGCGGTGGTGCCTGTAACTGTAGTGGCCTTACCTGGTTCTAGAGAAGTGGTGGATTCTGAGGTGGTGCCGGTCGTAGTGCTCCTTGAGGTTGCTGATTCGGTCTATTCGGTCTAGGGCAATTCCTCATCTGATGGTCCATGGAGCCACACCTGAAGCACGCTTCCGTGATGGTACGACACTGGGTACTCTCAAGATTTTTTCCACAGTGAATACAAACGATTTGAACATTCTGGTCTTGCCTCGGCCTCTTGTGCTGTTGGTTCTTCTACTAATGGTTCTGCTATTGAGGTTGCTCCTGTCCCTTGCCTTGGACTCTAAGAATCTTGTGGTGAAAGTTCTCGAACTTATAGGCTCTCTTGACAGCTTCCTCAAATGTGACAGGTGGTACTACTCCTGTGGCATCCCTCTCAATGATGGGGTGAAGTCCTTCTAAGAACTTAGCAATCTTCTTCTCCACTATGTCCACCAACTCCGGAGCATACCGTACCAACCTCTCAAACTTGGTGAGGTACTCTAGCACTGTCATACTGCCTTGGACAAGCTGCTGGAACTCCACTGCTTTCTGCCTCTTGACATGGGTGGGTACATACTGATGGAACGCGCTCCGAGGCGCCGTGGGGTGGCTACCGGGGTCGGCGGAACGTGGGAGTCCGTCGGGTCCGGCCCTTTCGCGCCCTGGCGGGCCCTGAAGCGTGCATCAACATTCCTTTTATGTGGGTGTGCCAGATTTTCTATTTTTCTTGGAATTGCAAGTGGTAATCCGGAGATCAACCTTCGCAAGTAAAAAGGAAATCAACTTCTTTCAAGTTTTCCATTGCACAAATATTTAAGAAAAGAGACATTTTCTTAATTTGCCGTGAAAGGCGATTTTATTTGGCATTTATAGCCGATTTTGGCGTTTATAGCCGATTTACAATTCTTATCAATAATGAAAGACAAGAGTTGTGATTTTTGTCTCTTTAGAAAAATACAAACTACAATGAAAAGCAAGAAAAGGAAGATCTAACTTTTCAGGAGATTGTGGGGGACTCGTTCAGATTGACGGTCGCAAGCCATGTATGGGCTTCGCCATCATCCATGCAGATGAGAACAGAAGATGCTCTTGATTCGCTTGGCTTGGCTATAACCTCAGGTTTTTAGAGGACAAAGACCAAGAGAAGGTCCTATGCCCAATAAAAAGCTAAGTAGACGGGCTGAAAAGCCACGTCTAAGCCATTGGAGGCAGCAGGAGAAGGCAAGGACCTTGGGGGGGGGGTGCCCCCCAAGGGACTTTTGTCACCTTGTAGTGGTGGCCGGTGCAGAACTTCAGCAGAGTTTTTTCTCTCTTTTTTCTTTCTCTCAGATCTCTTTCTGATCTTTTTTTTTCTGATCTTTTCTCTGATCCTGATTTTCTCCTCTTTTTTCCGATCCGAATTTCAATGGAATGCTCTCCTATTTATAGGCTTTTGGTAGCCATTTAGGAGGGTTTATGAGCCTTAATGGCTTTAATGGGAGGAGTTACAAGATTTATTTCTTGATTTTGTAACTCCTTTTTCCTTGAATCTGATTGGCCGATGGAGATTAAGGGCTTTTAATCACCTTAATTACCATAATGGGAGGAGTTTCATGGTTTAAATGCCATGAATCAATTGACTTGTAACTCCCAAATGCTTGCTTCTGATTGGGCCGTCCAAAGAAATGAATTAATGACTGCAATAAAGCTAGTCAATTAACCACATTAATTGGTCGCCGAGCAGTCGAAGAGTCGCGGGCCGTGCCGTGTCTTCTGGAATTCTTCTGGCGATGATCATCGATGGATCTACATGCTGATCGACATCGGATGAACATGTAACTTCAGACATTGATAGCTAAGAGTGGGCCGGTGACATCTGTCTTGTCGATTTCACGATCGGTCGGACAGAAAGTGTACTTTCTTGGTCGACCGGTTGGCGATCTTGGAGCGATCAATGATGATTTTATGCTTTTGGAGGTTGATCCGTGATTTTGACGGATGTCGGAGGATATGAGTCAATTTCAAGCACTAAAAATCACATTTTCAGGAAACCACAGGGGCCAAAGTGCGCGAAACGCGAAGAAAGACGGAAAAACGGGTCACCGGCGGAAAATCCGGTGACCCGGACCTCCATGGTCGCCGGCGACCATGGGCCATGGTCGCCGGCGACCATGGACCGGCGACCATGGGCCATGGTCGCAGGGGCCTGCGACCATGGGCCATGGTCGCAGGGGTCTGCGACCCTGGGGGATTTTTCCCCTTCGGAGCCCGTTTTGCGGTCGTTTTGAGGTCTTTTTCGTCGCCGTTTTCTTCTGTATTTTTCTTGACATTTCTTCTCATTTATTGGCTTGATTTCCCTGTAGAAAACTTGATGAGAATCCTTGCATTTTTAGAGTGCAAAGTTTCCAATTTTCCGGGAAAGCCGAAGACTTTGTCGCGTAAAGCTGCTGATTTTCCGCCAGAAGCTGAAACTTGGTCAAACGATGTCGGAATGACCTGAAATTTGAGGTGAAGCCTCCTGAGCAATAAATAAGACCAACCATAGGCTTTTGTTTGAGTTTTGAAGCCGTTTGGGGTCCCGTCGACGCTTCACTTGATTTTGCTGCGGGGAAAATGCCGAGCTTTGATATGTGGCCAAACGATGTCCGATTGACCTGAAATTTGACGGGGAGCCTATTGGAGTCATTTTGAGACGTTCCATGGGCTCCGTTTTGGATGTCATGGTCCCGGGTTGCTCCGCCGCCGGTAGGCTTGATTTTCTCTCGGAGCATCGAAACCTGGTCAAACGTTGTCGGAATGACCTGAAATTCGACGTGCAGCCTTTTGGAAGCATGTTGAAGCCACTCATGCACTTGGTTTGATGAGCGAAGGCTTCGGTGGTTCCTGCCGCCGGGAGGCTTGATTTTGCTGCTCGAGCATTGATGGAGGGTCAAACGTTGTCGGTTTGACTTGAAATTTGGCATGGAGCCCTTTTGAGACATGCTGGAGTCATCTGTAGGCTCTGATCGAAGTTTTGACGTCTCCGATGATGTTGCCGCCGAGAGCTCCCGTTTAGCTGTCGGAGAAGTGAAGTTAGGCCAAATGTTGTCGAAATGGCCCGAAACTTCATGTGTACTCTTCTCTTGGCTATCTTGAAGGATCTTACAGTTTTTGTTTGATTCTGACAAGATTTGATTTTTTGGAGAAGTTGCATTGCCTATTTATGGCAGGTTGCGACTTCATGCAGCTTTCTTGATGTTGAAGAGGCAAAGTGACATTTTTGGTGTCAACAAATGCCCCCTCGAGG
The DNA here is from genome assembly GCA_028538565.1 of Umbellularia californica. Taxonomy (NCBI): domain Eukaryota; kingdom Viridiplantae; phylum Streptophyta; class Magnoliopsida; order Laurales; family Lauraceae; genus Umbellularia; species Umbellularia californica. The sequence continues at coordinate 26,825,787 of JAPQWN010000004.1, read as the reverse complement.
TACAGCGACGAGTTGCTTGACTTTTGTAGTCGATGTGCCTCGAAGAGATTTTTGAAGGAGAGCTTGTGTCTTGACCAAGAGTCTTTGAGCAATCTTTCCTTTGGTAGAGTAGCCTTTGAGCTTCCAGGGGAATTTTATGGTAGTGAAAGGAATCAAATACCATCTCGAGGCAAAGTTTTGAAGATGACATCAGGGATGTGGATTTGGGTTTCTGTTTTTGATCTTGTGACCTAACCAGCTATATATGGCAGGTTAGGGGATCGGGTTTTGGTTTTGACCTTGTGACCCAACAAGCTGTATGTGGCAAGTTGGGGGATCATGATTTGGTTTTTGGTTTTGGTCTTGTGACCTAACAAGCTGTATGTGGCAAGTTAGGGGACCAGGATTTGGTTTTTGGTCACTCTTTGGGACTGTGTGGGTCCATTGGAGTGGTTTGGATTTTTGTGGAATGTCAATTTCAAGATTTTGGCTCAACTTGGTATATGAGGCTGGATGGTTTGATTTTTGGAAGCTCATGGGGCTTGGAATTTTTTGTATGGTTCAATCAACTCAAAAGAGGCATGGAACCATTTTTGTATGCTCTTGGGTAAGAGGGATTTTTTTTCCTGACTAAAAGCCCATTTTTTTTTTAGTGCCTAGGTGGTCAAACCTGGCTCATATGGGCTAGCCCATGGGACCTTAAGCTTTTTAGGATGGCTTAGATCTCATGTGGGGTCATTTTTGTAAAGAATATCTAAAGATATCTCATTTGGATAGAGAATATCTAAAAATATCTTTATGGGAGAGAATCTCTCATATTCCCTTAATTTGGGAGAGAATGTCTCAAGGTATCTTTCTTTTTGGGAAGAAATCTCCAATATCCTTTTTTGTTGGAGAGAATCTCTCATTTGATTGATTTTGGGAGGAAATCTCTCAAAGACATCTTTCTTTTTGGGAAAGAATCTTTCTAATTCCTTCTCTTTTGGTAAGGTTACTAATTAGTAACACTTACCTTTCTTCTTTGTTTCTTTCTTTGATTTGCTCTCTCCTATAAAAGCAAAGGAAGGTAGGATCTCTTGCTCTTATTGCTTTCTTTTGCAACAATCTCAAGGGAGCTCCAAGACCAAGAGTTCTTCTTCTTCAAGGATCTTCAAGCTTTTTCCTTCTTCTTCTCCATCAATGGCTTCAAGTAAGTTTTCTCTCTTTTTCTTTCAAGAAAACTCCATGTAGAGAATAGGATGGTAAAAAGAAGAAAGTTTCTCTCTTTTTTTTTTCCTTCTTTTTTTTTTCTTTTCTTTTTCTTTTCTTTCTATTCTTCTTCTCTTTTTTTTTTCTTTTTCACGTTTTTTTTTTTTTTTTTTTTTTCTTTTTTTTTTGTGGGCCGTACGGACAGATCCGTACGGATCTGGTCCGTACGGCCATGTGGCCTTTTTTTTTTTTTTTTTTTTTTTTGCTGTTTTCTTTCTTCTCTTTTTTTTTTCTAGAAAGTTTCTTTCTCTTTTTTTGTTCTTTTCTTTCTCCCCCTTTTTTTTTGAGAAAGTTTTTTTTTTTTATTTTTTATTTTTTATTTTTTATTTTTTAAGAAAGTTTCTTTTTTTTTTTTGCTCATCATGATAATGCGTTTTTATGCAAATCTAGATGTTCATGCATGTACTTTTTGTAAATTGAATTGAGTAGCATGATGTGATAGCATACCTGAAAATCTTTGCAAATTTGGGAATTTGGAGCTCGCAGCGATGTTGAGCCCTTCTTGATTTTGCGGAGATTTTGAGGTTTCGAAAGTTTGGAGTTTCGGAGCCCGCAGCAATGTTGAGCCCATCTTCAAACTTTCTATTTCCGTCGGGGTATTTCCTTTTTCTTTGGAATTGCCCCGGAGTCTGCCAAAATTTCGCCAGATTTTTGGTGGGACAAAGTGACCCCTTTTATTTTTTTTTTTTTTTTTTTTTTTAGCGAAATCCTGTCATTTTGATGACGATCTTTTTCTTTTCCAACCTTTGCAGGTGGTTCCTCCAGAGCGAACAAGGGTAAAGAGCCTGCTACAAGCGTACCTCGTCGATCTGCTAGATCTTCCAATGTGGCCGTTCAGCAGGCCTGGGAGAAGGTCCAGTTTGTTGAGAAGAACTTGGAAGAGTGCGATTCCCTCAATCGCGACGAGATGAGACAGCGATTGATCGCTCTCAAGAATGAGGAATTCTATAAGATCATGGTAAGCAACCGTCCTTGGGTTATGGACGATCTGAGGGTTTTACCCAAGCCTACCTTCTTCTTTGGAGATGCAGTCCCTGACGACTTGACATACCAAAGGAGATGTTTTCAGTTCTCTTACACAGCTGATGGTGAAGAGAGAACTATTTCTACCCGGTCGTCTTTTGACCGGACCATCTCGATCCTGAGCCTTTCTCCCATGTGCCCTAAGAGGGAAGATCCTCCGAGCTGGGTGAAGAGGACCAGTGTGATCAAGACCGGGGTTTTTGTTGGTGGACCTTCCGGTTTTGCAGAGAAGCCACCTGTCCGTATGGACATGTTGATGCCAGCCAGCGGCTACCAGGGCTCTGATTATCCGTCGGTCGATTTGAGACCGGTGGGCCTTGGCGTTTTCAGCGGTGACGGCAGTACTTGGGTGAAGCCTTTTCGACTTCGTGGCCGTTTCAATGCTGACTCTGATTGGAAGTCATGGACTGACCACACCTTGCTGATTGGGGGCGCCGTTTTGAAGGAAGCCGGGATTTTTGACGCGGTCCGCGCTTTTAGGGAGACCGTGACTTTTTCCGATGATGCCTTCATGGCTATGTTGGAGTCTTTCCTCCCTCAGACGAATACCTTCGTTGTCACGAACGGTGAGATTGGTTTTTCTCTGAAGGAGTTAAGTACTATTACTGGATTGCCCATCCTTGGCAAACTCTACGAGGAGTTCATGCCGATTGACAGCGTCCTTGAGGAGCAGTCAGAGGAGTTCAGGCTCCTATACTTTCAGCTCGTCGCCTTCTATGATTTTTTGAAGGAGGGCTCGAAAGTGAGATCCAGCAGTTGGAAGAGTTATGGCTCTTCATTCTTCAACTTCTTTGACAGCAAAGAGTCTTCTGATAGCATGACCCGGGAAGACAGGAAGAAGACTTCGGTCATGCAGGAAGAGTTGAAGGGTTTCTTCGCGAGCACAGATGCCATTTGTTCTGACATTGCATTGCGGAGAGATCTTGCTTTTTACCTCACTTTTTGGCTAGGTGAGGCTATTTTTGCTGGTGGAGATGAGACGCACATCAGGCCGCATTGTATTTTTCCGGCTTGTCAGATGGCGTTTGGAGAACGGCTTGCTTTGGTGCCCGCTCTTTACTCCTACCTGTGTACCGAACTGCAGGCTGCTGCTTTCTTGGTTCGGCTTGGGCTCCCTATGAATAGGGTATTTTCAGCCCATATCTTTTATTCGTGGTTTGTATACCACTGTCCTGGCTTCCACCAGCTGGGTGCTGCACAGGATGATGATCCTCTGATGATTCGATTGGCTAAGGGAAAAGCCGTATCCGAATCACTTTTGTTTGCCCGCATGAGGATCCGACGGTTCAGGGACGTCGAGATGGGGCAGTCTTCAGTTAAGCTTTCTCAGGAGTTGCGGAAGAAGGCTTTTGATTTTGGTGCCTCCCGAGACTCTACCAGAGCAGGGTCGGGAAGGCATTACTCTTTGACCAATGCAGAGAAGGAGTGGCTTTTCAGCATACGAGTAGGCACGATGGTGTACCGCAGACATCTTTTCGTCGACATCCAGCCGTATGTACCTTCTCGCTTTGCGCTTCAGTTGGGCTTCTCTCAAGGCGTTGTTGGAGCACCTTCGAGTATGGTGAAGCGTTTTGGGGGTTTGCAGGATGGCAGAAATGCATGGGCTTTCTATAGTGCTGAAGACACTACTGCCACGATTTCTTATCCTGAGCTGTCGACTTTCCGAACTGCCGGCTTCACGAAGTGGTTCGCGGAGAGCTTTTTGGCATATCGGGGGCTTTCCAAGAAGGAGCTTGATGTAAAGCTGTCTTCTGGAAAAGGCATTGGGAAGTCGGATGGCGTCCGGCTAGAGGAAGTTTGGGCCTTCCTTTCTGGAGAGAAGCACAAGATAGGCTTTCTCGGTGACCAGGGCGTCATTGGTTCTGAAGCTGCTCGGGAAGTACCTGATGAGGCTTTGGAGCAGCTAGAACAGGAGGAAGCTGAGCTCGACGCTTGGATGCAAGCGGCACAGAAACGAGCTTCCGTGGAGTCTACTGGCGAAAGCAGACCATCCAGTGAGGAGTCAAGTGAGAAACCTGACTCTGATAGTGAGGCGGGTTCTTCTAGGAAGCGAACCCGTAGAGGTAAGAAGAGGAGGAGTCATCATCGCAGCGAGGGGCCACATGAGGACTCTCCTAACATGGAAATCCCTCTTACCATCAACGAGGAGGTGCCAGAGGCTGTCGACGAGCCTCCAGAGAAGAGGAGTCGTGGGGAAGAGACCATTGGTGAAGGTATGATTCTTCCTTTTTCTTTTTCTACTTCTTTCATGGGGCTTTCCATGTTCTGATTTGTTTTCTCACCCTGCTGCTGCTTTTTTCTTTTTTTTTTTTTTTAGCAGAGGATGAAGACTTGCCGATGCCTGAGGTTCCGACCGATGAGGCGGTGATGGAGCCGGTTATGGCATCTGAAGAAGAACCGAGGGACTCTGGAATGACTCCGGAATCTCCAATTGGTATAACTTCTTTCGCTTTCTCTTTTTTTTTTTTTTTTTTTTTTTTGCCTGCGACTTGATTTGCTAACATTTTTTCTTGTCAGCTGACTTGCCACAGGATTCCGATGACTTTGAACCATCAATGGACGCAAATGTCGATGATGCTTCTGATGAGTTCATGGAGGAAGAGAGTGTTCCGCCAGTCGTCGAAGAAGGTACTTTGTAGTGATGACCCTGATGATTTTTTTTTTTAACAGGATCATATTCATACCTTTTTGTGTTTCATTTGCAGGTTTTGAAGTGACAGAAGAGAGTCCATCGCTTTCTTCAGAACCAAAGCAAGGGATGCCAGAGGTCGATCCGGAGGTAGAGACCAGTTCAGACATGATTGAGGAGATGCCTCGTGTTGAGATTCCCTCTCCAGTGGCTCAAAGTGAAAAGAGTTCTTTTGTTACTCTTCCAATGGGACATGACATGAGCAGCCGATCAGCGGAGAAGGGTGAATCTTCATCCAGTTCGTCTCTTCAATTTGCGAAGAAGGTGCTGGCTCGGGTTTTGAGTTCTTGGGTCAAGACTCTCCTTTCTGGACACTTGGAGGCAGGATTTGGCATGATCCCACATGTACAGGAGATTCTGACCGACACCGAAGAGGTTGGTCTGGATGTCACAGGTGCCAGGGCGATCGTTGATAGGATCATTGCACTGGGTGACAAGTGGTTTGAGACCATGGGTTTCCCTGACGACCAATTCTTCAAGGAGATGTTCTTGGACCCTGCTGATAAGGCTAAGTCTGACCTGAATGAGGCTACACAAAGCAAGAAGCAGCTAGTTCGGGAGAAGAACAAGGAAGAGCTAGCCATCATCGGATTGAGGCATGACCTTAACGTCCTTGATAGGGAAGTTGAGGAGGCCAGGAAACGTCTTGAGCATTTGAAGGCACAAGTCGATGCTAAGTGGGCTGCTATAACAGAGGCTCGTGACAGGGAGAGTACTCTGATCCGCAGGGTTGCAGATGCCGGTCAAGTTCTCGAGAGGAGGACTCTAGAAAACGAACGATGGCAAACTGCTGGGGAAGAGCTTCCCGGTGTAAAAGAAGGGTTACGGCATTCGCCAGCATCTCATGGCAAGTTCCTGAAGAAGCGTGCCTTGGAAACTCTGACGGCTGATGCCAAAAGTTTGCTTGAGGAGCTGAAGCTTTGGCTGGAGACCATTTTTGGCTAAGCTCCTGATTTTTTATAGCAGAAACCATTCTTCTTTTTTTGGTACTACATGTATTTTTTGGTACTCTTTTTTTTTTGTAGTGCTTGTGAACACTTTCTATTTTTTTGGTACCACATGTATTTTTTGGGTACTTTTCTTTTTTTTTTTTTTGTAGTGCTTGTGAACACTTTCTTTTTTTTTTTTTTTTTGCTTTGGTACCACATGTATTTTTTTGGTACCTTTTTTTTTTTGTAGTGCTTGTGAACACTTTCTATTTTTTTGGTACCACATGTATTTTTTGGGTACTTTTCTTTTTTTTTTTTGTAGTGCTTGTGAACACTTTCTTTTTTTTTTTGCTTTGGTACCACATGTATTTTTTTGGTACCTTTTTTTTTTGTTCCCTACGCTCACTCAAATCTTTTTGTGATGAAAGCAATTGCTAAATGGGATTTGATCAAAAGCTTTGTCATTTTGTGAAAATCTTTTGTCAAATAATTGTTTTGGCATGGGAGCCTGATTTTGGTTGTGGCGTGAAAGCCGATTTTGAGATGGCATGGAAGCCGAAATTTTATGGCGTAAAAGCCAAAATTTGGATTGGCATGGAAGCCGAAATTTTGTGGCATTTACAGCCAGTTTGGTGGCATTGATAGCCAATTTGTGGCATTTATAGCCGGTTTTGTGGCATTGATAGCCATTTTTTGAAAGCCAAGTTTTGGTTTGTCGGCGTGAAAGCCAATTTTTCGTGGCATTGATAGCCGGTTTGTGGCATTTATAGCCGGATTTTTGTGGCATTTACAGCCAGTTTGGTGGCATTGATAGCCAATTGGTGGCATTTATAGCCGGTTTTGACATGAGAGTCAGGTTTTTTTTTTTTTTTGTGTGTGGCATTTGTAGCCGAGTTTTTTTTGAAAACCGAGTTTTGTTTTATTGGCATGAAAGCCGATTTTGGCGTTTATAGCCGGAAATTTTTGTTTTGGCATTTATAGCCGGATTTTGGCATTTATAGCCGAGTTTTGGTTTTCAAAATGCAGGTATCGACTAAATGTCGCCTTCCCGCTGAATGGTCTTGCAAGTATCGATGGAATGTCGCTTCCTTGCTCATTCGGTTTTGCGAGTATTGATGGAATGTCACTTCCTCGCGGGTTAGGTTTTGCAAGTATCGATGGAATGTCACTTCCTCGCGAATTGGGGTGCAAATATCGACTAAGCGTCGCTTCCCTGCTTTTCCCAAGACTTTTGCTTTTGCGGGTACTGACTTGATGTCGTTTCTCCGCGATTTTTGAAATTTGAGGTTTTCTCGAACCATTTGTAATTTTGGGTTGTGGATAGCAACTGGTATGTTGCATCTCCATGATTTTTGAAATTGGGTTGTGGATATCAACTGGTTTGTTGCTTCTCCACGATTTTAGGTTTTCTCGAACCTTTGAAATTTGGGTTGTGGATATCAACTGGTTTGTTGCTTTTCCACGATTTTTGAAATTGGGTTGTGGATATCAACTGGTTTGTTGCTTCTCCACGGTTTTGGATTTTGCAAGTATCGACGAAATGTCGCTTCCCTGCGATTTTGGATGCAAGTATCGATGGAATGTCGCATCCTTGCTTTTTTTTCAAAATTTTTTGTTTTGCGGGTACTGACTTTGATGTCGTTTCCCCACGATTTTTGAAAAACCATTTTTTTTTTGTTTAAAGACACGAGGGTCGTAAATTTTGACCTAGAACCATTTGGCGGTAAAAGGTAAGGTGGACTAGGGTGGAAATCCCTGAATCCGGATTTTTGTTTCAAACCATGAATTTTGGTTCAAGGATCGAAAGTTTTGGTCAAGTCAGGGAGAGGCTCCTAAACTTGGATTTTTTTTGTTTTTGAACAATGAAACAATGAAAGTAAGCATTGTTTTTGAATCTCTAGAAATTTTGACATTTGATATGAAAATTCTAAAGAGAGTGGGTTTGACGAGCGAGTACCTGAGAACAGGTTTTGGCCATACAGGCATTGCTCTTACCCAGTTGGGTAAGTCTTCAAGGGTAGTACCGCTTCAAGAACTTGCCGTTGATAGGCAGCATACATCTGTCGCCTTCCATGTTTAGGAGGGCATATGCGCCGTTGGAGAAGACTTTGTCGATGACGTAGGGTCCCTCCCATTTTGGTTCAAATTTGCCTTTGGATTTGTGTGCGAAGACCATTGGTCTTTTTACCGCAAGAACCAAGTCACCCTTTTTGTAGGCGCGTTGCCGGACCCTTTTGTCAAAAGATCCTGCCATGCGTGCTTGGTAAAGTTCAATGCTTTGTCGAGCTTCGAGCCGTCTCTCGTCGAGATTGTCCAGCTCATGGAGTCGCAATTTGACATTGCTTTCTTGAGTCATGTCATTTTGTAGAGATACCCTCAGAGAAGGAATTTGTACCTCTAGGGGCACGACAGCTTCGCATCCATAGACCAAGGAGAATGGTGTGCTATGGGTTGGTCCTCGAACGGTGGTTCGATAGGCCCACAAAGCTTCAGACAGTTTATCGCTCCAGTCTCTTTTGTGACTAGAGACCATTTTCTTGAGGATTTTGCAGAGTGTCTTGTTGAAGGCTTCTGCTAATCCGTTTGCTGCCGGATTGTATGGAGTCGAAGGACAGCTTTGGATTTTGTATTTGTCGCAAAACCTGTAGAATCGATGATCCCGGAATTGTGGTCCGTTATCATGGACGAATCTCTTGGGTATGCCGAAACGACTAATGATGTTGGTGCGCAGGAACTGAAGAACTGATGAGGTCTTCATTTCGTTGAACGCAAATGCTTCTGACCACTTGGAGAAATAATCCGTAGCGGCGAAGATGAAGCGATGACCTTTGCTTGAAGGGGGAGAGATAGGACCTATGATGTCCATGCCCCATGCTTCAAAAGGCCATGAGATTGCTGTAGGATGCAGCCATTCCGGAGGCATGTGAATGTAATCTCCGTGAACTTGGCATAGCTGGCAGCGTTTGGCAAATTGCATTGCATCAGCAACCATGGTAGGCCAATAGTAACCTAACCTTTTTATCTGATCATAGAGCTTAGGACCTGCCTGATGGGCTCCACAAAGACCAGCATGAACTTCTTTAAGTGTTTCTTCGGCCTCTTGTTGTGACAAGCAGCGTAGAAGTACTCCGTTGAAGGATTTCCTGTAGAGGATTTTTGAAGGAATATCCAAATGAAAGTTTGGGGCTCGCCTTTGTATGCTTACCCGTTCTTTTGGATCTTCAGGTAGGATTCCGAACATAGTGTAATCAATGAACGGATCCCTCCAGTCGACGATTGAAGGTTGAAGGATAGAGATCCGACTTCCAACCACTCGGTGGCATTCGGCAACTGCTTGGTGTGTGTTAAGAGGAGGGAGGATCCTTCTCTCGCACACTGTAATTTGCATGTTTTCCCCTTCCTGGATCGCCATTGATGCGGCAAGTCCGGCCAGGGCATCTGCACGGATATTTTCACCTCTACGAATGTGGGTGATGTTGCAGATGTCAAACTTTTGCAGAAGCGATTGTGCCTTGTTGTAATAAGGCAGCAGATCGGGCTTCCTGACTTCATATTTCTGATTCATCTGGTTGACGATCAGTTGAGAGTCTCCAAAGACTTCCAGCATAGTGATACCGGATTCGATGGCGAGTTCCAATCCTAGGATCAGAGCTTGGTATTCAGCTGCATTGTTTGTGCATGGTTCCAGTAGCGAGAAAGCGTGTGGAATCATGCATTTGTCGGGGCTAACAAAGAGGATGCCAACTCCCGAGATCAGCTTTCTGTTTTCATTTGTCCTGGTTGCACCGTCAAAGTACATGTCCCAGGAGGCATTTGGTGAGGAAGTCTCCACGTTGTAGACAGGTTCGTCTGGGAGATCATCTCTGAGTGGTGAATCTTTAGGCAATGGATGCTCTGCGAGGAAATCTGCTAGAGCTTGGCCTTTGATTGCTTTTTGTGGCACATACCTAATATCAAATTGTGACAAGAGGATGGACCATTTTGCCAGTCGGACATTGAGAGAACCGGCCTTCGTGACAAGGACCTTCAAGAGGTTGATCCTCGAGACCAGGTAGACTGTGTTGGAAAGCAAGTAGTGACGTAGCTTTTGTACGGCGAACATCACTGCAAGGCATTCTTTTTCGACTGGAGAGTAGCGATGCTCTGCACCTACTAGCATGCGGCTGAGGTAGTATAGAGCAGCTTCTTTTCCCTCACCATTCTCTTGTGCAAGCAAAGCGCCTACAGAATGATCAAGAGCTCTTGTGTACAAGATGAATGGTTTTCCAGTGGCAGGGGCAGCTAACACTGGAGGTTTGGTCAGGTATGACTTGATATCTTGAAATGCGGCTTCGCAGTCGGTATCCCAGACAAAGTCTACACCTTTTTTCATCAATCGAGAGAATGGACGGCATTTCCCCGAAAGATTGGAGATGAACCGTCTGATGTAGGCCAATCTCCCTTGAAGCCCTTTTAGTTCCCTTAGGGTTCTTGGAGAGGGCATTTCTAGAATAGCCTTGACTTTTATGGGGTCAAGTTCTATTCCAGCTTTCCGAACAAGGAATCCGAGAAACTTACCCGACGAGACGCCGAAGAAGCATTTTAGAGGATTCATCCGCAGTTTGTGTTTGCAAAGTCGGAGGAAGACTTCCCGAAGATCTTTGAGATGGTCTTCTTTTCTTCTGCTTTTGACGGCGAGGTCATCAACGTAACATTCGACCGTCTTGTGCTGCATATCTTGGAATATTTTCATCATAGCCCTCTGATATGTGGCACCAGCATTTTTCAGACCAAATGGCATGACAGTGTAGCAATACACGCCAAATGGAGTCCGAAATGAAGTGTGTTTTTCATCCTCGGGATGCATCTTTATCTGATTGTAACCAGAGAAGCCATCCATGAATGTCATTCGCTCGAATCCGCAGGTATTGTCAATCATCACCTCCGGTATAGGGAGGGGGAATTCATCTTTAGGGCAAGCGCCATTCAAGTCTCTATAGTCAATACAGACTCTGATCTGCCCATTTTTCTTTGTCACGGGGACAATGTTGGCCAACCATTCTGGATGTTGTTCCTCACGGATGAAGCCAACGCTTTTGAGTTTTTGAACTTCTTGTTCAATTTTATCCATCACATCTGGACGGAATCTTCTTTGGCCTTGTTTGACAGGCTTGACGTCTTCTTGAAGATTGAGTTTGTGGACTGCTACTTTGGGGTCTAAACCAGGCATTTCAGCATAGGACCATGCAAAGCAATCAACGAACTCACGAAGAAAAGCGATATACTCGGGTAACTCATCATCCTTTATATTCTTGCTTATGAATACAGGACGTGGGTTATCAGGTGTTCCCAAGTTTATCTTTTGAACAGGATCTTGTGTCGGAAGGTTCGAAGGTGGTTCCTCCACAATATTTTCGGAGGCTTCCAACTCAACGAAACCTTCTGGAGTTTCAACTGCATTACCAGACCAAGGCTCTGTTCCTTTCCATGGATTTTCTTGATTGGTGATCTCCTCAAGGCTTGCTATGAGATAGTCCCAATCGCCTGTTGAGTCTGGTATTTCTTTTGGAGACGAGGGTTCTTCTGGGTCAGAATAGCACAAGTCTGCATTATCGGACGATTCCTCTTTATCATCAGAGAAATCATACCAATTGGATGAGCTTCCTGGATTTTTGTCAGGTAACTCTTTAAAGAGATATCCAGGGAGATCGATGTCTTCATGGACTTGAGATGTTGAGGCTTGGTCGGTAAAACGACTTTTAAGCTTTTGTGTCAACTGTCTCAGAGGAGTATCAGGATCATACCCTAACCCATATGAAGACTTTTCTACATGACCGTAGAGTCTCCAATCTTCCAGCTGGCTTTTGGTCAAGGCGGGCTCCAATGATGTGAGAATACCGCGTCTTTCTCCCAAACCGACTGGGTTTTGAGCGTCAAAGCCCATTTTCTTCATAATTGCTTGTGCCACAGGACTATATAGAGATAGCTGAGGCATACCTTCATTTTGAAAAGGTTCCAGCATGGAGTTTGATGAAGAAGCGTCCGATCTATGGAAGAAGATCGGCCTTTGCTTTGGTGATGTTGCCGGAACAACAAAGGTAGCTGACGTAGGATCTTCTACATCAGCAGGTGTCTCCATCGGAGTGAGAGCAGGCTGAACTTGCTGAGTGTCAGCTTGGCATGACGATGCACCGTCTTCTGGCTCTGAGTCCGAGCCTGTGTCTTGCATGATAGACACGAGAGAGACAACAAATTTGCCCCCAGGCTTTTGTTTCGCCTTCTTCACTTTAGTCATGATGACCAAAGGTTTTGAATTCTTGAGGGAGATAACGAAGGGAGATTGACTACTCTCTTCTAATTTGCCGGAGGGTTTGTTTTCTTCCAGTGATTTTTGAGGAGCCTTGCCTTTATCTTTCTGGAGATTTTCAGCAGGGGGTGCTATTTCCTCTTCTTCCTTTTCTCCTTCATACATTTGGGAGTCTGCGAAGTGGACTTCTTTACCTTTGAAGGGTTTCCTGTCCGCAAAGACTCGATGTACCATGCCGTCGTCGCCGACAAACTTGATGCATTGATGTAGAGTTGAAGGAACAACACCATTCTCGTGTATCCAAGGACGTCCGAGAAGGATGTTGTAGCATGAGGGGGTTTTTATTGCATACACAGTGACCTCAGAGATAAGATCACCGATTTGCAATTTGAACCTGATTTTGCCGATAGGCCTTTGAGTGCTCCCATCGTATCCAAAGATAGATACAGATGTGTGGCTTAGCTTGCTGGGTGGGATGCCCAACTCTTCAAGAGCCGAAGTGGAGATAAGGTTGAGTGCAGAACCTGGGTCGATCTGAACTCTATGTATCGGCATTTCTTTGATGTACCCTGTGAAGTACAGGGGTCGGTTGTGCCTTGCTTCGCCAAGTAGGAGGTCTTCCTTAGTGAAGGCGATGGTTGCACTGGCTGCCTTTTGAACCGAGAGGCATTGGATGCATGATCCCTCGCTTTTCTCTTTTTCTTCTTTTAAGGAGGTTTCTGAGTTTTTGACCCGGTAGTCCATTTCAATTTGGAGGACTTGTGGGGCATGTTTGTCGACATCCTCATTCAGTTTTTGTAATTCTGATATGAGATTATCACGAGTGCGTGGAGACATTCGCAATAAGTCTAGGATGTGAAGACGTGCAGGTATGTGTTTGAAGTGCTCAACCAAATCATACTTGAAAGCCTCCTTAGGGCCTGCATGTTCATCATTGTTGCCACTGGGGGCGCTTACAACATCTTTTCCCGAAGGATTTACATAAGTAAAGGAAGATTGGTTGTAATTTTTGTGGTAGTCCCGGCCCGAACGGGTGCCTCTACCAACTTCGAGAGCTTCTTGAGAAGGATCTTCGTTTGGAAGATTGTCTTCAGGATCAAGAGGCTGTCGTTTTTCATCTACTGGGGATGTATCTGCAGCAGAGTTGCCATCCTCAGTGATTGTGTTGCACGGAGCATTTTCCGTGAGCAAGTCCTGAACAGCATCCAGCAGCTTTTCTTCTTCGTTGACCCATCCATCACCCCAAGTTGGGTTTTCTTCATGATGATGAGTCGGGAAGAATGTGTATCCTGAAGTCACAGTCTCAGGAGAAGAAACCTGAGAGGGTGTCATCTCTGTGAAAGTCACGCGAGACGAGGTAGCTCCAGAGGATACATTGCTAGGCGTCGTCGGAGTGTAGGTAATCTCATCAGACGACGCTTCAGAAGAGCTATAATCCTGATTTATTACATTACAGGAAGCTCTGATAGAAGATGTTGCCTGCTCGGAGTCAGACTCATCCTCGGATGTAAGAGGATCGTCTACCCAGCAATGTTCTCCATTTTCAGGAGTTGAGGGAGGAGGTACCTGATGGGCTTCAGGGACTTCAGGCTCTGGGTTGCGAGGAGGCTCGTTAATGCGATCTTGTTCTAGTTCTAGAGCGAGACGCTGCAAGATCCTTGCATACTCTTCAAGATCAGGCATGGGAGCCAGATCCTCTTCTTCGTCTTCTCCGTGTGGCTCAACATAGTTGATTTCCACTGGAGCAATGACAAGTGCTGGGTTAACAGCATCTTCTTGTGCAGCCTCTTGGTCTTCTTCATCATCAGACCAGGATCCTTGTGGTTGCAAGGGGTTATACCAGATTACTGGCATAAGGTGAGTTTCAGGAACCCATTCTTCATCGGAGAGATATTCTCCTGTTTCAAGAGATTCCTCCCACTCATCGGTGTAGTTGGGCTCGAACCCATCGTCGGTGTCGCTGGACTCATATCCATCAATGGAGAATCCAACTACCGAATTGCAAGAGTATGATGCCCCCTGCATGGCTTCTTTTTTGAATTGAGGTGGCACGAAATCACTGAGAGTGAAGTTTCTTACCGCCTTTGAAGTCTCTGGAAGGGACGTTTTTGTTGCCCCGAGTGAAGTGGTAGAGGAGGCCTCTGCCTTTTCATGGACTTCTTGTTTTGGCTGGGTCTTCTCTTGCCGTTTGAGCCTGAGGAGATGTTTCCTAGCCTGCCTTCGCTGTTGAGCTGTCGGCTTTGTTTTTACGATCTCCCAGTTTTCATCTTCCAAGAGATCGGGATGTACCCATATGGGTTGTCCGTCTGGTGTCGGGCAAGGAACCAACACTTCGGACGTTTGAATTCTATTTATCACCTTGAAGGAAGTAGTGATCTTCTTCTTCGGTGATTTTGGTGTTTGTCCACGTGACACCATGTTGACGGAGGCGGGGCCATAATTTTTGTCAAAGGTGATGACTCCGTTTTTCCACATCTCGTTTATCTTCTCTCTCACAACAAAGCATTGATTGAGAGGATGCGAGACCATCTGGTGGTATGGACAGTACCGAGGATCATTGGTTTTGCCAACGTCTCCAGGTCTTTTGGGCTCTGGCAAAATGAGTTTGCCATTTGCTAGGAGAGCCTCAAAGATTTCTTCAACGTCTTCATCGAACGGATATTTCTTTTCTACTCGCTCTTTGAAGGCATCAGAGAGTTCAGGTCTCTTACCTGCAGCTCTATTTTCAGCTTTCTTTGGTTGCTGAGGAGCTGACTTGGTTTGCACATTAAGGACCTCTTTCTTCTTTGGTTTAGAGGTTGCAATGGCAGTCGGCTCTTTCTTTGATGATTTCTGACTGTTGAGGTCTTTGATCACCGTTTCAGCTTCCATGGAAGCTTCCAGGAGTTCCCCCAGGTTCTTTGATTTATTGCCGATGATCATGGAGCGGATTTTAGCTCTCATGTTGTTTCGGCAGATGTCGACTAGTGACGCTTGTGGCAGTACATCTGAGCATTTGTACGCCATTGCTTTCCACTTGTGAATGAAGTCATAAGTTGACTCATTCTCTCCCTGTTTTAGGCTGCAGAGCTGAGCCATAGTAACAGGATGATCCTCACCTTGGAAGTGGGTCAGGAAGCGTGTCTCCAGCATAGCCCAGTTCTGAATGGAGTTCTCCAGCAGAGTGGAGTACCAATCGAAGGCCGTACCTTTTAGGGTACTTGCAAAGAGGCGGATCTTGAGTGCATCTTGATCCGCGATAGCTCCCGTCAAGATCTTGAAGTGGATGACGTGCTGTCTGGCCGATCCTTTCCCCGTATATGTTTGGAGAGTAGGATGTTTGAATTTTGTGGGGAACGGGACCGAGTCCATCCATAAAGGATATGGTGGCTTGATCCCATGCTCTTTGAGTATATCCTCTTCTTTAGCTTTGGCGAGGATACTGTTTACGTCCTTTTTGGTAAGGGCGCGTGACTCATTTTCTTCTCCATTTTCCTCGTTATTGCCATGATTCGGAGGAGGCTCATTGTTCACCTGATTTTGGACAACGAGGAGAAGGTTTTCCATCAGAGTTTCAATCCTCTGCTGGCCTTGTTCCAACTGCTGGATGTATGTGAGCGCATCATCTCGAGGTGGATTCTGAGGTGGCGGCTCAGAACTTGTAGCCAAGACGTTCATCCCTCGGGATTCGAACGAAGAAATCGTCCTGGTGACCGAGCTGGGGCTCATTCTTTTTGATGAAGAGCTTGATGAAGGATTACTCTCCCGTCCTTGGCTGGAAGGGGCAGGAGATTCTTCGGGATGTCTTTGTGTCCTGGTGATGCTACGGGTCACCGGACGTCGGACATGGATTTTTGATGCTGGCCTTTGGCGTCTTCTGGTTTTTCCAACCATATGGACGGCAGCAACTTGGTCGGGTCTTTCTTTTTCGACCCATTTGTGGGAGACTTGAAGTGTAGGAGGCCGGGTCCGTTGCTTCTCTAGTCTCTTTTGTCGATATGAAGCACGGCGGCGTGCTCGACGAGCGATTTGAGCTTTGGTCAGCTCTGGCTGGGCTCTGACGATGAAGGATGTGCTCCCTCGGGCGCAGCAGCCGAGCCTGTCTTCTTTGTAGCTAGGCAAGGACAGGATCCGGACCCGGTCCTTTGCCTGTTGCAGCGAAGCTTTAAACCTTTCGAGTTCGGCCCCTGTAGAGATGAAGGGTCGAACTGAAGGAGTGTAGGCCTTAGCAGGTGCTTGGAGAGGCCTGGTGATGCGTGATCTGATTCTGGGCTTGTGGGAGAAAGCCGGTTCATGCTGGGTTGACTTGGGAGTCAGGTTGGAGATGGGTCTCTCCTCTTTCATGTAGGCAAGAGGGTAGAACTGGTTTTCTTTGAGTGGGGCCAGGTATGCTGGCTTGGTGGAAATTTGAGACCTTCTTTGTTTTGGGGAAGGTCTTGGAGACCAAGTCTTGGGATAGACCTGGTTGTTTGTGGGTCGAGGCTTCGCGGGGGTGCCGCGGGCTTCAGGCTTTTGGGCGCTCGCCTTTGGTGTCACGGGAGTGACACGTTGAGAGGCGATCTTCTGCCTTTTGGCAGGCGCAGTTTGTTCTTCGGGAAGTGGGAATGGTCCCAGTGTCCCGAAGACGATGGTCCGGGGAGTCGAGGTCGACCCGGAGTTCAGAGAGTTGCCGAGGGAGTTAACGCTTCGGCAGCTGACAGGGCGCTTGTAAGTGCGCTCGGTTTGCTTCTGTTGAAGCATGAGTTGGTGCTTGTTCTCATCGAAGATAATGGTTAAGGCTGCCATTGTTAGTTTCGAAAAAGTTCTGAAACAAGACCACATCCATTAGTAATCACAAGAATATAATGATCATAAATGGGAATTTCTATGGTTGTCTTTTCAAATCGCTTAAGGGATATGACCCAAGCGACATGAAGAAGGCAAAAAGCCATAGATGGTACAATTGTTCTGACAGCAAGTATAGTGAGCCCAGAATGAGCGTTCCAGTGACTGCTAGAAGCAATTGTAAACCTAAATTCGACTTATCGAGAAGCAGGGCTTGCTCGAGATAAGAAGAATATAAGGTAGGAGTTACAAATGTGCCGGTCACAGATACAGTAGACCCTGAAAGGGCGTACCAATATTGCTATGCACAAATGTTGGAGATCGCATCCATGAGATGGGATTCTTTGTTTTGAAATGTCAGAAATGGATTCGTCAAAGAGAGCAGGTGGCATTCCGATTCAAATACGGGCTCAACGATTTCCGCGAGCGCCAGTACTCAGAAGGGAAGAGACCACAATTTCTCGAATCTGAATCCAAAAAGTGACGAGTTTTTGGAGATTTTTTTTTGAAATGATTTTTTTTTTTATTTTATTTTTATTTTATTTTTTTTTATTTTTTATTTTTTTTTAAAATATTTTTTTTATTTATTTTTTTATTTTATTTTTTTTTGAAAATTTTTGTTTTTTTTTTTTTTAAGATTTTTTTTTTGAAAATCTTTTTTTTTTATTTTTATTTTTTTTTAATTTTTTAAGATTTAAAGACGAGAGAGTACACATAGGCCTCCTAACCCGGTCTTATGAAACCTCAATTGATAGAATTGCCCCCAGGTAAGGGTAGGATTACTTAATTAACCCGTTTGGAGGACCCTTGCCTAGAACAGTCAAGCTGTCTCCACACTCTGGACAAGGCTTTTCTTAAATCAATCGTGATCAAAGAACGCAATTGGTTTAACCTTAGTGGTCTATGTCCCTTTTTTTTATAAAAATCCCAAATAGACTCATCGAAGAGAAACGATGGCCCAAAACCTTAGTCGAACGGGCTCAACATTTCTGCAAGCACCAAAGAACGATAGGATAGGAACAAAGTTTCTCAATTTTGAATCCAAACTAAGAAAACTAATTTTTTTTATTTTTATTTTTTTTAATATTTTTTTTTTGAAATCTCTAATGAACTCATCGAAGAGAAACGATGGTCCAAAACCTTAGTCGAACGGGCTCAACATTTCTGCAAGCACCAAAGAACGATAGGATAGGATCAAGGTTTCTCAATTTTGAATCCAAACTAAGAAAACTGATTTTTTTTTTTTTTTTGAAATCTCTAATGAACTCATCGAAGAGAAACGATGGCCCAAAACCTTAGTCGAACGGGCTCAACATTTCTGCAAGCACCAAAGAACGATAGGATAGGATCAAAGTTTCTCAATTTTGAATTCAAACTAAGAAAACTGATTTTTTTTTTTTTTGAAAAGAGAAAGAATGGAAACAAACTCAAAGAAATAGAAATTTCCAAAAAATCCCATCTCATGTTTTTTTAGGATGCAAAATCCAACATAGGCTACCAGCTAGAAAGTAGCCAAGGAATCCGGAAAAGAAGTATAAGCATAGAGCAAAAAGTATGATATGCAAATATTTCATTTCCAAGCACCGTGTTCTCAAATGAACGAGTCCCACCGGGTGTGCCAGCTTGATGGAACGCGCTCCGAGGCGCCGTGGGGCGGCTACCGGGGTCGGCGGAACGTGGGAGTCCGTCGGGTCCGGCCCTTTCGCGCCCTGGCGGGCCCTGAAGCGTGCATCAACATTCCTTTTATGTGGGTGTGCCAGATTTTCTATTTTACTTGGAATTGCAAGTGGTAATCCGGAGATCAACCTTCGCAAGTAAAAAGGAAATCAACTTCTTTCAAGTTTTCCATTGCACAAATATTTAAGAAAAGAGACATTTTCTTAATTTGCCGTGAAAGGCGATTTTATTTGGCATTTATAGCCGATTTACAATTCTTATCAATAATGAAAGACAAGAGTTGTGATTTTTGTCTCTTTAGAAAAATACAAACTACAATGAAAAGCAAGAAAAGGAAGATCTAACTTTTCAGGAGATTGTGGGGGACTCGTTCAGATTGACGGTCGCAAGCCATGTATGGGCTTCGCCATCATCCATGCAGATGAGAACAAAAGATGCTCTTGATTCGCTTGGCTTGGCTATAACCTCAGGTTTTTAGAGGACAAAGACCAAGAGAAGGTCCTATGCCCAATAAAAAGCTAAGTAGACGGGCTGAAAAGCCACGTCTAAGCCATTGGAGGCAGCAGGAGAAGGCAAGGACCTTGGGGGGGGGTGCCCCCCAAGGGACTTTTGTCACCTTGTAGTGGTGGCCGGTGCAGAACTTCAGCAGAGTTTTTTCTCTCTTTTTTCTTTCTCTCAGATCTCTTTCTGATCTTTTTTTTTCTGATCTTTTCTCTGATCCTGATTTTCTCCTCTTTTTTCCGATCCGAATTTCAATGGAATGCTCTCCTATTTATAGGCTTTTGGTAGCCATTTAGGAGGGTTTATGAGCCTTAATGGCTTTAATGGGAGGAGTTACAAGATTTATTTCTTGATTTTGTAACTCCTTTTTCCTTGAATCTGATTGGCCGATGGAGATTAAGGGCTTTTAATCACCTTAATTACCATAATGGGAGGAGTTTCATGGTTTAAATGCCATGAATCAATTGACTTGTAACTCCCAAATGCTTGCTTCTGATTGGGCCGTCCAAAGAAATGAATTAATGACTGCAATAAAGCTAGTCAATTAACCACATTAATTGGTCGCCGAGCAGTCGAAGAGTCGCGGGCCGTGCCGTGTCTTCTGGAATTCTTCTGGCGATGATCATCGATGGATCTACATGCTGATCGACATCGGATGAACATGTAACTTCAGACATTGATAGCTAAGAGTGGGCCGGTGACATCTGTCTTGTCGATTTCACGATCGGTCGGACAGAAAGTGTACTTTCTTGGTCGACTGATTGGCGATCTTGGAGCGATCAATGATGATTTTATGCTTTTGGAGGTTGACCCGTGATTTTGACGGATGTCGGAGGATATGAGTCAATTTCAAGCACTAAAAATCACATTTTCAGGAAACCACAGGGGCCAAAGTGCGCGAAACGCGAAGAAAGACGGAAAAACGGGTCACCGGCGGAAAATCCGGTGACCCGGACCTCCATGGTCGCCGGCGACCATGGACCGGCGACCATGGGCCATGGTCGCAGGGGTCTGCGACCCTGGGGGATTTTTCCCCTTCGGAGCCCGTTTTGCGGTCGTTTTGAGGTCTTTTTCGTCGCCGTTTTCTTCTGTATTTTTCTTGACATTTCTTCTCATTTATTGGCTTGATTTCCCTGTAGAAAACTTGATGAGAATCTTTGCATTTTTAGAGTGCAAAGTTTCCAATTTTCCGGGAAAGCCGAAGACTTTGTCGCGTAAAGCTGCTGATTTTCCGCCAGAAGCTGAAACTTGGTCAAACGATGTCGGAATGACCTGAAATTTGAGGTGAAGCCTCCTGAGCAATAAATAAGACCAACCATAGGCTTTTGTTTGAGTTTTGAAGCCGTTTGGGGTCCCGTCGACGCTTCACTTGATTTTGCTGCGGGGAAAATGCCGAGCTTTGATATGTGGCCAAACGATGTCCGATTGACCTGAAATTTGACGGGGAGCCTATTGGAGTCATTTTGAGACGTTCCATGGGCTCCGTTTTGGATGTCATGGTCCCGGGTTGCTCCGCCGCCGGTAGGCTTGATTTTCTCTCGGAGCATCGAAACCTGGTCAAACGTTGTCGGAATGACCTGAAATTCGACGTGCAGCCTTTTGGAAGCATGTTGAAGCCACTCATGCACTTGGTTTGATGAGCGAAGGCTTCGGTGGTTCCTGCCGCCGGGAGGCTTGATTTTGCTGCTCGAGCATTGATGGAGGGTCAAACGTTGTCGGTTTGACTTGAAATTTGGCATGGAGCCCTTTTGAGACATGCTGGAGTCATCTGTAGGCTCTGATCGAAGTTTTGACGTCTCCGATGATGTTGCCGCCGAGAGCTCCCGTTTAGCTGTCGGAGAAGTGAAGTTAGGCCAAATGTTGTCGAAATGGCCCGAAACTTCATGTGTACTCTTCTCTTGGCTATCTTGAAGGATCTTGCAGTTTTTGTTTGATTCTGACAAGATTTGATTTTTTGGAGAAGTTGCATTGCCTATTTATGGCAGGTTGCGACTTCATGCAGCTTTCTTGATGTTGAAGAGGCAAAGTGACATTTTTGGTGTCAACACATACTTCTCCCCAAATTGTTTCTTGAAGCTAACCCAAGCCACTGCATCTGTCATGGTCCTGTACTCTTCTCTTACAGTCTTCCACCAGATGTCTGCCAAGCCGGTGAAAAGAGATGTTACTAGTTTAACTCGTTCTCCTCTCGTGCATTGGAAGACTTCAAAGATGTTCTCTGTGTGTTCCAACCAATCATCTGCAGCCAATGGGTCTTCTGTCCCAACAAACTCTTTTGGTACCCTCTTCCGAAACCATTCAAATAATGCATTTGGGTATGTTCCCTCTGATTTATGACAATTGCGGGTTAGGGTTGAATCGGTTTTGGCCTTCTCTGTAATACCTCTAGCAATTGTCTTTGCATCTCTGCCAACTCTCTAGCATGATCCTCATCCTTTTTAAGCATTTGGTCTTGGAGTCTAGCCTGGTTCTCATTTGCTTGACGCCGCTGATAAAGCATAGCCTGCATCATTTGTTGGAATTGATTTTGCATTGTATTTTCAACTCTATCTTCTTCAACCGGGCTCGTATAATCACTGTTACTTGCGATGGGATTGTCGTTTAATGGTCGCTTACAAGGTGGCATGAAGTTGCAAAACAAGTTGTTAGCACATATAAATCAAATAAGGGTCACACATTGCTCACGCAATTCTAGCTAACGAAAAATCTAATGAATTCTCGCCACGTCCTTAGGATTTCAACTTTCTTTAAATTGCCTGAAACAAGTCTCGTTCTGATACCAATTCTGTCGCGACCCCAGACCGGGCTTGCGGCCTAATCCAGGATCGGGACTAAGTAAATGATGGAAAGATAGTAGTAATGGTTGGTGCTAAAGCCTACACGGGTTAATAAAGAACACATTTTACCCGTGCACGTGATTTTCCATAGGTATCCGCGGTGAGGATATCACAACAACATGAATATTTCGTATAAGTACGAAAGCGTGTAGCAAATCAGTATGTAATTCCTTTCCATAATAATAAGACTGATTACATTTGAATAACAAGTATCAGAATGAGAAATGATCATTAGCATTCCCAAAAGTAATGTTAGAGTTTAAACAAAAGATCATTTAATTACATTCCCCAAAAATAGAGGCCAATAAAGGTCAATATAAACAAAACAATAACCACCAAAAGCAAAGTTAACCACAACCCAAAATGTAATGCCTCTCCAGGAAACCGGATGTTTAAACAATATCATCGGCGTACCACTCGACTAACTGCTGCGGTTCTCCGACCGCCTCCTCATGCTCCTCCTCAGGGAAACCAACGACTGGACCTGAGTAACAAAAGTGGGTCAAAGACGACGGTTTGGCAGGTGGGTGAAGAGATATGGCAATATAATAATAAATGAACTTACCATCGAAAGCATTTAAATCTATTTAAACAATAATCTACATGAAAAGATAAATCGTTTATTCAAAACATGTATGCAATGT
This sequence comes from Umbellularia californica, assembly GCA_028538565.1. Classification (NCBI taxonomy): domain Eukaryota; kingdom Viridiplantae; phylum Streptophyta; class Magnoliopsida; order Laurales; family Lauraceae; genus Umbellularia; species Umbellularia californica. The sequence continues at coordinate 26,803,171 of JAPQWN010000004.1, read as the reverse complement.
ACATTGAGTAAAGGTACCAAGGAAAACGGGAAACAAACAAGGTGGCATCCACACGAAGCTAAATCCTCTATCACCGAAGTGACAAGAGTATAATGGGACGTTGACCTCAGTCACTGAAGTGAGGAAGTGCAACAAAATTTACATATAAATATATAATAATACGGGATGGGACTGCGGTAGCAAACCGGGTATTGGGAATCACGGTAGCGAACTGGATATCGGGAACCGCGGAAGCGAGCCGGGTATCGGGACGGGACCACGGTTAAGAAACCGGGTATCGGGATCCAAACTGCAGCTGGCGGAACGGGAGGGGGACTTCCAAGTCGGTGGATCAAACCAACAGGGTAGTCCAAGCTTAGTGGTGCCGACTCATAGGACATATGCAAGCAATCGGGACATGTATCAAACACATATGATGTAATTGTATAAACGGGCAAAACGGGGGTGCTCAAGGCATAATATCATTTCAATATCGGGTCATGCACATCGGGATAACAAAATGCTACAAGTACAGTTTCAGTGCTTTTCGGGGTTGATAAATTATAAATCATGAATTTCGGGACTGCATGTTGAAATTCGGGAATAATAGAGTGCAATAACTTTCAAAATATCGGGACAAGTATCGGGGTTCCAAACTAATTCAAGGCGAATAGGGATCGCGTATGTCAATTTAAATAAAAATTTGGTACTCCTTGAGTTTGGAGACATTCCGGGTTCCTTATACACTTTGGAATTTCAAGACTTTTAATGAATCTTTGTGACGTGGTTTCCTTCTTAAACGGGCCTCAAACAATGCCTCATAGGTCTCCCCGATGCGAAGGGGTTCCTTTAAAAACGTTTTACGAGCTCCATAAGTGGTCTAGGCCCAAGAAGGGGTGCGCTTGAGCAAATCAAGGGGCGCTCGAGCGGACCTGGACTGCGTGCTGCCTGCTCGAGCGGACAGCATGCGCACTCGAGCGGACATATGTCTGCTCGAGCGGGCAGTCATTCTGCCGCCCGAGATTGCAGTCAGATTGACTGCGCGCTCGAGCGGCCTGGAGCGGGCAGTCAGCTGAGCTGCCCGAGAATGGCCATTCAGGCACTTCTTCCCTTTTTCTCATACACATTTCACCTGCAATAAAAGGCCTCCTTGCCTTCAATAATCACCCATTAAACCTCTGCAGATACTACTTGAAATCTCCCATCAAAACTTCCATGAGCTTCCAATCCAAATTTCCTTTTTCCACATTCAATCACCCAAAGAGAAAGAGGATAACCACAACAACAAGGGTTCATTTAAGTTATGAACAAGAAATGAAACAAAGAGATACAAACCACATTTCCAAGACAATAAATAAGCTAACAAAACCCCTTTTTATGATCATTTATTTCACAATGGATGCAAGATAGATAAACATTAATGGGAACAACAAGCTCAAACATAATTGCCATGAAAACTATTTAGTGCTCAATACCCATTCATCCACTTGCCTTAGGGTCTCAAATCAAGGAAACAAACAATAATCAAGCTCTCCCTCAAGAAACCTACAAGCACAACAAAAACCCCCAAATACAAACCCTAAAATAGGTCAAAACTAGGTTCAAGAAGAGGAAAGCTTCAATAATGAAAATGGAACTTCTACAAGGCTAGAGGAATACCACTCTAAGAGATAGGGAGGGTGGCTTACTTGTAAATCTTCAAATGGGAAAGAATAAATCAATGAGGACCTTGGAATGGGAGGTTTCTCTTCAAGGATTGCACTAATTGAGAGCCCAAGTGGTGAAGAAGGAGATGATGATTTCCATCTTTCAATTTGTGCAAGGTTGGTGATGATTTGGTGATGGAAAAGCAAGAGGGAGAAAAGAAGAGGGGAAAAGCCCTAGCTTGGATGGCTCTTGAGCTGGAAAAGAGATAATGGAAGAGAAGGGTCTCTATTTAAAGCAATTGGAAGTGGGCTCCACTACTAGAAAACTTGGGAGGCTGAAATCACGACTATCGGGACCTCAAACGAATTCGATGAAGGAAAAATGGTCACCGAAATATCTAGTTTCCAAAAAGTATATTTTTGCGGGTTTTGGGGATAACAGAATTTTTGGGTATAGATTTAGTGTAAAAGACTGTTTTACCTTCAATGCTAGGAAAATCGGGTTTCTGGGTTCCGGACAGTTACGGGATTATCATAAAAGTTGTAGGGATTAACGAGACAAGTAAAACGGGGTTGAAACACTAATCACTGGAATCTCGGATATTCCCCCACGCAAGTACAAAGCTATAAAAAGGGACTCCCAAAGGGTCCTACAAACACAAAGGCACTAAAAAAATTCCCCCAACGTTATAAAGGGGCTTATTCTCATCCCAACTTAACCATAGATCACTAATCACAGTTAACACTAACACGCGACTTAATTAGCACTAATCGTGGACACTCGGGTCGGGGTCTTACACATATGGAGAGGACATTATCACCTGCAAGTTAGTATCTCATACAACAAAGCATCTCACAAAACCAGGTTACCAAACCACAATGGAAAAACAAGATGCCAAAGGTGCCACTTCTTTATAACATGCCCTTCGCAGGGGTCCGGGGGTGTCCCCCGGCGAGGATCGAGCTAGTCCCTACAAAAAAATTCGGATCAAAGAACAAAGTGATTCTGCCTAGGTTCGGCTAGCCGAACTGGTCCCTATGGCTAGCCGACCAGACCTCTACGGCTAGCCGTAGTGATCTGTGCGGTTAGCCGACCTGACAAACCCAAAAAATTGGGTTTTTTTTTTTCAGATTCGACTCCTGTTGTTCCCTAATCACTTCTTATGATCTCAGTTGGCTACTAGTGGCTTCTTACCATTCTTCAATCATGATTAAAACCTTTTGTGACATTCCAAACATTGATCTACTATAAAAGTAAGCAAACCCAATAAATATTGATCCTTACATAGTCCTCACTCTATCCTCTTCGCATCTTATGCAAAGATTAGAACAAGATTACTAATCTAACATAATTAGAGATGAGGTAAGGCTCTGATACCAATTGTTGGAAATAGGTGGGCCTCTAGGATAGGTTTCAAAACTTTTGACCAATTTGATCTAGTGATCAACTATCCAGAAGGCTATAAAAATCCAATTCAGGATCCATGTCCTCAATTTCAGCCATCATGATCAGTAAATAAACCTATCAAGAAGATAGAACAGCAGCCAACAAGCATCCACAAAAATCTACAACATGCAACGAAGTAGATTATACCTTTGGAGCTTAGTTGTGATCTAATGAAGAAGTTGTTGTTTTCTTTGATGATGAAACTCTTTCACGTATCAAATAAGAATCTCCAAGACCTTTTGATCTTCCACACTATGACCCGTATCAGATTCTCTTTTCTCAAGAAGATGGGTGGGATCTCCAATAGAAAGCTCTCAAGAAAACTAGAAGAGAACTAGAAGGTGGAAGAGGAGAAGCAGCATGTGTAACTCTTGCACAAACAAGGTTTAGACGTGAATCCCTAGGTAAGGATATGCATGGGACGTCCGGCCTTATAATCTCCTCTATATATTGCTTAAAAGCAAGCTCTTCTTTGTTATCTAATTGAAATAGAAGTCTCACTTCTCTAACAATTAGTAACTCTCTTCTTTCTAATTGAAATAGAAGTCTCACTTCCATTATAATTAGTAACTTACTATTACCACTATTAGAAGTCTTACTTCAAATAGAATTAGTAACTTTCTATTTCCTTTTAGAGCTCTACTATAATTAGCATCTTTCTAATAACTGGACTAGCGTGGGGACCACTAGGGATTCCTTAGAAAGCTGGCTCCAACTGGGACTCGCCACCCCACATCTCATGTGCAATCCGGGTCCACAGTTAATTGCAAATAACTCCACTATATAAATGCAATTGAATTCCAGTCTTAGGAATAAATTACATAGAAGACCCTAAACTTCCCTATTACCACAAGTAGGCCCCTCTATCAATATCCATGGATCAATTGAAATAAATCTGTATCTTCCAATCTTAGTTCCACATCTTATTATCCTTGAGCCCCAATTAATCACAGTGATCATTAGTACCATCCAATTAACTCTTAATCGAGATAGGTGCGCACTTACTAATGACAAATCCATTAATTGGCACAAGGGGATAATAGAGATAGATTCCATCTTGATCATTCAATGTTCCCACAGTCCTACTACCACATACCCAAGACACCGAGGTGTTGACCTACAGTTTGCCTCACTCATTGGTGACTCAAAACAAATGAATAGATAGAAACTTGAGTTCATCAATGTCTTAGGATTGAGAGCCTATTACTAGGGAATTATGATAGCAGACCTTATAATCAAGACAGAATTCCATAAGGTGCTTCTCATGGTCGGTCAATACATCTAATGTACCAGCGCCATGATTCAGAATCTTCCATTTTGAAGATTGAGACAAATCACACTATCTCATAGTGATCAAAGTGCTGCAACCTTATCAAATGAGATTCCCAGTCTCATCACTGGTTGCGAAGATATTTAAGTATAAGATTGGTGACATATATCTCCCGTGTGTGGATCTCATCCATACACATATATCACATCTAATATACTAATGGGACCCGGTTCAACTCATGAACCATTATGTCAAGTGTATAGGTCAGTGCATTAAGTAATAAAATAACATTCATCTCATGAAAGTAAAGCATGATTTTATTGATAAATAAAGAAATTAATAAATTTATCATATCAACTGATGGATTGAGTCCATACAATCTAACAATATGTTTATGCTGTTGTGGCTTGATAAACAGCTAAGAAACCAGTATGGCTCAAGAGATTCCTTCTGGAACTTGGGGTGGTACTTTTGGCGTGATGGCCGCTCACAATTTACTGTGACAGCAACGGGGCAGTCGCTCAGTCCAAAGAGCCAGTTGCCATAAGAACCAAAAGCACGTATAGAAGAAGTATCACTTAATCAGAGAGATTGTGCAGAGATGTGATATTTTTATCTCCAAGATAGCCTCTGCGGACAATCTGACAGATCCTTTTACTAAGCCTTTGACTATCAAAGTCTTTGAACAAAATGTAGACGGGATGGGCATGAGATGCAACCTTGATTGGCATTGAGCCCAAGTGAGAGATTGTTAGTTTGTATGGTCTCAATCCATCAAATGATGTAATAAATTGATTAATTTCTTTATTTATTAATAAAATCATGCTTTCCTTTTATGAGATGAAAGGAGTTTTATTACTTAATGCAAATAACCAATATATATGACATGATGGTTCATGAGATGAACCGGGTCCCACTAGTATATTAGATGTGATATATGTGTATGGATGAGATCTACATAAGGAGACGTGTCACAAATCTTATACTTAAATATCTTCATAACCAATGATGAAACTGGGCATCTCATCTGATAAGGTTGCAGCATTTTGATCACTATGAGATAGTGTAATTTGTCTCGATCATCAAAATATAAGATTCTGGATCACGGTGCTAGTACATTGGATGTATTGAAGGACCATCAGAAGCACCTTATGGAATAATGTCTTTATTTTAAGGTCTGCTCTCATAATTCCCTAGCAATAGGCTCTCAATCCCGAGACATTGATGAACTCAAGTTTCTATCTATTCATTTGCTTTGAATCACCAATGAATAAGAACAACTGTAGGTCAACACCTCAGCGTCTTGGGCACGTGGTAGTTGGATTGTGGGAACATTGAATGATCAAGATGGAATCTAGCTATATTATCCCCTTGTGCCAATTAATGGATTTATCATTCGTAAGTGCGCACCCATCTCGATTAAGAGTTAATTGGATGGTACTGATGATCACTGCGATTAATTGGGTCTCCAGGATAATAAGATGTGGATCTAAGATTGGAAGGGACATGTTTAATCCAACTGATCCATGGATATTGATAGAGGGGCCTACTTGTGGTCATAAGGAAGTTTAAGGTCATCTTTGTAATTTATTCGTAAGACTGGAGTACAATTGCATTTATATAGTGGAGTTATTCGCAATTAATTGTGGGCCTGAATTGCACATGAAATGTGGGATCGCGGTGTCCTTGTTGGAGCCAGATTTCTATGGAGTCCGTAATGGTCCCCACGCTAGCTCAAGTTATTAGAAAGTTACTAATCCTACTTAAACTCTAAAATGAAGGAATTAGAAAGTTGTTATTTTCATTTGAAGTGAGACTTCTAATAGTGGTAATGGTAATTTACTAATTATTGTGGAAGTAAGACTTCTATTTCAATTAGTAAGAGGAGGTTGCATGTGTGCTATAAATAGAGGAGAGAGGCTTGGACGTCCACACTCATTATCCCCTTGAGAATCATGCCCAAGACCCCTAGGGTGCAAGTTGTTGCACGCCCATCTCTCCTTCTTTTCTTCTAGTTTCTCTTCTAGTTCCTTAAGAGCTTCTAGTTGGTTTTCTCTTGAAGATCCCACCATTCTTCTTGAGAAAAGAGTTCTGAAAGTGGGTCATAGCGTGGAAGACCTATGACATCAAGGTCTTAGATATCCTAATTTGCTACAAGAAGAGTTCTTGTTCAAGCTAATTGTCTTCTTCTCCATTAGAACACTATCGGGCTCCAACTGTATAATCTACTTCTCCATATGTTGTGGATTGTTTTAGTTGCTTGATTGATGCTAGTTTCTATCTTCTAGATAGAGTTTATTGTTGTACATGATTGATGAGTTTGAGGGATTGCATCCTGGTGTGGTTTATGGTTTTATGGGTGCTTGATCCCTGAGTCAAGTGGGTCAAAAAGTTTTGAAAACCTATCCACGAGGCCCACCTACTTCCAACACCTAATAATTATGGGTATTTTTTTAATACATGAATATTTAAGCTTCCGTGTTGGCCATACCTTTGCTTATTATGCTACTCTTGGATTAACCAAGTACCTCGCGATGGGTGAAGACATAACAATGCGAGGATCATCCTCTCCTTTTTGTTGGGGCCCACCCACATGTATACACCATGAAAAAATGACAGTGGGAACCGGGCAATACCCGCACCTTTCCTAAATCAAGTGAAAATCTATAAAATCATACCCTTCACGAACCCCTAATGAAGTTGGGGATTGGCACTCATTTGACCTAGAAACTTGCCATCCCTAACAACTAGCAACCTCATAACTGATCGAATATAGTGGACGTGGACTTGGGTTGAAAAATGGGTGTTGATGACATAGAAAGACTACCAATAACAAGAGAAAATTACTTTAATAAATAATAGGGCACATCCTTCCAAGCAACACAAGGGGTCGCTCACCTGCCCTACAAGTTATTTCATTGTCCAAAATCAGTTCCTAGGTATGCCGCCTTTCCCCTTGTGTGAGAGCTTTCCTCCCTTCAGTGAGAGCCGCGAAAGTTTTTCTTGGGTTCTAGCCCCCGAGGCCAAGAAAAAAAATGTTAAAACGATGGGCATAGTGGGTTTGGCTTGGCTACAATACAAGAAACTGCACTTTTAGTGACGTTTTCATAAATTCGTCGGTAAAGAATACCTTTTACCGACGTATATTATTTCGTCGGTAAAAATTACACTTTTACCGACGTTCTACAGAAAACGTCGGTGAAATCCAGGATTTGACCGACGATTCCTATTAAACGTTGGTGAAAGTGTAATTTTTACCGACGATTTTATTAAAGCGTCTGTAAAAGGTTATTAGAGGATTGGCTTAGATGATGGGGGAGGAAAAATCAGATACTTTTACCGACGTTTCCCAAAAACGTCGGTAAAATTGAATTTTAGCGACGTGTTTTTTTTTTAAATGTCGGTAAAAGATTATTTTAGAATTAACTTAAAACATCATAATATTTTACCGACGTTTTCCAAAACGTCGGTAAATCCCTCTAATTTTTCCCACCCTTCTTTTCCCTCTCCCGCCTCCAAAACCCCTCTTTTCTCCAAAACGTCTCTCTCTCTCTGCTCTCACTCTCTCGCTTTCGGTCTCTCTCTGCGATCTCTCTGCTCTATCTCGCTCACTCGGTCTCTCTCTGCAATCTCTTTGCTCTCTCTCGCTCACTCGGTCTCTCTCTCTCTCTCGCTCTCGGTCTCTCCTGCTCTCTCTCTCTCTCTCTCTGCGATCTCTCTGCTCTCTCTCGCTCACTCGGTCTCTCTCTGCTCTCTCTCTCTCTCTGCTCCCTCTCTCGCTCTCAGTCTCCCTCTGCTCTCTGTCTCTCAGTCTCTCTCTTCTCTCTCTTGCTCTCAGTCTCTCTTTGCTCTCTGTCTCTCGCTCTCTCCGTCTCTAAAAACCCATCTCTATTATCAGTCGCAAACCCATCTCTCGCTCAGGTGCCCCCTTTTCCGGTCGTCTTCTCCAAAGCCAGCACGAGTTTGACCCCTTTTTGGTCGTTTCTCCAGACGCAGCAGAAGGTCGATTCCTTTTCTGGTTGTCTTCTCCAGAAGCATTTGCCATTTTCTGCTCTATCTCTATAACAGAGAATTGAAAAAGGAGGAGGTATTTTAGTTTGCTTTGTTCTTGACTTGTAGTTTTTTTTTTTTTTTTTTGTTCTTTAGTATGTGTGTTTTGATTTGGTTGCATGAGATTTCATGAATTGGGTTTTTGTTCTCCAGCGATTTTGATTTGTTCTAATATGGTTTGGATGGTTTTAATGAGTTTGGTGCCTGTTGTGCTCTACTGTTTACTATGGAAAGTAGTGTTTCTGCAAATGAGATTTGATGCTTTTTAAGCCTTTGATAATTTGGCGGATTTTGATGGATTGATGTTTTTGTTTCAAGTTTCACTTCCTCTTATTATTTCCCCCTTCCTTTTTTATGACTGGAGTTGGTTCTTTTGTATTTCTTTGATCCATCTAGGTTTCTGTTGACACCAAAAAAGTCAATATGTCTCCTCAACATCAAGAACCCTCCTGAAGCTGCATCCTGCTAAAAATAGGCAAGGCTACTTCAAGCATCAGATTTTGTCAGAATCAGACAGAAACTGAGAGATCCTTCAAGACAGCTAAAAGAGGGGTACACCTGAGGTTTCGAGTCCTTCCGACATCGTTTGGCCCAACTTCACCGCTCCGACAGCTAAACAAGCGCTCCCGGCGGCAACATCATAAAAGACATCAAAACTTTGATCAAAGCCTACGGATGACTCCAGAATGTCTCCAAAGGGCTCCATGCCAAATTTCAAGTCAAACCGACAACGTTTGACCCCCCATCAATGCTCGAGTAGCAAAATCAAGCCTCTCGGCGGCGGAAACCACCGAAGCCATCACTCATCAAACAAAATACATGAGTGGCTTCAACATGCTTCCAAAAGGCTGCACGTCAAATTTTAGGTCATTCCGACAACGTTTGACCAGGTTTCGATGCTCCGAGAGAAAATCAAGCCTACCGGCGGCGGAGCAACCCGGGACCATGACATCCAAAACGGAGCCCATGGAACGTCTCAAAATGACTCCAATAGGCTCCTCGTCGAATTTTAGGTCAATCGGACATCGTTTGACCACATATCAAAGCTCGGCATTTTCCCCTCAGCAAAATCAAGTGAAGCATCGATGGGACCCCAAACGGCTTCAAAACTCAAATAAAAGCCCATGGTTGGTCCTATCCACAACTCAAGAAGTTTCACCTCAATTTTCAGGTCATTCCGACATCGTTTGACCTATTTTCGACGCTTGACGGAAAATCGGCTACAAAGACTTCGGCTTTCCCGAAAAATAGGAAACTTTGTGCTCCGATTTCGCGAGGGTTCTCGTCAAGATTTCTCCAAGAAAATCAAGTCAATAATTGAGGAAAAATGTCAAGAAAAATACAGAAGAAAAAAGGAACGAAAAAGACGAAAAAACGGCCGAAAACGACGCTCGGCGACCAAACGGGCCGAAGCCCTATGGTCGCCGGCAACCTTGGCCCAAAGTCACCGGCGACCCTGGCCCAAGGTCGCCAGGTGACCCTGGCCCAGGGTCGCCGGCGACCCTAGGTGCATGGTCGCCCGGCGACCCTCGAAATCCGGGTGACCGGATTTGGCGCCAAATCGTCCGTTTTCCGATTCTTTTCGCGTTTCGGGTGTTCTGGCCTCTGTGATTTTCTGAAAATCCAATGTTTGGTGCTTCAAAACCACTGATCTTCGTCGACATCTCGGATCCGCCGTCAAAAGCATGAAATCATCACCGATCGCCTCAAGATCGCCAACCGGCTGACCAAGAAAGTGCACTTTCTGTCCGACTGATCGTGAAATCGACAAGACAGATGTCACCGGCCCACCAACGTCAATCAATGTCTGAAATTGCATCGCAATCCGACATCAAATAATGCGTGGATCCACCCGTGATGATCGCAAGAAGAATCTTAAAAGGCGCAGCACGGCCCGCGACTCTTCACATGCCTTGGCAACCACTTAATGTCGTTCATTGACCCATTAAAGCAGTCATTAACTCATTATTTTGGTCGGCCCAATCAGAACCAAGCATTTGGGAGTTACAAATCCAAGCAATCATGGCATTAAACCCATGAAACTCCCATCATCATGAAGCATAAAGGTGATTAAATGCCCACTACCTTCATCAGCCAATCACAAGCCTTGAAAAAGGAGTTACAAAATCAACTTGTAACTCCTCATCAATTCTTTCATCATGGCCATCAATGCCAATAAACACCTCATGGCAACCAAAAGCCTATAAAAGGAGGTCCATTCCAAGAAGAAAGCATGATGAAAAGAGATCCCAAGTACAAGCTCTGAAAAATCAGAAAATCCAAGAGAGAGATGAAGTCCTGCTACTTTGCTCCCGGAAGCACCACAAGGTGATCAACGTCCCTTGGGGGAGCCACCCCCCCCCCCCCCCCCCCCCCCCAAGGTCACCTCCTTCTCCAACATGGCCTAAACGCGACTTTTCAGCCCGTTTACTTGGTTTTTCATTGGATATAGGACCTTCTCTTGGTCCTTGTCCTTTCAAAAATTGAGGTTAGGAGCCAAGCCAAAGAATCAAAGCATCACATGTTCTCATTTGAAGGACGATGGCGAAGCCCATACATGACTTGCGACCGTCGATCTCAACGTGTCCCCACAATCTCCTGAGAAGTTAGATCCCTTTTCTTCATTTTCTATTGTAGTTTGTATTTCTTAAAGAGACAAAAAGAAATCACAATTCTTGTCTTTCATATTTGATGAGTTCTGTAAAATCGCCTTTCACGGCAAAATCGCCTTTCACGGCAAACAAACAAAAACGCCTCTTACGGCATTCTAAAAACTTGTCTCTTTTCTTAATATTTATGCAATTTGAAAAGTTAGAAAAAAGGATTGATTTCCTTTCCACTTGCGAAGGTGAATCTCCAGATTATCACCATTCCAAATTCCAAGTAGAAAGTAAATCTGGCATACCCGTACAAAAATGTTAATGCCCGAGATCTTCCCTCCTCCGCCGAGACCCAGGTCAGCCCCGGGGTACGGAGGGAGAGGATGGAAGATTCCCCTTTTTTCGGGTCCATCAGTTTCTGCTGCTTTGCATTATTTGGATGTTATTGCTTTTGTGTTGTGACTTGATTGACTAGTGAATTAGTAATAAGTAGGCTTCAGGTGAATTGGGTTCTTCTTTTTCATTTTGTTGAAAATCTGGAAGATTGAGTATTGGATGAATTTTTTTTTATCGATCAAATCGTTCTTACCTGTTCCCTTTTACAAACAACCGAACAAGCTAAAATCTCCCAGCATTCCCAACTGCATCCTGAAGTCGATATCTTGTGTTTTCTTCTTTCTTAAAGTGAGAAAACAATTAGATTGTCTTATCATCTTTGTCACGACCCCAAACCCGGGGTCCGTGAAGTAATAATTATGTTTCTCCCAAGATCCGCGTGTGTGAGGATTACAAATAAATTCCAACACACTCTGAATATTTAGCGGAAGCTTTCGTGGTGTTGCGACTCGGAGTCCGTGGCCATTGGATTCCGCACCGCACTTAACCCAAGCATACGTCATCTTATCAATAATCCATTTCAGACTGGAATAAACCATCACAATAAAGTACAGAGCTGACAGTAACAGGGTATTACATTCCCATATATGTTCAAGTTACAAATAACAATGTGTATTAATTACAAATCCCAAGGAAAAGGCTAATAGAAGCCATACAAGAAAACAAGCTAATGATCACTACCCACATGTGACGTAATACCGATGTCAAGCTCAATGTCTACATGACATAGCCGACAAACAACCTGTAAGCTCATGGCTCCACCGCCAACACGTACACTCATCTCGGGTGAAGGAATCTGGACCTGAGTACCAAAGTAGTGGGTCAGACACGACGGTCTGGCAGATGGGTGAAAAGATGCAACAATATACTGAACGATAAAACATGTAATAAATCATGCTGTCTGATCAAAATTGTACATAATTACAATGAATAGGAAATCATGAATCTCTTGGCAAAATCCTATATTCATATAAAACGGATATGAAACATAAATATTTGACAAAACATGTATTCCTTTAAAGCATGTATAAAACATGAACATTTCACAAATCTGGAGCTCATTTAAAGCATGTAAAAATAGTGCACATTGATTAAGAAAAGACGTGATCAATATAAAGTAGGACGGGTATCAAGGATCGGGAACTATCAAGATGGCAACCACACAAAGCTAAATCCTCTATCACCGAAGTGATAGAGCAAGCATATCAAGGCGTCGACCTCAGTCACCGAAGTGAGGAGGAACAACGAAATACATATACATATATACTATATACTAGACATGACCACGGTAGCGAGCCGGGCATCAGGAACCACAGTAGCAATCTGCGGTATCAGGACCCAAACTGCAGTTGGCAAGACAAGAGGGGGATCACCTAGTCAGTGGATCAGACTAACAAGGTATCCAAGCTTAGTGGTGCCGACTCATAGGTTATATGCAAGTAATTAAAACAAGTACATGTATGCATGTTCTCTTTTTTGGCTCATGGGCTCGCACTACAAAGCTCTGGCCCCATATTGCCTCAAGGTTTTATTCTCAAAATAATAATCCTTTTGGTTCATGGGCTCGCACTGCAAAGCTCTGGCCCCATCTTACCTCAAGGTTTTACTCTCACGGGTCATATACAAGAAATCAAATCAAATAAATACATATGACGAGACGGGGTGCTCATAAGCACAAAAGCATATCCATATCGGTCGGGCATGTACGGGCTAGCAACAATGCTAAAAACATGAATTTCAATACTGTCGGGTAAGCCTTGTCATAAAACACGAGATTTCAAGTGTACAAGTGAAATTCGGTCAAAATAAAGCATGAATGGATTTCTCATATTCTCCGGGCCAAGTGTTGAAAGTCCAAGATTTGAATCAATGTACTAGGGTCCCGTATGTTAGGTTCGACATACATTTGGTACTCTTTAAGAATTGAAAACATTCCGGGGCCTTATGTACATTAACAAATCTAAAAGACCTAAACAACACAGTCATGATGATGGAATTTCTTCTTCTGTACAGTTCCTCACTCTCCCCGAATATAGTTCCTTATGGTTCCTCAAGAAGAAAACAATATAATTGCTGTCGGTCAGCTCCTCGGTTGGCTGTCGGTCAGCCGAACTGGGATGTCGGCTAGCCGACGGCTGACCGACGCTGACTGTCAGCTCTACACACATCAGGAAGTTTGTTGCTCTCTGGAAAATGAACCGAAAGATCTGTCGGTTGGCTATCGGTCGACCGAACTGGGGAGTTCGGTCAGCCGACAGCTGACCGACAGATTTCCTGATGGAAATCTGCTCTCTGGAATTGGAACCGAGAGGGTTTCGGTCCACCTCGGTTGGCTGTCGGTTAACCGACGGGCTGACCGACAGCTGACCGACGTTACTGCGGACACAGAATTCTGAAGCTGTTTTCGGTCCCTTCTTTCTCCAAACACTCCTCATTTTCAAGGGTCAGATCCCTGCAATAAAGTGAGCTAAAAGATCCTCCATTTCAAGCAATCAAAACTTCATTCTCAACACTTCAAATTCCCCATTCAACTACATCCATTCTTCCATCAAATCATCCATTCCATTCACATTCAACCAAAAGAAATCCATCACATGAAACAAGTCAAAACTTAATACAATCAAGATATCATTTTCAAGGAAGCAATGTACTAGAAAGATACACTAAAGAGTGTATTTCAAATCTCAATAAAAGCATGTCATGAAGTAAAGCATGAGTAATGAAAATCATTATGAAAGCTACACATTTGTATAAAACATGATCAATGAAAATAAATCATTTCATCCACTTGCCTTGGGTCCAATGCTAATCAAATCAACCACCAATCACTTCCCCAAGCTATAAATCACCAATCTAAACAAAACCCCCAAAAGAAACCCATCTTAGAACCCTAAAATGGCAAAACCAAATCAAAACAAAAGGAAAGCCTCCAATAATCAAAACAAAGCTTCTTAAAGGCTAGGAAAACACAAATCCAAAAGATTACAAGGATTCCTTACTTGGAAGTTCTTCAAAAAGCAAGAGATTGCTCAAAAGAAATCTTGAAAAGCTTGGTTTTCTTCAAAAATAACATCAATGGATAGCTCTTGAGATGAGGATGGAGATGGTGGAGTCTAATCTCGGTTTGGCATTGTTTGGTGGTGCTATGAGATGGAGGAAGCAAGAAAGAGATGGAGAAAGCCATGGCTGCTAGGGCTGCTCCTCTCTTAGAAATTAGGTCAAGGAAGAAGAGAAGAGAAGAGGTGGGTTCCTCTTATAATAAAGGGGAGATGGGTCCCACAACTTAAAACATTTGCCGGGCTAAAAACATGCATTTCGGGACCTCAAATCGGTTCGACGAAGAAGACAAAGTTGTTCGTTGAAATAACTACTTTCCAAAAAGTATATTTTCCCCAATTTCTGGAATTTTCGAAATTTATGGACAGATTTAGTGAAAATTGTCATTTTTGCCCTTTTTCTCGAAAAACGCAATTTCTGAGTATTTATTCAAGATGGTCAAAACATGAAAGTTGTTTGTAACAACAAAATGGGTCAAAAGGAATAAAATTTGGAATTTTTAGAAACCAAGAATAAATTCTCACAAAAATACAATTTACAAGGGTCGGGTCAAAACAAAGTCAACGTCTTTTAAAACTCTCCAAAGTTATGAAAAATCTATTCAAACTCAAAAACTCAACCAAACAATCACTAAACCCATCGAGAAAACCAAATCACGATTAAAACCATACTAAACCAAGAAATTAGGGGTCGGGTTCTCACAATCTTATTGAATGTTGGGGGTGTAGATGTGCATTCTTATATTTGTTGGGAATGGTTGAATGATTGGATTAGATCCCAATCGGTCAGGGTTTTGGGTGAGTGATTGTGTGTGTTTTGTGTTTTTTTTATTTGGAATGAGGGCTTAGAATCTGAAGTTGTCTGTGGTGGTGGTTTGTTTGATCAGATGGGGGAGTTGGGGAGAATTTGGGAATGACGTGTTCATTTGTTGGGAGTTAGTATAGTGGTGCCTGGGGAGTTTGGGTAGGTTGAGCATTTGGGTTGTGATTCAGTTGATTGTGGGGTTTTGAGATCTAGTATACATCTCATCTTTTCCTATCTCATTTCCACGACTGTGAAATCAATTGACATAAGGTTTATCTATAGAGTCTTTCTGTTTGTTTGTTTTGTTTTTAGTCTTGTATAGTGGACATGTGCTTTCATTTTACATTTGTTTGCTTGATATTTAATTCCTGTTAAAAGAGGTTTGTATAATTGTATAGATAGGAGCGATGGGACCATGGCTTTTGAAGTTTAATGTATGTAGCAGGGTAATGGATGGGTATTAAAGGTTGGGTTATTATTTTTTTAATGGTCCCTTGATCCTTCTTCACTTTTAGTGCCTTTGCTTTGAAATCCTAAGAATTTAATAACAAACGGGATGTTCCTGTTGTTTTTCTAGGAAGCCATTTCATGTTATTCATCACTCATCCAACCAACAAAGTGATTTCCATTTGAAGGAAAGCGCTTGTGTAGTTGAAGTTGTTGTTGTTGTTTATTGTTGTTTTTGTGTGTGTGTGTGTGTGTGTGTGTGTGTGTGTGTGTGTGTGTGTTTAGTAGCTGCATTTGCTTGGTTTCTTTCTATTGATGGCCTGGTCCTCCTTTTGCAAACAGCCTTGGGGCCAACTTTGACATTCATTTTAAATTTTATTGATCATCAAAACAGGCATAGTCCATTATCTAATTTGTTAAATTTCAACTATACCACTCAAACTCATTGTTGACTGTAATCTTGTTTAAGCAATGAGCAGCACACATCAATTACAAATACAAATACATTGTATATGGACTGTCTGTTTGTGTAATTTATAAATAGGAATTGGCTACACGGAAACTCCTGGTGAAACGAATCTACCACATGATTATTAAAGATGTGAAGGGTGAAGAATATGAAATGAGGGGTGAAAGATATACAAAAGAGATATTAGATATGACCTGATCACTTTTCCATTTATTGAATTAATAGGATGATAATTGGATATTCAATTTCCATGCATTCTATTGCAAACAAACAGGTTTTTGAGGAATTTTCATGTGAGCTCAACTTCATACATTCTTGTACACAGAAGTTGGAAAAATTCATCTTGGACGTACAACTGCTACTCAATGGTCCATGACTAATCATTTCATACATTCCCAGCCCCGGCATTATTTGAATCCATTCCGTCCTTATTCATCTTGGACTTGGGCAGGGTACGTATAAACGAAGTAGATTGTGAGACGTCGTCACTTTCTGTTATATGAACTACCAAAAAGCAGAGTCATTAATTTTTGAAATATATACATCCAATTAAGATTTTTTTAATGAGTCCAATTAAGTTATTCTCCAGTAGCATGTCATGATTAGTGCTTGCCTACCAAAAGGAAATGAAATTTATTTTTCTGTCCTTTGTTGTTTATGATTTGGGAAACCATCAATGTTTTGTCTTGTTTGGATGTTACATCGTGTGAGTGAAGAATTTCATCTGTTACGTGACAATGAAACTTTATCCTCCTTATAGTTCATGCATCAATTTGGATGATAAGATTCCAACTTCAAGATGTCTTCTTTCATTCTTTCTTTCTTTCTCTATTTATTTATACTAATTGATTGATGGAATAAACAAATAAAATTTACCATTCATAAAAAAAATTTTGGCCATGCTTTCTCATAAAATTTACCATTCATAAAGAAGTGTACTAATCCATATGATGCATCAACCCATAGGTTCCAATTATTACTGTTGTGGTAGTCCTTTAGACTTCATAGTATATTTAATATTGCCAATACATGTCTTAATAATGATTTTCCTGCACCACAATATAGTTTAGATTTTATAATATATATGTTTAATATTTAATATTATGAATCACGCTGCCCGTGTTTAACACGGGGGCTTTCTGCTAGTATAATTTGATGAATGTAGTCAAGTTTATAATGTGTTATATTAGGTAAAAAATACTTGTATAATTATTTTCCCATGTAGAAATATGTTGTACGAAACACCGACACATAGGAATCATCAAGGAATCTGCTGTTAGCTTGTTGCACCAAATAACAACTCTAATGAATCTGAGCCTGTTTCTTTTGTTGTATCAAATGCTAAAACCAAGTTGCAAATGTTAAAATCATTCTTGAAAACATCAACCAACACAAACAAATTGCAAATTATCACCAGTAAACAAAAAAGATCATAACTTAAAACATTAGTCCTTCTCACCATAAGTCAAAACTCATGAAATATAAAGTCATTCTCCAAAACAACACGCAAACTTGAAATTATACTGGTAGAAAAGAAAAACTCGTAACTAAACATGAGTCATGAAAGTGACAAAACAACCTCACTTTCATTTTTGGGCTATTTCTATTTCTAATTTCTAATTACTTGTGATTAGGTCAGATATGGATAGGAGTTGGATATTACATTATCAGAACCAATTTAGTGCGGAGTACATAGCTGGGGTGATCTCATTTATTGATTTTGCAAAGGCGAATTCTTGCGGGGCAGTGTTGATTAACTGCCCGTGTAACAATTGTTGTAACTATAGAAAGCAGGACTATGCAACCTTAAGAAGTCATTTGCACATTCATGGAATGATGGTCTCATACCTACGGTGGATATTTCACAGGGAACCTATAGTTCAACCCGATGATTCAGATGAGAGTGATGATGAATCAGAAGAGAATCAAGATGAATATGATGAGTTGTTAGAGGACCATCGTAGGGGAACTTACTTGGAGGAAGATACTCAAGAGAGGGACGACGTGCATGATTTTGAAAATTTGTTGAAGGCTTCACAGCGTGGCCTGTACCCAGGATACAAAAGCTCAGATACTCTGTTATCGTTTGTCATCAAGATATTGCATGTGAAGGTAGAAAGTGGGTGTAGCAACAAGTCGTTTGACAAGGTTCTGCAGATTTTTAAGGACTTCTTACCTGAAGGTCATGTGGTGCCTGTGAGAACCCGACCCCTAATTTCCTGGTTTAGTGTGGTTTTAATTGTGATTTGGTTTTCTCATTGGGTTTAGTGGTTGTTTGGTTGAGTTTTTGAGTTAGAATGACTTTTCATTAGTTTGGGAAGTTTGGAGAGACAATGAACCTAGACAGTGACCGTAGGATCCCATTTGTTTTGTGTGGTCAGCGTGGGGAGATTCTCGGTGATTCCCAAAAATTCTCATTTCAGCCTCGTTTGACTAACCTCGCCATTCCCTACAACTTTCGTGTTCACTCCGTGCCCATTCGAAGCTCCAAAAATCAGTTTTTCCAACCTTGGAGGCAAATCCATTCTTTAACCCCTTTGACCAAACAGTTGACTTTTTATGTAGACCCCGGAAGTATGTCAATATTAACCTTGTTGGAAAGATAATTTTATGCCGAACACTTTTCATGTTTTAAGTTTCTTGATCCGAGGTCTAGAAAGCCCTCTAATCTCCATTACTAGTTCTACTTAAGTGTGGACCCCATACCCACCCATTATAAAAAGGACAACTTCCTCTCTTTCTCCCTCATTCCCATTTCCATCGGCTGCAACTCTCCAGCTATAGTACCAGCAGCCACCCTCCTTCCTTTTCTTCCATTTCTCTTGCTCAAATGGAGCCTCCAAGCCACCAATCCGACGAGGGAACTCCGGCAACTTCTTCCCCTTCATCTCTTCTCTCTTTTGACACCATTTTCATGGGAAACCAAGGTGGGCAGCCCCTTTTACAAGCTCCTTCTTGTTGATTAATGGCCCTAGAGGTAAGGATCTCTTTCCATCTTCTTCTATTGTTGAGCAATGGCTTTCCCCTATGTCCTATTTCTTAGCTTGTTTGAACCCATTCCTTCTCTTTGATGAGTTACCATTTTTAGGGTTCTTATGGGTTACTTTTTGGGGGTTTTTGTGTAGCTTGGAGCCTTGGCTTGGAAGAGTGTTTAGAGCTTGATTTGCTTGATTAGAGACCCAAGGCAAGTGGATGAATGGATAGTTTCAAGTATTAGCATGTTTTATGAGAAAAATATGGATTTTTATTACTTGTGCTTAATGATTTGATACTTGCTTCTAATCATGCTTTTCATTATGATTTCCTATTGCTTTCGAAAAGATGATTGTTGAATGCTAACATGTTTATGGAAAATCTTGATTCACATTAATGTCTTGTTTCTACTTGCATTCAATGTGATTAAATGCTCATGAAAGGGTTGATTAGCCCATGTATTGCCTAAAAATGTGATTTATAACTTTTTTTTTTATCTCTTGTCTAAGACTTGAATGAATCTATGTGGTTGTGGTTATTCTCCTTCTCTTTGTGATTTAATGTGGAAAAGAATGGAGATGTATGATGGAGCCTTGGTGGTTGTTGTGAGGAGTTTTGTTGGGGATTTGAAGATAGTATTGAGGTGCTTTCATGCCCTCTAATGATGTGGAAATGGAACCTCAAAAATGGGTTTTAGTATGAAGAGAAGAAGGCAGAGAAGAACTGTCCCGGAACTGGTTCTGGACAGTTCGCTAAAGCGAACTGATACTTCACTCAAGCGAACTGCCCAGAAAAGGGTTCGTCCCCACTCCAGAGAGTTGTTCGCTCGAGCGAGCATGGGTCCGCTCGAGCGAACCCTCCCAGAAACCATTCCATAGACCCCTCCGCTCAAGCGAACTGTAATGTCCGCTCGAGCGATGGGTGCTGATTCACTGGGGACATGTTTGGAGCTGAAGTAAAACATTTATATGATTGTGAGAGGTTCATGGGGAGCCCCGTTGTGTTGGAAGATTTATTAAGTGATGTATGAAGCCCAGATGAGAAAGAAACCATAATCACAAGGTATCCATTGGAGTTTTGGAAAATCGCCAAAGTGTATAAGGAGCCCGGAATGTCTCCAAACTTAAAGAGTATCAAGTATTTTCTGAAAACGACATACGGGACCCCTATCCACCTCGAATTAGTTTTGAACCCCGATGTCTATCATGGAATTTTGAAAGGCTAATTGCATTGCTTTGTTCCCGAAGTTTTTATGTTCATTCCCGAAAACATTGAACTGTATTTAGCATTTTTGCTAGCCCGGCCATGCCTTGCCCGATATAAAAGGATATTTGTGCCTTCGAGCGCCCCAATGCAATGTAAGAACTTGGAAGGCATTGTATGGAGTCCGGATGAAGAGAAACCCCATTATGAAGATTCGTCAAGGATCCTTAGACTTGTCAATGTGCATAGGGATCCGAGATGTCCTTAATTCTCATGGAGTACCAAGTATATGTCAAATTAGACATACGGGACCCTATTCACATCGATATAAATCTAGGACCCTCAACGTTTGGCCCTGAAAAGTATAGAAATCCATTATGTCGTTTTTAAACTCGAATTTCACTTGTACACTTTAAATCTCATATTTTATGACTAGACTTGCCCCGAAGGTATTAAAATTTATGTTTTGTTTTTAGTATGTTGCTAACCCGTTTATGCCCGACTTGATACAGATATGTTTTTGTGCTTATGGGTATCCCGTCCCATTATATTCGTACTTGTTGATTTCTTGTATATGACCCATGAACCGAAAGGATTATTATTTTGAGAATAAAACCCTGATGCAATATGGGGCCAGAGCTTTGTAGTGCGAACTCATGAGCCAAAAAGAGAACATGCATACATGTAATTGTTTTATTTACTTGCATATAACCTATGAGTCGGCACCACTAAGCTTGGATGACCTTGTCGGTCTGATCTACCGACTTGGAGATCCCTTCTTGTCCCACCAGCTGCAACATGGATCCCGATACCAGTTTAGTAACCGTGGTCCCATCCCGATACCCAGCTCACTCCTGTGGTTTCCGATATCCGGTTCGCTACCGTGATTCTAGATGCCCGGTTTGCCACCGTGGTCCCGTCCCGTATAGTATATATATGTATATGTAATTTCGTTGAACCTCCTCACTACGGTGACTGAGGCAAACACCTTGATATGCTTGCTCTTATCACCTCGGTGATAGAGGATTTAGCTTTGTGTGGTTGCCATCTTGATAGTTCCCGATCCTTGATACCCGTACTGCTTTATATTGATCATGTATTTTCTTAATAAATGTTCATTGTTTATACATGTTTTAAATAAGTTCTCGATTTGTGAAATGTTCATGTTTTATACATGCTTTAAAGGAATACATGTTTTGTCAAATATTCATGTTTCATACCCGTTTTATATGAATACAAGATTTTGTCAGTTATTCATGATTTCTTATACATTTTTAATTATGTACAATTTGATCAGACAACATGATTTATTACATGTTTTATCGTTCAGTATATTGTTATATCTTTTCACCCACTTGCCAGACCGTCGTGTCTAACCCACTACTTTGGTACTCAGGTTCAGACTTCTTCACCCGAGACGAGTGCACGTGTTGGCTGTGGAGCCATGAGCTTTCAGGTTGTTTGTCGGCTATGTCATGTAGACATTGAGCTTGACATCGGAATTGCGTTACATATGGGGTAGCGATCATTAGCTTGTTATTGTATGGCTTCTATTAGCCTTTTGCTTGGGATTTGTAATTAATACACATTGTTATTTGTAACTCAAACATATATGGGAATGTAATACCCTGTTACTGTCAGCTCTGTACTTTTATTGTGATGGTTTATTCCAGTCTGAGATGAACCATTGATAAGATGAGTATATGCTTGGGTTGAGTGCGGTGCGGAATCCAATGGCCACGGACTCCGAGTCGCAACACCACGAAAGCTCCCGCTAAATATTCGAAGTGTGTTGGAATTTGTAATCTTCACACACGCGGATCTTGGGAGAAACATAATTATCACTTAACTCCCAATTCACGGACCCCGGGTTTGGGGTCGTGACAGTGCCGGCCTCAGTTTACGAGGCGAAGAAATTATTACGTGACTTGGGCATGGGATACAAGAACATAGATGCCTGCAAACACAATTGTGTGTTGTACTGGAAGGAGAATGCTCAATTGGATAAATGTCCTGATGGACCCGAAAAGGGAATCTTCCGCCCTCTCCCTCCGTACCCCGGGGGCTGACCTGGGTCTCGGCGGAGGAGGGAAGATCTCGGGCATCAACATTTTTTTTGTATGGGTATGCTAGATTTACTTTCTACTTGGAATTTGGAATGGTGATGATCCGGGGATTCACCTTCACAAGTGGAAAGGAAATCAATCATTTTTTCTAACTTTTCAAATTGCAGTAATATTAAGAAAAGAGACAAGTTTGTTTTTTTAGAATGTCGTAGGAGGCGTTTTTGTTTGTTTGCCGTGAAAGGCGATTTTACAAAACTCATCAAGTATGAAAGACAAGAATTGTGATTTCTTTTTGTCTCTTTAGGAAATACAAACTACAATAGAAAAGTAAGAAAAGGGATCTAACTTCTCAGGAAATTGTGGGGACACGTTGAGATCGACGGTTGCAAGTCATGTATGGGCTTCGCCATTGTCCTTCAAATGAGAACATGTGATGCTTTGATTCTTTGGCTTGGCTCCTAACCTCGGTTTTTTAAAGGACAAGGACCAAGAGGAGGTCCTATATCCAATGAAAAACCAAGTAAACGGGCTGAAAAGCCACGTTTAGGCCATGTTGGAGAGGGAGGTGACCTTGGGGGGGTGGCCCCCCAAGGGACGTTGATCACCTTGTGGTGCTTCCGGGAGCAAAGTAGCAGAACTTCGTCTCTCTCTTGGATTTTCTGGATTTTCAGAGCTTGCACTTGGGATCTATTTTCTCCTTCTTCTTCTTGGAATGGACCTCCTTTTATAGGCTTTTGGTAGCCATGAGGTGTTTATTGGCATTGATGGCCATGATGAAAGAATTGATGAGGAGTTACAAATTGATTTTGTAACTCCTTTTTCAAGGCTTGTGATTGGCCGATGAAGGTAGTGGGCATTTAATCACTTTTATGCTTCATGATGATGGGAGTTTCATGGGTTTAATGCCATGATTGCTTGGATTTGTTACTCCCAAATGCTTGAATCTGATTGGGCCATCCAAAATAATGAGTTAATGACCGCATTAAGTTGTCATAAACGGGTCAATTAACGTCATTAAGTGGTCGCCCAGGTATGTGAAGAGTTGCGGGCCGCGCTGCGCCTTTTGAAATTCTCCTTGCGATCATCACAGGTGGATCCACGCATTGTTTGATGTCGGATTGCGATGCAATTTCAGACATTAGTTGATGTTGGTGCGCCGGTGACATCTGTCTAGTCGATTTCACGATCGGTCGGACAGAAAGTGCACTTTCTTGGTCAGCCGGTTGGCGATCTTGAGGCGATCGGTGATGATTTCATGCTTTTGACGACGGATCCGAGATGTCAACGACGATCAGTCGTTTTCAAGCAGCAAACATTGGATTTTCCGAAAATCACAGAGGCCGGAACACCCGAAACGCGAAAACCATCGAAAAACGGGCGCTTTGGTGCAAAATCCGGCGACCCGGATTTGCAGGGTCGCCGGCGACCTTAGGGTTTTTTGCCCTTTGGTCGCCGACCTCCGTTTTCGGCTGATTTTGCGTCTTTTTCGTTCCTTTTTTCTTCTGTATTTTTCTTGACATTTTTCCTTAATTATAGACTTCATTTTCTTGGAGAAAACTTGACAAGAACCCGCACGAAATCGTAGCACAAAGTTTCCCATTTTTCGGGAAAACCGAAGACTTTGTAGCCGATTTTCTGTCAAGAGTCGAAACTAGGTCAAACGATGTCGGAATGACCTGAAAATTGAGGTGAAGCTTTTTGAGCAGTGGATAGGACCAACCATGGGATTTTATTTGAGTTTTAAAACCGTTTGGGGTCCCATCGATGCTTCACTTGATTTCGCTGCGGGGAAAATGCCGAGCTTTGATATGTGGTCAAACGATGTCCGATTGACCTGAAATTCGACGAAGAGCCTATTGGAGTCATTTTGAGACATTCCATGGGCTCCGTTTTGGATGTCATGGTCCCGGGTTGCTCCGCCACCGGTAGGCTTGATTTTCTCTTGGAGCATCGAAACCTGGTCAAACGTTGTCGGAATGACCTAAAATTCGTCGTGCAGCCCTTTGGAGGCATGTTGAAGCCACTCATGCACTTTGTTTCATGAGTGATGACTTCTGTGGTTCCCGCCGCCGGGAGGCTTGATTTTCTCTCGGATCATCGAAACCTGGTCAAACTTTGTCGGAATGACCTGAAATTCGACGTGCAGCCTTTTGGAAGCATGTTGAAGCCACTCATGTATTTTGTTTGATGAGTGATGGCTTCGGTGGTTCCTGCTGCCGGGAGGCTTGATTTTGCTGCTCGAGCATTGATGGAGGGTCAAACGTTGTCGGGTTGACTTGAAATTTGGCATGGAGCCCTTTGTAGACATTCTGGAGTCATCCATAGGCTCTGATCAAAGTTTTGGTGTCTTTGATGATGTCGCCGCCGGGAGCGCTTGTTTAGCTGTCGGAGTAGTGAAGTTGGGCCAAACGATGTCGGAATGACCCGAAACCTCAGGTGTACCCCTCTTTTAGCTGTCTTGAAGGATCTCTCAGTTTCTGTCTGATTCTGACAAAATCTGATGCTTGAAGTAGCCTTGCCTATTTTTAGCAGGATGCAGCTTCAGGAGGCTTCTTGATGTTGAGGAGACATATTGACTTTTTTGGTGTCAACATGTCCAGAATGTGAAGAGCCTAGGTACAAGGTCAATGATGGCAAGCGAAAGAAGATCCCTCATAAGGTGCTCTGTTACTTCCCATTGACACCGAGGTTACGTAGATTGTATATGTCAAGGAAGACAGCCATAGAGATGAGATGGCACAGTGATAAGCGCGTTGACGATGGGATAGCGCGGTATCCGGTTGATTCAGTGGAATGGAAAGAATTTGATAAGAAATATCCAGAGTTTCCCCAAGAGACACGTAATGAGAGGCTGGGGTTAGCCACCGATGGATTCAATCCTTTCGGTAACATGAGCACCTCTTATAGCATGTGGCAATTCATACTTATGCGCTATAATTTGCCACCATGGATGTGCAAGAAGGAGCCATTTTTGATGATATCATTACTTATTCCAGGACCAAGCTCACCGGGAAACGATATCGATGTATATCTTAGGCCCTTGGTTGATGAGTTGAAGGAGCTGTGGGATCATGGTGTATCAACTTATGATGCCTCCACTAAACAGACCTTTCAAATGCATGCGGCTGTAATGTGGTCGATAAATGACTTTCCTGCGTATGGTAACTTGTCTTGGTGGAGCACAAAAGGTTATAATGCTTGCCCCTCGTGTAACGACAACTCGTTAGGGGTGAAGTTGAAAGATAAGATTGGGTATATTGGCCATCGAAAATACTTGGAACTGAACCACCAATGGCGTAGAAGCAAGGCCTTCAACGGTCAGCCTGAGCGTGAAAAGAATTCTTTGGATTTACCGGGGCAAAAGGTACTAGACCAGCTAGAAGAACTAGCGCGGGTCAAGTTTGGCAAGAATAACAAAAGACCTCGTGACTCCGGAGACCTGAATTGGACAAAGAAAAGCATCCTATTTGAATGGCCCTACTGGAAGTGTAAAAAACTCCGACACAACCTTGATCCTATGCACATTGAGAAAAACATCTGTGTAGCTTTGGTTGGAACAATTTTGGGCAAAAGGCCAAAAACAAGGACACCAAAAAAGCACGTAAGGATTTGAAAAATATGGGCATCAGGCCAGAGTTGCATCTAGTGGAGAGGGGCGATGGATCCAGCGTGAAGCCGCATGCCTTTTACACTCTAGAAACAAAACATAGAGATGGATTTTATGAATTCTTGAAGTCGATCAAATACCTAGACGGCTATGCGGCGAACCTCTCGAGGTGTGTAACCTCGAAAAATGATAAATTAGCTGGTTCAAAGAGCCATAATTGCCACATCCTTATCCAACGCATCCTTCCTATTGGCATGCACGGCTTTTTGAATAAGGATATCTGTACAACATTGTTTGAGTTAGGCAGCTTTTTCCAAGACCTCTGCTCGAAAACACAGAGACACAATGATTTGAAAAAATCGGAGGAGCATATAGTTTTGATATTGTGCAAGCTGGAGAGAATTTTTCCTCCTGCTTTCTTTGATGTGATGGTTCATCTATCGGTTCATTTGCCACGCGAGGTCATGCTTGGTGGACCGGTGCAATATCGGTGGATGTACCCGATAGAAAGGTAATAGTTGATGACCATTGATTAATTATTTATGTATTAGTGCAACTAACTGCCTTGCATTGAAAATCGTAATTGTTATCATTGGCTATCTGAAGGTTTCTGAAGACCCTAAAAGGGTACGTTCGCAACCGAGCTCGGCCTGAAGGTTCGATCACTAAGGCTTACATTGTTAAAGAGTGCCTCACTTTTTGCTCAATGTATTTAAGGTAGACTGATCGAGTAGAACGCTATGATGATGGTGGCGAACGTGGCCTGGGGATGTCGGTCTTCACACAAACTGTCCATCCCATCGGACCGATGCCAAGAGCACATGATCCTTCTCAAAAAAAGCGTGACGTGGCTCAATGGTTTGTGTTGAATAATTGCCCCGAGGTGGAGCCCTATCTAAAGTATGTGCTTCAATCTAGTAGATTATTCTTGCATTGCTTGTTAACTCCTTTATTCATTCTCTACTCTTACTTATTCATTAAAAGCTATCTTGAGTAGGGAACACAAGCATTTAGTGCAAGATCAAAGAACTGGAGATGTCGGTCAGATACAACGAAAAGAATTTGCAGGATGGTTCAAACAATGTGTAAGACATATAAAATATCATCATTTTAATTGCTACATATTATTGGATTGCACTTCAAATAACATTAGTCTAATACATTTGTCTTAATCTGCTTATGTAGATGAATCAATTGCGAACTCTAGGGTCACAAGAAGCATTTGATGAGATGTGGTCATTAGCAAATGGCCCTAGATCCCTAGTGAATCTTTATCAAGGGTGTGACTGCAATTGCGTCCGATACCACACTATAGACCGTGAGAAATGCCGTAGGAGCCAGAGTAGTGGCTTGGTTGTGGAAGGGCAATGCCAAGGGGTGAAGCATGACTACTATGGCTACATCTGCAAAGTCTGGGAATGGTCCTATCAGCACGGGGGTAAAGTGGTCTTATTTGTATGTGAATGGTAAAACACTAGTACCAAGCACAAGATAAACATCGAAGACCATGTTACAAGCATTGATATCACGGGTCGTTGGTGTACGGATGATCCATTTGTCCTACCAAGTCAGGTGACACAAGTCTTCTACGTCAATGACACCAGCAAAGGAAAAAATTGGAGAGTCGTAGAATGGGTCAAGCCTCGGGGAGTATGGGATGTACCCGCTAAGCGGGATGACGACGACAACGATGATGATGTGCCTAATGATGCATTTCAGCAACACGAAACAACATTTGTTGTCCCAGTTCTTGTCGATGGTACTAGTGTCCAATACTCTAGGGATGATCTAGATCCTGAGATCGTTCTTAGTGATGAGTCAGCAGACGTGGATGGCCAAGACGAGGATGAAACACTGATGGAGTACGAAGATGAAGAAGAAAATGATGTTCATAGTCAGGAAGATGATGACATGGAATATGACGTGTAGTGTTTGTTTCAGGTTTTGCATATGTAACGATTAAGTAAATTAATAAAAATCTTGTCTTACATAATGACATTATCTTGAATTTCATTCTCTCTTATGATTTGTTCATATATGGATAAGACATTTCTACATTTCACATTTTATTCTTACTTCTATATATCATAGTTACAAAAGATGCCAAACGGAGGGAAAAAATGGGTCAAACCAGGAGAGTTGTCCCGTCAAGTGCAAGCATCCAATTATTTATTAAAGAGAGAAAACACAATTAAGCAGAATGCAGAAAAACTTGCATCTCTAGGGCTCCCGCCGACCGCATGTACTATATTTAGTGTGGCTAAAGGGACAAACAAGAAGGGAAAGAGGAATGTTAGTGTGAATGATAGGATGAGAACTACATTCCCCGCGAAGATGATGTAGATGACGAGACATTTTGGTCTCAATCGGATGAGATAATCTTTCTGTGAATGTCTATGACGTGTACTTCAAAATATTAGTTTTGATGGTGACACTCATGCTAAAATGATTTCCATTTTCATTTAATGTAAATTGTTGACATTCACTTTACTAATATTATTGATTTTTGCTAATAATTATTTATTTTCCTTGTCACTTTGCGTTATGCCAGTGATGGACCCTCGGATTTCCGTCCTCTCCTTCTACCCCGGGGGCTGCCTGGGTTTCGGCGGAGGAGGGAAAACGCGGGTATCTACTTTTTGTACGGGTATGCCAGATTTACTATTCTACTTGGAATTTGGAATGGTGATGATCCGGAGATTCACCTTCACAAGTAGAAAGGAAATCGATCCTTCTTTCTAACTTTTCAAATTGCATAAATATTTAAGAAAAGAGACAAGTTTGTTTTTTAGAATGCCGTAGGAGGCGTTTTTTTGTTTGTTTACCGTGAAAGGCGATTTTACAAAACTCATCAAATATGAAAGACAAGAATTGTGATTTTTGTTTGCCTCTTAAAAAAATACAAATTACAATAGAAAAGAAAGAAAAGGGATCTAACTTCTCAGGAGATTGTGGGGACACATTCAGATCGACCGTCGCAAGTCATGTATGGACTTCGCCATCGTCCTTCAAATGAGAACGCTTGATGCTTCGATTCTTCGGCTTGGCTCCAACCTCAAATTTTTAAAGGACAAGGACCAAGAGGAGGTCCTATATCCAATGAAAAACCGAGTAAACGGGCTGAAAAGCCGCGTTTAGGCCATGTTGTAGAAGGAGGGGACCTTGGGGGGGTGGCCCCCAAAGGTACTTTAATCACCTTGTAGTGCTTCCGGCGGCAAAGCAGCAGGACTTCATCTCTCTCTTGAATTTTCTAGATTTTCGGGGATTGGGATTACACTTGGATTCATGCCTTCTTCTTGGAATGGACCTCCTTTTATAGGCTTTTGGTAGCCATGAGGTGTTTATTGGAATTGATGGCCATGATGAGAGAATTGATGGTATTGATGAGAGGAGTTACAAGTTTTATTTCTTGATTTTGTAACTCATTTTTCTTGGCTTGTGATTGGCCGATGAAGGATAATGGGCATTTAATCGCCTTTAATCTTCATGATGATGTGAGTTTCATGGGTTTAATGCCATGATTGCTTGGATTTGTAACTCCCAAATGCTTGAATCTGATTGGGCCGTCCAAAATAATGATTTAATGACCACATTAAGTTGTCATAAACGGGTCAATTAACGACATTAAGTGGTCGGCGGGCATGTGAAGAGTCGCGGGCCGCGCCGCGTCTTTTGGGATTCTTCTTGTGATCATCATAGGTGGATCCACACATTGCTTAATGTCGGATTGCAATGCAATTTTAGACATTGATTGATGTTGGCGGGCCGGTGACATCTGTCTTGTCGATTTCACGATCAGTCGGACAAAAAGTGTACTTTCTTGGTCAGCCGGTTGGCGATCTTGGAGCGATCAGTGATGATTTCATGTTTTTGACGGCGGATCCGAGATGTCGGTGAAGATCAGTCATTTTCAAGCATCAAAAATTGGATTTTCGAAAAATCATAGAGGCAGGAACACTCGAAACGCGAAAAGGATCGGAAATCGGGCCATCCGGCGAGAAATCCAGCGACCCGGATTTGCAGGGTCGCCGGCGACCATGCACTCAGGGTCGCCGGCAACCATGGGCCACGGTCGTTGGCGACCATAGGGCTTTGGCCCTTTTGGTCGCCGAGCTTCATTTTCAGCCGTTTTTCGTTCCTTTTTTCTTCTGTACTTTCCTTGACATTTTTCCTCAATTATTGACTTGATTTTCTTGGAGAAAACTTGACGAGAACCCCCGCAAAATCGGAGCGCAAAGTTTCCCATATTTCGGGAAAGCCGAAGACTTTGTAGCCGATTTTCCGTCAAGAGTCGAAACTAGGTCAAATAATGTCGGAATGACATGAAAATTGAGGTGAAGCTTCTTGAGCAGTGGATAGGACCAACCATGGGCTTTTAGTTGAGTTTTGAAACCGTTTGGGGTCCCGTCGATGCTTGACTTGATTTTGCTACGAGAAAAATACTGAGCTTTGATATGTGGTCAAACGATGTCCGATTGACCTGAAATTTGACAGGGAGCCTATTGTAGTCATTTTGAGACAACCCATTAGCTCCAATTTGGATGTCATGGTCCCGGGGTGCTCCGCCGCCGGTAGGCTTGAATTTCTTTCGGAGCATCGAAACCTGATCAAACGTTGTCGAAATGACCTGAAATTTGGCAAGGAGCCCTTTGGAGGTATTTTGGAATCATCCGTAGGCTTTGATCGAAGTTTTGGTGTCTTCGATTGTCGCGACCCCGGACAGAGATCCGGGCCCGCGACGCTACGGCGGCATGATTAACCAACACAAACACACCGCCGCTTATATTTTTCCCACAGGTTTCCGCGGTGAGGATCCCAAGACACGGGTCGAACTCACACAATTAGATATGCGGAAGCGTGTAGCAAAACATGTCGCATAAATCTTAAACAAGAAGATACAAGAGAATTATATAATATCGAGACAAGGTATCAAAAGAGAATGTCATCAAAGTATTCCTAGCATGATTGACGTTTCAATGTTTAACAAAAGTATATTAATTCAAGTTACAAAACCAAGAGAGGCCAACAAAGGCCAATACAACAATAGATCCCAAATGAATATCCCAACTAAGTGAAGGAGACATCACGATCCCGACCGGCGTCTAGATGACGTCGTTGGGCTGCCACTCGTGTGCTGGGGGTGGCTCAACAGCCTCCTCCGAGCACTCCTCGTCACGCGTGAACTCTCCTGCACCTGGACACCAAAATAACAAACATCAAACACGACGGTTTGGCAAATAAACAATTTAGGCATGAAAATGAGAAATAATACTAAAACAGTTCAAGATCTAGATACACGTTTCAAATTTACGAAACTAGTATGAATACTTATAATATCATGAAAAGATAAATCTACATTGAGCTCATCCTTTCTCCGTCATACATGATGACAAGAGCAAGCACGCACGACAAGCACAACACGAAAAACACGATCCCACGCCACACAAGGTAGACGGGGTATCCGGCCGCGGAACCGGACCACGAACACGCACGATGTGTAATATAATACACAACTAGTCTGCAGACAGTCCACATGTTTAAGGACCCCCAGGTAGTGGATCAAGCTAAAAGGGCAGTCCAAGCTCAGTGGTATTCACTTATATCATGAATGCACAAAACACGACGATACAGTTCGAGAACACGACAAAACAAGAGGGAAATCATTTAACAAGCACGATGTGACAAGACTAGCAAAATAGCATAGTATTAATGCTTACAAACTTAAGAAATGATTCCCTTTTTTATTCTTGAAACACATCTTGAAAACGAACTTGCACTTGTAAATCAAACGAGAACACGATGATGCATGAAGCATCAAAACAAGAATTTACACATAAATCTATCAAGCATAGGCTGAGACCAATCCCTGACCCTTGTGGAATTGAAAACCAAATGTCGGAATTCAATAAAACTTGGTGTCCCCGAAGGTATATTACATTTTGGAATTCCAAGTGCACAAGGTCAATAAAAAGGTCTAAAACCTAGTCTAGTTTTCATTCCCGCAAAAATCCTTCAAAAACAGTACTTTTTGTAACTGTCAGTCTGGGTTAAGCATCTTTACCGGTAGAACTACCGGTTTAAGCATTTCTACCGGTAGAACTACCGGTTGAAGCACCTCCACCGGTAGAACTTCCGGCAGACCAAGGGTTTTCAATTTCCTCAACTCTTTGCCAAAATTCGTGCCACTTCTACCGGTAGTACTTCCGGTTTAAGCGCTTCTACCAGTAGAAATTCCGGTAGACTAAGTGTTTTAAATTTCCTCAACTCTCTGCCAAAATTCGTGCCTCTTCTACCGGTAGTACTTCCGGTTTAAGCGCTTCTACCGGTAGAAATTCCGGTAGAACTGGTGACGTTCAACTTTTTTTCACACTTTTCTCCCTTCTTCACTTCCACATTTTCACCACCTGTACTCCCCAAGCCTACATACTTTCCAAGGGATGATTTCCACCAAAAATCCACTCCCATTTCAATCAAAACTTCAAAAATCACAAACCCATTCACATTCAAATCATGTATTACTAACTTGTAAGGTATTCCATTGAAAAACATGCTTCCATTCGAGACAAAACTTCTAGATTAGGTAGAGTAATTAGTAACCATGCTTAGCAAGATTAAACAAGCTAAAAGAGATTAATAACATGAAAGAAAAGACAAGCTTTATGATGAAACAATATTTCCAATGTAAAATGCCCTAAAACTTGCAATGTATTAGGATGAACTAAAAGGTTTACTTGCCTCTAACCAATGCCAAGCAAAATACTCCACAAATATCAACAAGAAGGGGTGCTCCACGAAATCTACACAAAACCCCCAAAGTAGAGCACACAAAAATCACCATTTGGCTACTACAAACCCCCATTTCGAAAATGGGTTTGAAATCATGATAAAAACAAGCTCTTGGTGAGCTAAAGAACAAGAAAAGAAAGAATGAAAAGGAAGACCAACCAAGAGCTAGCTGAACAAGGAGGATAGAGCTTGAAGGTGATGAATCGTGAAGGGATTTACTCCAAAAACGCGTCCAGCTGTAGCTTTTCTAAGATAGGAAGAAAATGGTGGTCTTGGATATGAGATTGGAGCCTTCTTGCTAGATGATGTCTAAGGGAGAAAGACCAAGGAGAAGCTTTCTTCTCTTCTTCACTATAGGGCAAGCACAGTTGCAGAGATTGGGAAAAAGGGAAAGGAAGAGAAGAATGAGCTTATATAGTGTCTGGAAGTGGGTCCGAAATGCAGAGGAACTTGAAGCGCTTAAAACATAGTCTTGTGGACCTCGGATGGAATCGACGAAGAAGAACAAAACGATCGTCGAAAAATCGAGTTTCGGAAAAGTATAATTTTGACAAAGTTTCACGACTTCGAAAGGCGTGCCCGGATTTTGCAGGAAAAGACAGATTTACCCTTATTGGGCCAAAACTTGGATTTCTGGGCCTCACATGCATGCAGATTAAAAACGGAAATTGTCACAAGTAATAAAACTACTCAAGATAAATAAAAATCACAACCATAGCAAAGATCTAGAACAAGAACCCATCCTTACTCGGGTACTCAGGGCGTCTCTGAGCGTGTCTGACTCATACTAAACGTCCTCAAAATCTTCAAGCTATAATCCAGACTAAGTCTAATCATATTCTAACCCAACTAGTTCTAAGACTCACTTAAGACTAATCGCTCACTTAATTAGTACTAATCAAGTTGGTCTGGGTCGGGATTTAACATCGATAATGTCGCCGCCGGGAGCGCTTGTTTAGCTGTCGGAGAAGTGGTGTTAGGCCAAACAATGTCAGAATGGCCCGAAACATCAGGTGTACCCCTCTTTTGGCTGTCTTGAAGGATCTTTCAGTTTTTGTCTGATTCTGACAAGATCTGATGCTTGAAGTATCTTTGCCTGTTTTGTAGTAGGATGCGGCTTCACGAGGCGTCTTGATATTGAGGAGACATAGTGACTTTTTTGGTGTCAACAAATGCCCCCTTGAGGTTTAGCGACGAGTAGCTTTTTGGAGTCCATGTGCCTCGAAGAAAAACTTAAAGGAGAGCTTCTGACTTGACAAAGAGTCTTGAGCATTTTTTTTTTAATAGCCTTCTAAGTTTCCGGGGGAATTTTATGGTAGTGAGAGGGATCACGTACCATCTCAAGGCAAAGTTTTGAAAATGACATGGGGTATTTGGATTTTAGGTTTTGGATTTTGGTTTTTGACCTTGTGACCTAACAAGCTGTATGTGGCAGGTTAGGGGGTTGGGGTTTGATTTTTGATTTTGACTTTGTGACCCAACAAGCGTAAGTGGCAGGTTGGGGGTCAGATTTGGTTTTTTGGTTTTGGTTTTGGTTTGGTTTGGTTTTCTGTGGATTGTCAATTTCAAGATTTTTGGTCAATTTGGTTAATGAGGTTGGATGGTTTGGTTTTTGGAAACTCATGAGGCTTTCTTTCTCTTTTTTTTTTTTTGAATGGTCCAATCAACTCAAAAGACGCATGGGACATTTTTTTTGCTCTTGGTAAGAGGAATATTTTGACTAAAAGCCACTTTTAGTGCCTAGGTGGTCAAACCTGGCTCATGTGGGCTAACACATGGGACCTTAGGCTTTGGAGATGGCCTAGATCTCATATGGTGTCATTTTAGTTGAGAATATCTAAAAATATCTCTTTTGTGTAAAGAATATCTAAAAATATCCTTACTTGGAGAGAATCTCTCAAGTTTCCTTGTTTTTTGGAGAGACTTTCTCAAATATCTTTCTTTTGGGAAAGTAGCTGAATTTTAGCACTTACCTCCTTTCTTTTTCTCCTTGTCTCCTCTTTTGATTTGCTCTCTTCTATAAAAGCAAGAGGGTTGGATCTTTTGCTCCATTGCTTTCTTTGTTTGCAAGAGTCTCCAAGGGTGCTTCAAGATCAAGAAGTGCTTTTTCTTCTCCAAGGATCTCCAAGCTTTTTCTTCTTCTTCTCCATTAATGGCTTCAAGTAAGTTTTCTTCCTCCACAAGAAACTCCATTGTAGAAGTAGTGGTTTCTTTCTTTGCCTTCTTTTTCTCTTCTTTTTTTTTCAAGCATGTTTTTCTTCTTCTTTTTTTTTTTCTTTTTTTTTTCGTGCTTCTTCTTTTTTTTTTCTTCTTTTTTTTTTTTTTTTTGCTCACGGTTTTCCTCCCCTTTTTTTTACCGTGTTTTTGTTTTCTTTTTTTTTCCTCACCGTGTTTCTTTTTTTTTTTCACGATTTTTTTCTTCTTTTTTTTTCACCGTGTTTTCTTTTTTTCTTTTTTTTAACGTGTTTTTGTTTTCTTTTTTCTTTTTCTTTTTACCGTGTTTCTTTTTTTTTCACGGTTTTTTTCGTCTTTTTTTTTTCACCGTGTTTTCTTTTGCTTTCTATCTTTTTCATTCCTCATTTGTTTGCTCACCATGATAATGAGGTTATGCAATTTCAATATGTTCATGCATTTTTTTTTTGTTTGGTGCATCAAGATAGAAGGCTAGAGTCTCTAGATCAAGCCAACATGATTTTTGACTTTCGTGATGAGATGAGACAGTGATTGATCACTCTCAAGGTTTTCCTAGCATCTAATGCATGATGATATTCTTTGATGCATGATTTTTGGTAAATGGACTTGGAAGCATGATGATGCTTACCTGAAAATCTTTAGCAAGTATTGGGATTTTGAGCTCGCAGCGATGTTGAGCTCTTTCTCGGTCTTGCTGGATTTTGAGAAACTTTGCAATTTTTGGATTTTGAAGCTCGCAGCAATGTTAAGCTCTTTTCCAAATTTTGCAGATATTTGATGAGATTGGTTCGTTCTCGCAGCAATGTTGAGTTCGAACCTTCTTTGAGAATTTTCCACTGACTATGAGCTTGCAGCAATGTCGAGCTCATCTTCAGGCTTCCTGTCTTTTTCGGGGTGTTTCCCTTTTCTTCGGAATTGTCCCGGAACCAAGTCAAAATTTCGCTAAAACATTTTGTAGCAAAACTCTGTCATTTTGATGATGATTGATCTTTTTTTTTCATCTTTTGCAGGTAGTTCTTCCAGAACAAATAAGGGTAAAGGTCCTGTTATTGACGCACCTCGTCGGTCTGCCAGATCTTCTAATGCGGCCGTTCAGCAGGCTTACGAGAAGGTCCAGTTTGTTGAGAAGAACTTGGAAGAGTGCGATTCCTCAATCGTGATGAGATGAGACAGTGATTGATCACTCTCAAAGATAAGGAATTCTACAAGATCGTGGTAAGCAGCCGTCCTTGGGTTACGGACGATCAGAGCATTATGCCTAAGCCTATCTTTTTCTTTGGTGATGCAGTCCCTGACGACTTGACATACCAAAGGAGATGCTTTCGGTTCTCTTACACAGCAAATGGTGAGGAGAGAACTATTTCTACCCGGTCGACTTTTGATCGGACCATCTCGATCTTGAGCCTTTCTCCCACGTGCCCTAAGAGGGAAGATCCTCCAAGCTGGGTGAAAAGGACCAGTGTGATCAAGACCGGGGTTTTTGTTGGCGGCCCTTCCGGTTTTGCAGAGAAGTCGCACGTTCGTATGGACATGTTGATGCCAGCCAGTGGCTACCAAGGTTCTGATCATCCATCGATCGATTTGAGACCGGTGGGCCTTGGCATTTTTCGGGGTGACGGTAGCAATTGGGTGAAGCCTTTTCGACTTCGTGGCCGTTTCAGTGCTGACTCGAGCTGGGAATCATGGACTGATCACACCCTGAAGATTGGCAAGGCTATTCTACGGGAGGCCGAGATTTTTGATGAGGTTCACGCTTTTCGGCAAACCGTTGTTTTCTCCGATGATGCTTTCATGGCCATGCTGGAGTCATTCCTTCCATAAACCAACACCTTCATTGTGACGAATGGTGAGATTGGTTTTTCTTTGAAGGAACTGAGCGCCATCACTGGGTTGCCTATCCTCGGCAAACTGTATGAGGAGTTTATGCCTATCGACAGCGTCCTTGAGGAGCAGTCTGGGGAGTTCAGGCTTGTATACTTTCAGCTCGTCGCCTTCTATGATTTTTTTAAGAAGACGGAGGGCTCGAAAGTCAGATGCAGCAGTTGGAGGAGTTGCAGCTCCAACTTTTTTGACAGCGGGGAGTCTTCTAATGGCATGGCACATGATGCTACGGCTAAAGCATCAAGTTTGAAGAAGATCGCCGTTATGCGAGAAGATTTAAACAAGTTATTTGCAAGCACAGATGCCATTTGTTCCGACATTGCGTTGCGGAGAGATCTCGCTGTTTACCTCACTTATTGTCTGGGTGAGGTTGTTTTTGCTGGAGGAGATGGAACGCACATCAGGTAGTACTGTATTTTTCCGGCTTGTCAGATGGCGTTTGGAGAGTGGCTGGCTTTGGTACCTCCTCTTTACTCCTACTTGTGCACCGAACAACAGGCTGCTGCTTTCCTGGTTCGGCTTGGGCTCCCTATGAACAGGGTATTTTCTGCCCACATCTTCTATTCGTGGTATGTATACCACTGTCCTAGCTTCCATCGGTTGGGAGTTGCACAGGACGAAGATCCTTTCATGATTCGTTTGACTAGAGGGACAGCCGTTTCCAAATCGCTTTTGTCTTCCCGTTTGAGGATCCGGCGGTTCAGGGAAGTCGAGATTGGGCAGTCTTCAGTGAGGCTTTCTCCCGGTTTGCGGAAGAAGGTTTTTGACTTTGGTGTCTCCCGTGATTCGACCAGGGCAGGGTCGGGAAGACACTATGCTTTGACAAATGCGGAGAAGAGATGGCTTTTCAACATACGGGTTGGTACGATGGTGTACCGCAGACATCTTTTAATCAATATCCAACCGTATGTCCCTTCGCTTTTTGCATTGCAGCTTGGCTTCTCTCAAGGCGTTGTTGGAGTGCCTTCGAGCATGGTGAAGCGTTTTGGAGGTCTGCAGGATGGGAGGAATGCATGGGCTTTTTACAGTGTTGAGGACACTACCGCCATGATTTCCTATCCTGAGCTGCCCACTTTCTGGAGTTCTGGCTTCATGAAGTGGTTCGTGGAGAGCTTCTCAGTGTACCGGGGGCTTTCCAAGAAGGAGCTTGATGCCAAGCAGTCTCCTGGGAAGGGTGTTGGCAGATCAGATGGTGTCCGTCGGGAGGAAGTTTTGGCCTTCCTTTCTGGAGAGAAGCATAAGATAGGCTTTCTCAACGAGCATGATATCATCAGATCAGGAGCTGCACAAGGGATTCCTGGTGAGGTCTTGAGACAGCTGGAAGAGGAGGAGGCCGAGATCAATGCTTGGATGCAAGTAGAGCGCACGAAGGCTTCCATGGAGTCTACTGAGAAAAGTAGGCCATCCAGTGAGGACTCTCGTGAGAGGCCTGATGTTGATAGTGGGGCAGGATCGTCGACCAGATTGACCCGCCAAAGCAAGAGGGAAAGAGGACAACGCCGTAATATGAGACGGCATGATAGTCCTTCTGATCTTGAAGTTCCTTTCAACATTGCTGAGGAGGTGTCTGGGGATGCTGACGAGCCTCCGGAGAAGAGGAGCAGAGAAGAGGAGGCAGCTGGTATGATTCTCCTTCTTTCTTTTGTTTCTTCTTTTCTTTTATGAGAGATTTTTGTTTTGATCCGCTGCTTTCTTTCTTTTGACAGAGGACGATGACTTGGTGATGCCTGAGGTTCCGGCCGATGAGGCGATGACGGATCCAGTCGTGGCATCTGAGGAAGAGCCCAGGGACTCTGGAGTGGTTCCAGAACCTTCACCTGGTATAATTGCTTTGGCTTCTTCTTTTTTTTCTTCTTTTTATTTGTGCTGTCATTTGCCAACATGTAGCTTTTGTTTTCTTGTTAGCTAACTTGCCAGAGGATTCTGACAATTTCGAGCCATCCATGGATACAACTTTTGACGATGCTTCGAATGAGCTCAGAGAGGCAGAGAGTATTCCGACAGTCGTCGAAGAAGGTATTTTGCTATAATAATCTTGATATATATATATTTTTTGATAAGATTATATTCATACCTTTTTGTCTTTTCCTTGGCAGATTGTGGAGCAGCAGGAGAGGTCCCTCTGTCTTCCTTAGAGCCAGAACAGGGGAACTTGCGGCTGATCCAGGATTAGGGGCTTCTTCTTCCTTCAACGAGTCAGCTTCTTCGGTTGGAAAGAGTTTATTAATTACTCTTCCAATGGAGTATGACATGAGCAGTCGGGCGCCAGAGCATGGCGAATCCTCATCTGCGCCGCAACTTCAGTATGCAAAGAAGGTGTTGAAGACTATTTTGAGCTCATGGGTTGAGACTCTCTCTTCGGGTCACTTGGAAGCAAGCTTTAGCATGATCAAGCATATACAGGACATCCTTGCTGATAGCGAAGAAGTCGGTCTGGACATTGCAAGCGCCAAAGATTTTGTTGATGAAGTCATTGCTTTGGGGAACAAGTGGACTGAGACCAAGAGTTTCCCAGATGGTGACTTCTTTGATGAGATGTTTATGAAGCCTTCCAGCAAAGTCAAAGCTGAGCTGACTGAGATTATAAAGACTTAGAAGCAGTTTGTTCGGGAGAGGAATGTTACCGAGTTGGCCATCATGGGGTTGAAGCAAGACTTGGACCGCCTTGATAAGGAGGTTGTCGAGGCTAGGCAGTGTCTGGAACTTTTGGAGGAAGAAGTTGCTGCCAAATGGACTGCCATTATGGAGGCTCATGACAAGGAGGGGACTCTCATTCGCCAGGTTGAGGAAGCTGAAAGCAATTTCCGGAGGAAGACTTAGGAGTATGAGCAGT
Source organism: Umbellularia californica (assembly GCA_028538565.1). NCBI lineage: Eukaryota > Viridiplantae > Streptophyta > Magnoliopsida > Laurales > Lauraceae > Umbellularia > Umbellularia californica. The sequence goes on along the minus strand of JAPQWN010000004.1, from coordinate 26,763,464 downwards.
GGCAGGTCCTCTGGGAAGAACTTCCTCGTGCTGCAGATGGGTCGCGGCGTTCGGCCGCATTTTATAGGAACATTTTGAAGAAGCGTGGCCTGAAAACTTTGGAAGCTAAGGCCAAGGGTCTGCTTGAGGAGTTGAACCTTTGGTTGAAGACCATGCTAGATTGAGCTCCTGAGTTGTAACAAACCCTTTTTTCTTCTTTCTTTTTTTTTGGTACCTCCATGTATAAATATTTTTGGTACTATATTTTTTTTGTATCCCCTTCTTTTCACTTAAATCATTTTTGATGAAAACAAATTTGAGCAAAAGCTGATGGGAATGTTTGTTCAAGAATTTGATCAAAAGGTTGTCATTTTGTGAAAATCTTTTATCAAAGGATTGTTTTGGGCATGAAAGCCAATTTTGTGGCAAAAAGCCTGGTTTTTTGATGACTTGAGAATCAAATTTTAGAATGGCATGGAAGCCGAATTTTGTGGCATAAGAGCCAAAATTTGTTTGCGGCATGGAAGCCGAATTTTTGTTTGCGGCATGGAAGCCAGAATTTGTAATGGCATTAAAGCCAAAAATTTTGAAATGGTATGAAAGCCGAATTTTGGAATGGCATGAAAGCCGAATTTTGTTTTGTGGCATGAAAGCCGAATTTGTTTTGTGGCATGAAAGCCGAATTTTAAAATGGCGTGAAAGCCGAATTTTAGAATGGCATGAAAGCCGAATTTTGTTTTGTGGCATGAAAGCCGAATTCATTTGTGGCATGAAAGCCGAATTTTGGAATGGCATGAAAGTCGAATTTTGTTTTGTGGCATGAAAGCCGAATTTGTTTGTGGCATGAGAGCCAAAATTTTTGTTTGTGGCATGAAAGCCAAAGTTTTTTTTGTTTGTGGCATGAGAGCCAAAGTTTTAAGATGGCGTGAAAGCCAAATTTTGAATTGGCATAAGAGCCGAAATTTGGAGATGGCATGAAAGCCGATTTTTAGAATGGCATAGAAGCCGAGTTTTGTTTTGTTGTTGTTTGTTTTGTTTTGGCATGGGAGCCAGATTTTTTAAAACCAAGTTTTGTTTTATTGGCACGAAAGCCGACTTTGGCGTTTTATAGTTGGATTTGGCGTTTATAGCCGAATTTTGGCGTTTATAGCCGATTTTGGCGTTTATAGCCGAATTTTGGTTTTCAAAATGCAGGTATCGACTAAATGTCGCCTCCCCGCTGAATGGTCTTGCAAGTATCGATGGAATGTCGCTTCCTCGCGGATTGGGGTGCAAGTATCGACTAAGCGTCGCTTCCCTGCTTTTTCCAAAACTTTGGTTCTGCGGGTACTGACTTGGTGTTGTTTCGCCGCGATTTTTGAAATTTGAGGTTTTCTCGAACCATTTGAAATTTGGGTTGTGGATATCAATTAGAATATTGCGTCTCCACAATTTTTTTGAAATTATCAGGTTTTGCAAGTATCGAATGGGGTTCGCTTCCTTGCGATTTTTGGGTTTTGGAAGTATCGAATGGGGTTCGCATCCTTCCGGTTTTTGGGTTTTGGAAGTATCGAATGGGGTTTACATCCTTCCAGTTTTTGGGTTTTGGAAGTATCGAATGGGGTTCGCATCCTTCCGATTTTTGGGTTTTGCGAGTATCGACTGAATGTCGCTTCCCCGGGGTTTTTAAAAAACCATTTTTTGTTTAAAGACACGAGGGTCATAAATTTTGACTTAAAACCATTTTGGTTGTAAAAGTCGAGGCAGACTAGGGTGAAAATTCCTAAGTCCTGGTTTTTTTTTTCAAACTGAGAATTTTGGGTTCAAAGATCGAAAATGGGAAGAGGCTCCTAAACTTGGATTTTTGGATTTTGATTGAATTTTTTTTTAAACAGTGAAATGATGAAAGTAAGCATTGTTTTGAGAGTTTTTTTTTTTTTTTTTGGAAGTTTCAAGATGAAAATTTAGAAAGGGAATGGGTTTGACGAGCAAGTACCTGGAAATAGGCTTTGGCCGCGTAGATATCGCTCTGACCTGTTTAAGGAAGTCTTCAAGGGTAGTACCGCTTCAAGAACTTGCCATTGATAAGCAGCATACATCTGTCTCCTTCCATGTTCAGAATAGCGTATGCACCGTTGGAGAAGACTTTGTCGATGACGAAGGGTCCCTCCCATTTTGGTTCAAATTTGCCTTTGGAATTGTGGGCAAAGACTATGGGTCTTTTTACTGCAAGAACCAAGTCACCCTTTTTGTAGACGCGTTGCCTGACCTTTTTGTCAAAAGATCCTGTCATGCATGCTTGGTACAACTCAATGCTTTGTAGAGCTTCGAGTTGTCTTTCATCAAGATTATCCAGCTCTTGGAGTCTCAATTTGACATTGCTTTCTTACGTCATGTCATTTTGCAGGGTACCCTTAAGGAAGGAATTTGTACTTCCAAAGGATAACAGCTTCGCATCCATAGACCAAAGAGAATGGTGTGCTATGGGTTGGTCCTCGAACGGTGGTTCGATAGGCCCACAAGGCTTCTGGTAGTTTGTCGCCCCAGTCTCTTTTGTGACTGGAGACCATTTTCTTGAGAATTTTACAGAGTGTCTTGTTGAAGGCTTCTGCTAGTCCGTTCGCTGCTGGATTATATGGAGTCGAAGGACAACTTTAGATTTTGTATTTGTCGCAAAACCTGTAGAATCTGTGATCCCCGAATTGTGGTCCGTTATCATGGACGAATCTTTTAGGTATGCCAAAGCGACAAATAATGTTGTTGCGCAAGAACTGAAGGACAGATGAGGTCTTCATTTCGCTGAGCGCAAATGCTTCTGACCACTTGAAGAAATAATCCGTAGCGGTGAAGATGAAGCGATGACCTTTGCTTGATGGGGGAGAGATAGGACCAACGATGTCCATACCCCAGGCTTCGAAAGGCCATGAGATTGCTGTTGGATGTAGCCATTCTAAAGGCATGTGGACATAATCTCCATGAATCTGGCATTTTTGGCAGCGCTTAGCAAATTGCATTGCATCAGCTACCATGGTTGGCCAATAATAACCTAGTCTTTTTATCTGATCTTAGAGCTTAGGACCAGCCTGATGGGCTCCACAAAGATTAGAATGTACTTCTTTGAGAGTTTCCTCAGCCACTTGTTGTGACAAGCAGCGTAGAAGTACTCCGTTGAAGGATTTTCTGTTAAGTGCTTTTGAAGGAATATCCAAATGAAAGTTTGGGGCTCGTCTTTGGATGCTTACCTGCTCTTTTAGATCTTCAAGTAGGATTCCGAACATGATGTAATCAATGAACGGATCCCTCCAGTCGCCGATCGGAGGTTTGAGGATGGACATCCGACTTCCAACCACTTGGTGGCATTCAGCAATTGCTTGGTGTGTGTTAAGAGGAGGGAGAATCCTTCTTTGACACACTGCGATTTGCATGTTTTCCCCTTCTTGGATTGCCATGGATGCGGCGAGTCCAGCCAGGGCATCTGCGCGGATGTTTTCACCTCTGAGGATGTGGGTGATGTGACAGATGTTGAATTTTTGTCGAAGCGACTGCGCCTTGTTGTAGTAAGGTAGCAAATCAGGCTTCTTGACTTCAAATTTCTGATTCATCTGGTTGACAATCAGTTGAGAGTCTCCAAAAGCTTCCAGCATGGTGATGCCAGATTCGAAGGCTAGTTCCAATCCTACAATCAGGGCTTGGTACTCAGCTGCATTGTTTGAACATGGTTCCAGTAGTGAGAAGGCGTGTGGAATCATGTATTTGTCGGGGCTGACAAAGAGGATGCCAATTCCCGATATTTGCTTTCCTTTTTCATTTGTCCTGGTTGCACCGTCAAAGTACATGTCCCAGGAAGCATTTGATAAGAAAGTTTCCACATTGTAGACAAATTTGTCTGGGAGATCATCCCTAAGTGGAGAATCTTTAGGCAATGGATGCTCTGCAATGAAGTCTGCTAGAGCTTGGCCTTTGATTGCTTTTTGTTGTACATACCTAATATCAAACTGTGATAGAAGGATGGACCATTTTGCCAGTCGGGCATTGAGAGAACCTGCTTTTGTGACAAGGACCTTTAAGAGGTTGATCATCGAAATCAGGTAGACTGTATTGGACAGCAGGTAGTGACATAGCTTTTGTACGGCAAACATCACTGCAAGGCATTCTTTTTCGACTGGGGAGTAGCGATGCTCTGCACCTACCAACATGCGGCTAAGGTAATATAGAGCAGCTTCTTTTCCGTCGTTGTTTTCTTGTGCGAGCAGAGCACCCAAAGAGTGGTCGAGAGCTCTTGTGTACAAGATAAATGGTTTTCCAGTTGTCGGGGCAGCCAGCACTGGGGGTTTCGTGAGGTATGCGTTGATGTCTTGAAATGCATTTTCACATTCAGCATCCCAGACAAAGTCCACACCTTTCTTCATCAAGCAAGAGAATGGACGGCACTTCCCTAACAGATTGGAGATGAACTGTCGAATGTAGGCCAACCTTCCTTGAAGCCCTTTTAATTCTCTTAGGGTTCTTGGAGATGGCATTTCCAGGATAGCCTTGACTTTAGTGGGGTCAAGTTCTATTCCAGCTTTCCGTACTATGAATCAGAGGAACTTACCCGATGAGACACCGAAGAAGCATTTTAATGGATTCATCCGCAATTTGTGTTTGCGAAGACGGAGGAAGACTTCTCGAAGATCGTTGAGATGGCCTTCTTTTCTTTTGCTTTTGATGGCGAGGTCGTCAACATAGCATTCGACATCTTGTTTTGCATATCTTGGAAAATCTTCATCATAGCCCTCTGATATGTTGCACCTGCATTTTTCAGAACAAATGGCTTGACAATGTAGCAGTACACGCCGAATGGTGTCCGAAATGACGTATGCATTTCATGAAATGACGTATGCCTTTCATCTTCAGGATGCATGTTGACTAAAAAAGTCACTATGTCTCCTCAACATCAAGAAGCCTCGTGAAGCTGCATCCTGCTACAAAACAGGCAAGGCTACTTCAAGCATCAGATTTTGTCAGAATCAGACAGAAACTGAGAGATCCTTCAAAACAGCTAAAAGAGGGGTACACCAGAGGTTTCGGGCCATTCCGACAGCGTTTGGCTTAACTTCACTACTCCGATAACTAAACAAGCGCTTCCGGCGGCGACATCATCAAAGACACCAAAACTTTGATCAGAGCCTAGGGATGACTCCAGAATGTCTCCAAAGGGCTCCATGCCAAATTCCAAGTCAAACCGACAATGTTTGACCCTCCATCAATGCTCGAACAGCAAAATCAAGCCTCCATGCGCCAGGAACCACCGAAGCCATCACTCATCAAACAAAATACATGAGTGATTTCAACATGCTTCTAAAAGGTTGCACGTCGAATCTCAGGTCATTCCGACAACGTTTGACCAGGTTTCGATGCTCCGAGAGAAAATCAAGCCTACCGGCGGCGGAGCAACCCGGGACCATGAGATCCAAAACGGAGCCCATGGAACATCTCAAAATGACTCCAATAAGCTCCCCGTCCAATTTCAGGTCAATCGGACATCGTTTGACCACATATCAAAGCTCGGCATTTTCCCCGCAGCAAAATCAAGTGAAGCATCGATGGGACCCCAAACAGCTTCAAAACTCAAATAAAATCCCATGGTTGGTCCTATCCACTGCTCAAGAAGCTTCACCTCAATTTTCAGGTCATTCCGACATCGTTTGACCTAGTTTCGACTCTTGACGGAAAATCGGTTACAAAGTCTTCGGCTTTCCCCAAAAATGGGAAACTTTGTGCTCTGATTTCGCGTGGGTTCTCGTCAAGTTTTCTCCAAGAAAATGAAGTCAATAATTAAGGAAGAATGTCAAGAAAAATACAGAAGAAAAAAGGAACGAAAAAGACGCAAAATCGGCCGAAACGAAGCTCGGCGACCAAAGGGCAAAAAACCCTAAGGTCGCCGGTGACCCTGCAAATCCGGTTGCCGGATTTTGCACCAAATTGATCGTTTTTCGATCTTTTCGCGTTCCGGGTGTTCCGGCCTCTTTGATTTTCGGAAAATCCAATGTTTGATGCTTGAAAATGACTGATCTCCGTCGACATCTCCGATCCGCCGTCAAAAGCATGAAATCATCACCGATCGCCTCAAGATCGTCAACCGGCTGACCAAGAAAGTCCACTTTCTGTCCGACCGATCGTGAAATCGACAAGACAGATGTCACCGGCCCACCAACGTCAATCAATGTCTGAAATTGCACTGCAATCCGACATCAAACAATGCGTGGATCTACCTATGATGATCGCAAGAAGAATCTCAAAAGGCGCAGCGCGGCCCGCAACTCTTCACATGCCTAGGCGACCACTTAATGACGTTAATTGACCCGTTTATGACAACTTAATGCGGTCATTAACTCATTATTTTGGACGGCCCAATCAGATTCAAGCATTTGGGAGTTACAAATCTAAGCAATCATGGAAATAAACCCATAAAACTCCTATCATCATGAAGCATAAAGGTGATTAAATACCCACTACCTTCATCGGCCAATCACAAGCCTTGAAAAAGAATTTACAAAATCAACTTGTAACTCCTCATCAATTCTTTCATCATGGCCATCAATGCCAATAAACACCTCATGGCTACCAAAAGCCTATAAAAGGAGGTCCATTCCAAGAAGAAAGCATGATGAAAATAGATCCCAAGTGCAAGCTCTGAAAATCCAGAAAATCCAAGAGAGAGACGAAGTTCTGCTACTTTGCTCCCAGAAGCACCACAAGGTGATCAACGTCACTTGGGAGGCCACCCCCCCCCCCGAGGTCACCTCCTTCTCCAACATGGCCTAAACGTGGCTTTTCAGCCCGTTTACTTGGTTTTTCATTGGATATAGGACCTCCTCTTGGTCCTTGTCCTTTAAAAAACCGAGGTTAGGAGCCAAGCCAAAGAATCAAAGCATTACATGTTCTCATTTGAAGGACGATGGCGAAGCCCATACATGACTTGCGACCGTCAATCTCAACGTGTCCCCACAATCTCCTGAGAAGTTAGATCCCTTTTCTTACTTTTCTATTGTAGTTTGTATTTCTTAAAGAGACAAAAGGAAATCACAATTCTTGTCTTTCACATTTGATGAGTTTTGTAGAATCGCCTTTCACGGCAGAATCGCCTTTTATGGCAAACAAACAAAAACGCCTCCTACGGCATTCTAAAAAAAACAAACTTGTCTCTTTTATTAATATTAATGCAATTTGAAAAGTTAGAAAAAAGGATTTATTTCCTTTCCACTTGTGAAGGTGAATCTCCGGATTATCACCATTCCAAATTCCAAGTAGAAAGTAAATCTGGCATACCCGTATAAAAAATGTTGATACCCGAGATTTTCCCTCCTCCGCCGAGACCCAGGTCAGCCCCCGGGGTACGGAAGGAGAGGACGGAAGATTCCTTTCCGGTCCATCAAGTTGGCATACTCGGTGGGACACGTTGAGTTGAGAACGTGATGCTTTGATCACTTGGCTCTTTTCTAGTTGGTGGCCTATATTGCATTTTGTCGCAACCCCGGACCGGGACCCGGGCCCGCGACACGCCGCGGCGGCATGATCAACCGACAAACAAAGCACACCGCCGCCGCCTTTATATTATATTTTTATTTTTCCCACAGGTTTCCGCGGTGAGGATCCCAAGACACGGGTCGAGCTCACACGAATGGATATGCGGAAGCGTGTAGCAAAACAATTCATACAAATCTTAAATGATAAGATACAAGAGAAATATTTAACATCGAGACAAGGTATCAAAAGAGAATGTCATCGAAGCATTCGTAGCAAGATTCAAGTTCAATGTTTAACAAAAGTGTATTAATTCAAATTACAAAACCCTGAGAGGCCAACAAAAGCCAATACAACCAATGGAACCCCAAAAGAATAACCCGACATAACCCAAGCTAGGTGAAACGAGAATCAAGATCCCGACCGGCGTCTAGATGACGTCGTTGGGCTGCCACTCGAGTGCTGGGGGTGGCTCAACAGCCTCCTCCGGGCACTCCTCGTCACGCGCGAAACCGCCGGCACCTGGACACCAAAAATACAAGCATCAAACACGACGGTTTGGCAAATAAACAATTTAGGCAAGAATATCTGAAATAATGCTAAAACAGTTCAAGATTTGAATACACGTTTCAAGTTTACGAAACTAGCATGAATACTTATAATATCATGAAAAGATAAATCCACATAGAGCTCATCCTTTCTCCGTCATACATGATGACAAGAGCAAGCACGCACGACAAGCACGACACAAAAACACGATCCCACGTCACACAAGGTAGACGGGGTATCCGGCCGCGGAACCGGACCACGAACACGCACGATGTGTAATAAAATACACGACTAGTCTGCAGACAGTCCACATGTTTAAGGACCCCCAGGTAGTGGATCAAGCTAAAAGGGCAGTCCAAGCTCAGTGGTATTCACTTATATCATGAATGCACAAAACACGGCAATACACGTTCGAGAACACGACAAAACAAGAGGGAGATCATTTATAAAACATAACACGACGAGACTAGCAAAATAGCATAATATTAATGCTTAGCAAACTTAAGAAACGATTCCCTTTTTTATTCTTGAAACACGATTCTTGAAACACGTCTTAAATACAAGCTTATACTTGAAAAATCACACAAGAACATGAGGTTGCATGAAGCATCAAAACAAGAGTCCAAACATAAATCTATCAAGCATAGGCTAAGACCAAATCTTTGACCCTTGTGGACTTGAAAACCCAAACGTCGAAACTCTATATAACTTGGTGTCCCCGAAGGTAAGATACATTTAGGAATTTCAAGTGTACAATGTCAAATGAAGGTCTAAAGCATAGTCTAGTTTTCATTCCCGCACAATTTCTTCAAACACAGTTCTTTTTGTAACTGTCGGTTAACCGAGGCCGATCTGTCGGTCGACCGAAGGCTTGATCGACAGATCCCAGCCCAGAATTACTGCTCTCTGGAATTCGAACCGACAGATCCTCGGTCGACTGAAGGCGAACCGACGGATGACCTGACAAAAATGTTGCTCTCTGGAAGTTGGACCGACAGCTGACCGACAGGCACGGGCAGTGCATTCTGTTCAGAATTTTCACAACTTTCTCTCCCTCCTTCACTTCCACATTTTTACCACCTGCACTCCCCAAGCCTCCATGCTTTCCAAGGGATTCATTCCACCCATTATAGAGCGTTCCATCCACAATTTGTCCATTTATTCCAAAGAGAAACATCAAGACATTCCCATAAATAATTTCATGAAACTTACAAAACCAACATGATTCTAAGCACTTGCATGAATCATCAATAATAACACAAGTAGAGGAACTCAAACTAATGACTTAAGAAAACATAAACATAACATACATTAATGGTTCAAGCATAAAAATCATGTCTTAATGGAAGTAGTGAAACTACAACACAATGTATATGAAAATCCTATAAAGTTTACTTGCCTCAAATCAAAGTGAAAGGAAGCTTCACAAAAACCAACAATGAGGGGTACTCCACGAGATCTACACAAAACCCCCAAAATGGAGAATACAAAAATCAACATTTTGGCCATCATAAATCCCCATTTCGAAAATGGGTTTGAAAACCATGAAAAACAAGCTCTAGGTGAGCTAAAGAACATCAAATGAAAAGAATGAAGGAATACTGACCAAGAGCTAGCTGAACAAGGAAGATAGAGCTTGAAGATGATGAATAGTGGAAAGGTTGTTGACACCAAAAATGTCACTTTGCCCCTTCAACATCAAGAAAGCTGCATGAAGTCGCAACCTGCCATAAATAGGCAATGCAATTTCTCCAAAAAAAATCAAATCTTGTCAGAATCAAACAAAAACTGCAAGATCCTTCAAGATAGCCAAGAGAAGAGTACACATGAAGTTTCGGGCCATTTCAGAATCATTTGGCCTAACTTCGCTTCTCCGACAGCTAAAATGGCGCTCCCGGCGGCGACATCATCGGAGACGTCAAAACTTCGATCAGAGCCTACGGATGACTCCAGCATGTCTCAAAAGGGCTCCATGCCAAATTTCAAGTCAAACCGACAACGTTTGACCCTCCATCAATGCTCGAGCAGCAAAATCAAGCCTCCCGGTGGCGGGAACCACCGAAGCCTTCGCTCATCAAACCAAGTGCATGAGTGGCTTCAACATGCTTCCAAAAGGCTGCACGTCAAATTTCAGGTCATTCCGACAACGTTTGACCAGGTTTCGATGCTCCGAGAGAAAATCAAGCCTACCGGCGGCGGAGCAACCCGGGACCATGACATCCAAAACGGAGCCCATGGAACGTCTCAAAATGACTCCAATAGGCTCCCCGTCAAATTTCAGGTCAATCGGACATCGTTTGACCACATATCAAAGCTCGGCATTTTCCCCGCAGGAAAATCAAGTGAAGTATCGATGGGACCCCAAACGGCTTCAAAACTCAAACAAAAGCCTATGGTTGGTCTTATTTATTGCTCAGGAGGCTCCACGTCAAATTTCAGGTCATTCCGACATCGTTTGATCAAGTTTCAGCTTCTGGCGGAAAATCAGCAGCTCTACGCGACAAAGTCTTCGGCTTTCCCGGAAAATTGGAAACTTTGCACTCTAAAAATGCAAGGATTCTCATCAGGTTTTCTACAAGGAAATCAAGCCAATAAATGAGAAGAAATGTCAAGAAAAATACAGAAGAAAACGGCGACGAAAAAGACCGCAAAACGGACCAAAAAAGGGGAAAAAACCCCCAGGGTCGCCGGCCCATGGTCGCCGGCGACCATGGAAGTCCGGGTCACCGGATTTTTCGCCGGTGACCCGTTTTTTCCGTCCCTTTTTGCGTTTTACGCGTTTTGGCCCCTGTGGTTCCCTGAAATTGTGATTTTTAGTGCTTTAAATTGACTCATATCCGACGACATCTCGGATCCGCCGTCAAAAGCATAAAATCATCATTGATCGCTCCAAGATCGCCAACCGGCTGACCAAGAAAGTGCACTTTCTGTCCGACCGATCGTGAAATCGACAAGACAGATGTCACCAGCCCGCTGCTAGCTATCAATGTCTGAAGTTATATGTTCATCCGATGTTGATCAGCATGTAGATCCATCGATGATCATCGCCAGAAGAATTCCAGAAGACACGGCATGGCCCGCGACTCTTCGACTGCTCGGCGACCATTTAATGCAGTTAATTGACTAGCTTTATTGCAGTCATTAATTCATTTCTTTGGACGGCCCAATCAGAAGCAAGCATTCGGGAGTTACAAATCAAGAGATTCATGGCACTTAAACCTTGAAACTCCTCCCATCATGACGATTAAATGCCCTCAATCTCCATCGGCCAATCAGATTCAAGGAAAAAGGAGTTACAAAATCAAGAAATAAATCTTGTAACTCCTCTCATTAAAGCAATTAAAGCTCATAAACTCTCCTAAATGGCTACCAAAAGCCTATAAATAGGAGAGCATTCCATTGAAATCAGGATCAGAAAAAAAGAGATCGGATCGGAAGAGAGCGGAAAGAATCCAGAGAAAGAAAAAGAGAGAAAAACTCTGCTGAAGTTCTGCACCGGCCACCACTACAAGGTGACAAAAGTCCCTTGGGGGGCACTCCCCCCCAAGGTCCTTGCCTTCTCCCGCTGCCTCTAATGGCTTAGACGTGGCTTTTCAGCCCGTCTACTTTGCTTTTTATTGGACATAGGACCTTCTCTTGGTCTTTGTCCTCTAAAAATCTGAGGTTATAGCCAAGCCAAGCGAATCAAGAGCATCCTCTGTTCTCATCTGCATGGATGATGGCGAAGCCCATACATGGCTTGCGACCGTCAATCTGAACGAGTCCCCCACAATCTCCTGAGAAGTTAGAACCTCCTTTTCTTGCTTTTCATTGTAGTTTGTATTTTTCTAAAAGAGACAAAAATCACAATTCTTGTCTTTCATTATTGATGAGAATTGTAAATCGGCTATAAACGCCAAAATCGGCTATAAATACCAAACAAAATCGCCTTTCACGGCAAACTAAGAAAATGTCTCTTTTCTTAAATATTTGTGCAATGGAAAACTTGAAAGAAGTTGATTTCCTTTTTACTTGCGAAGGTTGATCTCCGGATTACCACTTGCAATTCCAAGTAAAATAGAAAATCTGGCACACCCACACAAAGAAATGTTGATGCACGCTTCATGCCCCCCGGGCGCGAAAGGGCCGGACCCGACGGACTCCCACGGTCGCCGACCCCGGTAGCACCCACGGCATTCGGAGCGCATTCCATCAAAGGTTGGCTCCCAAAAACATCCCAAACGGAGCTTGAGAAGGGAGGAAGAGAATGGTGGAAATGAATCGGAGATTGGAGTCTTCTTGTTAGATGATTTCAAGGGAAAAAGATCAAGAAGAGAGCTGCCTTCACTACTCCACTCTAGGGCAAAAATCGTTGCAGGAAAATGGAAATGGGGAAAGAAGAAGAAGAGGGCTTATATAGTGTCTGGAGGTGGGTCCCTTTACAGCTGAACTTTGAAACGATTAAAACATGGTCTTGTGGACGCCGGATGGAATCGACGAAGAAGAACAAAACGATCGTCGAAAAATCTAGTTTCGGAAAAGTATAATTTTGACGTAGTTTCACGACCTCGAAAATTGTGCCCAGATTTAGCATGAATAGTCAGATTTACCCTTATTGGGCCAAAACTTGGGTTTCTGGGCCTCAAATGCATGCAGCTTAAAAACGAAAGTTACCATAAATAATAAAACCATTTAAGAGAAATAAAAATCACATCCACATCAAAGATCTAGAACGAAAACCCATCCTTACACGTGTACTCAGGGCGTCCCTGAGCGTGTCTGACTCATACTAAACGTCCTCGAAATCCCCAAAGCTATAATCCAGACTAAGTCTAATCACATTCTAACCCAACTAGTACTAAGACTCACTTAAGACTAAACACTCACTTAATTAGTACTAATCGAGTTGGTCTGGGTCGGGGTCTAACACATTTTGCATCTAAAAAACATATGAGATGGGATTTCAATTGTTCTTTCTCACTTCAAAAGAAAAAACAAATCTGATTTCTTTTCTTAGATTCAACTTTGAGAAATTTTGATCCTCTCCTCTTCGAACTTGATAGCTCACAGAAATGTTCGCAGCTATCGTTCATATCGGGGATTGGGCCATCTTTTCTCTTTGATGAGTCCAATTGGGATTTCAAAAAATACCTTCATTTCAAACTCTTTAAAAGAAAATGATCTCTCTTTCTCAAGATTCAACTTTGAGAAATTTTGATCCTTCCCTCTTTGAACTTGATAGCTCACAAAAATGTTCGCAGCTATCGTTCATGTCGGGGATTGGGCCATCTTTTCTCTTTGATGAGTCCAATTGGGATTTCAAAAAAAAAGTTATAATTTCAAAAAAAAAAAATTAGTTTCTCTCTTTTGAATTCAAATTTGAGAAACATTGGTTTCCTTCCCTTTCGGATTTAGCGCTCGCAGAAATGTTGAGCCTTTGTTCGGATTGGAACACCATTCGCTCTCTTTGATGAGTTCATTAAAAAACCTTTCAAAAAAGAGCTAAAAACAAAAAAAAACACTAAGGTTCCACCAGTTGCGTTCTTTGACCAAAGTGGATTTAAGAAAAGCCTTGTCCAGAGTGTGGAAACACCTAGACTGTTTCAGGCAAGGGTCCTCCAAACGGGTTCATTAAGTAATCCTACCCTTACCTGGGGGCTGATCTATCCACTAAGGTTTCATAAGATCGAATTGGAAATCTATGTGCACCTTTCAAAAAAAAACCCTTTTAAAAAAAAATCTTTAAAAAAAAAAAAGAAACAAAAACAAAAACTTCTGTCACTTTTTAATTCAGAGTTGAGAAATCTTGGTTCTTTCCCTTTCAGATTTAGCGTTCGCAGAAATGTTGAGCCTTGTTCGGAATGGAACACCATTTGCACTCTTTGATGAATTCAATCTTGACCCTTCAAAATAAAAAACTTCTGTCATTTTTCAGTTTAGAATTAGAAATTTTGGTTTCCTCCCTTTCGGATTTAGCGCTCGCAGAAATGTTGAGCCTTTGTTCGGAACGGAACACCATTTGCTCTCTTTGATGAATTCAATCTTGACCTTTCAAAAAAAAAAAAAAAAACTTCCATCACGTCTGGATTCATTTTTGAGAAATTCTGGTCTTCTTCCTTTTCGGATTTAACGCTCGCAGAAATGTTGAGTTGTGGTTCGGATTGGAATACCAGTTGCTTTCCTTTATGAATCCAAATTTGACTTTTCAAAAAATCCCATCTCGTGTCCTTTCCAAGGATGCGATTTGCAACATTTGTGCCTAGCGGTGCTAGTACGTCCTTTCGGGTCTACTGTATTCGCGACTGACACATTTGTATCTCCAACCTTATATCATTTTACCACGAGTGAGCCTTGCTTCTCGGTAATTTGAATTAAGGTCTACAATTGCTTCTAGCAGTCACTGGAACGCTCACTCTGAGCCTACCATACTTGCATTTTAGAACAATTGTATCCTCTATGGCTATTTGCCTTCTTCATCGTCCTTGGGCTGGGCCATGTCCCCTCAAGTGATTTGGAAAGCCAAAAACATAGTGGTTCTCCATTTATGATCACCATATTCTTGTGATTACTAATGGATTTGGTCTTGTTTCAGAAGTTTTCCAAAACTAACAATGGAAGCTTCATTGACCATCACTTTCGATGAGAACAAGTACCAGCTTATGCTTCAAGACAAGCAAAACAAGCATAAGGGTCCTGCCAGTTGCCGAAGCGTCATCTCCCTCGACAACTCTCCAAACACCGGGTCAACTTTAACTCCCCGGACCATCATCTTCGGGTCGCTGGGACCATTCCCACTCCCCGCAGAAGACACTGTACCTGCCAAGAAGCAGAAAACCGCCCCCCAACGTGTCACTAAAATGGCACCAAGTGCGAACACCAAGAAGTCTGAAGCCCGTGGCGCTCCCACGAAGCATCAACACACAAGAAACCAGGTTTACCTCAAAACCTGGTCCCCGAGATCTTCACCAAAGCAACGGAGGTCCCGAACATCTGCAAAGCCAGCATACCTGGCCCCTCTCAAGGAGAATCGGTTCTACCCTCTCTCTTACATGAAAGAGGAGAAACCTACCCTCCACCCAAAAAACAAACAAAATCATCATGAGCCGACTTGCTCCTACAAGCCCAAAATCAAATCATGCATCGTTAGGCCTATGCAAAAACTTGTTGAAGCCTGCACTCCTGCGATTCAACCCTTCATCTCAACAGGGGCCGAGCTCGCAAAATTCAAGTCTTCATTGTGACAGGCAAAGGACCGCGTCCAGATTCTGTCCTTGCCCTGCTTCAAAGAAGACAAACTCGGCTGCTGCGCACGAGGGACTACATCCTTCATCGCGAGAACCCAGCCAGAGCTGACTGAAGCTCAAATTGCTCGTCGTATGCGTCGCCGCACTGCATATCGACAAAAGAGACTCGAGAAACAAAGAACCCAGCGTTCTAATCTCCATGTCTCAAACAAATGGGTCGAAAAAGAAAGACCCGACCAATTCGTTGCTGTTCATATGGTTGGCAAAACCAGAAAACACCAGAAGTCAGCAACCAAAATCAGTGTTAGTCATCCAGTGACTAGCAGCGTCTCTCGGACAAGAGCACATCTGGAAAAATCTTCCACTCCTCCAAGCTAAGAACACCGGAGTAACCACTCCTCATATTCTTCATCCAGAAGAATGAGCCCCAGCTTAGTCACCAGGATGATTTCTTCGTTCGAATCCCGAGGGATGAATGTCTTGGCTACAAGTTCTGAGCTGCCTCAGAAGCATGACGATGTAACCGCACGCATCCAGCAGTTGGAGCAAGGACAACAGAGAATTGAGGCTTTGATGGACAACCTCATTCTCACTTTACAGCGTCCGCCACCTAACAACGAAACTCCTCCGAACCATGAAGATGACGAGGGCAATGCAGAAAACAATGAGTCTCGCGCCCTTACCAGAAAGGACGTGGACGATATCCTTGCGAAAGCAAAAGAAGAGGATACATTGAAGGAACATGGGATCAAGCCACCCTACCCTTTATGGATGGACTCGGTTCCGTTCCCTGCAAAATTCAAGCAACCTACTCTCCAGACATATACTGGGAAAGGTTCAGTTAGACAGCATGTCATCCATTTCAAGATCCTGACGGGAGCTATTGCGGATCAAGATGCCCTCAAGATTCGCCTCTTTGCAAGTACCCTAAAAGGTACAGCCTTTGATTGGTACTCCACTCTGCCGGAGAACTCCATCCAAAACTGGGTTATGCTAGAGACACGTTTCCTGACCCACTTCCAAGGTGAGGATCATCCTGTTACTATGGCCCAACTCTGCAGCTTAAAATAGGGAGAGAATGAGTCAACATACGACTTCATTCACAAATGGAAGGCAATGGCGTACAAATGCTCAGATGTACTGCCACAAGCATCGCTAGTCGACATCTGCCGTAATAGTATGAGAGCAAAAATTCGCTCCATGATCATCGGCAACAAATCAAAGAACCTGGGGGAACTCCTCGAAGCTTCCATGGAAGCTGAAATGGTGATCAAAGACCTCAACAGTCAGAAATCATCAAAGAAAGAGCCGACTGCTGTTACAACCTCAAAACCAAAGAAAAAGGAGGTTCTCAATGTCCAGACTAAGTCAGCTCCTCAGCAGCCAAAGAAACCTGAAAACAAAACTGCAGGTAAAAGACCTGAACTCTCTGATGCCTTCAAAGAACGTGTAGAAAAGAAATATCCGTTCGATGAAGACGTTGAAGAAATCTTTGAGGCTCTCCTAGCAAATGACAAACTCATTTTGCCAGAGCCCAAAAGACCGGGAGATGTTGGCAAAACCAATGATCCCCGATACTGTCCATACTATCAGATGATCTCACATCCTCTCAATCAATGCTTCGTTGTGAGAGAGAAGATCAATGAGATGTGGAAAAACGGAGTCATAACCTTTGATAAAAACTATGGCCCCGCCTCTGTCAACATGGTGTCATATCGGCAAACTTCAAAGTCACCGAAGGAGAAGATCACTACTTCATTCAAGGCGATAAAAATGGCTCAAGTGTCCCAAGAATTGGTTCCCTATCCAACATCAGATGGACAGCCTATATGGGTGCATCCCGATCTCCTAGATGATGAAAATTGGGAGATCGTCAGAACAAAGCCGACCGCTCAGCAGCGAAGGCAAGCCAAGAGACAACTCCACTGATGGAACGCGCTCCTGCCGAGGGTGCTACCGGGGTCGACGGGCGTGGGAGCCGTCGGGTCCGCGCCCTTTCGCGCCCGGGGGGCTGAAGCGTGCATCAACATTTCTTTGTGTGGGTGTGCCAGATTTTCTATTTTACTTGGAATTGCAAGTGGTAATCCGGAGATCAACCTTCGCAAGTAAAAAGGAAATCAACTTCTTTCAAGTTTTCCATTGCACAAATATTTAAGAAAAGAGACATTTTCTTGGTTTGCCGTGAAAGGCGATTTTGTTTGGCATTTATAGCCGATTTTGTGGCGTTTATAGCCGATTTTGGCGTTTATAGCCGATTTACAATTCTTATCAATAATGAAAGACAAGAGTTGTGATTTTTTGTCTCTTTTAGAAAAATACAAACTACAATGAAAAGCAAGAAAAGGAGGATCTAACTTCTCAGGAGATTGTGGGGGACTCGTTCAGATTGACGGTCGCAAGCCATGTGTGGGCTTCGCCATCATCCATGCAGATGAGAACAGTGGATGCTCTTGATTCGCTTGGCTTGGCTATAACCTCAGATTTTTAGAGGACAAAGACCAAGAGAAGGTCCTATGTCCAATAAAAAGCTAAGTAGACGGGCTGAAAAGCCACGTCTAAGCCATTGGAGGCAGCGGGAGAAGGCAAGGACCTTGGGGGGGGGGGGGGGGGTGCCCCCCCAAGGGACTTTTGTCACCTTATAGTGGTGGCCGGTGCAGAACTTCAGCAGAGTTTTTCTCTCTTTTTCTTTCTTTGGATTCTTTCCGCTCTCTTCCGATCCGATCTCTTTTTTTTTCTCCTCCGGATTTCAATGGAATGCTCTCCTATTTATAGGCTTTTGGTAGCCATTTAGGAGAGTTTATGAGCTTTAATTGCTTTAATGAAAGGAGTTACAAGATTTATTTCTTGATTTTGTAACTCCTTTTTCCTTGAATCTGATTGGCCGATGGAGATTGAGGGCATTTAATCACCTTAATTACCATAATGGGAGGAGTTTCATGGCTTGAATGCCATGAATCTCTTGATTTGTAACTCCCGAATGCTTGCTTCTGATTGGGCCGTCCAATAGAATGAGTTAATGACTGCCATAAAGCTAGCCAATTAACCACATTAATAGGTCGCCGAGCAGTCGAAGAGTCGCGGGCCGTGCCGTGTCTTCTGGAATTCTTCTGGCGATGATCATCGATGGATCTTCATGCTGATCGACATCGGATGAACATGTAACTTCAGACATTGATAGCTAAGAGCGGGCCGGTGACATCTGTCTTGTCGATTTCTCGATCGGTCGGACAGAAAGAGCACTTTTTTGTTCGACCGGTTGGCGATCTTGGAGCGATCACTGATGATTTTATGCTTTTGACGGCGGATCCGAGATGTTGTCGGATATGAGTCAATTTCAAGCATTAAAAATCACAATTTCAGGGAACCACAGGGGCCAAAATGCGCGAAACGCAAAAAGGGACGGAAAAACGGGTCACCGGCGAAAAATCCGGTGACCCGGACTTCCATGGTCGCCGGCGACCATGGGCCGGCGACCCTGGGCCAGGGTCGCGGGCTGCGACCCTGGGGGTTTTTCCCCCTTTTTTGGTCTGTTTTGCGGTCTTTTTCGTCGCCGTTTTCTTCTGTATTTTTCTTGACATTTCTTCTCATTTATTGTCTTGATTTCCCTGTAGAAAACCTGATGAGAATCCTTGCATTTTTAGAGTGCAATGTTTCCAATTTTCCGGGAAAGCCGAAGACTTTGTCGCGTAGAGCTGCTGATTTTCCGCCAGAAGCTGAAACTTGGTCAAACGATGTCTGAATGACCTGAAATTTGAGGTGGATCCTCCTGAGCAATAAATAAGACCGACCATAGGCTTTTGTTTGAGTTTTGAAGCCGTTTGGGGTCCCGTCGCCAGTAGACTTGATTTTACCGCGAGGGAGATGCCGCGCGTTGATATGCGGTCAAACGATGTCCGATTGACCTGAAATTTGATATGGAACCTATTGGAGTCATTTTGAGATGATCCACAGGCTCTGTCTTGGGAACCATGGTCCCGGGGAGCTCCGCCGCCGGTAGGCCTGATTTTTTTTCGGAGTGTCAAAACCTGGTCAAACGTTGTCGGAATGACCTGAAATTCGACGTGCAGCCTTTTGGAAGCATGTTGAACCCACTCATGCACTTGGTTTGATGAGCGAAGACTTCGATGGTTCCCGCCGCCGGGAGGCTTGATTTTGCTGCTCGAGCATTGATGGAGGGAGGGTCAAACGTTGTCGGTTTGACTTGAAATTTGGCATGGAGCCCTTTTGAGACATGCTGGAGTCATCCGTAGGCTCTGATCGAAGTTTTGACGTCTCCGATAATGTCGCCGCCAGGAGCGCCATTTACCTGCCGGAGAAGCGAAGTTAGGCCAAATGATTCTGAAATGGCCCGAAACTTCATGTGTACTCTTCTCTTGGCTATCTTGAAGGATCTTGCAGTTTTTGTTTGATTCTGACAAGATTTGATTTTTTGGAGAAATTGCATTGCCTATTTATGGCAGGTTGCGACTTCATGCAGCTTTCTTGATGTTGAAGAGGCAAAGTGACATTTTTGGTGTCAACAAATGCCCCCTCGAGGTACAGCGACGAGTTGCTTGACTTTTGTAGTCGATGTGCCTCGAAGAGATTTTTTGAAGGAGAGCTTGAGTCTTGACCAAGAGTCTTTGAGCAGTCTTTCCTTTGGTAGAGTAGCCTTTGAGCTTCCAGGGGAATTTTATGGTAATGAAAGAAATCAAGTACCATTTCGAGGCAAAGTTTTGAAGATGACATCAGGGATGTGGATTTGGGTTTTTGTTTTTGACCTTGTGACCTAACAAGCTGTATGTGGCAGGTTAGGGGGGTCGGGTTTTGGTTTTGACCTTGTGACCCAACAAGCTGTATGTGGCAAGTTGGGGGATCATGATTTGGTTTTTGGTTTTGGTCTTGTGGCCTAACAAGCTGTATGTGGCAAGTTAGGGGACCAGGATTTGGTTTTTGGTCACTCTTTGGGACTGTGTGGGCCCATTGGAGTGGTTTGGATTTTTGTGGAATGTCAATTTCAAGATTTTGGCTCAATTTGGTATATGAGGCTGGATGGTTTGATTTTTGGAAGCTCATGGGGCTTCGAATTTTTTTTTTTTTTTTGTATGGTTCAACTCAAAAGAGGCATGGAACCATTTTTGTATGCTCTTGGTAAGAGGGATTTTTTTTTCTGACTAAAAGCCCTTTTTTTTTTTTTAGTGCCTAGGTGGTCAAACCTGGCTCATATGGGCTAACCCATGGGACCTTAAGCTTTTTAGGATGGCTTAGATCTCATGTGGGGCCATTTTTGTAAAGAATATCTAAAGATATCTCATTTGGATAGAGAATATCTAAAAATATCTTTATAAGAGAGAATCTCTCATATTCCCTTAATTTGGGAGAGGATATCTCAAGGTATCTTTCTTTTTGGGAAAGAATCTCCAATCTCCTATTTTGTTGGAGAGAATCTCTCATTGATTGATTTTGGGAGAAAATCTCTCAAAGACATCTTTCTTTTTGGGAAAGAATCTTTCTAATTCCTTCTCTTTTGGTAAGGTTACTAATTAGTAGCACTTACCTTTCTTTTTTGTTTCCTTCTTTGATTTGCTCTCTTCTATAAAAGCAAGGAGGAGGCTAGATCTCTTGCTCTTATTGCTTTCTTTTGCAACAATCTTAAGAGAGCTCCAAGACCAAGAGTTCTTCTTTTTCAAGGATCTTCAAGCTTTTTCCTTCTTCTTCTCCATCAATGGCTTCAAGTAAGTTTTCTTTCTTTTTCTTTCAAGAAAACTCCATGTAGAGAATAGGATGGTAAAAAAAAAAAGAAAGTTTCTCTTCTTCTTTTTTTTTTTTTTTCTTTCTATTCTTCTTCTCTTTTTTTTTCACGTGATTTCTGGTTTTTTTTTTTTTTCGTGCTTCTTTTTTTTTTTTTTTTTTTTTGCACGTTTTTTCTTTTTTTTTTTTTCTTTGTGGGCCGTACGGACAGATCCGTACGAATCTGGCCGTACAGCCACGTGGCATGTGGGCCACGGCCCATGGGCCAGCCCCTTTTGCTCTTTTTTTTTCTTCTTTTTTTTTTTTTTTTTTGCTGTTTTCTTTCTCCCTCTTTTTTTTTGAGAATTTTTTTTTTCTTTTTTTTCTTTTCTTTCTCCTTTTTTTTTTGAGAAATTTTTTTTCTTTTTTTTTTCTTTTCTTTCTCCTTTTTTTTTTTTAGAAAATTTCTTCTTTTTTTTTTTTTTTGCTCATCATGATAATGCGTTTTTATGCAAATCTAGATGTTCATGCATGTACTTTTTGTAGATTGAGTTGAGTAGCATGATGTGATAGCATACCTGAAAATCTTTGCAAATTTGGGAATTTGGAGCTCGCAGTGATGTTGAGCCCTTCTTGATTTTGCGGAGATTTTGAGGTTTCGAAAGTTTGGAGTTTCGGAGCTCGCATCGATGTTGAGCCCATCTTCAAACTTTCTATTTCTTTCGGGGTATTTCCCTTTTCTTCGGAATTGCCCCGGAACCATGCCAAAATTTCGCCAGATTTGCTTTTAGCGAATTCTGTCATTTTGATGATGATCTTTTTTTTTTTCCAACCTTTGCAGGTGGTTCCTCCAGAACGAACAAGGGTAAAGAGCCTGCTACAGGCGTACCTCGTCGATCTGTTAGATCTTCCAATGTGGCCGTTCAGCAGGCCTAGGAGAAGGTCCAGTATGTTGAGAGAAACTTGGAAGAGTGTGACTCTCTCAACAGAGATGAGATGAGGCAACAACTGATCCAGTGAGGAGTCAAGTGGGAGACCTGACTCTGACAGTGGGGCAGGATCTTCTAGGAAGCGAGCCCACAGAAGTAAGAGGAAGAGGAGTCAGCGTCACACGGGGCGGGACGAAGACTCTCCTGATTTGGAAGTCCCTCTCACTGTCAATGAGGAGGTGCCAGGGGAAGCTGACGAACCTCCGGGGAAGAGGATTTGGGAAGAAAAGACCA
The DNA here is from genome assembly GCA_028538565.1 of Umbellularia californica. Lineage (NCBI taxonomy): Eukaryota > Viridiplantae > Streptophyta > Magnoliopsida > Laurales > Lauraceae > Umbellularia > Umbellularia californica. Next base: position 26,741,296 of record JAPQWN010000004.1, on the reverse strand, counting down.
TCGGTGAAGGTATGATTCTTCCTTTTTCTTTTTCTGCTTCTTTCATAGGGCTTTCCATGTTCTGATTTGTTTTCTCACCCTGCTGCTGCTTTTTTTTTTTTAGCGGAGGATGAAGACTTAGCGATGCCTGAGGTTCCGACCGATGAGGCGGTGATGGAGCCGGTTATGGCATCTGAAGAAGAACCGAGGGACTCTGGAATGATTTCAGAATCTCCAATTGGTATAACTTCTTTCGCTTTCTCTTTTTTTTTTTTTGCCTGCGACTTGATTTGCTAACATTTTTCTTGTCAGCTGACTTGCCACAGGATTCTGATGACTTTGAACCATCAATGGACGCAAATGTTGATGATGCTTCCGATGAGTTCATGGAGGAAGAGAGTGTTCCGCCAGTCGTCGAAGAAGGTACTTTGTAGTGATGACCCTGATGATTTTTTTTTAACAGGATCATATTCATACCTTTTTGTGTTTCATTTGCAGGTTTTGAAGTGACAGAAGAGAGTCCATCGCTTTCTTCAGAACCAGAGCAAGGGATGCCAGAGGTCAATCCGGAGGTAGAGACTCCTACAACCAGTTCTGACGCGATAGAGAAGATACCTCGTGCTGAGATTCCTTCTCCAGTGGCTCCAAGTGGAAAGAGTTCTTTTGTTACTCTTCCAATGGGACATGACATGAGCAGCCGATCAACGGAGAAGGGTGAATCTTCATCCAGTTCGTCTCTTCAATTTGCGAAGAAGGTGCTGGCTCGGGTTTTGAGTTCTTGGATCGAGACTCTCTTTTCTAGACACCTGGATGCCGGATTTGGCATGATCCCACATGTACAGGAGATTCTCACTGATACCGAAGAGGTTGGTCTGGATGTCACAGGTGCCAGGGCGATCGTTGATAGGATCATTGCACTGGGTGACAAGTGGTTTGAGACCATGGATTTCCCTGACGACCAATTCTTCAAGGAGATGTTCTTGGACCCTGCTGATAAGGCTAAGTCTGACCTGAATGAGGCTACAGAGAGCAGGAAGCAGGTAGTCCGAGAGAGGAATAAGGAAGAGCTAGTCATCCTTGGATTAAAGCGCGACCTTGACATCCTTGATGGAGAGGTCGAAATGGCCAGGAAGCATCTCGAGCAATTGAAGGCACAAGTTGATGCTAAGTGGACTGCTATAACAGAAGCTCGTGACAGAGAGAGTACTCTGATTCGCAGGGTTGCAGATGCCGGTCAAGTTCTCGAGAGGAGGACTCTAGAAAACGAACAATGGCAAACTGCTGGAGAAAAGCTTCCTGGTGTAAAAGAAGGGTTACGGCATTCGCCAGCATCTCATGGCAAGTTCCTGAAGAAGCGTGCCTTGGAAACTCTGACGGCTGAGGCCAAAAGTTTGCTTGAGGAGCTGAAGCTTTGGCTGGAGACCATTTTTGGCTGAGCTCCTGATTTTTTGTAGCAGAAACTATTCTTCTTCTTTTTTGGTACCACATGTATTTTTTTGGTACTTCTTTTTTTTGTAGTGCTTGTGAAGACTTTCCTTTTTTTTTTGGTACCACATGTATTTTTTGGTACTTTTCTTTTTTTTGTTTTCCCTACGCTCACTCAAATCTTTTTGTGATGAAAGCAATTGCTAAATGGGATTTGATCAAAAGCTTTGTCATTTTGTGAAAATCTTTTGTCAAATAATTGTTTTGGCATGGGAGCCTGATTTTGGTTGTGGCGTGAAAGCCGCTTTTGAGATGGCATGGAAGCCGAAATTTTATGGCGTAAAAGCCAAAATTTGGGTTGGCATGGAAGCCGAAATTTTATGGCGTAAAAGCCAAAATTTGGGTTGGCACAGAAGCCGGATTTTTGTGGCATTTACAGCCAGTTTGGTGGCATTGATAGCCAATTTGTGGCATTGATAGCCGGTTTGGTGGCATTGATAGCCGGGTTTTTTTTTAAAGCCAAGTTTTGGTTTGTCGGCGTGAAAGCCAATTTTTTGTGGCATTGATAGCCGGTTTGTGGCATTTATAGTTGGTTTTGGCGTTTATAGCCGAGTTTTGGCGTTTATAGCCAGATTTTGGCGTTTTATAGCCAGATTTTGGCGTTTATAGCCGAGTTTTGGCGTTTATAGCCAGATTTTGGCGTTTATAGCCGAGTTTTGGTTTTCAAAATGCAGGTATCGACCAAATGTCGCCTCCCCGCTGAATGGTCTTGCAAGTATCGATGGAATGTCGCTTCCTTGCTCATTCGGTTTTGCGAGTATTGATGGAATGTCACTTCCTCGCGGGTTAGGTTTTGCAAGTATCGATGGAATGTCACTTCCTCGCGAATTGGGGTGCAAATATCGACTAAGCGTCGCTTCCCTGCTTTTCCCAAAACTTTTGGTTTCGCGGGTACTGACTTGATGTCGTTTCTCCGTGATTTTTGAAATTTGAGGTTTTCTCGAACCATTTGAAATTTGGGTTGTGGATAGCAACTGGTATGTTACATCTCCACGATTTTTGAAATTGGGTTGTGGATGTCAACTGGTTTGTTGCTTCTCCACGATTTTAGAGGTTTTGGAAGTATCGAATGGGGTTCGCATCCTTCCGATTTTTTTGAGTTTCGCGAGTATCGACCAAGTGTCACTTCCCCGCGGTTTTTGAAAAACCAATTTTTTTGTTTAAAGACACGAGGGTCGTAAATTTTGACCTAAAACTATTTGGCGGTAAAAGGTAAGGTGGACTAGAGTGGAAATCCCTGAATCCAGATTTTTGTTTCAAACCATGAATTTTGGTTCAAGGATCGGAAGTTTTGGTCAAGTCAGGGAGAGGCTCCTAAACTTGGATTTTTTTTTTTTTGGTTTTTGAACAATGAAACGATAAAAGTAAGCATTGTTTTTTAATCTCTAGAAATTTTGACATTTGATATGAAAATTCTAAAGAGAGTGGGTTTGACGAGCGAGTACCTGAGAACAGGTTTTGGCCATACAGGCATTGCTCTTACCCAGTTGGGTAAGTCTTCAAGGGTAGTACCGCTTCAAGAACTTGCTGTTGATAGGCAGCATACATCTGTCGCCTTCCATGTTTAGGAGGGCATATGTTCCGTTGGAGAAGACTTTGTCGATGACGTAGGGTCCCTTCCATTTTGGTTCAAATTTGCCTTTGGATTTGTGTGCGAAGACCATTGGTCTTTTTACCGCAAGAACCAAGTCACCCTTTTTGTAGGCCCGTTGCCGGACCCTTTTGTCAAAAGATCCTGCCATGCGTGCTTGGTAAAGTTCAATGCTTTGTCGAGCTTCGACCCGTCTCTCGTCGAGATTGTCCAGCTCATGGAGTCGCAATTTGACATTGCTTTCTTGAGTCATGTCGTTTTGTAGAGATACCCTCAGAGAAGGAATTTGTACCTCTAGGGGCACGACAGCTTCGCATCCATAGACCAAGGAGAATGGTGTGCCATGGGTTGGTCCTCGAACGGTGGTTCGATAGGCCCACAAAGCTTCAGACAGTTTATCGCTCCAGTCTCTTTTGTGACTAGAGACCATTTTCTTGAGGAATTTGCAGAGTGTCTTGTTGAAGGCTTCTGCTAATCCGTTTGCTGCCGGATTGTATGGAGTCGAAGGACAGCTTTGGATTTTGTATTTGTCGCAGAACCTGTAGAATTTATGATCCCGGAATTGTGGTCCGTTATCATGGACGAATCTTTTAGGTATGCCGAAACGACAAATGATGTTGGTGCGCAGGAACTGAAGGACTGATGAGGTCTTCATTTCGTTGAACGCAAATGCTTCTGACCACTTGGAAAAATAATCCGTTGCAGCGAAGATGAAGCGATGACCTTTGCTTGAAGGGGGAGAGATAGGACCTATGATGTCCATGCCCCATGCTTCAAAAGGCCATGAGATTGCTGTAGGATGCAGCCATTCTGTAGGCATGTGAATGTAATCTCCGTGAACTTGGCATAGCTGGCAGCGTTTGGCAAATTGCATTGCATCAGCTACCATGGTAGGCCAATAGTAACCTAACCTTTTTATCTGATCATAGAGCTTAGGACCTGCCTGATGGGCTCCACAAAGATTAGAATGTACTTCTTTGAGAGTTTCCTCAGCCACTTGTTGTGACAAGCAGCGTAGAAGTACTCCGTTGAAGGATTTTCTGTTAAGTGCTTTTGAAGGAATATCCAAATGAAAGTTTGGGGCTCGTCTTTGGATGCTTACCTGCTCTTTTAGATCTTCAAGTAGGATTCCGAACATGATGTAATCAATGAACGGATCCCTCCAGTCGCCGATCGGAGGTTTGAGGATGGACATCCGACTTCCAACCACTTGGTGGCATTCAGCAACTGCTTGGTGTGTGTTAAGAGGAGGGAGGATCTTTCTCTCACACACTGTAATTTGCATGTTTTCCCCTTCTTGAATTGCCATAGATGCAGCAAGTCCAGCCAGGGCATCTGCACGGATGTTTTCACCTCTACGAATGTGGGTGATGTTGCAGATGTAAAACTTTTGCAGAAGCGATTGTGCCTTATTGTAGTAAGGCAGCAGATCAGGCTTCCTGACTTCATATTTCCGATTCATCTGGTTGACGATCAGTTGAGAGTCTCCAAAGACTTCCAGCATGGTGATACCGGATTCAATGGCGAGTTCCAATCCTAGGATCAGAGCTTGGTATTCAGCTGCATTGTTTGTGCATGGTTCCAGTAGCGAGAAAGCCTGTGGAATCATGTATTTGTCGGGGCAACAAAGAGGATGCCAACTCCTGAGATCAGCTTTCTTTTTTCATTTGTCCTGGTTGCACCGTCAAAGTACATGTCCCAGGAGGCATTTGGTGAGGAAGTCTCCACGTTGTAGACAGGTTCGTCTGGGAGATCATCTCTGAGTGGAGAATCTTTAGGCAATGGATGCTCTGCGAGGAAATCTGCTAGAGCTTGGCGTTTGATTGCTTTTTGTAGCACATATCTAATATCAAATTGTGATAGAAGGATGGACCATTTTGCCAGTCGGGCATTGAGAGAACCTGCCTTTGTGACAAGGACCTTCAAGAGGTTGATCTTCGAGACCAGGTAGACTGTGTTGGAAAGCAAGTAGTGACGTAGCTTTTGTACGGCGAACATCACTGCAAGGCATTCTTTTTCGACTGGAGAGTAACAATGCTCTGCACCTACCAGCATGCGGCTGAGGTAGTATAGAGCAGCTTCTTTTCTTTCATCATTCTCTTGTGCAAGCAGAGCGCCTACAGAATGATCAAGAGCTCTTGTGTACAAGATGAATGGTTTTCCAGTGGCAGGGGCAGCTAACACTGGAGGTTTGGTCAGGTATGACTTGATATCTTGAAATGCGGCTTCACAGTCGGCATCCCAGACAAAGTCTACACCCTTTTTCATCAATCGAGAGAATGGACGGCATTTTCCCGAAAGATTGGAGATGAACCGTCTGATGTAAGCCAATCTCCCTTGGAGCCCTTTTAATTCTCTCAAGGTTCTTGGAGTGGGCATTTCTAGAATAGCCTTGACTTTTATGGGGTCAAGTTCTATTCCAGCTTTCCGAACAAGGAATCCGAGAAACTTCCCCGACGAGACGCCGAAGAAGCATTTTAGAGGATTCATCCGCAGTTTGTGTTTGCGGAGTCGGAGGAAGACTTCCCGAAGATCTTTGAGATGGTCTTCTTTTCTTCTGCTTTTGACGGCGAGGTCATCAACGTAACATTCGACCGTCTTGTGCTGCATATCTTGGAATATTTTCATCATAGCCCTCTGATATGTGGCACCAGCATTTTTCAGACCAAATGGCATGACAGTGTAGCAATACACGCCAAATGGAGTCCGAAATGAAGTGTGCTTTTCATCTTCAGGATGCATCTTTATCTGATTGTAGCCAGAGAAGCCATCCATGAATGTCATTCGCTCGAATCCGCAGGTATTGTCAATCATTACCTCTGGTATGGGGAGCGGGAATTCATCTTTAGGGCAAGCGCCATTCAAGTCTCTATAGTCAATACAGACCCTGATCTGCCCATTTTTCTTTGTCACGGGGACAATGTTGGCCAACCATTCTGGATGTTGTTCCTCACGGATGAAGGCGACGCTTTTAAGCTTTTGAACTTCTTGTTCAATTTTATCCATCACATCTGGACGGAATCTTCTTTGGCCTTGTTTGACAGGCTTGATTTCTTCTTGAAGATTGAGTTTGTGGACTGCTACTTTGGGGTCTAAACCAGGCATTTCAGCATAGGACCATGCAAAGCAATCAACGAACTCACGAAGAAAAGCAATATACTCGGGTAACTCATCATCCTTTATATTCTTGCTTATGAATACAGGACGTGGGTTATCAGGTGTTCCCAAGTTTATCTTTTGAACAGGATCTTCTGTTAGAAGGTTCGAAGGTGGTTCCTCCACAATATTTTCGGAGGCTTCCAGCTCAACAAAACCTTCTGGGATTCCAAGGGCATTTGTAGACCGAGGGTTTGTTCCTTTCCACTGGTCTTCTTGATTGGTGATCTTCTCAAGGCTTGCTATGAGATGGTCCCAATTGCCTGTTGAAACTGGGTCGAAGTAAGGTACTTCTTTTGGAGACGAGGGCTCTTCTGGGTCAGAGTAGCACAAGTCTGTATTATCGGACGATTCCTCTTTATCATCAGAGAAATCGTACCAATTGGATGAGCTTCCTGGATCTTTGTCAGGTAACTCTTTAAAGAGATATCCGGGGAGATCGATGTCTTCATGGACTTGAGATGTTGAGGCTTGGTCGGTAAAACGACTTTTAAGCTTTTGTGTCAACTGTCTCAGAGGAGTGTCGGGATCATACCCTAACCCAAATGAAGACTTTTCTACATGACCGTAGAGTCTCCAATCCAGCTGGCTTTTAGTCAAGGCGGGCCCCAATGGCGTGAGAATACCGCGTCTTTCTCCCAAACCGACTGGGTTTTGAGCATCATAGCCCATTTTCTTCATAATTGCTTGTGCCACAAGACTATATAGAGATAGTTGAGGCATACCTTCATTTTGGAAAGGTTCCAGCATGGAGTTTGATGAAGAAGCATCCGATCTATAGAAGAAGATCGGCTTTTGCTTTGGTGATGTTGTCGAAACAACAAAGGTAGCAGACGTAGGATCTTCTACATCAGCAGGTATCTCCATCGGAGTGAGAGCAGGCTGAACATGCTGAGCGTCAGCTTGGCTTGACGATGCATCGTCTTCTGGCTCTGAGTCCGAGTCTGTGTCTTGCATGATAGACACGAGAGAAACAACAAATTTGCCCCCAGGATTTTGCTTTGCCTTATTCACTCTGTGATGGAACGCGCTCTGAATGCCGTGGGTGCTACCGGGGTCGGCGGACGTGGGAGTCCGTCGGGTCCGGCCCTTTCGCGCCCGGGGGGCATGAAGCGTGCATCAACATTTCTTTTGTGTGCGTGTGCCAGATTTTCTATTTTTACTTGGAATTGCAAGTGGTAATCCGGAGATCAACCTTCGCAAGTAAAAAGGAAATCAACTTCTTTCAAGTTTTCCATTGCACAAATATTTAAGAAAAGAGACATTTTCTTGGTTTGCCGTGAAAGGCGATTTTGTTTGGCATTTATAGCCGATTTTGGCGTTTATAGCCGATTTACAATTCTCATCAATAATGAAAGACAAGAGTTGTGATTTTTGTCTCTTTTAGAAAAATACAAACTACAATGAAAAGCAAGAAAAGGAGGATCTAACTTCTCAGGAGATTGTGGGGGACTCGTTCAGATTGACGGTCGCAAGCCATGTATGGGCTTCGCCATCATCCATGCAGATGAGAACAGAGGATGTTCTTGATTCGGTTGGCTTGGCTATAACCTCAGGTTTTTAGAGGACAAAGACCAAGAGAAGGTCCTATGTCCAATAAAAAGATAAGTAGACGGGCTGAAAAGCCACGTCTAAGCCATTGGAGGCAGCAGGAGAAGGCAAGGACCTAGGGGGGAGGTACCCCCCAAGGGACTTTTGTCACCTTGTAGTGGTGGCCAGTGCAAAACTTCAGCAGAGTTTTTCTCTCTTTTTCTTTCTCTCAGATTTCTGGATCTGTGGTGCTTTGGAAGTGATCTCCGATTGATCGATCCGGATTTCAATGGAATGCTCTCCTATTTATAGGCTTTTGGTAGCCATTTAGGAGAGTTTATGGGCTTTAATGGCTTTAATGGGAGGAGTTACAAGATTTATTTCTTGATTTTGTAACTCCTTTTTCCTTGAATCTGATTGGCTGATGGAGATTAAGGGCTTTTAATCACCTTAATTACCATAATGGGAGGAGTTTCATGGGTTAAATGCCATGAATCAATTGACTTGTAACTCCCAAATGCTTGCTTCTGATTGGGCCGTCCAAAGAAATGAATTAATGACTGCAATAAAGCTAGTCAATTAACCACATTAATTGGTCGCCGAGCAGTCGAAGAGTCGCGGGCCGTGCCGTGTCTTCTGGAATTCTTCTGGCGATGATCATCGATGGATCTTCATGCTGATCGACATCGGATGAACATGTAACTTCAGACAGTGATAGCTAAGAGCGGGCCGGTGACATCTGTCCTGTCGATTTTTTGATCGATTGGGCGGAAAGTACACTTTTTTGGTCGACCGGTTGGCGATCAATGTTGATTTTGATACTTTTGGAGGTTGACCCGTGATTTTGACGGATGTCGGAGGACATGAGTCAATTTCAAGCACTAAAAGTCACATTTTCAGGAAACCATAGGGGCCAAAGTGCGCGAAACGCGAAAAAGGACGGAAAAACGGGTCACCGGCGAAAAATCAGGTGACCCGGACTTCCATGGTCGCCGGCGACCATGGGCCAGGGTCGCCGGCGACCCTGGGCCATGGTCGCGGGCTGCGACCCTGGGGGTTTTTCCCCTGTTTTTGGTCCGTTTTGTGGTCTTTTTCGTCGCCGTTTTCTTCTGTATTTTTCCTGACATTTCTTCTCATTTATTGGCTTGATTTCCCTGTAGAAAACCTGATGAGAATCCTTGCATTTTTAGAGTGCAAAGTTTCCAATTTTCCGGGAAAGCCGAAGACTTTGTCACGTAGAGCTGCTGATTTTCAGCCAGAAGCTGAAACTTGGTCAAACGATGTCGGAATGACCTGAAATTTGAGGTGAAGCCTCCTGAGCAATAAATAAGACCAACCATAGGCTTTTGTTTAAGTTTTGAAGCCGTTTGGGGTCCCATCGATGCTTCACTTAATTTTGCTGCGGGGAAAATGCCGAGCTTTGATATGTGGCCAAACGATGTCCGATTGACCTGAAATTTGACGGGGAGCCTATTGGAGTCATTTTGAGACGTTCCATGGGCTCCGTTTTGGATGTCATGGTCCCGGGTTGCTCCGCCGCCGGTAGGCTTGATTTTCTCTCGGAGCATCGAAACCTTGTCAAACGTTGTCAGAATGACCTGAAATTTGACGTGCAGCCTTTTGGAAGCATGTTGAAGCCACTCATGCACTTGGTTTGATGAGCAAAGGGTTCGGTGGTTCCCGCCGCCGGGAGGCTTGATTTTGCTACTCGAGCATTGATGGAGGGTCAAACGTTGTCGGTTTGACTTGAAATTTGGCATGGAGCCCTTTTGAGACATGCTGGAGTCATCCGTAGGCTCTGATCGAAGTTTTGACGTCTCCGATGTTGTTGCCGCCGGGAGCGCCATTTTAGCTGTCGGAGAAGCGAAGTTAGGCCAAATGATTCTGAAATGGCCCGAAACTTCATGTGTACTCTTCTCTTGGCTATCTTGAAGGATCATGCAGTTTTTGTTTGATTCTGACAAGATTTGATTTTTTGGAGAAATTGCATTGTCTATTTATGGCAGGTTGCGACTTCATGCAGCTTTCTTGATGTTGAAGAGGCAAAGTGACATTTTTGGTGTCAACAAATGCCCCCTCGAGGTACAGCGACGAGTTGCTTGACTTTTGTAGTCGATGTGCCTCGAAGAGATTTTTGAAGGAGAGCTTGTGTCTTGACCAAGAGTCTTTGAGCAATCTTTCCTTTGGTAGAGTAGCCTTTGAGCTTCCAGGGAAATTTTATTGTAAATGAAAGGAATCAAGTACCATCTCGAGGCAAAGTTTTGAAGATGACATCAGGGATGTGGATTTGGGCTTTTATTTTTGACCTTGTGACCTAACAAGCTGTATGTGGCAGGTTAGGGGGGTCAGGTTTTGGTTTTGACCTTGTGACCCAACAAGCTGTATGTGGCAAGTTGGGGGATCATGATTTGGTTTTTGGTTTTGGTCTTGTGACCTAACAAGCTGTATGTGGCAAGTTAGGGGACCAGGATTTGGTTTTTGGTCACTCTTTGGGACTGTGTGGGTCCATTGGAGTGGTTTGGATTTTTTGTGGAATGTCAATTTCAAGATTTTGGCTCAATTTGGTTTATGAGGCTGGATGGTTTGATTTTTGGAAGCTCATGGGGCTTCGAATTTTTTTGTATGGTTCAATCAACTCAAAAGAGGCATGGAACCATTTTTGTATGCTCTTCGTAAGAGGGATTTTTTTTCTGACTAAAAGCCCATTTTTTTTTTTATAGTGCCTAGGTGGTCAAACCTGGCTCATATGGGCTAGCCCATGGGACCTTAAGCTTTTTAGGATGGCTTAGATCTCAGGTGGGGCCATTTTTGTAAAGAATATCTAAAGCTATCTCATTTGGATAGAGAATATCTAAAAATATCTTTATGGGAGAGAATCTCTCATATTCCCTTAATTTGGGAGAGAATATCTCAAGGTATCTTTCTTTTTGGGAAAGAATCTCCAATCTCCTATTTTGTTGGAGAGAATCTCTCATTGATTGATTTTGGGAGAAAATCTCTTAAAGACATCTTTCTTTTTGGGAAAGAATCTTTCTAATTCCTTCTTTTTTGGTAAGGTTACTAATTAGTAACACTTACCTTTCTTCTTTGTTTCCTTCTTTGATTTGCTCTCTCCTATAAAAGCAAAGGAAGGTAGGATCTCTTGCTCTTATTGCTTTCTTTTGCAACAATCTCAAGAGAGCTCCAAGACCAAGATTTCTTCTTCTTCAAGGATCTTCAAGCTTTTTCCTTCTTCTTCTCCATCAATGGCTTCAAGTAAGTTTTCTCTCTTTTTCTTTCAAGAAAACTCCATGTAGAGAATAGGATGGAAAAAAAAGTGTCTCTTCTCTTTTTTTTCTTTTTTCTTTTCTTTCTATTCTTCTTCTCTTTTTTTTTCTTTTCCACGTGATTTCTTTTTTTTTTTTTTTCACGTGTGTCTCTTTTCTCTTTTTTTTTTCTTTTTTTTTTTTTTTTTTTCGTGCTTCTTTCTTTCTCTTTTTTCTTTTTGCACGTTTTCTTTCTTTCTTTTTTTTCTTCTTTTTTTTTCTCTTTTAGAAAGTTTCTCTTTTTTTTTTTTTTTGAATAATGCGTTTTCATGCATGTACTTTTTGTAGATTTGAATTTGAGAGCATGATAGCATACCTGAAAATCTTTGCAAATTTGGGAATTTGGAGCTCGCAGCGATGTTGAGCCCTTCTTGATTTTGCGGAGATTTTGAGGTTTCGAAAGTTTGGAGTTTCGGAGCTCGCAGCGATGTTGAACCCATCTTCAAAACTTTCTATTTCTTTCGGGGTATTTCCCTTTTCTTCAGAATTGCCCCGGAACCATGCCAAAATTTCGCCAGATTTGCTTTTAGTGAAATTCTGTCATTTTGATGATGATCTTTTTCTTTTCCAACCTTTGCAGGTGGTTCCTCCAGAACGAACAAGGGTAAAGAGCCTGCTACAAGCGTACCTCGTCGATCCGCCAGATCTTCTAATGTGGCCGTTCAGCAGGCCTGGGAGAAGGTCCAGTTTGTTGAGAAGAACTTAGAAGAGTGCGATTCCCTCAATCGCGATGAGATGAGACAGCGATTGATCGCTCTCAAGAATGAGGAATTCTATAAGATCATGGTAAGCAACCGTCCTTGGGTTATGGACGATCTGAGGGTTTTACCCAAGCCTACCTTCTTCTTTGGAGATGCAGTCCCTGACGACTTGACATACCAAAGGAGATGTTTTCAGTTCTCTTACACAGCAGATGGTGAGGAGAGAACTATTTCTACCCGGTCGTCTTTTGATCGGACCATCTCGATCCTGAGCCTTTCTTCCACGTGCCCTAAGAGGGAAGATCCTCTGAGCTGGGTGAAGAGTACCAGTGTGATCAAGACCGGGGTTTTTGTTGGCGGTCCCTCCGGATATGCGGAGAAGTCGCCTCCCCAAATGGACATGTTGATGCCAGCCAGCGGCAATCAGGGCTCTGATTATCCGTCGTTCGATTTGGGACCGGTGGGCCTTGGCGTTTTCAGCGGTTACGGCAGCAATTGGGTGAAGCCTTTTCGACTTCGCGGCCGTTTCAGTGTTGACTCCGATTGAAAGTCGTGGACTGATCGCGTCCTGCTGATTGGTGGCACCATTTTGAAGGAAGCCGGGATTTTTGACGCGGTCCGCGCTTTTAGGGAGACCGTGGCTTTTTCCGACGAGGCCTTCATGGCCATGTTGGAATCATTTCTCCCACAAACCAATACCTTCGTTGTAACGAATGGTGAGATTGGTTTTTCCTTGAAGGAGTTGAGCGCCATCACCGGATTGCCCATCCTTGGCAAACTCTACGAGGAGTTCATGCCGATTGACAGCGTCCTTGAGGAGCAGTCAGAGGAGTTCAGGCTCCTATACTTTCATCTCGTCACCTTCTATGATTTTTTGAAGGAGGGTTCGAAAGTCAGGTCCAGCAGTTGGAAGAGTTATGGCTCTTCATTCTTCAACTTCTTTGACAGCAAAGAGTCTTCTGATAGCATAACCCGGGAAGACAGGAAGAAGACTTCGGCCATGCAGGAAGAGTTGAAGGGTTTCTTCGCGAGCACATATGCCATTTGTTCTGACATTGCACTGCGGAGAGATCTTGCTTTTTACCTCACTTATTGGCTAGGTGAGGCTGTGTTTGCTGGTGGAGATGGGACGCACATCAAGCCGCATTGTATTTTTCCGGCTTGTCAGATGGCGTTTGGAGAGCGGCTTGCTTTGGTGCCTGCTCTTTACTCCTACTTGTGTACCGAACTGCAGGCTGCTGCTTTTTTGGTTCGACTTGGGCTCCCTATGAATAGGGTATTTTCAGCCCATATCTTTTATTCGTGGTTTGTATACCACTGTCCTGGCTTCCACCAGCTGGGTGCTGCACAGGATGATGATCCTCTGATGATTCGATTGGCTAAGGGAAAAGCCGTATCCGAATCACTTTTGTTTGCCCGCATGAGGATCCGACGGTTCAGGGACGTCGAGATGGGGCAGTCTTCAGTGAAGCTTTCTCCGGAGTTGCGGAAGAAGGCTTTTGATTTTGGTGCCTCCCGAGACTCTACCAGAGCAGGGTGGGGAAGGCATTACCCTTTGACCAATGCAGAGAAGGAGTGGCTTTTCAGCATACGAGTCGGCACGATGGTGTACCGCAGACATCTTTTCGTCGACATCCAGCCGTATGTACCTTCTCGCTTTGCGCTTCAGTTGGGCTTCTCTCAAGGCGTTGTTGGAGCGCCTTCGAGTATACTGAAGCGTTTTGGGGGTTTGCAGGATGGCAGAAATGCATGGGCTTTTTATAGTGCTGAAGACACTACTGCCACGATCTCTTATCCTGAGCTGTCGACTTTCCGAACTGCCGGCTTCACGAAGTGGTTCGCGGAGAGCTTTTTGGCATATCGGGGGCTTTCCAAGAAGGAGCTTGATGTAAAGCTGTCTTCGGGGAAAGGTACTGGAAAGTCGGATGGCGTCCGGCAAGAGGAAGTTTGGGCCTTCCTTTCTGGAGAGAAGCACAAGATAGACTTTCTCGATGACCAGGGCGTCATTGGTTCTGAAGCTGTTCGGGAAGTACCTGATGAGGCTTTGGAGCAGCTAGAACAGGAGGAAGCTGAGCTCGACGCTTGGATGCAAGCGGCACAGAGGCGAGCTTCCGCGGAGTCTACTAGCGAGAGCAGACCATCCAGTGAGGAGCCAAGTGAGAAACCTGACTCTGATAGTGGGGCGGGTTCTTCTAGGAAGCGAACCCGTAGAGGTAAGAAGAGGAGGAGTCATCATCATAGCGAGGGGCCACATGAGGACTCTCCTGACATGGAAATCCCTCTTACCATCAACGAGGAGGTGCCAGAGGCTGTCGACGAGCCTCCAGAGAAAAGGAGTCGTGGGGAAGAGACCATTGGTGAAGGTATGATTCTTCCTTTTTCTTTTTCTACTTCTTTCATGGGGCTTTCCATGTTCTGATTTGTTTTCTCACCCTGCTGCTGCTTTTTTTTTTTTTTTTTTTTTTTAGCAGAGGATGAAGACTTGCCGATGCCTGAGGTTCCGACCGATGAGGCGGTGATGGAGCCGGTTATGGCATCTGAAGAAGAACCGAGGGACTCTGGAATGACTCCGGAATCTCCAATTGGTATAACTTCTTTCGCTTTCTTTTTTTTTTTTTTTTGCCTGCGACTTGATTTGCTAACATTTTCTTGTCAGCTGACTTGCCACAAGATTCCGATGACTTTGAACCATCAATGGACGCAAATGTTGATGATGCTTCCGATGAGTTCATGGAGGAAGAGAGTGTTCCGCCAGTCGTCGAAGAAGGTACTTTGTAGTGATGACCCTGATGATTTTTTTTTAACAGGATCATATTCATACCTTTTTGTGTTTCATTTGCAGGTTTTGAAGTGACAGAAGAGAGTCCATCGCCTTCTTCAGAACCAGAGCAAGGGATGCCAGAGGTCGATCCAAAGGTAGAGACTCCTACAACCAGTTCTGACGCGATAGAGGAGATACCTCATGCTGAGATTCCTTCTCCAGTGGCTCCAAGTGGAAAGAGTTCCTTTGTTACTCTTCCAATGGGACATGACATGAGCAGCCGATCAGCGGAGAAGGGTGAATCTTCATCCAGTTCGTCTCTTCAATTTGCGAAGAAGGTGCTGGCTCGGGTTTTGAGTTCTTGGATCAAGACTCTCCTTTTTGGACACTTGGAGGCAGGATTTGGCATGATCCCACATGTACAGGAGATTCTCACTGATACCGAAGAGGTTGGTCTGGATGTCACAGGTGCCAGGGCGATCGTTGATAGGATCATTGCACTGGGTGACAAGTGGTTTGAGACCATGGATTTCCCTGACGACCAATTCTTCAAGGAGATGTTCTTGGACCCTGCTGATAAGGCTAAGTCCGACCTGAATGAGGCTACACAGAGCAGGAAGCAGGTAGTCCGAGAGAAGAATAAGGAAGAGCTAGTCATCCTTGGATTAAAGCGCGACCTTGACATCCTTGATGGAGAGGTCGAAATGGCCAGGAAGCATCTCGAGCATTTGAAGGCACAAGTTGATGCTAAGTGGACTGCTATAACAGAGGCTCGTGACAGGGAGAGTACTATGATTCGCAGGGTTGCAGTTGCCGGTCAAGTTCTTGAGAGGAGGACTCTAGAGAACGAGCAATGGCAAACTGCTGGGGAAAAGCTTCCCGGTGTAAAAGAAGGGTTACGGCATTCGCCAGCATCTCATGGCAAGTTCCTGAAGAAGCATGCCTTGGAAACTCTGACGGCTGATGCCAAAAGTTTGCTTGAGGAGCTGAAGCTTTGGCTGGAGACCATTTTTGGCTGAGCTCCTGATCTTTTGTAGCAGAAACTATTCTTCTTTTTTTTCGGTACCACATGTATATTTTTTGGTACTCTTTTTTTTGTAGTGCTTGTGAACACTTTTCTTTTTTTTTGGTACCACATGTATTTTTTTGGTACTTTTCTTTTTTTTGTTTTCCCTACGCTCACTCAAATCTTTTTGTGATGAAAGTAATTGCTAAATGGGATTTGATCAAAAGCTTTGTCATTTTGTGAAAATCTTTTGTCAAATGGTTGTTTTGGTAGGGGAAACGAATTTGGCATGAAAACCGGATTTTTGTGGCATTTACAGCCAGTTTGGTGGCATTGATAGCCAATTGGTGGCATTTATAGCCGGTTTGGTGGCATTGATAGCCAATTTGTGGCATTTATAGCCGGTTTGGTGGCATTGATAGCCAATTTGTGGCATTTATAACCAGTTTTGACATGAGAGTTAGGTTTTTTTTTTGTGTGGCATTTGTAGCCGAGTTTTTTGAAAACCAAGTTTTGTTTTGTTGGCATGAAAGCAGATTTTGGCGTTTATAGCCGGAAATTTTTGTTTTGGCATTAATAGCCGGATTTTGGCATTTATAGCCGAGTTTTGGCGTTTATAGCCGAGTTTTGGTTTTCAAAATGCAGGTATCGACTAAATGTCGCCTCCCCGCTGAATGGTCTTGGAAGTATCGATGGAATGTCGCTTCCTTGCTCATTCGGTTTTGCGAGTATTGATGGAATGTCACTTCCTCGCGAATTGGGGTGCAAATATTGACTAAGCGTCGCTTCCCTGCTTTTCCCAAAACTTTTGGTTTTGCGGGTACTGACTTGATGTCGTTTCTCCGCGATTTTTGAAATTTGAGGTTTTCTCGAACCATTTGAAATTTGGGTTGTGGATAGCAACTGGTAAGTTACATCTCCACGATTTTTGAAATTGGGTTGTGGATATCAACTGGTTTGTTGCTTCTCCACGATTTTAGGTTTTCTCGAACCTTTGAAATTTGGGTTGTGGATAGCAACTGGTATGTTACATCTCCACGATTTTTGAAATTGGGTTGTGGATATCAACTGGTTTGTTGCTTCTCCACGATTTTAGGTTTTCTCGAACCTTTGAAATTTGGGTTGTGGATATCAACTGAAATGTTGTGTCTCCACGATTTTAGAGGTTTTGGAAGTATCGAATGGGGTTCGCATCCTTCCGATTTTTTGAGTTTTGCGAGTATCGACTAAGTGTCACTTCCCCGCGGTTTTTGAAAAAACAAATTTTTTTTTTTTTTGTTTAAAGACATGAGGGTCGTAAATTTTGACCTAAAACCATTTGGCGGTAAAAGGTAAGGTGGACTAGAGTGGAAATCCCTGAATCCAGATTTTTGTTTCAAACCATGAATTTTGGTTCAAGGATCGAAAGTTTTGGTCAAGTCAGGGAGAGGCTCCTAAACTTGGATTTTTTTTTTTTAACAATGAAACGATAAAAGTAAGCATTGTTTTTGAATCTTTAGAAATTTTGACATTTGATATGAAAATTCTAAAGAGAGTGGGTTTGACGAGCGAGTACCTGAGAACAGGTTTTGGCCATACAGGCATTGCTCTTACCCAGTTGGGTAAGTCTTCAAGGGTAGTACCGCTTCAAGAACTTGCCGTTGATAGGCAGCATACATCTGTCGCCTTCCATGTTTAGGAGAGCATATGCGCCGTTGGAGAAGACCTTGTTGATGACGTAGGGTCCTCCCTGTAGACACCTCACTTGGCCCCCTATGATAGACTTAAACACCTGTCATATATAACGGTGCCCCCATTTCACCCATAATTGAATGGTTAATGGCATAATTAAGATTAATTAATGACGATGAAGATGCTTGTTGAAAATTTTATGCTTAGTTCGACGACCTTTAGAAATTCGTGAGAGAAAAGGCCGAATCGCGTTGAGATTTCGAATCCAACCCACCACTCATACAAAGGATAGGCTGCAGCACTATCCAAGTCCCTTCCAGACTACATAGAACGCACTTAAGTTGATCCCAAAGATATTACACTTAGTTTACCTAAGTACGATGCAATTAGTATGATTTAAACAGTTAGAATCTTTGATCCAGATATCCCTACTATTTCCTGAACTCTAATCACTATGACATATGGACCAAAAGATTCTACGTTCCGAGAGCTTTCCGTTGATATATAGAACGTCCAAATCCGATGAACGAATCAAAAGATATGGTCGTCGGAAGATTACCTCGCGAACCCCCCACCAGGCACATACCTGGGCGCCCATGTAGGTGCGCCCATGTCCCAGACTTGTACTTGGGCGCCCAGACAGGTGCGCCCAGGTCCCTAGTTGCCTTAGGGAAGCACTTAGGTGCACATTTAATCGCATCCCACTTTACCTTTCATAGTTTTGACCCAATCTCAATCTAAGAAATGAACCGGAACCAAACCTCGAGCCCGTTTGACCAAGACATGACATGGGCGCACCTGTGGGTGCGCCCAAGTCCTGGAACCTACTTGGGCGCCACCCCATGTGCGCCCAAGTCCCAAGATGCCTTAAAAATGCACTTTGATGCATACTTAGGTACGATTGACTCTACTCTTCGCAGTTTCGACTCGGTTCAGACCCAAAAACAACCCGGAACCGGACCCTAGACCCAATAGGCTTCAAAGTTAGACATGGGCGCCACCATGTGGGCGCCCAAGTCATGGGACCCACTTGGGCGCACTTCCATGTGCGCCCAAGTCTCCGAGAGCCCTAATCTCACCTTGGTTTGCGTGAAACCCTTGGGAACTCGTGCAAGTAGTAGCCCAAACCCTTCCTCCACGTCAAAATCACTATAAAGAGACCTCACATACTACTTTTGCAAAGGAGGCTACCAAAAAGAGAGAAAAAGTAGAGTAAAAAAGAGAGAAAAAGAGAGAGGTCACAAAGGAGATCTCTAGATCTAGAAGAAAGGAGAAAGAAGATTGCTTTGGTTCTCCAAGATCAGTAATGGAGAAAGCCTCCCAAAGCCATGGACTTGCGCAAGAACTTCAACTTAGGACTTAAAGAACACGATTCGAATCGGTATTTATAGGTTTCTTTTGTTTATTTGCATTCCACCAGCATTTTTGTTTAGAAACATGCTTAGGGTCATGCACACATTGTAGATCTGCATTAATAGTACTAGGTTATAGTAGATCTAATATTCAGTATTCATTCCTCATTAGGAACATGCTTAGGATCATTTATAGTTTGTAGATCTGCATTATTTGCATCATTCTGAACTCGTGATTAGAATAGATCTTGCATCCATATCGTTTTCATTAGGAAAATCCGAATCTAAAAGGAAAGGTGTTAAAAAACAAGAGAAGAGTACTTGGGCGCCACTGTGTGTGCGCCCAAGTCCCAAGAGTGGGATTTTGACCCTAGTCTCATCCCGCTTGCAATTTCTCTCTCAAATCCGGATTTCTATTCATATAAGTTAGTATTAGTACCTTCGGACTTGTGACTTTGTATTCAAAATCGCGCGAAAAGCATTGAAAAAGAAACAAAAGAGGAAGAAAACACAGAAAAGCACTTGGGCGCCCATACAGGTGCGCCCAAGTCCAAGATTGGAGATTTGAACCCAGTTTTCCATTTCGCGTGCATCTTGCTTCGGAAATCCGAGTCCATCTTCGTATAAGTTGATATCAAAGCATTCAGACTTGTTAAAAATATTGAAAGAATCGAAAAGGGACCAAACATATCACTGAAAAGAAGAAAAAGTACAGGAAGGTACTTGGGAGCAACCGTAGGTGCGCCCAAGTCCAGAAGTAGACTTTTGGTCCCTATTTGTTTGATTCATGTGCATTTTGCTTCTTGAATCCGAGTCAATCCTCATATAAGTTGATATCAAGGCATTTGGATTTATTAAGAGTATTGAAAGAATCGAAAAGGGACCAAACATACCATTGGAAAGAAGAAAAAGTACAGGAAGGTACTTGGGAGCAACCGTAGGTGCGCCCAAGTCCCTGCAAAGGGATTCACCCTCGAATCCTGGTGCCTGCATTATTATTTTCAAGTCCGGAAGCTTTGACATTAATAATCTACAATAGTACCTTGCATTTAGTCTCAAATTGTTAGAAATCATATCGAGACATCGACAGAAGTCTGAAATACATCACAACCCGCAGGGGGAACACTTGGGCGCCACTGTGTGTGCGCCCAAGTCCCGCAGAGACACTTGGGCGCCCCTGTAGGTGCGCCCAAGTCCTTGGCTTGTTCTTCAGCCCGTATTTGCTACATCTTGCGTCTAATTTAACATGATGTTCCATATTTGTGATGATTTCAATTAATTGCCGAACTTCTAGACTTCGAATCTTCAAATTATCATACTTAGGTTGCATTGTTTGCATAAAATACCAAAAAAATCATAAAGTCATAAAACTATTCCCTTCTCATCTTGCTCTTTAGTAATTAGAGAAGAGAACAAAAAAATTAAAAGAAATAGAAAAATACATAAAAAGAAAAAGAATAGACATTAAGTAGAAGACACTAGATTGTTCTTTAGGATAGCTTACATTGCTTTCGCATAAAAAAACCAAAAGACCAAAAAAAAAATCATAACATCATAAAACACTTCTCCTCTCATCTTGCTCTCTAGTAATTAGAGAAGAGAACAAAAAGAAATTAAAAGAAATAGTAGAATTATAGAGTTAGGCATTAACTAGGTAATCCTAGTTTATTCCATTCATGCTTGAGTGAATTAATAAACTTAATCAACCCTCATCTAAACACTCAATTAATTCGAAGCAATTAATTAAATCACGCAATTAAAATCCACATATTTAATTAATTAATTAAATCCCTAAAACTTATTAACAACTCCTAGTGAAACCCCTGATTAAATAAAACTTTAATCAACAAGTCCCAATTAAAATCCCGATTAACAAACCTAATCCATAATCTTTAATTTATTAAAAGAAATTAACTTAAAGACACCCCGGAAGATAACAAACTATTAGACTGACACTTAGGAGCAACCACAGGTGCGCCCAAGTCACCCCAGACACTTAGGAGCAACCACAGGTGCGCCCAAGTCACCCTTGACACTTAGGAGCAACCACAAGTGCTCCCAAGTCACCCTTAACACTTAGGAGCAAACACAAGTGCGCCCAAGTCATCTCAGACACTTAGGAGCAACCACAGGTGCGCCCAAGTCATCCCAGACACTTAGGAGCAGCCATAGGTGCGCCCAAGTCACATTTAGTTTGGGAATCACCGAATCCCTATTAATTTCAAACTTCGACCCATATCAACACACTAGAACACCCTTACGATTTGAAACAACTATAGCCAGTAGCCCAAATTAACCTAAAAGATTAAACCGACTTAAACCACAAAAACATCCACGTATGCACCAATCTCTTAACACTTAGCCTCCCATAATCATTAAGAAATCTAATTAATTGAAACCTAATTTAATTCCAATTGACACAACACAATAAAAACACAGTTAATTCAAAGAACATCAAACGATAAACACTCAACCTCAAATTAACCCAGAAACAAGAGAAACACGAAAACCGGACACTTGGGAGCAACCACAGTTGCGCCCAAGTCACCTTTTAAACTTAGGCGCCCCCACAGGTGCGCCCAAGTCCATTTCCACTCCCTTGGGATCACCGAACCCCCATCCATTTCCAATTTCGATCTAGATCATTACCTTAAAACTATCACAGAATCAATAACAACCTTTAAATCAAAACCTTGATCAACTTAGACTCGTCCGGCACTTCAAACCGAGCCAAAGTGACCAAAAGATTTCAAATTCCAACTTGGGCGCCACTACTGGTGTGCCCAAGTGCACAGGAATACATAGGCGCATGCACAGGTGCGCCCAAGTCCTCTATCACATCCAAGTTGAGAACCTTGGTTTCGTTTCGAATCCTGGACTTAAGACTATTAAAATAAATTGACCCAAAGTTAAAGACAACATCAAAACAGAAGCCTACATTGATTAGAACCCCACGATATTCCAAAATCTAGCCAACACCAGCGCAAACAACCGAATCACAAAGAGCAACCACTTGGGCGCCGCTACAGGTGCGCCCAAGTCACCAAGAGGACCTAGGCGCCACCACAGGTGCGCCCAAGTCCTCCCGTCCATCACTTCACTGGTTTCGACACCTTTTGATCATTTAAATTGAAACTCAAAATTCCAGAACCTTTAGCATATTAAAACAGAACCTTAAAACACTCTTAACTCATCCCTAAATAACTCTTAATCAAACCAGAACTTAAAACAAACCAAATCAAATTAATAAGGTGTTTAGGTATAGAAGCTATCAAATTTAGACAATTTACACCCTAGCATTAGATCGGGTTTCCTCATTAGATAGATTAGAGCATTAGGCTTCGTCCCATCACTTTTCCTGTTCCGTTAGGGGACCGGGAGAGCTAATGTGGGCGGTCTAGGACCTTAGGTTTAGGATTAATCCGATGATCAGTAATAAAGCATTAATTATGTAAATCCAAGTAGAAATCCCCTAGTTAGGCCCTTCTAGCCCCCAATATCAAAAATCCATAAAAACTATAAAACCAATAAAATAAACCCAAAAAGACTTTTTCCTTTATTTCTTCCTCCACCTCAGGTGCCAGATATTTAATTGAACTTAATGATAAAAGGGAAAGAAGAACTGATTTCTAAAATTGAATAAATGAGAATGACGAGATGAGATGAATGATTTCGCACACACTTTTAAAACAATCACGGCCCATCGGCCACTCTAAAACAAATATCGGCCCATCTGCCACCTTTAGTCAATTACGGCCCATCGGCCTTTCACTTTTATCACTCGTGTATCGCACACGAAAAACACAGAAATCACAAGTCAAAGTCTCATTTGCATCATTGTTTTGGTTTGCAAAGTCAGCCTTTAAACCCTATTTTGCCAAGGGATTTGAAGGGGGTACCCGGGAACGGGGCCGATCCTCTTCTTAAATATTTGGCACCTCCCCCCTTTTTATTTTCTTTATCTTAATTGTTTTACTTTACTTGGATATACTATGATTTTGCTATGTGAGGATTAATCTTTATTTGGACTTTAACGCGTAACCCTGAATTGACCCTGTATTAAAGAGACCCAAAAAGACCCAAATTAATGTGACAAGACAACCGTCGTGTGTTGCCGGCAGCACATTAGACGAGAGGAAGAACCCACCTATTTATCTTCTCCCATTTTTCTTCGGCTTTCGTCGAAGGACGGTGCTACGGCCGTTACCGTAGCTGGCGATCGTGATCCGTCGATTTTGAGGGTAGTCGGAATCCTCACTTTCGATGTAAAATTAAAATAGCACATGTATAGATGAATGGAGATTCTTCCCAAGCCCCATTGGTTGGCGCGGGGGGGTCGAAAATTCACATCCGACAGCCTGGCGATCGTGATGGGACATCTTTTGTTGTCTTGTCACGAATTTGGGTCTTTCTGCAGTTCTATTGTAGGACACGAACATCCAATCAATGATCAGATGTCCGTGTCCCATTCAGTTTAGGGTTATTATAAGTTTAGTCCCAAATTAAACCTAAGGTTCGAATGAACCGTCCACTAAGCTTTCCCCCATTACATCATAAGAAACAAACCTACACCAACACTCACTACCAAAGAACATAAAACGTGCTTTTCTCATCCCCCCTTCTCTCTACTCTCATCTAAATATTTCTTCACAAATGGAGGGTTACACATTCGGAATGTCCGATCTGCAACCCCTCTCTCCCCCGCTGTTGACTCGCACTGCTGGCGGATCACACCAAACACCACAAAATATAGAATCATCAAGGATACTAGATGGGTACTTAGCATCTTCAAGTCATGACCCACAACAGATAAGACAGTCTCTTTTTGAAGGAGGCCCTATCCCGGTCAATACCATTACAATGGGAAAGAATCATTCTAACATATCTACCCCATCTCATTCGTCAGGAGAGAACCAATTCTCCTCACATTCAGGAGTAACTTACACGAACCTAGTCAGCCCCACCGGCCAAGTTATAAGATATAGGGTTCACGACAATGTCTCGTCAAGAGATCACTCTCTCTGCGCAAACAACCCTGTTGTCTCACAGGTTATACCCTACTCTTCCCTAATCAGTCAGACCGAGCCAATCACGTCTTCTATCCCACAATATGGGATGCCTACTGATGCACCTATCACTACCCCGGCTAGAGCTATCGCACCATCCCAGACTCTCACGATAAACGAGAATCTATATCGACAGCCGAGTCATGGTTTAGTAAACCCGGGTCTGTCGGCGACATCCAACACCTCGCACCAAAACCCTTTGGCTCATATGGGAACGCCAGATGTCTACCAGCAACGTGAGGCGGCTCGACCTCAATTTCAAGTAATGACTCCTCCGCCAATCAATCAAATGCATTACAACCCTGTGACGGCTAACAACGATATATTATATCCCCAGCCGATTCAATATGAGAGGACCTCTCCTGTTTATCAAAATCAGACCCCCCTAACCTACCAAGTGCCTAATTCAAATCAGGGTCCCCCAATCCAAAACAGTCAGGTTATCAATCCATCAGGCGTTAGAAATTCTTATCAAACATACCCAGGAAACGAGCCACGCTATCAACAGGCATATCAACCGTTCGCATTAAGTCCGATGATTGATCAACACAGAGGACAATCAGTTGGTTATGGAGGAACTCAGTTGAACCAAAACTATCATCTTATTCAACAACCATATCCCCGAGAGCAATTCCAAGAGCCGGCCTATGCCCCAACCCCACTAGGACCTCAAGGAGGATACCAACCACAGACAATCCAATACCTAGATCCTTTAGCATTTAAAGAATTGCAGAAAAACGTAGAAGAACTTAAAAATGAAATTAAGAAGAAGTCCTCAAGCTCGACTGGAAGAAAGCTAGGTTTCTACGATTTTACCAAAAAAGAAGAAAAGGAGAGATCACCCTTCCCTGTCAGAGCGCCTAAATTCGTACCCTATGATGGGACAACCGACCCTCAACACCATTTGGTTTCGTTCTGCAATAAGTGTCGCGCCATCGCTGACAATGACTCTATGCTCATAAACTATTTTCAAGAATCTCTAACGGGGGATGCACTAACTTGGTATACGTCTGTACCTTCTCACGAAATTAATACATTCGAGGATGTAATAGAGAAGTTCCTAGCGCGATACCAGCACTTGACTAAGAACAAACCCCTTTGGCATGACTTAGCGAACCTCAAACAAAAGAATAACGAGGATTACGAGGAATTCGCAGTGAGATGGCAAAATCAATTTGCGCGATCAGATTGCAATATGCAAGAGGAGGAACAAGTGAGAATGGCCATATCAAACATGAAGGATCCAATGAGGGCTTTGATGACGATCGGGGAAGTAGTTAGCTGGAGTGGCTTGTACCGTAGATTGTCTAGGATGAAACAAAACTTGGACGAAGGAGTGTTAAACACCATTATTGACCATAAGAAAAACACGCGTAGGATAGGCACAACCACCCAACCAGAAAGCCGTGCAACCCCTGAGGTAAGCTCAAATCAAGAAGAGGTTTACCGACCATACCAAGAACATAATAGTGTCAGCTTTAACCAACACCAAAATCAAGGGCAAAATGGCAATCCTAATTTCCAGGGTGGTAACCCGAATTTTCAAAGGAACAACCAGAATTATCAGCGGAACAATCAAAACTTCCGAAACCCTCCTAGAAACAATCAAGGCTATGACCCACCGCCAAGGAACCAAGGACCCCCGGTGAATCAAAGTCAGAACCCCGACCACGCGCAATCGGTTCCGAATTCAACTGTTCTGCCACCAAACCAGAACGCGAATCCTCAACCCAACTACGGTACGGTTCCCTTCAATTACAATAGAGACAACAATGGCAACCAAAATAATGCAAACAATGGAAATAGAAGGAGATTCGGACCCAAGAGGACAAGCTACCCATCCCTGCCACAACCTTGGACTGCTGTCTTCTGGTCTCTTCTAAATCAGAACGCCCTCCGACTCCCACCAGAACGACCGCAGGCGTGGTCAGAACACCTGGATAAGACCAAGTTTTGTGCCTACCATAGGATGCCGGGGCATGACCTCACCCAATGCTATACAGTTAGAGATCTGATTTACGACCTTAATGATGAAGGTAGGATTGATTGGAATAATATTAGGCCGATAGGCACAAGCGACCCACGGAATACCCCTCCTAATCAAAACGCTACCGCTAATCCAACACAGAATATACCAAATATGCAGATTTATACAAACCCGCTACCTCAACATGGGCCATCAACCTCTGGACAAGCCTCGCAAACTCAATTGATAAACATCGCCATGATAGAACACCAATACATTGATATCGCGACCCAAGGGAGCATAAATCATAATCAACCATGCCATGATGATTTCTTTGAAGAAGAAGACTATAGAAAATACATCACGCCATGGGATGGAAAGACGAAGTTCAAAATCTATAACTCCGGAATGGACGCGATTGTCGATTCTCCTGACCTTTACAAAGTAAATTTTGATGAACCAAATGACCAAGGACCACCGATCCTCGCGAACTCTAGATTAGATCCTCACCCGGATGCAAATGCATCTCAAGCCCATCTCCGATCCGGGCGAATTCGTCCTTCCCGATTACCCCCTCATCCGGTCACTCGAGATCCAGAATCGCAGAACCCCAACACTCAAGTTGAGGAAATAGTCGATGAAAGAGCCCATATCTCGATAGAAACGGGAATAGAATATGATCTCTTAGGACACCTCACGAAGATCCCAGCTAAGGTATCCGTCCTCGACTTAATTAAAACCTCACCCAAACATCAGCAACAGTTACTTGAGGCTATTACGCGGTTGCAAGTCCCGGTAAACATAACTCCCGAAGAGTTGAGAACTACCATCGCAACATTAGCCCCGGGAACCCCTTTTCCTGCCCTTACGTTTACCGAAGAAGAACTAAAAGAGATACCGTCTGAAGCGAGGACATCTCCCCTACATCTAACGATCAAGATAGCAGGAAAGGAAATATCAGGAGCTTTGGTCGACACTGGCGCATCATTAAACATATGCCCATTGAAAACCTACAAAGCTTTAGGGCTCACAACAAAAGACTTAACTCCGGCCCCCATGGTGGTGACTGGTTATGATGGGAATAAGAAAACAGTATGTGGAAAAGTTATGTTATTAGTACAGGCGGGTCCGATTTCGATGCCAGAAGAATTTTATATCATGGACATCCCCGCCACTTTCAATTTAATTTTAGGACGCCGATGGTTGAATCATATGAACGCCGTCATGTCAAGCAGGCATCAATGTGTCAAATTCCCCCATTTAGGCAAGATCATAAAAATGATGGGGGACCCACCTGTGATCGAACCGGAAGAACTCCAAATACTCCCGACCTTACAACCCGCTCCCATGACGCCAGAGGTCAAGATTCATGGATACAGAGTTGACCCTCTCATCTCCTTAATGGATATGGACCCCATGCAAAATATGTTTCATGAATTTTCCCCCCTCCAAAATCCAACAACAAACAATCGGAATCAAGCGCCAGGATGGACTCTGATGAGGAAGATGGGATATCAACCCGGATTTGGACTAGGAAAAGACGGGGAAGGTGCTATCAACCCCTACATACCAGATCCTAGAGCAAAAGCAGAAGGATTAGGATACGATGCACATAGTAATATGAGAGGTAAGCAAGAGGGCTGGACTTTAGATGAACACTTTATAAGGCACGATAAAACTCTGGATCCCAATGCATCACCAACTAGAGAGGGACGCGACAATTTGGATCCGAACGATAAAGGTAAGACCGTTCTAGTAGAAGATTGGGAAGACTCTACGTCATCTGAAAGTGAGATCTACGAGCAAATCTTTGGCACTTGGAGAGAGTTCCATTCACCAGAAGAAGTGGATGATGCAAATTGCACTGTCAATCTAAGGTTCCAGACCCTATCGTGCAACATGTTGACTATGAACAAATCAACTCGTTTACCCAAAAAAAAACGCCGATTGCCAAACTCAGAGAAAGTCGCGAAACATGGGAAATTGAAGACCCTACCCGCGAGGAAGTGGTATATTGGCCCGTTGCCTGGCACCACTGGCGAGAAGACCCCTCTCAAGAAGACCATGAAGTTTGGGAAGCAGATGACCAAAACGACCATGAAGTGGTGTACCGCCCCACTGCCTGGCTACGCCAGCGGGGAGGATCCTCCTTGGTAGATAACCCATCTTCAAACTTACCTGTACCATATCATTTCAAAAATCCAAAAAAATTAGAAAACCCCGAAAACCCCAAAAAATTAGAAAATAGAAAACCCAAAAACATAGGAACCGTAGGAGTAGAAGACTTTAGTCCTCATCAAAACATGGGCAATCCAAGGAGATGGAAGTTACCTCCGGTAGAGCGGTCCCGACTAGAGGAGATTATGACCAACATCGATAAGTTAGGCTGTGAGTCTCTGCCGATCATTCCAGAGCCCGAGCCCTTAGTGCAACCTACAAACGCCAATGATGGAATGGGTGTTTACGAACTAGTAGACGCCGAAGAAGGGGATGACGAAATTTCTGAAGAATTCGGGAGAGTAATCAAGAAATTTGATGAAGAGACGCAAGCGGCTGCTGAAAAGACAAAGGAAATAAACCTAGGGACGGATGAGAGACCCAAACAAGTCCAAATTAGTGCCTGCCTAGAACCTGACGAAGAAAGTAAAATCCTTGAGATCCTAAGAGAGTATCGGGACGTGTTCGCGTCAGATTATAATGATATGCCCGGTCTTGCACCCGATCTGGTGGAGCACCGAATTCCGCTAGAGGAAAATGCTAAACCCGTCAAACAAAAGTTGAGAAAGATGCTTCCCGACGCTGCCCTGAAAGTGAAGGAGGAGGTTGACAAGCTCCACCAAGCTAAATTCATTAGGGTCGTATTATTCCCTCAATGGGTCGCCAACATAGTTCCGGTAAAGAAGAAAGACGGACGTGTCCGAGTTTGTATCGACTTTCGAAATTTGAACAAGGCATCTCCCAAAGACGATTTCCCTTTGCCTCACATTGACTTGCTTGTTGATAATACTGCAGGGCACGCCATGCTATCATTCATGGATGGTTACTCAGGGTACAATCAAATCAAGCTGTCACCAGAAGATCAAGAGAAGACATCATTCACTACACCCTGGGGGACCTACTGCTACGTTGTGATGCCTTTTGGCTTGAAAAATGCCGGTGCCACTTATCAGAGAGCCATGATGGCGATATTCCACGACATGATACACGATTGTGTAGAGGTTTACGTAGATGACATTCTAATCAAATCCGAAACCCGTGAGGATCACATCGTAGCCCTTAGGAGAGTCCTTCAACGATCTAGGGACACCCAACTGAAGATGAATCCGAAGAAATGTGTTTTTGGAGTATCCTCTGGTAAACTCCTGGGCTTCATGGTAAGTAACCGGGGAATCGAAGTTGATCCTTCTAAGATAAAGGCCATCCTTGAAATGCCGCCCCCGAAGAATCTCAAAGAATTGAGGGGCCTCATAGGACGACTACAGTTCATCAGGAGATTCATTTCACAGCACTCCCAAAAATGCGAGCCCTTTTACAAATTGCTAAAAGGAGGTGTAAGGTACCACTGGGATGACGACTGCCAGAAGGCATTTGAAGATCTGAAGAAATATTTGTTGAGTCCTCCCGTCCTGAAGCCCCCTATAAAAAATAAGCCTCTCATTTTATATGTGTCAGCGACAGAATCTGCGATAGGCGTCGTCCTGGGGCAACATGATGAAACCGGTCAAAAGGAGAACGCTATTTATTACTTGAGCAAATCTCTATTACCCTACGAAAGGAAATACTCCCCAATGGAGAGGACTTGCTTAGCCGTAGTTTGGGCGGCTCAAAAATTGAGACACTACTTTCTAGCCCACCAGATCAAACTCCTAGCAAGGATGGATCCTTTGAAATACATTTTCGAGAAGCCAGTAACTTCGGGAAGAGTTGCGCGATGGCAAATGCTCCTAGTCGAATTTGACATAACCTACGTCACACAAAAATCCATAAAAGGACAGGCGATCGCTGACCATCTAGCACACCTCCCCCTGCCTCAGTACGAGCCAGTTAGAACTGATTTCCCTGACGAGAGCATTTTGTTTACATATGTTGAAGAGGTTAAAGATGATGATTCATGGACTATGTACTTTGATGGAGCTTTAAACCAAAATGGAAAAGGAGTCGGGATAGTGCTATTATCCCCGGAAGGGGTTGTCATACCAAAGGCCTACAAGATCGGATTTCCAGCAACCAACAATGCGATGGAATATGAAGCTTTGCTAGCGGGGCTAAGAGAGGCCCAGGCTCTAGGTGTCATGAAGTTGAGAGTCTTCGGTGATTCCAAAGTTGTTATTTCCCAAATAGCCGGAGAATGGAAGATCAATGCCCCCAAACTTGCACATTACCACGCAAAGGCAAAAGAATTGATGTCTGGTTTCAAGGAAGTTTCCTTCCTCTACATTCCTCGAGCCTTGAACCGCTTGGCCGATTCATTAGCAATTTTAGCTTCCATTATAGAAATCCCCGACAACAAAGATTCCGAAGAATTCTTGATTAGAAGGCTAGCTTCACCGTCCGTCAAATCGATAGATCTAACCAAAGGGAACCTTGCTGAAGCTCTGCAGAAAATTTCGAAGGAAAAGGGTAAAAAAGTCAAGGCCAAAGAGTCCGATCAAGAAGAGAACGCCAAGCCAGTAGAAGGAGTCCTAGCTCGCATACAACATGATGATGACCTAGTAGACGATCACCCGTGGTACTACGATATCTGGAATTACTTACATGATGGCTACATCCCTGAATACGCTAGTCGATCGGATAAAAAAGCATTGAAAGAAATGGTTCAAAGATATGTCATAGTCGCGGGACTACTGTACCGCAGATCTTTCAGTGGAATTCTCCTACGATGTGTGACTACAGAAGAAGGGCAAGAAATAATCGAAGAGGCACATTCAGGAGAGTGTGGAGGACACGTCAATGGCCAAATGTTAGCTAAGAAGATCATCCGTTTAGGTTATTATTGGCCATCCTTAGAGTCGGATTCAGTCCATTACGTTAGGAGATGCAAAGAGTGTCAGTTACATGCCGACCTAATTCATGCCCCTGCATCATCCCTTCACCCCACCACAGCTCCATGGCCTTTCTCGACCTGGGCTTTTGATATCATAGGACCCTTGGCCCCTACTTTAGAAAACACACAAAATAAAGCATTCATATTGACAGCCACAGAATATTACACTAAATGGGCAGAAGCAGAAGCATATGTTAATATTAAGGCTACTTCTGTGGTCAAATTCATTAAAACGAATATAATAGCCAGGTTTGGCATCCCTAAAGTATTCATAACAGACAATGGACCCCAGTTTATATCCCAACAAATGAATGAGTTGTGCACAAAATATGACATTGAATTGCATCATTCCACCCCATATTACCCCCAAGCAAATGGCCAAGCCGAAGCAACCAACAAGACTTTACTGAAGATCATCAAAAAGACTGTGCAAACCACCAAAGGTAGTGATTGGCCAGACCGTTTGGTTGAAGCGTTGTGGGCATACCGGACTTCCATAAGGACTCCTACAGGAGAAACCCCATACTCTTTGACCTACGGAATGGAAGCAGTCCTTCCCCTCGAAGTCCTTCACCCGTCGCTACGCATCCAGCTAGATGAAGATATGACAGAAGACCAGAGGAGAGAAGCATTGCTACTTCAGCTAGACCTACTCGACGAGAAAAGAATGAAGGCAGCAGAACATGCACAAGCATATCGGAAAAGAATCGCCAGAGCCTACGACAAACATGTCAAAGAGCGGAAATTCAAAGTTGGTGATTTCGTCTTGAAGCGCATCGCTCCATCACAGCTTCCGCATCCTAAAGGTAAGTTACGACCCAATTGGGAAGGCCCTTATGTAGTTAAAGAAGCATATTCTGGTAATGCATATAGACTAGTAAATGCAGAAGGGGAAGAGCTCCCCGATCCATGGAACGCTATGTACCTGAAAAGGTACATAGTATGACCCTCCCTTACTTCTCACGGAGTATGGCCCTCCTTGCCCCTTAGCGTAGTTGTAGAAATCCCGTAAGAAGACAGAAGAGATGCACTCTAATCAAACTTGGAACTCGAACACACACCGGCACTTAAAAATACACAAAATGGCGAGTCTACCCCACACGGATTCGACACGGTTAAGGCCACCCAATGTGAAGGTTTGTAGGTGAGATTGCCCATGTCATGAAAGCTTCTTCACCGTTTGCAAAAAAAAAAAAAAAAAAAAAAAAAAAAAAAAAAAAAAAAAAAGGGAGCTTTGTGACTAGTCTGGGTCCGTAGCCTTTTTAACTCGAGCCAGTAAGCTCGTAGGGGTATTTAAATACCTAGTGCCCTAAAGCCACCTGGTTTGGGAGTCACTGGCCGAATGCTCGTTACATGGGTTAATTAGAAAGCTTAAGGGATCCAGACATTGCACAGTCATATGGTTAAAAAAAAAAAAAAAACGAAGAAAAGAAAAAGTCTAGTTAGGGGTCTTGGAAACAATAAAGGTTTTGTGACTAGCTCGGGTTTGTAGCCTTTTTAGCTCGAGCCAGTAAGCCCGTAGGGGTATGTACATATCTAGTGCCCTAAAGCCACCTGGTTTGGGAGTCATTGGCCGAATGCTCGTTACATGGGTTAATTAGAAAGCTTA
Source organism: Umbellularia californica (assembly GCA_028538565.1). Classification (NCBI taxonomy): domain Eukaryota; kingdom Viridiplantae; phylum Streptophyta; class Magnoliopsida; order Laurales; family Lauraceae; genus Umbellularia; species Umbellularia californica. The sequence goes on along the minus strand of JAPQWN010000004.1, from coordinate 26,709,074 downwards.
AAGGACCCGAGCATTGCACAGTCACAATGGATCCGAAAATATATATATATATATATATATATATATCTTAGGCTTGCTAGACTGACATGGGCACTCATTAGGTGAACTAAGCAGAAGGTAGTTGAACACCACAACACTAAGGTAGCACGGTGACTCACCGCCCTACACACAAACATTACTCACAAATGAGCCCTAGATGCGGTCAGATGCTCTCCGAAGTTCGACCGAAAAGACTAAGCAGCTACAAAAGGGGCCCGTGAGGGCTCGACCTCCAAAGGACGGTTAGGGAAGACCATGTTGCCACTTAGGTGACAATTATGGATCGAGAAGCTAATCTCCTTTCGCACTCTCACCCACAGCCAGAATAGACACTAGTCTTATGCTGGGGCATTTTTTTGGTTTATATATACACATGAACAAATGCTTAGCTCACACGGCTTCCCAACTTGGGTCCTCATCGCATACACAGTTGCCACGGGCACTCACTAGGTTGCACACACACTCACCTCATACATGTTTTTACTACTAATGACTTTTAGTTGGATGCAGAAAAAAAAAATATATCCCCTAAGGTATGAATTCAATCTTGTTATTCTCAAAGCTTGAGTGCCAAAATGGCCCCCTGACATTTTTACCGAGAAAGAAAATGCCACCTTAGCCAAACTATGCAGGGGGGCCTAAAAATATTAAACTGACAAGTTTGTTTTGAGACCTTGCAGGGAAACCAACCCCGATCACATTCATAACATCCCACAAGCTAGGGCATTTATTTATTATATACGGGTACTATTTTGTGCACAATTCCTCATGACTTGAAAAGATCAAAGTTACGAAAACCAAACTGGGAAAATATGAGTTATGTCTGTTATGTTATCCAATGATGAATTTGATTATAGATGTATGTTGTACACACCCTTTATGACATCACATATGATTGTAGTATTGAAAGTGCAATTATCTTGAACCTCTGCCTTTATACTTATAGCTAACAATGTGAATGCCTGAAAACATAGAATTGTTTAGGTCACAAATGTCACGCACTCAGCCACCCCCTATTGTTTGAGAACCTCATTCTGTGTTTCTTACTAAGTTTAGATTGATGAGAGATTGTACTTATTCTTCTTTTTTTGTTGTATGAAATCTCACTTCATTAACTGCTAGTGATTCTTCCTACGAGATCCGTGCTCAAAGCACAAATTTCGAGATATTTTAGAAAATTTCGGCAGCACTTCCCCTTGTTTTTTGGACCCCGGAAAATTTCGAGATACGTAAGGATCTATTACCTGTGAGAAGAACACTTCGTATATTCCCCTAGCACCCCACAGTGACTCCTCGTCAATCAACCACATTCCCATAGCACTTCTAAGACACCAAACACACTATCTCGACTATACATACATGGTATACATACGCACAACATACACATACATATCAGCTCCCACCATGAACCGAAGATAGGGAGTAACAGCATAAATACAGGACCAGGACATATGAATACAATATAGAACAAGGATACACAAGGAATACGTCCCTAGGAGATCAATCAGAGAACAATAGCCCTATGAAGCAGCCCCATCATGACGAGCCGATGAAGCAAATGAAGACGGACCAGGGGCACGCTGAGAAGGAGCTCGGGTCGAGTCCGAAAAAGCATAACCTCTCTCTTCCGCCCTCCGGCGATATCGATCGAGGCGCCTCCGTAAATCAGCAACCACCTCCTCATGACCTCGCGCCATACGATCCATGCGCTCAATATACTGATCATGAATAAGGGTTCTCTCCTCGGCCACGCTGAGAGGCGGAGGAACAAAGGCGATAACGGCACCACTCTACAAGACGACATTTTAAGAACACCTTATATTCAACAAACCTTACAGCAGTGAACGCAGAACTTAAAAGAGGAGGAAAGACCTTCACCTGCGTAGAGGCCTCGTAGCTCCTGAGCTTGGCACGCAACTCGCGGACCTGTACATCACCAGATTACAAATCACATCAACAACGGATACGAGGAATCAAGTTTGAAATGTCACATGGGAAAACCTCATACCTGTGCCTCTGAAGCATCTCTCTCGACAAGCGCCTTGTCACGCTCACTATGAGCCTCCGCCTAGAAGATCACAAAAGTAAACAATCAGGGATCGGTCATTATACAAAAGAAGAACGCGGTAAAAGTCTAAACCTCACTAACCTGCAACTGGTCCATCTCAGCTCGCAGTGTCTGGAGCTCGCCCTCCAATTTGATTCTTGTAGCTTCGGATGCTGCCAAGTCCCTGTCTCTCTGTACAACGACCAGAGGCCATAAACATCAACTCAAAATGAAAAACCAAGTTAGTGACTTTATACCTCAGAGATGTCCACTGGCGCATCAATAACAACATCACGTCGTTTTAGCTCCTCCTGCAGGATCTCATCGGGTAAGATAAAAGAAATTGTTAAGTTCAAAATGCTACTTCTACAATGGATGGGGAATAGTGATCTCCATGCCTCTTTAGCTGTCAATGATGCCTGTAGTCTCACTGTCATAGCTTCCTGAAATAAATAGGATAATAACATGACGCGGTGGGTGGATGCCTTAATGCATGACATCAAGAGACAAGACTACCCAAATCCCTAGGCTACGACCTCAACAAACATTACCTTATCTCTCACCAACTCTGTCAACCGAGATACCTCCTCACGAAGGGCTGCCTCAACATCGGAAGCCGCTCTCCTAGAGGTCCCCTACCACAGAGCATAACAAGTACAATTAGAAAAGAAGGATAAAACAATACGGTTAATAAATCCGGTGAGATTTACCTCGCCTAGATCATTGCCTAACGAGCGTGTCCCGCGACTTTCCGTTTCTACAGAGGAAACCATCTGAAATAGAAGAACAACATATTGGATCAGATCGAGAATAGGGGATCACATCTAGGCAGGTGAAGATTAATTGATTACCCGAAGTGACAACAACGTCTCCATCGCCTCAGCACAATTTCGGATAGAATGGGAAGACCCGCCGGAATACGACTCGGGGAATATGTACCGGTGCGTGATATCCCTCCAACGCCGTTCATAATCGCTCGTTGCTTCTTCATCTGTACCAAAGGCAGGTGCTTTCCCCCCTCCATCCCAATCATCAATCTCGGGCTGATGCGGGTGAGAATGACCAAATACTGCTTCGCCCCATCCCCTATATGAATGACTCATGTTAGGTTCGGGAGGTAGGACAACCTGATGACCACCGAACTGGCGAGCAACCCGACTCACGATGAGCCTAGAAACGATCTGAGGAGCGTGTAGCCATATATCTCTTGCAAATAAATGTGCCCCATCTCGCACTACCACTAGCTCATCTTCAGGGCCGCCTTGGTAAGGACACCAAATGATCTGAAAAATAGGAGAAAGCATAACCCCGAAGGATATCAACTGTTAGTAACTCGAAGTAGGAGAGTGACCGATTCCGGCTTAATTCCAAAGCGAGTTAATAACTTAAAAGGAAAAGGAGGAAAGAACGACTCACTTCTCGGTCCATTAACTCATTCAAGATAAAGCGATAGCCCTGCTCATCAGGCCTCATCCTCAAATCCTTGGTTCTTTTTGCCAGCTCTGTAGGGAGGACGTCCGCGAAGCCCCGTACAGTAGCATTCGGATACCACTGCGCCGCCCGGGGAGCAAGGCTCAACCGCACTGGCAAACGCTCGGGGCGACACTGCAGGACATGCTCCCACATCCACACCTATCTCGAAACGATTGAATCATTAGTGAGGCGACATGTTCAAAGCAGAAGATTGACAAATATGGGAAGTTGACTCACCTGAAGGATCGGGACAAAACCCCGGAGACTCCTGTGGCCCCTCTGCACCCGACATCTATCATCCAGGCTATGGAAGAGAAAGGCGAGGGCTGCCGCACCCCAGGCATAATCACCTACTCGGCTCAAATCGTCCACAAACCTGAGCAAGGTGCCAGACGCTCTGTTGCCCGTCGCATTGGCAAATAAACATTTCCCGAAGAAATAAAGAAGGAATGCGCGTAGACTCTCGTCCTCGCCTTGCCTAGCCGACGATAGCCGAGGACGTCTCAATGCGACATCAGGTCGGGTCCCCTGTTTCCCTGCCAAAGTGACAAAGATATTCAATCAATAATATTCATCAATTTACGGAAAGTAATGCCGGAATCATGGCTTGCTACTCACCAGTCACATAGAAGGTCTCGCAAGGAATCCCCACCCTCTTTCGACGATAGTACCCATCAACGGGTACCTCTCTACACTCGTGCTCTGCAAATGAGAAGGGATTATAAATGTTGGCCACCCAAACAACGAGGGGTAAGAATAAACTTGAGAATTTACCAGTGGGGAAGACGACGTCATCACCACCCCTCTCATCCTCACTACCCCTCTCGTCCATTGGATCATCACTATCATCGGACGCAAATAACTCATCCAGGGGTGCTATATACTCCTCATCATTGGAGCCGCTAGCCGCACCCTCACCTCCATCCATCCCGGTATCCGGACAAATAGCATCGGCCGTGCCTGTCCTCGCCCGTTCGCCGGTAGTCGGGGCAGGTCCGTTGTCCCCACCCCTGACCGATGAACCTCCAACAGCTGCCATCTGCGCCTCGTGACCTGCTAAAAACTCCGCCTGATCACGAGACCAACCTGGAATGCATAAGAGACAATAGTGAGTAAGAGAACAAACGAATCGAAATTACAAGGACAAGGCTAGAATGCTCACGATCTAGGCTCCTCGCCCCCGCCGGACCATAGGCTTCCCATAGCCACTCAATATCAATCTGGCTGGAGCCAAGATAAGGCCGGGCACCAAACAATCGCTGGAGCAAGGGCCGAACGAGCTCAGGATTAGCATCTGTCGCACCAGTCGAGGCCGGCAGACCGCTCACCCTCAAACCCCAGCATCTCGCTATATCCTCAAGGGTGATGGTCATCTCGCCAGTCGGGAAATGAAAAGAATGAGTCTCATCCCTCCATCTCTCCGAGAGTGCACTAATAAGAGCGCGATCAGGGCGGAAAGCGACGATTGACATAAAATCCCCGAAACCCATGGCCCGGACACAATCTTTCACAGTGTCAGGCAGCACCGTCCACCACTCTTTCACCTTTAGCCATCCCACCCGCATTCGAGCGAGGGGGACATGCTAAAGTTGAGGGAAGCATCACAATTATTAGCCCAATAATTGAAGATGAATAATGACTAGAGGCAATACAAGAAAAGAAAATACAGCTACCTTGCCCGCCTTTATCTCGTCAGCAAGGTGGGGGTCCTTCGTGGCTCGTGGTTTCTTACGCCTTTTTCTGGGGCAGGCCGCTGTCGGATCCATCTCCGTCCCCTTGGCAAGCTCAACGCCAGGATCCTCCATGGGTCTATCTAAGGGAACACTCCTCGGGTCTCCCGATGGGCCCTCTACCGACTCACCCGTCATCGGGGCCCTCTTGCAAGCAAACCTCGTCTTCATCCTGCACATTTGGAGAGAAAAGAAAGCACATATGAGAAATGGCAAGTAAGAAACGCACAAATGGCGAGGTAAAATTTGAAAGATCTCACAGTGGATACTATGCAAAGCAACCAAGCTGAACCCAAGAGAGACATTAAAATAGGGAAGCATTGACCAAACGGTCCCAAGGTAAACCAATCCAAGAACAAAAGTGAAACTGATAGCCAAGACTAAAAATAATAATGAAAATAAAAATATAACATGACAAGTGAAGCAAATCCCCACTCAAACTAAGACACCACCACCATGACCCTTGTCCCATCATGATCAGAACCACCACTCTATTCATAATCATCGTATCACCCCTACACACGCATCAATCACTAAAATCACCTCACTTCGTCCTGATTAACCGAGACAACCAATGGGTTCAGCCCCACCATCAGATCTTTTCGGACCTCACCGAATCACATAAAACCCCCAAACCTTGCTCACAGTACCCAAAATCATTGCCCAAGTTGGTTACTAAACGACCACCTGTGGGGGGGCTAAGAATCAAGATTTTCCTTCCACGGCTATGATGAGCTCCATCTACCATTCAAATTCAAAACTCCACTGAACTCCACATTTACTACTTCTACAGAACACCCATGGCCATGACCAAGTCCAAAACTCCATTCTGCAGCTAATTAAAAAAAAAAGGGAGGAGAAGACAGTCAAGAAGATGAGACCCACGTACCTGGGCCATTCAAGGGCAAACTCCCCTTTCTTTTTTTCTCTTTTCCCTATTCTTCCTCAGCCTACTTGGCCTTCACCTGCAAATGGCAGCAGCAACACATTAAAAAAAAAAAAAAAAAAAAGAGAGAGAAAAGAGAAAAGAAACAAAGTAAAAAAAAAAAACATACCTGGGCCAGGGGCTGGGCCCCCCTTCCTCTTCTCCCTTCTCTCCCTTCGTTCTCTCTTCCTCTCCTCACTCAACCAGCCCTTTCACTCTCGGTTTTCACCTGCACACAGCAGCAGCAGGCGTTTCAAAAATGAAAAAAGAAAAAAAAAAGAAGAAAGAAGAAGAAGGAGATGGGACCCACCTACCTGGGCCACTCAAGGGCGAGCTCCCCCTCTTTTCCCTTTTCCCTGTTCTTCCCCAGCCTACTCGGCCTTCACCTGCAAACGGCACCAACAGGCGCACGAAAAAAAAAAAAAAAGGGGAAATGAAAAAAAAAATAAAGAAAGAAGGAGAAAGAAGAAGAAGAAGATGAAGTCCACATACCTGGCCAGGGACGAGCTTCCCCTTTCTCTCCACGCCTCTGCTGCTTCTCTTTTTTTTTTTTTTATTCACCTGCAACAATGGCAGCCACAGCAGAGTTCAAAAAAAAAAAAAAAATAGAAAATGAAGAAAGAAGAGAGAATAGAAGAAAGGAAAAGAAAGAACTACATACCTTGAACTCCTTCTCCTCCTCCCCTCAATCTCTTTGCTGCATCCAAGAGCTCCACCTGCAACAATGGCAGGAAGTAAAAAAAAAAAAAGGAAAAGAGAAGAAGAGAAGAAGGAAAATAGAAAATGGAAAGAGATGTCGAGACCCACTTACCTGAACACCGGCGAACCTGCGCGCTGCTGCTGCCTCCCCCTATTTCACCAACTCGTCCCTGCCTCACCTGAAACAGCAAAAGCAAGAAAGAAAGGAACGAAAGAAAGGAAGAGAGGGAAAGATGAATGAAAAAGAAAAGAAAAGAGGGGGAAAGCCCCAACACGTGTAGCCAGCAGCTTGGCCCAGCCTCCTTATCAGATGGGGGGCCCTCTCTAAGGGCGACCCACCTCTAAATGGCCCATCTCTCTCGCCCAATAACAATAATAACAAAAAAAAAGAAAACTGAAAAAAAAGAAAAAAAAGAAAGAGGGATTAGAGATCAAGCCTAACATTAAATTAAGCCTCAAGAGGGATGAAAATTAAAACATGATTCACCCACTGATTAAGTTCAAGTCAATCTTTATTAATAATAACTACAATCCAACCTTGGCAAAATCTGACTTAGCTTGAGTACCAACCTCGACACTAGACGAAGCTCAGGATTATCGGCGACACATCGATGGCCCATCTCTACCTACGAAGAACAACGGTGCAAACAACATGCAAAGGTCGGTTGATTCGAAATACATTATGGATTCACCATAGGTATCATATATTAATAGTTCATGCATCCAAATCCCTGCATTCATCCACATATTCCACATCATCATACATCAACTAAAATACACACACGCATAAAAAAAAAATAAATAAATAAAATAATAAATAAATAAATAAATAAATCTAAATCAACTTTTATTGAACTCTGATAAGAGTCATTAAATAATAACTATAGCAATGAACTACATCAAGTGAATCCTAAACATTGACTAAAATAGAGGTCACGACCCGCGCTCCTAATACCCTAGATGGGTCTATCACTAACTGAGATGGTCCTAATGACCTAACCTCTCGCAGAAAAAAAAAAACTAGACTAGGGTGATGATTTCGGTCTTCTATAGGGGGTGAACCATTCCGTTAAAAATAGGAAAATGAGCCAACCGCGCCTCCATTCCTAAGATGTGGGTCTCAAGCCGCCCCTTCACTTCCTCGAAAGTGGTTAAAGGGTCTCGAAGAGCATCACCAATCTCCCGAAGCAGCCTAAAATCGTCCAGATGAGCGGTGTACACTGGATGGATAAGCGCTGAAAGAGTGGTGTTTTGCATTTCGAAATACTTTCTATAGCGCCTCGGGACAGCAGATTCAGCTTCATGTGGGCAGGACATCGTCATGAGCTCTAACTGATCCATCCGCCTATGTATTGCGTTAAATTCCTCGATAGGAGCTCTTTCACTGGTAGTCTTCATACCCTCCCAGACTTCAAGCATCGCCTGAAGGTCCATCATGCTCCACAAAAGGGGCTGGAGTACGTCATTAATGAAAGCTGGCAAGTCTCCCAGAAGTCCATCGTAGCCGCACAACCTGTTAAGAGCGGTCCTCCCTACAACGCACAAATCTCCGTACAATCCGCATATCTTCCTGTATTTCATCACCAGCAAATCGTACTTCCCACGCTTGGCTTCGACGAGTTGTTGATCCATCACCTCCTCAAACTGGAACACGCAATCGTAAGTGGCAGGCATGGATGACCCATGCTAGAGATAGAACTCAATTCGTTCCTCGGAGTCATAGTAACCTATCCTTCCATCCCCCGAGGACCAATACTCGTCCCCTGGTGAGTAGGGCTTGCAGGCAGGAGTACCTCCAGCACCATCAATCACGAACGAGAACATTGGAGCGCCAGCCATTGGAATAGAATGAGACCTATAAACACATACACAAGGCATTAAAGACCTTCCGTTGAATTGAAAATAACCCAAAGAGGCTTAGATTGAAGGAATCACTACAAAAAAAAAAAAAAAAAAAAAAAAAAAAAAAAAAAAAACCCACTTGGGCGCACCAAGGGTGGCGCCCAAGTCTGTCCCGAGGAACTTCTCCCGAAGGGTCGAGGTTCAGTAATGGAAATTATATCAAGCTTTCCCAAATCCGTGCTAAATACTCTTAGAAGTACTGTGGGATTATTCTAACCCGTTTTAAGAGCCAAGAGTCCAAATTGCATACAACATCTAAACACAAATAAGAAAAACAAAAAAGAAAGAGGGTGACACAATGATAACAAAGGAAACATCATAAGATCAAAGTAAGAATAATGAAAGAGTGATGAGCTAAAACACAGGATGAGGACTAAACAAGTATAAATAAATTATTAAAAAAAAAAAAAAAAAAAAAAAAACAGCACACACACTTGGGCGCACCTAGGGTGGCGCCCAAGTCCACTTCAGGGACTTCATCGCGAATGGGCCCGGTTCAACCTAAAATTATCCATCACAACCCCTGAAATCCGTGGGATAAATCGCCAAGGGTACTGTTCGGTCACTTTCAGACCATTAAAAAAAAAAAAAAAACAAAAAAAAATGCCTCCTTGTCAAAGTAACTCTAAATTAAACACTCATGCAAAGCAACATCTTTGTTTCTTTTGAAAATAAAAAGAGAGAGAAGAAGGGAAGGAAAATTAAAGATGATACAACCCAAACAAATATATATATAAACAAATCTGAATTTTAAGTTTGCATCATGCCAAAAGAGAGAACAAAATAAACTAGAACATATGTTGCATGAACTAGAACCAACAAAGATGAAAGAGTGCTTACTTGGGAGCAAGAGAGAGATCAAAGACCCTTGAATTCGGAATTTGGAAGAGTAGGAAGTGTGATAAAACCCAAAGACAGCCATTCCTTATATAGATTAGTGTCTTAATTTGAAAAGAAGACGGACTGGCACTTGGACGCACTCCTAGTGGCGCCCAAGTCCTTCTACCTCCCAAACTTTGTAAGAGTGCCACTTGGGCGCACTCCTAGTGGCGCCCAAGTCCCTTCACTTCCCAATTTCACTACACGATCAATACCTCGCGTAACCGCATCATAGAATCCTAAACCAAGTAGGAGAGACCACTTGGGCGCACATAGAGGTGCGCCCAAGTACCCTGAAACACATGGGCACCCCTCCATGTGCGCCCAACTATTTTTTTTTAACCTGGGAAGCCGCGCGATGCACAAGTCTAGACCATAATGACTCTATGATGATTGATGACTAAAACAAACAAAAAACAACAGCAAACAATGATTAAAAGAGTGTAATAAAAGGAACTAAGCGGCGAAAATCCACGCACCGGACATCACCCCTTCGCAGGGAAAATCATCATACACTTTAGTCCCATCACGCATACATTATGCATTGCATCCCATGTCATCTCCATCAATGAAACTAGAAGTGTTACCTTTACAAGTTATGAAACTGAGCACTAACAAAAAATGCAGAATCTTTTAGTGTTTGTTCAATGCAGGTTTCCAAAGCAAAAATGAGAGCACCAAAGGTGATTTAAGCAGACTATTGGAGATGAATGGCATGAACTTTCAGCAAATGAACACTGAAAGAAAGCAGTAATGACCTCTATCAACGGATTTACAAAAAAAAAAAAAAAAACTCTTGAGGTAAGTATCCCTAACCATGATTTTCATGATTTTACCTCACGTCTGGAAAATTGAGTCGCCGTAGGCCTCCCTTAAGCGCTTCTGATCGGTATGGCGACCATAATACTGTGTTATCACGAATTGTGGTGTTTGCTGACTCAAGTCTTGACGTTGGAGGATGGAATCCGTGTAACTTGAAACTCTCCATGATAAGCATGAAATGATGATTGAATCTATCCCGGGTTCTCATCTAAGCTGGGTAACCAAGATCCCTAGAGAGTGACAGTTATTCCGGTGAACATCTTCCATTGATTTAGCTTTTTCTATGCATACCTGAGTTTCGAAAATAAAATCTCTTTGTAAAAAAAAAAAAAAAAAAAATGCATCTCATTCTCACATACACTTCACACCATTGCTTGAACTATGTTTATGATTGCTTTCAAGATCCCCATTATTACTAATCAATTTTAACTATGCCTTGAGTATTCAACTGTGAATGAAAGTTAAAAGACATTATGTATGACAAAATTGAATTGAACTCCATTACAAGAACAAATGAAACTCTAATAGTGACTTAGCCAATCGAAAGACCAACTTCTGATTCAGACCACTGGGGCACAGTTCCCACCATCACTTTAAATTAAGCAACCGGGGCACAGTTCCCAACCCGTCACGTGGCAATACCACGGGCACCGAGGCACATATCTCGGATTTCCAATCAAATCAGTAGGCACGTAACTTCTTGTTTTTTCCTTTCTCCCCTGAATCAGAATTGATCCTAGAAAAAGTGAACCTCACCCTTAGAACGAGTTTGCAATTGCATACATCCGTAGGTAGCCACTCCCGCGAGCTCAAAGGCTCCCGTGAGTCATGAGTGTTGTGTCTACTTTTTTTGGAGTACAACTCTCCATGTGTTGTTCTCCAAAGAGGGGCATACTGTAGACACCTCACTTGGCCCCCTATGATAGACTTAAACACCTGTCATATATAACGGTGCCCCCATTTCACCCATAATTGAATGGTTAATGGCATAATTAAGATTAATTAATGACGATGAAGATGGTTGTTGAAAATTTTATGCTTAGTTCGACGACCTTTAGAAATTCGTGAGAGAAAAGGCCGAATCGCGTTGAGATTTCGAATCCAACCCACCACTCATACAAAGGATAGGCTGCAGCACTATCCAAGTCCCTTCCAGACTACATAGAACGCACTTAAGTTGATCCCAAAGATATTACACTTAGTTTACCTAAGTACGATGCAATTAGTATGATTTAAACAGTTAGAATCTTTGATCCAGATATCCCTACTATTTCCTGAACTCTAATCACTATGACATATGGACCAAAAGATTCTACGTTCCGAGAGCTTTCCGTTGATATATAGAACGTCCAAATCCGATGAACGAATCAAAAGATATGGTCGTCGGAAGATTACCCCGCGAACCCCCCACCAGGCACATACCTGGGCGCCCATGTAGGTGCGCCCATGTCCCAGACTTGTACTTGGGCGCCCAGACAGGTGCGCCCAGGTCCCTAGTTGCCTTAGGGAAGCACTTAGGTGCACATTTAATCGCATCCCACTTTACCTTTCATAGTTTTGACCCAATCTCAATCTAAGAAATGAACCGGAACCAAACCTCGAGCCCGTTTGACCAAGACATGACATGAGGTGCGCCCAAGTCCTGGAACCTACTTGGGCGCCACCCCATGTGCGCCCAAGTCCCAAGATGCCTTAAAAATGCACTTTGATGCATACTTAGGTACGATTGACTCTACTCTTCGCAGTTTCGACTCGGTTCAGACCCAAAAACAACCCGGAACCGGACCCTAGACCCAATAGGCTTCAAAGTTAGACATGGGCGCCACCATGTGGGCGCCCAAGTCATGGGACCCACTTGGGCGCACTTCCATGTGCGCCCAAGTCTCCGAGAGCCCTAATCTCACCTTGGTTTGCGTGAAACCCTTGGGAACTCGTGCAAGTAGTAGCCCAAACCCTTCCTCCACGTCAAAATCACTATAAAGAGACCTCACATACTACTTTTGCAAAGGAGGCTACCAAAAAGAGAGAAAAAGTAGAGTAAAAAAGAGAGAAAAAGAGAGAGGTCACAAAGGAGATCTCTAGATCTAGAAGAAAGGAGAAAGAAGATTGCTTTGGTTCTCCAAGATCAGTAATGGAGAAAGCCTCCCAAAGCCATGGACTTGCGCAAGAACTTCAACTTAGGACTTAAAGAACACGATTCGAATCGGTATTTATAGGTTTCTTTTGTTTATTTGCATTCCACCAGCATTTTTGTTTAGAAACATGCTTAGGGTCATGCACACATTGTAGATCTGCATTAATAGTACTAGGTTATAGTAGATCTAATATTCAGTATTCATTCCTCATTAGGAACATGCTTAGGATCATTTATAGTTTGTAGATCTGCATTATTTGCATCATTCTGAACTCGTGATTAGAATAGATCTTGCATCCATATCGTTTTCATTAGGAAAATCCGAATCTAAAAGGAAAGGTGTTAAAAAACAAGAGAAGAGTACTTGGGCGCCACTGTGTGTGCGCCCAAGTCCCAAGAGTGGGATTTTGACCCTAGTCTCATCCCGCTTGCAATTTCTCTCTCAAATCCGGATTTCTATTCATATAAGTTAGTATTAGTACCTTCGGACTTGTGACTTTGTATTCAAAATCGCGCGAAAAGCATTGAAAAAGAAACAAAAGAGGAAGAAAACACAGAAAAGCACTTGGGCGCCCATACAGGTGCGCCCAAGTCCAAGATTGGAGATTTGAACCCAGTTTTCCATTTCGCGTGCATCTTGCTTCGGAAATCCGAGTCCATCTTCGTATAAGTTGATATCAAAGCATTCAGACTTGTTAAAAATATTGAAAGAATCGAAAAGGGACCAAACATATCACTGAAAAGAAGAAAAAGTACAGGAAGGTACTTGGGAGCAACCGTAGGTGCGCCCAAGTCCAGAAGTAGACTTTTGGTCCCTATTTGTTTGATTCATGTGCATTTTGCTTCTTGAATCCGAGTCAATCCTCATATAAGTTGATATCAAGGCATTTGGATTTATTAAGAGTATTGAAAGAATCGAAAAGGGACCAAACATACCATTGGAAAGAAGAAAAAGTACAGGAAGGTACTTGGGAGCAACCGTAGGTGCGCCCAAGTCCCTGCAAAGGGATTCACCCTCGAATCCTGGTGCCTGCATTATTATTTTCAAGTCCGGAAGCTTTGACATTAATAATCTACAATAGTACCTTGCATTTAGTCTCAAATTGTTAGAAATCATATCGAGACATCGACAGAAGTCTGAAATACATCACAACCCGCAGGGGGAACACTTGGGCGCCACTGTGTGTGCGCCCAAGTCCCGCAGAGACACTTGGGCGCCCCTGTAGGTGCGCCCAAGTCCTTGGCTTGTTCTTCAGCCCGTATTTGCTACATCTTGCGTCTAATTTAACATGATGTTCCATATTTGTGATGATTTCAATTAATTGCCGAACTTCTAGACTTCGAATCTTCAAATTATCATACTTAGGTTGCATTGTTTGCATAAAATACCAAAAAAATCATAAAGTCATAAAACTATTCCCTTCTCATCTTGCTCTTTAGTAATTAGAGAAGAGAACAAAAAAATTAAAAGAAATAGAAAAATACATAAAAAGAAAAAGAATAGACATTAAGTAGAAGACACTAGATTGTTCTTTAGGATAGCTTACATTGCTTTCGCATAAAAAAACCAAAAGACCAAAAAAAAAATCATAACATCATAAAACACTTCTCCTCTCATCTTGCTCTCTAGTAATTAGAGAAGAGAACAAAAAGAAATTAAAAGAAATAGTAGAATTATAGAGTTAGGCATTAACTAGGTAATCCTAGTTTATTCCATTCATGCTTGAGTGAATTAATAAACTTAATCAACCCTCATCTAAACACTCAATTAATTCGAAGCAATTAATTAAATCACGCAATTAAAATCCACATATTTAATTAATTAATTAAATCCCTAAAACTTATTAACAACTCCTAGTGAAACCCCTGATTAAATAAAACTTTAATCAACAAGTCCCAATTAAAATCCCGATTAACAAACCTAATCCATAATCTTTAATTTATTAAAAGAAATTAACTTAAAGACACCCCGGAAGATAACAAACTATTAGACAGACACTTAGGAGCAACCACAGGTGCGCCCAAGTCACCCCAGACACTTAGGAGCAACCACAGGTGCGCCCAAGTCACCCTTGACACTTAGGAGCAACCACAAGTGCTCCCAAGTCACCCTTAACACTTAGGAGCAAACACAAGTGCGCCCAAGTCATCTCAGACACTTAGGAGCAACCACAGGTGCGCCCAAGTCATCCCAGACACTTAGGAGCAGCCATAGGTGCGCCCAAGTCACATTTAGTTTGGGAATCACCGAATCCCTATTAATTTCAAACTTCGACCCATATCAACACACTAGAACACCCTTACGATTTGAAACAACTATAGCCAGTAGCTCAAATTAACCTAAAAGATTAAACCGACTTAAACCACAAAAACATCCACGTATGCACCAATCTCTTAACACTTAGCCTCCCATAATCATTAAGAAATCTAATTAATTGAAACCTAATTTAATTCCAATTGACACAACACAATAAAAACACAGTTAATTCAAAGAACATCAAACGATAAACACTCAACCTCAAATTAACCCAGAAACAAGAGAAACACGAAAACCGGACACTTGGGAGCAACCACAGTTGCGCCCAAGTCACCTTTTAAACTTAGGCGCCCCCACAGGTGCGCCCAAGTCCATTTCCACTCCCTTGGGATCACCGAACCCCCATCCATTTCCAATTTCGATCTAGATCATTACCTTAAAACTATCACAGAATCAATAACAACCTTCAAATCAAAACCTGGATCAACTTAGACTCGTCCGGCACTTCAAACCGAGCCAAAGTGACCAAAAGATTTCAAATTCCAACTTGGGCGCCACTACTGGTGCGCCCAAGTGCACAGGAATACATAGGCGCATGCACAGGTGCGCCCAAGTCCTCTATCACATCCAAGTTGAGAACCTTGGTTTCGTTTCGAATCCTGGACTTAAGACTATTAAAATTAATTGACCCAAAGTTAAAGACAACATCAAAACAGAAGCCTACATTGATTAGAACCCCACGATATTCCAAAATCTAGCCAACACCAGCGCAAACAACCGAATCACAAAGAGCAACCACTTGGGCGCCGCTACAGGTGCGCCCAAGTCACCAAGAGGACCTAGGCGCCACCACAGGTGCGCCCAAGTCCTCCCGTCCATCACTTCACTGGTTTCGACACCTTTTGATCATTTAAATTGAAACTCAAAATTCCAGAACCTTTAGCATATTAAAACAGAACCTTAAAACACTCTTAACTCATCCCTAAATAACTCTTAATCAAACCAGAACTTAAAACAAACCAAATCAAATTAATAAGGTGTTTAGGTATAGAAGCTATCAAATTTAGACAATTTACACCCTAGCATTAGATCGGGTTTCCTCATTAGATAGATTAGAGCATTAGGCTTCGTCCCATCACTTTTCCTGTTCCGTTAGGGGACCGGGAGAGCTAATGTGGGCGGTCTAGGACCTTAGGTTTAGGATTAATCAGATGATCAGTAATAAAGCATTAATTATGTAAATCCAAGTAGAAATCCCCTAGTTAGGCCCTTCTAGCCCCCAATATCAAAAATCCATAAAAACTATAAAACCAATAAAATAAACCCAAAAAGACTTTTTCCTTTATTTCTTCCTCCACCTCAGGTGCCAGATATTTAATTGAACTTAATGATAAAAGGGAAAGAAGAACTGATTTCTAAAATTGAATAAATGAGAATGACGAGATGAGATGAATGATTTCGCACACACTTTTAAAACAATCACGGCCCATCGGCCACTCTAAAACAAATATCGGCCCATCTGCCACCTTTAGTCAATTACGGCCCATCGGCCTTTCACTTTTATCACTCGTGTATCGCACACGAAAAACACAGAAATCACAAGTCAAAGTCTCATTTGCATCATTGTTTTGGTTTGCAAAGTCAGCCTTTAAACCCTATTTTGCCAAGGGATTTGAAGGGGGTACCCGGGAACGGGGCCGATCCTCTTCTTAAATATTTGGCACCTCCCCCCTTTTTATTTTCTTTATCTTAATTGTTTTACTTTACTTGGATATACTATGATTTTGCTATGTGAGGATTAATCTTTATTTGGACTTTAACGCGTAACCCTGAATTGACCCTGTATTAAAGAGACCCAAAAAGACCCAAATTAATGTGACAAGACAACCGTCGTGTGTTGCCGGCAGCACATTAGACGAGAGGAAGAACCCACCTATTTATCTTCTCCCATTTTTCTTCGGCTTTCGTTGAAGGACGGTGCTACGGCCGTTACCGTAGCTGGCGATCGTGATCCGTCGATTTTGAGGGTAGTCGGAATCCTCACTTTCGATGTAAAATTAAAATAGCACATGTATAGATGAATGGAGATTCTTCCCAAGCCCCATTGGTTGGCGCGGGGGGGTCGAAAATTCACATCCGACACTTCCCATTTTGGTTCAAACTTGCCTTTGGACTTGTGAGCGAAGACCATTGGTCTTTTTACCGCAAGAACCAAGTCACCCTTTTTGTAGGCGCGTTGCCTGACCTTTTTGTCAAAAGATCCTGCCATACGTGCTTGGTAAAGTTCAATGCTTTGTCGAGCTTCGAGCCGTCTCTCGTCGAGATTGTCCAGCTCATGGAGTCGCAATTTGATATTGCTTTCTTGAGTCATGTCATTTTGTAGAGATACCCTTAGAGAAGGAATTTGTACCTCTAGGGGCACGACAGCTTCGCATCCATAGACCAAGGAGAATGGTGTGCTATGGGTTGGTCCTCGAACGGTGGTTCGATATGCCCACAAAGCTTCAGACAGTTTATCTCTCCAGTCTCTTTTGTGACTAGAGACCATTTTCTTGAGGATTTTGCAGAGTGTCTTGTTGAAGGCTTCTGCTAATCCGTTTGCTGCCAGATTGTATGGAGTCGAAGGACAGCTTTGAATTTTGTATTTGTCGCAAAACCTGTAGAATCGATGATCCCGGAATTGTGGTCCGTTATCATGGACGAATCTTTTGGGTATGCCGAAACGACAAATGATGTTGGTGCGCAGGAACTGAAGAACTGATGAGGTCTTCATTTCGTTGAACGCAAATACTTCTGACCACTTGGAGAAATAATCCGTAGCGGCGAAGATGAAGCGATGACCTTTGCTTGAAGGGGGAGAGATAGGACCTATGATGTCCATGCCCCATGCTTCAAAAGGCCATGAGATTGCTGTAGGATGCAGCCATTCCGGAGGCATGTGAATGTAATCTCTGTGAACTTGGCATAGCTGGCAGCGTTTGACAAATTGCATTGCATCAGCTTCCATGGTAGGCCAATAGTAACCTAACCTTTTTATCTGATCATAGAGCTTAGGACCTGCCTGATGGGCTCCACAAAGACCAGCATGAACTTCTTTAAGTGTTTCTTCGGCCTCTTGTTGTGACAAGTAGCGTAGAAGTACTCCGTTGAAGGATTTCCTGTAGAGGATTTTTGAAGGAATATCCAAATGAAAGTTTGGGGCTCGCCTTTGTATGCTTACCCGTTCTTTTGGATCTTCAGGTAGGATTCCAAACATAGTGTAATCAATGAACGGATCCCTCCAGTCGCCGATTGAAGGTTGAAGGATAGAGATCCGACTTCCAACCACTCGGTGGCATTCAGCAACTGCTTGGTGTGTGTTAAGAAGAGGGAGGATCCTTCTCTCGCACACTGTAATTTGCATGTTTTCCCCTTCCTGGATTGCCATTGATGCGGCAAGTCCGGCCAGGGCATCTGCACGGATGTTTTCACCTCTACGAATGTGGGTGATGTGACAGATGTCAAACTTTTACAGAAGCGATTGCGCCTTGTTGTAATAAGGCAGCAGATCGGGCTTCCTGACTTCATATATCTGATTTATCTGGTTGACGATCAGTTGAGAGTCTCCAAAGACTTCCACCATAGTGATACCGGATTCGATGGCGAGTTCCAATCCTAGGATTAGAGCTTGGTATTCAGCTGCATTGTTTGTGCATGGTTCCAGTAGCGAGAACGCGTGTGGAATCATGTATTTGTCAAGGCTAACAAAGAGGATGCCAACTCCCGAGATCAGCTTTCTTTTTTCATCTATCCTGGTTGCACAGTCAAAGTACATGTCCCAGGAGGCATTTGGTGAGGAAATCTCCACGTTGTAGACAGGTTCGTCTGGGAGATCATCTCTGAGTGGAGAATCTTTAGGCAATGGATGCTCTGCGAGAAAGTCTGCTAGAGCTTGGCCTTTGATTGCTTTTTGTGGTACATACCTAATATCAAATTGTGACAAGAGGATGGACCATTTTGCCAGTCGGGCATTGAGAGAACCAGCCTTCGTGACAAGGACCTTCAAGAGGTTGATCCTCGAGACCAGGTAGACTGTGTTGGAAAGCAAGTAGTGATGTAGCTTTTGTACGGCGAACATCACTGCAAGGCATTCCTTTTCCACTGGGGAGTAGCGATGCTCTGCACCTACTAGCATGCGGCTGAGGTAGTATAGAGCAGCTTCTTTTCTTTCATCATTTTCTTGTGCAAGCAGAGCACCCAGAGTGTGATCAAGGGCTCTTGTGTACATGATGAATGGTTTTCCAGTGGCAGGGGCAGCTAACACTGGAGGTTTGGTCAGGTATGACTTGATATCTTGAAATGCGGCTTCACAGTCGGCATCCCAGACAAAGTCTACACCCTTTTTCATCAATCGAGAGAATGGACGGCATTTCCCCGAAAGATTGGAGATGAACCGTCTGATGTAGGCCAATCTCCCTTGGAGCCCTTTTAATTCTCACAAGGTTCTTGGAGAGGGCATTTCTAGAATAGCCTTGACTTTTATGGGGTCAAGTTCTATTCCAGCTTTTCGAACAAGGAATCCGAGAAACTTACCCGATGAGACGCCGAAGAAGCATTTTAGAGGATTCATCCGCAGTTTGTGTTTGCGGAGTCGAAGGAAGACTTCCCGAAGATCTTTGAGATGGTCTTCTTTTCTTCTGCTTTTGACGGCGAGGTCATCAACGTAACATTCGACCGTCTTGTGCTGCATATCTTGGAATATTTTCATCATAGCCCTCTGATATGTGGCACCAGCATTTTTCAGACCAAATGGCATGACAGTGTAGCAATACACCCCAAATGGAGTCCGAAATGAAGTGTGTTTTTCATCCTCAGGATGCATCTTTATCTGATTGTAACCAGAGAAGCCATCCATGAATGTCATTCGCTCGAATCCGCAGGTATTGTCAATCATCACCTCCGGTATGGGGAGCGGGAATTCATCTTTAGGGCAAGCGCCATTCAAGTCTCTATAGTCAATACAGACTCTGATCTGCCCATTTTTCTTTGTCACGGGGACAATGTTGGCCAACCATTCTGGATGTTGTTCCTCACGGATGAAGCCGACGCTTTTGAGCTTTTGAACTTCTTGTTCAATTTTATCCATCACATCTGGACGGAATCTTCTTTGGCCTTGTTTGACAGGCTTGATTTCTTCTTGAAGATTGAGTTTGTGGACTGCTACTTTGGGGTCTAAACCAGGCATTTCAGCGTAGGACCATGCAAAGCAATCAACGAACTCACGAAGAAAAGCGATATACTCGGGTAACTCATCATCCTTTATATTCTTGCTTATGAATACAGGACGTGGGTTATCTGGTGTTCCCAAGTCTATCTTTTCAACAGGATCTTCCGTTAGAAGGTTCGAAGGTGGTTCCTCTACAATATTTTCGGAGGCTTCCAACTCAACGAAACCTTCTGGAGTTTCAACTGCATTACCAGACCAAGGCTCTGTTCCTTTCCATGGATTTTCTTGATTGGTAATCTCCTCAAGGCTTGCTATGAGATAGTCCCAATCGCCTGTTGAGTCTGGTATTTCTTTTGGCGGCGAGGGTTCTTCTGGGTCAGGATGCCACCCGTCTGTGTCATCGGGCGATTCCTCTTCATCATCAGAGAAATCGTACCAATTGGATGAGCTTCCTGGATCTTTGTCAGGTAACTCTTTAAAGAGATATCCAGGGAGATCGATGTCTTTATGGATTTGAGATGTTGAGGCTTGGTCGGTAAATCGACTTTTAAGCCTCGGTGTCAACTGTCTCAGAGGAGTGTCGGGATCATACCCTAACCCAAATGAAGACTTTTCTACATGACCGTAGAGTCTCCAATCTTCCAGCTGACTTTTGGTCAAGGCGGACCCCAATGGCGTGAGAATACCGCGACCTTCTCCCAAACCGACTGGGTTTTGAGCGTCATAGCCCATTTTCTTCATAATTGCTTGTGCCACAGGACTATATAGAGATAGCTGAGGCATACCTTCATTTTGGAAAGGTTCCAGCATGGAGTTTGATGAAGAAGCGTCCGATCTATGGAAGAAGATCGGCTTTTGCTTTGGTGATGTTGTCGGAACAACAAAGGTAGCAGACGTAGGATCTTCTACATCAGCAGGTGTCTCCATCGGAGTGAGAGCAGGCTGAACATGCTGAGCGTCAGCTTGGCTTGACGATGCATCGTCTTCTGGCTCTGAGTCCGAGTCTGTGTCTTGCATGATAGACACGAGAGAAACAACAAATTTGCCCCCAGGCTTTTGCTTTGCCTTCTTCACTCTGGTTGTGATGACCAAAGGTTTTGAAGATTTGAGGGAGATGACGAAGGGAGATTGACTACTCTCTTCTAATTTGCCGGAGGGTTTGTTTTCTTCCGGTGATTTTTGAGGAGCCTTGCCTTTATCTTTCTAGAGATTTTCAGCAGGGGGTGCTATTTCCTCTTTTTCTTCTTTTTCGCCTTCATACATTTGGGAGTCTGCGAAGTGGACTTCTTTACCTTTGAAGGGTCTTCTGTCCGCAAACACTCGATGTACCATGCCGTCGTCGCCGACGAACTTGATGCATTGATGTAGAGTTGAAGAGACAACACCATTCTCGTGTATCCAGGGGCGTCCGAGAAGGATGTTGTAGCATGAAGGGGTTTTTATGGCATACACAGTGACTTCAGAGATAAGATCACCGATCTGCAATTTGAACCTGATTTTGCCGATAGGCCTTTGAGTACTCCCATCGTATCCAAAGATAGATATAGATGTGTGGCTTAGCTTGCTGGGTGGGATGCCCAACTCTTCGAGAGCCGAAGTGGAGATGAGGTTGAGTACAGAACCTGGGTCGACCTGAACTCTGTGTATAGGCATTTCCTTGATGTACCCTGTGAAGTACAGGGGTCGGTTGTGCCTTGCTTCGCCAAGTAGGAGGTCGTCCTTTGTGAAGGCTATAGTTGCACTGGCTGCTTTTTGCACCGAGAGGCATCCAATGCATGATCCCTCAGTTTTCTTTTCTCCCTTTGAGGAAGTTTCAGAGTTTTTGACCCGGTAGTCCATTTCAATTTGGAGGACTTGCGGGGCAAGTTTGTCGACATCCTCATTCAGTTTTTGTAATTCTGAGATGAGATTATCACGAGTGCGTGGAGACATTCGTAATAAATCCAGGATGTGAAGACGTGCAGGTATGTGTTTGAAGTGCTCAACCAAGTCATACTTGAAAGACTCCTTAGGGCCTGCATGTTCATCATTATTGCCACTGGGGGCGCTTACAACATCTTTTCCCGAAGGATTTACATAAGTAAAGGAAGATTGGTTGTAATTTTTGTGGTAGTCCCGGCCCGAGCGGGTGCCTCTACCAACTTCGAGAGCTTCTTGAGAAGGGTCTTCGCTTGGAAGATTGTCTTCATGATCAAGAGGCTGTCGTTTTTCATCTACTGGGGATGCATCTGCAGCAGAGTTGCCATCCTCAGTGATTGTGTTGCACGGAGCATTTTCCGGGAGCGAGTCCTGAACAGCATCCAGCAGCTTTTCTTCTTCGTTGACCCATCCATCATCCCAAGTTGGGTTTTCTTCATGATGATGAGTCGGGAAGAGCGTGAGTTCTGAAGTCACAGTCTCAGGGGACGAAGCCTGAGAGGGTGTCATCTCTGTGAAAGTCACGCGAGACGAGGTAGCCCCAGAAGATATGGTGCTAGGTGTCGCCGGTGTGTAGGTAATCTCATCAGACGACGCTTCAGAAGAGCTATAGTCCTGATATATTACATTACAGGAAGCTCTGATAGGAGATGTTGCCTGCTCGGAGTCAGACTCATCCTCAGATGTAAGAGGATCGTCTACCCAGCAATTTTCTCCATTTTCAGGAGTTGAGGGAGGAGGTACCTGATGGGCTTCAGGGACTTCAGGCTCTGGGTTGCGAGGAGGCTCGTTAATGCGATCTTGTTCTAGTTCTAGAGCGAGACGCTGCAAGATCCTTGCATACTCTTCAAGATCAGGCATGGGAGCCAGATCCTCTTCTTCGTCTTCTCCGTGTGGCTCAACATAGTTGATTTCCACTGGAGCAATGACAAGTGCTGGGTTAACAGCATCTTCTTGTGCAGCCACTTGATCTTCTTCATCATCAGACCAGGATCCTTGTGGTTGCAAGGGGTTATACCAGATTACTGGCATAAGGTGAGTTTCAGGAACCCATTCTTCGTCGGAGAGATACTCTCCTGTTTCAAAAGATTCCTCCCACTCGCCGGTGTAGTTGGGCTCGAATCCATCGTCGGTGTCGCTGGACTCGTATCCATCAATGGAGAATCCAACTACCGAGTTGCAAGAGTATGATGCCCCCTACATAGCTTCTTTTTTGAATCGAGGTGGCATGAAATCACTGAGAGTGAAGTTTCTTACCGCCTTTGAAGTCTCTGGATGGGACGTTTCTGTTGCCCCTAGTGAAGTGGTAGAGGAGGCCTCTGCCTTTTCATGGACTTCTTGTTTTGGCTGGGTCTTCTCTCGCCGTTTGAGCCTGAGGAGATGTTTCCTAGCCTGCCTTCGCTGTTGAGCTGTCGGCTTTGTTTTGACGATCTCCCAGTTTTCATCTTCCAGGAGATCGGGATGTACCCATATAGGTTGTCCGTCTGGTGACGGGAAA
Source organism: Umbellularia californica (assembly GCA_028538565.1). Taxonomy (NCBI): domain Eukaryota; kingdom Viridiplantae; phylum Streptophyta; class Magnoliopsida; order Laurales; family Lauraceae; genus Umbellularia; species Umbellularia californica. Next base: position 26,685,546 of record JAPQWN010000004.1, on the reverse strand, counting down.
GGAACCAGCTCCTCGGACGCTTGAATTTTGTTTATCACCATGAAGGAAGTAGTGATCTTCTTCTTCGGTGATTTTGGTGTTTGTCCACATGACACCATGTTGACGAAGGCAGTCCCATAGTTTTTGTCAAAGGTGATGACTCCGTTTTTCCACATCTCGTTTATCTTCTCTCTCACAACAAAGCATCGATTGAGAGGATGCGAGACCATCTGGTGGTATGGACAGTACCGAGGATCGTTGGTTTTGCCAACATCGCCCGGTCTTTTGGGTTCAGGCAAGGTGAGCTTGCCGTTTGCCACGAGAGCCTCGAAGATTTCGTCAACATCTTCATCGAACGGGTATTTCTTTTCTACTCGCTCTTTGAAGGCATCAGAGAGTTCAGGTCTCTTACCTGCAGCTCTGTTTTCAGCTTTCTTTGTTTGCTGAGGAGCTGACTTGGTTTGCACATTGAGGACCTCTTTCTTCTTTGGTTTAGAGGTTGCAATGGCGGTTGGCTCTTTTCTTGATGACTTCTGACTGTTGAGGTCTTTAATCACCGTTTCAGCTTCCATAGAAGCTTCCAGGAGTTCTCCCAGGTTTTTTGATTTGTTGCCGATGATCATGGAGCATATTCTGTCTCTCATGTTGTTTCGGCAGATGTCGACTAGCGACGCCTGTGGCAATACATCTGAACATTTGTATGCCATTGCTTTCCACTTGTGAATGAAGTCATAAGTTGACTCATTCTCTCCCTGTTTTAGGCTGCAGAGCTGAGCCATAGTAACAGGATGATCCTCACCTTGGAAGTGGGTCAGGAAGCGTGTCTCCAGCATAGCCCAGTTCTGAATGGAGTTCTCCGGCGGAGTGGAGTACCAATCGAAGGCCGTACCTTTTAGGGTACTTGCAAAGAGGCGAATCTTGAGTGCATCTTGATCCTAGATAGCTCCCGTCAAAATCTTGAAGTGGATGACGTGCTGTCTGGCTGATCCTTCCCCGTATATGTTTGGAGAGTAGGATGTTTGAATTTTGTGGGGAACGGGACCGAGTCCATCCATAAAGGATATGGTGGCTTGATCCCATGCTCCTTGAGTATATCCTCTTCTTTTGCTTTGGCGAGGATACTGTCTATGTCCTTTTTGGTAAGGGCGCGTGACTCATTTTCTTCTCCATTTCCCTCGTTATTGCTATGATTCGGAGGAGGCTCATTGTTCACCTGATTTTGGACAACAAGGAGAAGGTTTTCCATCAGAGTTTCAATCCTCTGCTGGCCTTGTTCCAACTGCTGGATGCGTGTGAGCGCATCATCTTGAGGTGGATTCTGTGGTGGTGGCTCAGAACTTGTAGCCAAGACGTTCATCCCTCGGGATTCGAACGAAGAAACCGTCCTGGTGACTGAGCTGAGGCTCATTCTTTTTTATGAAGAGCTTGATGAAGGATTACTCTCCCGTCCTTGGCTGGAAGGGGCAGGAGATTCTTCGGGATGTCCTTGTGTCCTGGAGACGCTACGGGTCACCGGACGTCGGACATGGATTTTTTATGCTGACTTTTGACGTCTTCTGGTTTTTCCAACCATATGGACGGCAGCAACTTGGTCGGGTCTTTCTTTTTCGACCCATTTGTGGGAGACCTGAAGTGTAGGAGGCTGGATCCGTTGCTTCTCTAGTCTCTTTTGTCGATATGACGCACGGCGGCGTGCTCGACGAGCGATTTGAGCTTCAGTCAGCTCTGGCTGGGCTCTGACGATGAAGGAAGTGCTCCCTCGGGCGCAGCAGCCGAGCTTGTCTTCTTTGTTGCTAGGCAAGGACAGGATCCGGACCCGGTCCTTTGCCTGTTGCAGCGAAGCTTTGAACCTTTCGAGTTCGGCCCCTGTAGAGATGAATGGTCGAACCGAAGGAGTGTAGGCCTTAGCAGGTGCTTGTAGAGGCCTGGTGATGCATGATCTGATTCTGGGCTTGTGGGAGCAAGCCGGTTCATGCTGGGTTGACTTGGGAGTCAAGTTGAAGATGGGTCTCTCCTCTTTCATGTAGGCAAGAGGGTAGAACTGGTTCTCCTTGAGTGGGGCCAGGTATGTTGGCTTGATGGAGGTTTGAGACCTTCTTTGTTTTGGGGAAGATCTTGGAGACCAAGTCTTAGGGTAGACCTGGTTGGTTGTTGGTTGAGGTTTCGCGGGGATGCCGCGGGTTTTGGGCTTTTGGACGCTCGCCTTTGGTGTCACGGGAGTGACACGTTGAGAGGCGATCTTCTGCTTTTTGGCAGGCGCAGCTTGTTCTTCGGGAAGTGGGAATGGTCCCAGTGTCCCGAAGACGATGGTCCGGGGAGTCGAGGTCGACCCGGAGTTCAGAGAGTTGCCGAGGGAGTTAACGCTTCGGCAGCTGGCAGGGCGCTTGTAAGTGCGCTCGGTTTGCTTCTGTTGAAGCATGAGCTGGTGCTTGTTTTCATCGAAGATAATGGTTAAGGCTGCCATTGTTAGTTTCGAAAAAGTTCTGAAACAAGACCACATCCATTAGTAATCACAAGAATATAATGATCATAAATGGGAATTTCTATGGTTGTCTTTTCAAATCGCTCAAGGGATATGACCCAAGCGACATTAAGAAGGCAAAAAGTCATAGATGGTACAATTGTTCTGACAGCAAGTATGGTGAGCCCAGGATGAGCGTTCCAGTGACTGCTAGAAGCAATTGTAAACCTAAATTCGACTTATCGAGAAGCAGGGCTTGCTTGAGATAAGAAGAATATAAGGTAGGAGTTACAAATGTGCCGGTCACAGATACAGTAGACCCTGAAAGGGCGTACCAGTATTGCTAGGCACAAATGTTGGAGATCGCATCCATGAGATGGGATTCTTTGTTTTGAAAGGTCAGAAATGGATTCGTCAAATAGAGCAGGTGGCATTCCGATTCAAATACGGGCTCAACGATTTCCGCGAGCGCCAGTACTCAGAAGGGAAGAGACCACAATTTCTCGAATCTGAATCCGAAAGTGACGAGTTTTTTTTTTTTTTTTTTTTTTTTTGAAATGTCAAGATTGGTTCCATCAAAGAGAGCAAATGGTATTCTGATCTGAACACGGTCTCGGCGATTTCCGCGAGCGCCAGTGCTCAGAAAAGAAGAAACCAAAATTTCTCAGATCTGAAATCAAAAGTGACGAGTTTTTAGAGATTTTTTCTTTTTGAAATGATTTTTTTTTATTTTATTATTATTATTTTTTTTTAAATATATTTTTATTTATTTTTTATTTATTTTTTTTTTCGAAGATTTTTGTTTTTTTTTTAAGATTTTTTTTTAAAATCTTTTTTTTTTATTTTTTTTATTTTTAATTAATTTTTTCTAAGATTTAAAGACGAGAGAGTACACATAGGCCTCCTAACCCGGTCTTATGAAACCTCAATTGATAGAATTGCCCCCAGGTAAGGGTAGGATTACTTAATGAGCCCGTTTGGAGGGCTACACTCCACATGTTTTTTTAACGCTTCATGCCCCCCGGGCGCGAAAGGGCCGGACCCGACGGACTCCCACGTCCGCCGACCCCGGTAGCACCCACGGCATTGGAGCGCGTTCCATCAAGCTGGCACACCCGGTAGGACCCGTTCATTTGAGAACACGGTGCTCGGAAATGAAATATTTGCATATCATACTTGTTTTGCTCTATGCTTATACTTCTTTTCCGGATTCCATGGCTACTTTCTAGCTGGTAGCCTATGTTGGATTTTGCATCCTAAAAAAAAAACATGAGATGGGATTTTTTGGAAATTTCTATTTCTTTGAGTTTGTTTCCACTCTTTCTCTTTTCAAAAAAAAAATAAAAAAAAATCAGTTTTCTTAGTTTGAATTCAAAATTGAGAAACTTTGATCCTATCCTATCGTTCTTTGGTGCTTGCAGAAATGTTGAGCCCGTTCGACTAAGGTTTTGGGCCATCGTTTCTCTTCGATGAGGTCATTAGAGATTTCAAAAAAAAAAATCAGTTTTCTTAGTTTGAATTTAAAATTGAGAAACTTTGATCCTATCCTATCGTTCTTTGGTGCTTGCAGAAATGTTGAGCCCGTTCGACTAAGGTTTTGGGCCATCGTTTCTCTTCGATGAGTTCATTAGAGATTTAAAAAAAAAATTTAATAAAAAAATCAAAAAAATCAATTTCTCGTTTTGGATTCAAAATTGAGAAACTTTGATCATTTCTCTTCTGGGCATGTGTGCTCGCGGAAATCGTTGAGCCCATGTTCGGATCGGAGATTGGGCCATCGTTTCTCTTCGATGAGTCTGTCAGGGATCTAAAAAAAAAATTTAAATAAATAAATAAAAAGACATAGACCACTAAGGTTAAACCAATTGCGTTCTTTGATCACGATTGATTCAAGAAAAGCCTTGTCCAGAGTGTGGAGACAGCTTGACTGTTCTAGGCAAGGGTCCTCCAAACGGGTTCATTAAGTAATCCTACCCTTACCTGGGGGCAATTCTATCAATTGAGGTTTCATAAGACCGGGTTAGGAGGCCTATGTGTACTCTCTCGTCTTTAAATCTTAAAAAATTAAAAAAAATTAAAAATAAAAAAAAAGATTTTCAAAAAAAAATCTTAAACAAAAAAAAAATCAAAATTAAAAATAAAAAAAATAAAAAAATAAAAAAAAAGATTTTCAAAAAAAAAATCTTAAAAAAAATCTTCAAAAAAATAAAAATAAATAATCTTTAAAAAAAATATTTTAAAAAAAATAATAAAAAAAATAAAAATAATAAAATCATTTCAAAAAAAAATCTTCAAAAACTCGTCACTTTTGATTTCAGATCTGAGAAAGTTTGGTTTCTTCTTTTCTGAGCACTGGCGCTCGCGGAAATCACCGAGACCGTGTTTAGATTGGAATACCATTTGCTCTCCTTGATGGAACCAATCTTGACATTTCAAAAAAAAAAAAAGAACACGTCACTTTTGGATTCAGATTCGAGAAATTGTGGTCTCTTTCCTTCTGAGTACTGGCGTTCGCGGAAATCGTTGAGCCCGTATTTGAATCGGAATGCCACCTGCTCTCTTTGACAAATCCATTTCTGACCTTTCAAAAAAGAGAATCTCATCTCATGGATGCGATTTCCAACATTTGTGCCTAGCAATACTGGTACGCCCTTTCAGGGTCTACTGTATCTGTGACCGGCACATTTGTAACTCCTACCTTATATTCTTCTTATCTCGAGCAAGCTCCGCTTCTCGATAAGTCGAATTTAGGTATACAATTGCTTCTAGCAGTCATTGGAACGCTCATTTCGAGCCTACCATGCTTGCAACCAGAACAATTGTACCCTCTATGGCTTTTTGCCTTTTTCATATTGCTTGGGTCATGTCCCTTGAGCGATTTGAACAGACAAAATCATAGAAATTCCCCATTTATGATCATCATATTCTTGTGATTACTAATGGATGTGGTCTTGTTTCAGAAATTTTGAAACTAACAATGGCAGCCTTAACCATTATCTTCGATGAGAACAAGCACCAACTCATGCTTCAACAGAAGCAAACCGAGCGCACTCACAAGCGCCCTGCTAGTTATCGAAGCACCAACTCCCTCAACAACTCTCTGAACTCCGGGTCGACCTCGACTCAACGGACCATCGTCTTCGGGACACTGGGACCATTCCCACTTCCCGAAGGAGAAACCGCTCCTGCCAAAAAGCAGAAGATCGCCTTTCAACGTGTCACTCCTATGACACCAAAGGCGAGCGCCCAAAAGCCCGAAGCCCGCGGCACCCCCGCGAAGCCTCGACCCACAAACAACCAGGTCTACCCTAAGACTTGGTCTCCAAGACCTTCCCAAAAACAAAGAAGGTCTCAAACCTCCACCAAGCCAGCATACCTGGCCCCACTCAAGGAGAACCAGTTCTACCCTCTTGCCTACATGAAAGAGGAGAGACCTATCTCCAACCTCACTCCCAAGTCAACCCAGCATGAGCCGGCTTGTTCCTACAGGCCCAAAATCAGATCATGCATCACCAGGCCTCTACAAGCACCTGCTAAGGCCTACACTCCTTCGGTTCGACCCTTTATCTCTACAGGGGCCGAACTTAAAAAATAGCACCCCCTGCTGAAAATCTCCAGAAAGATAAAGGCAAGGCTCCTCAAAAATCACCGAAAGAAAACAAACCCTCCGGCAAATTAGAAGAGAGTAGTCAATCTCCCTTCGTCATCTCCCTCAAATCTTCAAAACCTTTGGTCATCACAACCAGAGTGAAGAAGGCAAAGCAAAATCCTGGGGGAAAATTTGTTGTTTCTCTCGTGTCTATCATGCAAGACACAGACTCGGACTTAGAGCCAGAAGACGATGCATCGTCAAGCCAAGCTGACGCTCAGCATGTTCAGCCTGCTCTCACTCCGATGGAGACACCTGCTGATGTAGAAGATCCTACGTCTACTACCTTTGTTGTTCCGACAACATCACCAAAGCAAAAGCCGATCTTCTTCCATAGATCGGATGCTTCTTCATCAAACTCCATGCTAGAACCTTTCCAAAATGAAGGTATGCCTCAACTATCTCTATATAGTCCTGTGGCACAAGCAATTATGAAGAAAATGGGCTATGATGCTCAAAACCCAGTCAGTTTGGGAGAAAGACGCGGTATTCTCACGCCATTGGGGTCCGCCTTGACCAAAAGCCAGCTGGAAGATTGGAGACTCTACGGTCATGTAGAAAAGTCTTCATTTGGGTTAGGGTATGATCCCGACACTCCTCTGAGACAGTTGACACAAAAGCTTAAAAGTCATTTTACCGACCAAGCCTCAACATCTCAAGTCCATGAAGACATCGATCTCCCTGGATATCTCTTTAAAGAGTTACCTGACAAAGATCCAGGAAGCTCATCCAATTGGTACGATTTCTCTGATGATAAAGAGGAATTGTTCGATAATACAAACTTGTGCTACTCTGACCCAGAAGAGCCCTCGTCTCCAAAAGAAGTACCTTACGTCTCCAAAGGGCCTACACTCCTTCCGACCCTTTATTTCAACACGTTCTTTGAAGGCATCAGAGAGTTCAGGTCTCTTACCTGCAGCTCTGTTTTCAGCTTTCTTTGGTTGCTGAGGAGCTGACTTGATTTTCACATTGAGGACCTCTTTTTTCTTTGGTTTAGAGGTTACAATGGCGGTTGGCTCTTTTCTTGATGACTTCTGACTGTTGAGGTCTTTAATCACCGTTTCAGCTTCCATAGAAGCTTCAAGGAGTTCTCCCAGGTTTTTTGATTTGTGCCAGCTTGATGGAACACGCTCCTGCCGAGGGTGCTACCGGGGTCGGCGGCCGTGGGAGCCCGTCGGGTCCGGCCCTTTCGCGCCCGGGGGGCTGAAGCGTGCATCAACATTTCTTTGTGTGGGTGTGCCAAATTTTCTATTTTACTTGGAATTGCAAGTGGTAATCTGGAGATCAACCTTCGCAAGTAAAAAGGAAATCAACTTCTTTCAAGTTTTCCATTGCACAAATATTTAAGAAAAGAGACATTTTCTTGGTTTGCCGTGAAAGGCGATTTTGTTTGGCATTTATAGCTGATTTTGTGGCGTTTATAGCCGATTTTGGCGTTTATAGCCGATTTACAATTCTTATCAATAATGAAAGACAAGAGTTGTGATTTTTTGTCTCTTTTAGAAAAATACAAACTACAATGAAAAGCAAGAAAAGGAGGATCTAACTTCTCAGGAGATTGTGGGGGACTCGTTCAGATTGACGGTCGCAAGCCATGTGTGGGCTTCGCCATCATCCATGCAGATGAGAACAGTGGATGCTCTTGATTCGCTTGGCTTGGCTATAACCTCAGATTTTTAGAGGACAAAGACCAAGAGAAGGTCCTATGTCCAATAAAAAGCTAAGTAGACGGGCTGAAAAGCCACGTCTAAGCCATTGGAGGCAGCGGGAGAAGGCAAGGACCTTGGGGGGGGGGGGGGGGTGCCCCCCCAAGGGACTTTTGTCACCTTGTAGTGGTGGCCGGTGCAGAACTTCAGCAGAGTTTTTCTCTCTTTTTCTTTCTCTGGATTCTTTCCGCTCTCTTCCGATCCGATCTCTTTTTTTTTCTCCTCCGGATTTCAATGGAATGCTCTCCTATTTATAGGCTTTTGGTAGCCATTTAGGAGAGTTTATGAGCTTTAATTGCTTTAATGAAAGGAGTTACAAGATTTATTTCTTGATTTTGTAACTCCTTTTTCCTTGAATCTGATTGGCCGATGGAGATTGAGGGCATTTAATCACCTTAATTACCATAATGGGAGGATTTTCATGGCTTGAATGCCATGAACCTCTTGATTTGTAACTCCCGAATGCTTGCTTCTGATTGGGCCGTCCAATAGAATGAGTTAATGACTGCCATAAAGCTAGCCAATTAACCACATTAATTGGTCGCCGAGCAGTCGAAGAGTCGCGGGCCGTGCCGTGTCTTCTTGAATTCTTCTGGCGATGATCATCGATGGATCTTCATGCTGATCGACATCGGATGAACATGTAACTTCAGACATTGATAGCTAAGAACGGGCCGGTGACATCTGTCTTGTCGATTTCTCGATCGGTCGGACAGAAAGAGCACTTTTTTGGTCGACCGGTTGGCGATCTTGGAGCGATCACTGATGATTTTATGCTTTTGACGGCGGATCCGAGATGTCGTCTGATATGAGTCAATTTCAAGCATTAAAAATCACAATTTCAGGGAACCACAGGGGCCAAAATGCGCGAAACGCAGAAAGGGACGGAAAAACGGGTCACCGGCAAAAAATCCGGTGACCCGGACTTCCATAGTCGCCGGCGACCATGGGCCGGCGACCCTGGGCCAGGGTCCCGAGCTGCGACCCTGGGGGTTTTTCCCCCTTTTTTGGTCCGTTTTGCGGTCTTTTTCGTCGCCGTTTTCTTCTGTATTTTTCTTGACATTTCTTCTCATTTATTGGCTTGATTTCCCTATAGAAAACCTGATGAGAATCCTTGCATTTTTAGAGTGCAAAGTTTCCAATTTTCCGGGAAAGCCGAAGACTTTGTCGCGTAGAGCTGCTGATTTTCCGCCAGAAGCTGAAACTTGGTCAAACGATGTCGGAATGACCTGAAATTTGAAGTGGAGCCTCCTGAGCAATAAATAAGACCAACCATAGGCTTATGTTTGAGTTTTGAAGCCGTTTGGGGTCCCGTCGATGCTTCACTTGATTTTACTGCGGGGAAAATGCCGAGCTTTGATATGTGGCCAAACGATGTCCGATTGACCTGAAATTTGACGGGGAGCCTATTGGAGTCATTTTGAGACGTTCCATGGGCTCCGTTTTGGATGTCATGGTCCCGGGTTGCTCCGCCGCCGGTAGGCTTGATTTTCTCTCGGAGCATCGAAACCTGGTCAAACGTTGTCAGAATGACCTGAAATTTGACGTGCAGCCTTTTGGAAGCATGTTGAAGCCACTCATGTACTTGGTTTGATGAGCGAAGGCTTCGGTGGTTCCCGCCGCCGGGAGGCTTGATTTTGCTACTCGAGCATTGCTGGAGGGTCAAACGTTGTCGGTTTGACTTGAAATTTGGCATGGAGCCCTTTTGAGACATGCTGGAGTCATCCATAGGCTCTGATCGAAGTTTTGACGTCTCCGATGATGTCGCCGCCGGGAGCGCCATTTAGCTGCCGGAGAAGCGAAGTTAGGCCAAATGATTCTGAAATGGCCCGAAAATTCATGTGTATTCTTCTCTTGGCTATCTTGAAGGATCTTGCAGTTTTTGTTTGATTCTGACAAGATTTGATTTTTTGGAAAAATTGCATTGCCTATTTATGGCAGGTTGCGACTTCATGCAGCTTTCTTGATGTTGAAGAGGCAAAGTGACATTTTTAGTGTCAACATCCGCAAGCTCAAACAGCAGCAGAAGTCTCAACCAAAACAAAAAGTCCTTGAAAAAGCAGAAACTTCTTCCACTGCTTCACTGGGGATGACGGAAGAATCTCTTCCCAAAACCTCGAAGGCGGTAAGAAAATTCACTCTTGATGATTTCATGCCACCTCTACACAAAAATGGAAATGTACAGGGGGCATCATACTCTTGCAACTCGGTAGTTGGATTCTCCATGAATGGATACGAGTCCAGTGATACTACCAGTGATGTAGATGAGTGGGAAGAATCCCTAGAAACAGGAGAATACCTCTCCGACGAGGAATGGATTCCCGAGTTTCATCTTATGCCAGTAATCTGGTATAACCCATTCCAGCCATAAGGATCTTGGACTGATGATGAGGAAGACCAGGGCCCTGTTCAAGAAAACGCTGTTGATCCAGCACCAGCAAATGCTTCAGTGGAACCCAACATGGGCTAACCACGAGGAGCGGATGACGAAAAAGGTTTGGCTCTTATGCCTGATCTTGAGGAATATGCAAGAATCTTGCAACATCTTGCCATAGAGCATGAGCAGGATCGTATCAATCTTCGTCATGATCCAGAACTGGAAGTCCCTGAAAATCAACGGGAACTTTCTCCCTCAACTCCTGAAAAATGGAGAAAACAGTTGGATCGATGATCCTCTTACATCTGAGGATGAGTCCGATTCCCAACATTCTACACTGGGGGCATCTCCTGTCAGGATAACCTGCAATGCAATAGCTCAGGACGATAGTGCCTCTGAAGCTTCCGAAGACACATACTCCCCAACCAGTAGCGTATCTTCCGGAGCTACATCCTCTCAGGTGACTTCCACTGAGATAACATCCTCTCAGCCCTCGTCTCCTGAAGCTATGACATCAGAGCTCAAGCCTCTCCTAATTAAAGAAACTTCTGTCAATGAAATCTTCTTCAATGAAAACTCAGTCAATTGGTCCCAGATACCCGATCTCACGGGCGATGTCTGAGCTAATAAAGGAAAGTTGCCGGCTGCTGTTCAAGACTTGTTCCCGAAAATTGCTCCATGCAACACAATTACTGAAGACACCAATGTTGTTACAGAGACGTCTTCAGCAAAGGATCAACCCCTTGATCCTGAGAACGATCTTCCAAAAGAAGACCCTTCTCTAGAGGCTCTTGAAGTTGGTAGAGGTACCCATTCTGACCAGGATTACCACAAAAATTACAACCAACCTTCTTCTTCTTATGTAAATCCTTCGGGAAAACAAGTTGTAAATGCCCCAAGTGGCAATAATAATGAAAATGCAGGCCCGAAGGAGGCTTTCAAGTACGACTTGATTGAGCACTTCAAACACATACCTGCACGTTTGCACATCCATGACTTATTACGAATGTCTCCACAAACTCGTGATAGTCTCATTTCAGAATTACAAAGGCTGAATGCGGATGTCGACAAACACGCCCCACAAGTCCTACAAATTGAAATGGACTACAGGGTCAAAAAATCAAATACTCCCCTAAAGGGAGAAAAGAAGAAGACTGAGGGATCAAGCAATGAATACCTCTCGGTACAAAAACAGCAAGTGCAACAATTGCCTTTGACAATGATGACCTCCTCTTAGGCGAAACAAAGTACAACCGACCCTTCTACTTTACAGGGTGCGTCAAAGAAATGCCAGTACACAGAGTTCAGATCGACCCAGGTTCTGCACTCAATCTCATTTCTACTTCGGCACTCGAAGAGCTGGGCATCCCACCTAGCAAGCTGAGTCACACGTCCGTATCCATCTTTGGATATGACGGGAGCGCTCAAAGGCCTATCGGCAAAATCAGATTCAAATTGCAAATCGGTGATCTTATTTCTGAAGTCACCGTGTATGCAATAAGGACCCCTTCATACTACAATATACTCCTAGGACGCCCCTGGATACATGAGAATGGTGTCGTCCCTTCAACTCTACATCAGTGCATCAAGTTCGTTGGCAACGATGGCTTGATACATTGAGTGTTTACAGACAAAAAGCCTTTCAAAGGTAGAGATGTCCATTTTGCAGATGCTCAAATGTATAAAGATGGAAAAGAAGAACAGGAGGAAAAAACAATTCACTTTGCCGACAATCTCCAGAAAGATAAAGGCAAAGCTCCTCAGCAATCATCGGAGGTAAATAAACCCTCCACCAAACTCGAAGTAAGCGGCCAAGCTCCCTTCGTCGTCTCCTTCAAATCTTCAAAGCCTTTGGTAATCACTACCAAAGCAAAGAAGCCAAAACCAAAGATTGGGGGCAAGTTCACTGTCTCCTTTGTGTTTATTATGCATGACACAGACTCAGAGTCAGAGCCAGAAAATGACACAGCATCGAGCCAAGCTGATACTCAGCGAGATCAGCCCACTCTCAATCCATTGGAGATACCTGCAGACATAGAAGACCCTACGTCTGCTTCCTTTGTTATTCCGGCAACTTCACCAGAAGAAAAAGTGATTTACTTCCACAGATCAGGAGCATCTCCACTGAACTCTCTGCTTGAACCTTTCCAAAACGAAGGTATGCCTCAGCTATCCCTGTATAGTCCAATGGCACAAGCTATCATGAAGAAAATGGGCTACGACGCTCAAAATCTGACTGGTTTAGGAGGTGGCCGTGGTATTCTTACACCATTGGAACCCACCCTGACCAAAAGTCAACCAGAAGATTGGAAAATCCACCTTCACAAAGGCAAGTCTTCATATGGGTTCGGGTATGATCCTACCGCTCCTATGAGACCGTTGACACCATGGCTGCAAAGTCGCTTTACCGGCCAAGCCTCAACATCTCATGAAGACATTGATATCCCTGGATATCTCTTTTAGGAGTTACTCGTCAAAAATCCAGAAAGCTCCTCCAATTGGTATAATTTCTCTGATAATAAAGAGGAATTGCCCGATGACATAGACGAGCAGTTCTCTGTCCCAGAAGAACCATCGTCTCCAAAAGAAGTACCCTACTTCAACCCAGTTCCAGCAAATGATTGGGACCATCTCATTGCAAGCCTTGAGAAGGATACTGATCAAGAAGATCCCTGGACAGAAACAGAGCCTCAGTCTGAAAATGCCTCTGGCACTTCAGAAGGTCTTGTTGAGGTGGAAGCCTCCGAAAACATTGTGGAGGAACCACCTTCAAACCTTCCGACAGAAGACCCTGTTCAAAAGATAGACTTGGGAACATCTGATAACCCACGTCCTGTATTCATAAGCAAGAGTATAAAGGATGATGAGTTACCCGAGTATATCTCTTTTCTTCGTGAGTTCGTTGATTGCTTTGCATGGTCTTATGCCGAAATGCCTGGCTTGGATCCCAAAGTAGCAGTCCACAAGCTCAACTTGCAAAAAGAAATCAAGCCTATCAAACAAGGCCAAAGGAGATTCCGTCCCGATGTGATGGACAAAATTGAACAAGACGTTCAGAAACTCAAAAACGTCGGCTTCATCCGCGAGGAACAGCATCCTGAATGGTTGGCCAACATCGTCCCCGTGACAAAGAAAAATGGACAGATAAGGGTCAATATCGACTACAGAGACCTGAATAATGCATGTCCTAAAGATGAATTCCCGCTCCCCATACCAGAGGTGATGATTGACAACACCTATGGTTTCGAGCGAATGACATTCATGGATGGATTCTCTGGCCACAATCAGATAAAGATGCATCCTGAAGACGAAAGGCATACATCATTTCGGGCACCATTCGACGAGTATTGCTACACTATGATGCCGTTTGGTCTGAAAAATACAGGTGCAACATATCAGAGGGCTATGATGAGAATATTCCAAGATATGCAGTACAAAACGGTCGAATGCTATGTTGACGACCTCGCCATCAAAAGCAGAAGAAAAGAAGACCATCTCGATGATCTTCGAGAAGTCTTCCTCCGACTTCGCAAACACAAATTGTGGATGAATCCACTAAAGTGCTTCTTCGGTGTCTCATCGGGTAAGTTTCTCGGATTCATAGTACGGAAAGCTGGAATAGAACTTGACCCTACCAAAGTCAAGGCTATCCTGGAAATGCCATCTCCTAGAACCCTAAGAGAATTAAAAGGGCTTCAAGGAAGGCTGGCCTACATTCGACGGTTCATCTCCAATCTATCAGGGAAATGCCGTCCATTCTCTCGCCTGATGAAGAAAGGCGTCGACTTTGTCTGGGATGCTGAATGTCAAAATGCATTTCAAGACATCAAAGCATACCTCACCAAACCTCCAGTGCTGGCTGCCCCCACAACTGGAAAATCATTTATCTTGTAAACAAGAGTTCTCGACCACTCTTTGGGTGCTTTGCTCGCACAAGAAAACGACGACGGAAAAGAAGCTGCTCTATATTACCTTAGCCGCATGATGGTAGGTGCAGAGCATCGCTACTCCCCAGTCGAAAAAGAATGCCTTGCAATAATGTTCGCTGTACAAAAGCTGCGTCACTATCTGCTGTCGAACACAGTCTACCTGATTTCGAGGATCAACCTCCTAAAGGTCCTTGTCACAAAAGCAGGTTCTCTCAATGCCCGACTGGCAAAATGGTCTATTCTTCTATCACAGTTTGATATTAGGTATGTACCACAAAAAAGCAATCAAAGGACAAGCCTAAAGATTCTCCACTCAGGGATGATCTCCCAGACGAATTTGTCTACAACGTGGAAACTTCCTTATCAAATGTTTCCTGGGACATGTACTTTGACGGTGCAACCAAGACAAATGAAAAAGGAAAGCAAATATCGGGAATCGGCATCCTCTTTGTTAGTCCCGACAAATACATGATCCCACACGCCTTCTCGCTACTGGAACCATGTTCAAACAATGCAGCTGAGTACCAAGCCCTGATTGTAGGATTGAAACTCGCCCTCGAATCTGGCATCACCATGCTGGAAGCTTTTGGGGACTCTCAACTGATCGTCAACCAGATGAATCAGAAATATGAAGTCAGAAAGCCTGATTTGCTACCTTACTACAATAAGGCGCAGTCGCTTCGACAAAAATTCAACATCTGTCACATCAACTACATCCTCAGAGGTGAAAACATCCGTGCGGATGCCCTGGCCAGACTTGTCGCATCCATGGCAATCCAAGAAGGGGAAAACATGCAAGTCACAGTGTGTCAAAGAAGGATTCTCCCTCCTCTCAACACACACCAAGCAGTTGCTGAATGCCTCCAAGTGGTTGGAAGTCGGATGTCCATCCTCAAACCTCCGACTGGCGACTGGAGAGATCCGTTCATTGATTACATCATGTTCGGAATCCTACTTGAAGATCCAAAAGAGCGGGTAAGTATCCAAAGACGAGCCCCAAACTTTCATTTGGATATACCTTCAAAAGCACTTTATAGAAAATCCTTCAACGGAGTACTCCTACGCTGCTTGTCACAACAAGAGGTAGAGGAAACTCTCAAAGAAGTACATACTGGTCTTTGTGGAGCCCATCAGGCTGGCCCTAAGCTCTACAACTAGATAAAAAGGCTAGGTTATTATTGGCCTACTATGGTAGCTGATGCAATGCAATTTGCCAAGCGCTGCCAAAAATGCCAGATTCATGGAGATTATGTCCACATGCCTCCAGAATGGCTACATCCAACAACAATCTCATGGCCTTTCGAAGCCTGGGATATGGACATCGTAGGTCCTATTTCTCCCCCATCAAGCAAAGGTCATCGCTTCATCTTCGCCGCTACGGATTATTTCTCCAAGTGGTCAGAAGCATTTGCGCTCAGCGAAATGGAGACTTCATCAGTCCTTCAGTTCTTGCGCACCAACATTATTTGTCACTTCGGCATACCTAAAAGATTCGTCCATGATAACGGACCACAATTCCAGGATCACAGATTTTACAGGTTATGCGACAAGTACAAAATCCAAAGTTGTCCTTCGACTCCATATAATCCAGCAGCGAACGGACTAGCAGAAGCCTTCAACAAGACACTCTGTAAAATTCTCAAGAAAATGGTCTCTAGTCACAAAAGAGACTGAGGCAACAAACTACTAGAAGCTTTGTGGGCCTATCGAACCACCGTTCGAGGATCAACCCATAGCACACCATTCTCCTTGGTCTATGGATGCGAAGCTGTTGTCCCTTTGGACGTACAAAGTCCTTCTTTAAGGGTATCTTTGCAAAATGACATGACGCAAGAAAGCAATGTCAAATTGAGACTCCAAGAGTTGGATAATCTCGATGAAAGACGACTTGAAACTCTACAAAGCATTGAGTTGTACCAAGCACGCATGGCAGGATCTTTCGACAAGAAGGTCAGGCAACGCGCCTACAAAAAGGGTGACTTGGTTCTTGCAGTAAAAAGACCCATAGTCTTTGCCCACAAATCCAAAGGCAAATTTGAACCAAAATGGGAGGGACCCTTCGTCATCGACAAAGTCTTCTCCAATAGCCCATACGCTCTTCTAAACATGGAAGGAGACAGATGTATGCTGCCCATCAACGGCAAGTTCTTGAAGCGGTACTACCCTTGAAGACTTCCTCAAACGGGTCAGAGCGATATCTACACGGCCAAAGCCTATTTCCAAGGTACTTGCTCGTCAAACCTACCCCTTTTGAAATTTTCATCTTTATGTTGAAGTTTCCAAAAAAAAACTTTCAAAACAATGCTTACTTTCATCGTGTCATTGCTAAAAAAAAAAATCAAAATCCAAAAATCCAAGTTTAGGAGCCTCTTCCCAGACTTGACCAAAATTTCGATCCTTGAACCCAAAATTCATGGTTTGAAACAAAAATTGGGACTTAGGAATTTTCACCCTAGACCGCCTCGGCTTTTACAACTAAAATGGTTTTAAGTCAAAATTTATGACCTTCGTGTCTTTAAACAAAAAAAATTGGTTTTTAGAAACCGTGGGGAGGCGACACTTAGTCGATACTCGCAAAACCCAAAAACTGGAAGGATGCGAACCCCATTCGATAATTCCAAAACCCAAAAACCAGAAGGATGCGAACCCCATTCGATACTTCCAAAACCCAAAAATCGCAAGGAAGCGAACCCCATTCGATACTTGTAAAATTTCAAAAATCGTGGAGAAACAACATATCGGTTGATATCCACAACCCAAATTTCAAAAATCATGGAGAAGCAACATACCGGTTGATATCCACAACCCAAATTTCAAAAATCGTGGAGACGCAATATTCCAGCTGCTATCCACAACCCAAATTTCAAATGGTTCGAAAAAACCTCAAATTTCAAAAAATCGCGGGGAAACGACACCAAGTCAGTACCCGCAAAACCAAAAGTTTTGGGAAAAGCAGGGAAGCGACGCTTAGTCGATACTTGCACCCCAATTCGTAAGGAAGCGACATTTCATCGATACTCGCAAAACCCAGCCTGCGAGGAAGTGACATTCCATCAATACTCGCAAAACCAAATGAGCAAGGAAGCGACATTCCATCGATACTTGCAAGACCATTCAGCGGGGAGGCGACATTTAGTCGATACCTGCATTTTGGAAACCAAAATTCGGCTATAAACGCCAAAACTCGACTATAAACGCCAAAATCCAGCTATAAACGCCAAAATTCGGCTATAAATGCCAAAACAAAAAAAAATTCGGCTATAAACGCCAAAATCGGCTTTCATGCCAACAAAACAAAAATTGGTTTTCAAAAATCTGGCTTTTATGTCAAAACAAAACAAAATTCGGCTATAAACGCCAAAACTCGGCTATAAACACCAAATCCGGCTATAAACGCCAAAAGTCGGCTATAAATGCCAAAACAAAAAAAATTTCGGCTATAAACGCCAAAATCGGCTTTCACGCCATCAAAAAACTTTGGCTCTCATGCCACAAACAACATTTGGCTCCCATGCCACAAAATGAAATTCGGCTTCTTTGCCATTCCAAAATTTGGCTTTGACGCCATCCAAAAAACTTTGGCTCTCATGCCACAAACAAATTTGGCTCCCATGCCACAGACAAAATTAGGCTTTCATGCCATTCAAAATTTTGGTTTTTCAAACCATCAAAAACCAGGCTTTTCACCACAAAATTGGCTTTCATGCCCAAAACAATCATTTGACAAAAGATTTTCACAAAATGACAACCTTTTGATCAAATTCTTAAACGAACATTCCCATCAACTTTTGCTCAAAATTGTTTTCATCGGTGATTTAATTGAAAGGAAGGGGATACAAAAAATATAGTACCAAAACTGTTTATACATGGAGGTACCAAAAAAAAAGAAGAAGGAAAAAGAGTTTGTTACAACTCAAGAGCTCAATCCGACATGGTCTTCAACCAAAGGTTCAACTCCTCAAGCAGACCCTTGGCCTTAACTTCCAAAGTTTTTAGGCCACGCTTCTTCAAAATGTCCCCATAAAACGCGGCCGAATGTCGTGACCCATCTGCAGCACGAGGAAGTTCTTCCCAGAGGACCTGCCACTGCTCATGCTCCTGAGTCTTCCTCCGGACATTACCTTCAGCTTCCTCAAATTGGCGAATGAGAGTCCCCTCCTTGTCACGAGCCTCCACAATGGCGGTCCATTTGGCAGCAGCTTCTTCCTCTAAAAGATCAAGACGCTGCCTAACCTCGACGACCTCCTTGTCACGAGCCTCACAATGGCGGTCCAAGTCTTGCTTCAGCCCCATGATGGTTAACTCGGTAACGTTCTTCTCCCGAACGATCTGCCTCCTAGTCCTCATGACCTCAGTCAGCTCAGCTTTGACTTTGCTGGAAGGTTTTATGAACATCTCATCAAAGAAGTCACCATCTGGGAAACTCTTGGTCTCAGTCCACTTGTTCCCTAAGGTGATGATCTCCTCAACAAAATCCTTGGCGCTTGCGATGTCGAGACCGACTTCTTTGCTATTAGCAAGGATGTCCTGCACATGCTTGATCATGCCAAAACCAGCTTCCAAATGACCTGAAGAAAGAGTCTCAACCCATGAGCTCAAGACAGTCTTCAACACCTTCCTTGCATACTGAAGGTGCGGTGCAGATGAGGATTCGCCATGCTCTGGTGCCCGACTGCCCACGTCATGCTCCATTGGAAGAGTAATCAATAGACTCTTTCCAACGGAAGAAGCTAACTCATTGAAAGAAGAAGAAGCCCCTTGATCAGCCGTAGGTATCCCCTGTTCTGGCTCTGAGGAAGACGGAGAAACCTCTCCTGCTGCTCCACAATCTGTCAAGGAAAAAGACAAAAAGGTATGAATATAATCTTGTCCTTGTCAAAAATACATCAAGATTATTATTGCAAATATACCTGCTTCGACAACCGGCGGATTACTCTCTGCCTCTTTGAGCTCATCCGAAGCATCGTCAGAAGTGGCGTCCATGGATGGCTCGAAATCGTCAGAATCCTCTGGCAAGTCAGCTGACAAGAAAACAAAAGCTACATGTTAGCAAATGACAGCACAAACAAGAAAAAAAAAAGCCAAAGTAAATCATACCAGGTGAAGGTTCTGGAACCACTCCGGAGTCCTTGGGCTCTTCCTCAGATGCCACGACTGGATCCGTCATCGCCTCATCGGTAGGAACCTCATGCATCACCAGGTCATCGTCCTCTGCTAAAAAAAAAAAAAAAGAGAGGCAGCGGAACAAAACAAAATCTTTCACAAGAAAAAAAAAAGAAACAAAGGAAAGAAAGAGGATCATACCAGCTGTCTCCTCTTCTCTGCTTCTCTTCTCCGAAGGCTCGTCAGCATCCTCAGACACCTCCTCAGCAATGGTGAGAGGAACTTCAAGATCAGAAGGACTATCGTACCGTCTCATGTTACGGCGTTGTCCTCTCCTCCTCTTGCCTCGGCGGGTCAATCTGCTCGACGGTCCTGCCCCACTATCAACATCAAGCCTCTCACAAGAGTCCTCACTGGATGGTCTACTCTTCTCAGTAGACTCCATGGAAGCCTTCGTATGCTCTGCCTGTATCACAGCATCGATCTCGGCCTCCTCCTCCTCCAGCTGTCTTAAGACCTCACCAGGAATTCCTTGTGCAGCTCCTGATCTGATGATGTCCTGCCCGTTGAGAAAGCCTATCTTGTGTTTCTCTCCAGAAAGGAAGGCCAAAACTTCCTCCTGGCGGACACCATCCGATTTACCAAGACCCTTCCCAGGAGACTGCTTGACATCGAGCTCTTTCTTGGAAAGCCCTCGGTACACTAAAAAGCTCTCCACGAACCACTTCGTGAAGCCAGCAGTCCGGAAAGTGGGCAGCTCAGGATAGGAAATCATGGCGGTAGTGTCCTCTGTACTGTAAAAAGCCCATGCATTTCTCCCATCCTGCAAACCTCCAAAACGCTTCACCATGCTCGAAGGCACTCCAACAACGCCTTGAGAGATGCCAAGCTGTAATGCAAAACGCGAAGGGACATACGGCTGGATATCGATGAAAAGATGTCTGCGGTACACCATCGTACCAACCCGTATGTTGAAGAGCCATCTCTTCTCCGCGTCTATCAAAGCATAGTGTCTTCCCGACCCTGCCCTGGTCGAATCACGGGAGACACCAAAGTCAAAAGCCTTCTTCCGCAAACCCGGAGAAAGCTTCACTGAAGACTGCCCAATCTCGACATCCCTAAATCGTCGGATCCTCAAACGGGCAGACAAAAGTGATTCGGGAACGGCTGTGCCTCTAGCCAAACAAATCATATAAGGATCTTCGTCCTATGCAACTCCTAAACGATGAAAGCTAGGACAGTGGTATACATACCACGAATAGAAGATGTGGGCAGAAAATACCCTGTTCATGGGAAGCCCAAGCCGAACCAGGAAAGCAGCAGCCTGAAGTTCGGTACACAAATAGGAGTAAAGAGCAGGTACCAAAACCAGCCGCTCTCCAAACGCTATCTGACAAGCCGGAAAAATACAATGCGGCCTGATGTGCGTTCCATCTCCTCCTGCAAAAACAACCTCACCTAGCCAGTAAGTGAGGTAAACAGCGAGATCTCTCCATAACGCAATGTCAGGACAAATGGCATCCATGCTTGCGAAGAACTTCTTTCAATCTTCTCGCATAGCAGCGATCTTCTTCAAACTTGATGCTTTAGCCCTAGCATCCTGGGCCATGCCATCAGAAGAATCCCCGCTATCAAAAAAGTTGGAGCTGCAACTTCTCCAACTGTTGCACCTAACTTTCGAGCCCTCCTTCTCCTTCAAAAAATCATAGAAGGTGACGAGCTGAAAGTACACAAGCCTAAACTCCTCAGAGTGCTCCTCAAGGACGCTGTCAATAGGCATAAACTCCTCATAGAGTTTGCCGAGGATAGGCAATCCGGTGATGGCGCTCAGTTCTTTCAAAGAAAAACCAATCTCACCATTCGTCACAATGAAGGTGTTGGTTTGTGGAAGGAATGACTCCGCATGGCCATGAAAGCCTCATCGGAGAAAACGACGGTTTGCCGAAAAGCGCGAACCGCATCAAAAATCTCGGCCTCTCGAAGAACGGCCTCACCAATCCTCAGGGTGTAATCAGTCCATGATTCCCAGCTCGAGTCAGCACTGAAACGGCCACGAAGTCGAAAAGGCTTCACCCAATTGCTGCCGTCACCCCGAAAAACGCCAAGGCCCACCGGTCTCAAATCGACCGATGGATGATCAGAACCTTGGTAGCTACTAGCTGGCATCAACATGTCCATACGGACAAGTGGCTTCTCTGCAAAACTGGAAGGTCCACCAACAAAAATCCCGATCTTGATCACACTGGTCCTCTTCACCCAGCTCGGAGGATCTTCCCTCTTAGGGCACGTGGGAGAAAGGCTCAGGATCGAGATGGTCCGATCGAAAGACGACCGGGTGGAAATAGTTCCCTCCTCACCATCTGTTGTGTAAGAGAACTGAAAACATCTCCTTTGGTATGTCAAGTCGTCGGGGACTGCATCACCAAAGAAGAAGGTAGGCTTGAGCACAACGCTCTGATCGTCTGTAACCCAAGGACGGCTGCTTACCATGATCTTATAGAACTCCTCATCTTTGAGAGCGATCAATCGCTGTCTGATCTCATCACGATTTAGGGAATCACACTCTTCCAAGTTCTTCTCAACAAACTGGACCTTCTCCCAAGCCTGCTGAACGGCCGCATTGGAAGATCTAGCAGACCGATGAGGTGTGTCAGTAACAGGACCTTTACCCTTGTTCGTTCTAGAAGAACTACCTGCAAAAGATGGAAGAGAAAAGATCAATCAACATCAAAAAGACAAAATTCTGCTACAAAAAATTCTAGCAAAATTATGACATGGTTCCGGTGCAATTCCAAAGAAAAGGAAAATACTCCGAAAAAGACAAGAAGCCTGAAGATGAGCTCAACATCGCTGCGAGCTCATAGTCAGTGGAGAATTCTCAAAAAAGCTCGAACTCAACATCGCTGAGAGAACAAGCCAATCTCATCAAACTTCCGCAAAATCTGGAAAAGAGCTCAACATTGCTGCGAGCTTCAGAATCCAAAAATTGCAAACTTTCTCAAAATCCAGCAAGACCGAGAAAGAGCTCAACATCGCTGCAAGCTCAAAATCCCGATACTTGCAAAAGATTTTTAGGTATGCATCATCATACTTCCAAATCCATTTACCAAAACTCATGCATCAAAAATATATCATCATGCATTAAATGCTAGGAAAACCTTGACCAAAGTTTGACCAATTCCAAGCCAATTTGGTCAAAACCAATCAAACTTTGTCCAAGTCAAAAATCATGTTGGCTTGACCTAGAGACTCTAGCCTTCTATCTTGATGCATCAAACAAAAAAAGAATGCATACATATTGAAATATCATAACCTCATTATCATGGTGAGCAAAGAGACAAAAAAAAAAAACAAACAGCAAAAAAATAAAAGAAGAGAAAAACGCAAAAAAAAAAAAAAAAAAAACAAAAATCAGAGTGGAAAAAAAACAGAAAGAAAAAAAAAGTTCACGGAAAAAAAACAGAGAGAAAACCATGAGAAAAGAAAAAAAAAGGAAAAAAAGAAGAGAGGCACGAAAAAAAAAACAAAGAAAAGAAAAACGTGCTGAAACAAAAAAAAAAGAAAAGAAAAAAAAAGAAAAAAAAGGAAAGGAGAAGAAGCACGAAAAAAAAAAGAAAAGAAAAACGTGCTTAAAGAAAAAAAAAGAAAAAAAGAAGAGAAAAAGAAAAGGAAAAGAAGAAGAGAAGAAAAGAAAAAATGAAGAAGCTACTTCTACAATGGAGATTCTTGAGGAGGAAGAAAACTTACTTGAAGCCATTGATGGAGAAGAAGAAGAAAAGCTTGGAGATCCTTGAAGAAGAGAAAGCACTTCTTATCTTGGAGAGCACTCTTGAAGATTTCTTGCAAAAAGAAAGCAATGGAGCAAAAGAAACAACCCTCTTGCTTTTATAGAAGAGAGCAAGCCAAAAGAGGAAACAAGGAGAAAGAATGGAGGTAAGTGCTAAAATTTAGCTACTTTCCCAAAAAGAAAGATATTTTCAGAGAATCTTTCCACAAAAAGAAAACTTGAGAAATTCTCTCCAAATAAAGATATTTTTAGATATTCTCTACACAAAAGAGATATTTTTAGATATTCTTTACACATAGATACCATATGAGATCTAGGCCATCTCCAAAGCCTAAGGTCCCATGGGTTAGCCCATATGAGCCAGGTTTGACC